>QCXZ01000041.1:25489082-26116423 GCA_025024175.1 Rhyzopertha dominica
TTGGTACATAACAGCTACTGTATTAACTAAAATAATATAAAAATAACTAAAAATAATAATAATTATTTACATTATTTACATAGGGCCATGTATCATTCCCTATTACGTTCCAAAAAATCTAATAATCGATGTATTTCAATGTCATTTTGGATATGTAAATTTATGTCTTTATGACCTCAAGCTAAAGAGTCAATACTACCAGAAGTACATACCTCCTATCGTCATCTAGTGAGAGGGCCACTTTATATTTTATTACTGTGTACACATCGTGCAGGTACAATCGAAACACATGCATGCTTGGCAGTATTCGCGTACTATTATTTTCAATGCAACACTTGTAGTGCTCTGGTTGGATTTTTTCTCGTATTACATTCTGTTTTACTCCTTTAGCCTTTTAGTTACGTCTTTCTCTGTTATACACAATAGCATTTAGCTCCTGTACCATAAAACTCATAAATTATTTGGCCCGCATACTCATCCTTCATTTTTCCAAGTACAGAAGGGGTTTTGGGAATGTTAAATTTATTGTCTATTGCATAATTGGATGTATCAGATTTGGTAATATTATTTTTTCATGTCTTTGTAGAAGTCGTCCGTATAAAGCTCTAAATAAACGAATCTGTGTCAGTATTATAGCAATTCAACATTATCACCATTACCGTTTTTTTAAGGAAACCGTAGTAAAAATCGTACATTATAGTTTTGGATATATCTAAGACGCAGAAACCCACATAAATAGGTTTATCGTAAACAACTTCTGTACGATTCATTAAAACGCTAGCGATTGGGAGAACTACGTCCGAATTTGTTGACAGGCATGTTTGATTTTGAAATTAACTAGTTATGGGGTTACTCAATTATCCTTCTTCTCTGAATTCTTCCATAATGGAAACTATTTCATTATCATTACCAGTGTTGCCAGCCTACTTTTGATGCATAAAGCATAAAGCATGAGCTGTATTCCAGTAAATGTATTCAATGGGTTTGTTTGTAATTTGTTTAGAAAATCCATAACCTTTACGACCCGTAGAATTGGATCCAACGCTATGAATCCGTTTTCTTGACTGAGTACGTTCCCATAACAACGGTTTTATTATATTGAGATATTATAACCCTTGTTACCTATAATCTGACCCTTGGGATTGCAATTCTTTCTATATTAATTTGTTAAATCTAGGATTTCACCATC
This sequence comes from Rhyzopertha dominica, assembly GCA_025024175.1. Lineage (NCBI taxonomy): Eukaryota > Metazoa > Arthropoda > Insecta > Coleoptera > Bostrichidae > Rhyzopertha > Rhyzopertha dominica. Next base: position 25,490,272 of record QCXZ01000041.1, read on the forward strand.
CATTTGTTTATCTTGACTCGTGTAATTACGTGGGATATTTTTTAAATATAACTCATAAAGGCCAGGAGTTCCCTTATACTCGTGCCCACCTAATAACAAATCTGCGCATCCCAACTGTAATTCAGTGCTTCCCAATTCGCCAAGTAGAGGTATCTACATCATAGTGAACACCATACTGAGTGTCAATTATATCCTGTGTACCTCGTATCATTAATTCTAAATATCTTCTAGTAACGGATCGTAATGTTGATAACGAACTCCATCCACTTCCTCGGGTGCATTCTGCCAAAGCTCTCCCAAACTGTATTACGCTTTCATTTGCACACTACCAACATTTTCGGGCTCTGCACTGGCTATTTCCTCTACGTTAAGAAAGACGGGGAGTTCTCGGTGTAGAAGTCCGTGGCTTTTTGAACGGTGATATTTGTGTAACCACGGATTCTTCTTTAGGAACGCAGTGCTCAGCTTTACAGGTTCAGTCTTAACAAGTTTATTAGCAAATTCCTTTTACTGGTTCTACGATCGGCTTATACGTTTTCTCTAATTTGATTTCTTTATTGTATCTATCTTTCCGTAAAGCACCGGTACTTGTTCCCTAACTGGACTGGAGTTGCTTTAATGAAGAAGCTTTCCTTTAGTGGATTCAGCCTATCCATGATTGCCACAAAGCAAGTCTATAAATAACGGCCAATAAACTAATTAATATTTATATCTCTACACAGTAGAAGCGTTTCAGGGTGCTTCAGGTCGGTTTCAGTAACCGATAGGGTACGAAAGCGTTTCAAATCGGGTTAGCGGACGCGGTTCAGAGCGGTTGTCAGGGAGTGGTTCAGGAGCCGGATTTCAGGAGCGGTTCAGAGCGGGTTCGGAAGCGGTTCAGAGCGGTTCGAAGCGGTTCAGAGCGGTTCGGGAGCGGTTCAGAGCGGTTCGGAAGCGGTTCGGGAGCGGTTCAGAGCGGTTGAAGAGCGGTTCGGAGCGGGTTCAGCAGCGGTTCGGGAGCGGTTCTCAGCAGTTCAAGAGCGGTTCAGAAGCGGTTCGAGAGCGGTTGAGAGCAGTTGAAAAGCGGTTCAGAGAGACTCGAAAATGTATAAGTATAATAATCCTAACTGAATACAATAAATGAATGAATGTATCAAATCCCTTACGGTATCGGCCTACACCGGAACTGTCTTTGTCTATTGTTAAGAAGCCATGTTTGTCTTTCCAACACTCCTTACACATTATTTTAAATTGCTGATATGTCATGTCAGTTGTGACATGGTCATCATAAACATGTTTCAAATTGAGATCGTCCTGCTTAAAAAGGATCAAGCAAGTACCACAATCAGATGAAATACGGATAGCTATACAATGCCAGGATCTAATTACGGCAACATACGCTAGCCATATCTACATAGAAGGTAAACTATCAAAGGAAGACGTTAGTAAAGGAGCGCATATTACCAACAATGCATTCGCGTTCTTATTTAAAGAAATTAGGTTCGAGATTAACGGTATTGTCGTAGATTTTTGTAAAGAACCAGGCATAAAATCCAGTATCTTGGGATTATTATTGTATAATTCTGCAGAGTGCAGGGCTCTCAGTGTGGCAGGGTGGTCTGGAATTGGTGTATATAATGAAATTAATGATGATGGTACTTTTTGTGTACTAATTCCACTTGAATTTTACTTGGTTTTGCTCGCGATTATAAGAAGGTGTTAATGAACGTAAGACAGGAACTAATTCTGATACGTAGTGGAAGAGATGAGAACTGCTATGTTAGTGTAGATACCGAAGCGTCTATCGATATCTCAAGGATTGAATGGAGGGTTCCGCACGTAACAGAAAATGACGTTATAAGGCTTGAATTGTTGAAGCAAGTTAATCAGGATGCTCTTATAACAATGGCCTTTCGGCGTTGGGAAATTTATGAATTACCTACCTTGAAACCTACAAAATTAGATGTATGGCAAGTCCGATCCTCTTCTAACTTGGAGAAACCTAGATATGTAGTACTAGGATTTCAGAGGAAAAGCAAAAATAATAAATTACAAATAGCTAGTAACTTTGACCACCTCAGTATTACCAATATAAAGTTATATCTGAATTCCGAATCGTATCCATATCAGCAATGGAATATGGATTTTGATAAAAATAAGTATGACACTGCATACATCAATTACATTAATTTCCAGAACAGTTATTTAGGTCGTTCCTCTGAACCACTAGTGAGTTATGATGAATTTAAAAATAATCCACTCTTTGTTTTGGACTGTTCAAAACAAAACGAAGCTATTAAAACAAGTGTAGTTGATGTCAAAATTGAAATGGAGGGGATGCGCAATTTTCTCCAAGATGCCGTTGTGTATGCTCTTATTATTCACGGTACTGTCGTCGAATATAGGCCGCTAGGCGGGGAAGTCAGAAAACTTTTAAGATGCTGTTAGTAGACATACAAGGATGCACAGTTCCTGGCTTTGTGTTAAAAAAAAACTTGCTGTAACAAACGGTAGAACAACGACATATTACGTTTTCTGACCTCCGCCTCCATACACACAATTGGGTAAAAGGAAAAGAGACAGGTGCGTTGGGTGGAAAAATTTCATCATAGCATCCGTTGGAATACTGGTTTTACAAGTTTAAAGGAACTGTCCCGCATACTCCAACGCGTTACATTTGGAGAATCTATAATTTATTGCAAAGGACTATTGAAAGTTAATTTTCTTAAAAAATATTTACCAGATAGGATAAAAGTGTATAATATAGAAAATCATGTTCAATTTTCACTCAAACATTATATTGCAGAACCTCCTTGTTTTGCCCATGATTTAAGTATATACTTTTGTGCAATTACCGCTATAAATGTAATGCAGAAATATTTGTATAATAAACAAGTACTAATTTAAATATCTTTTATTTCAATCTACGATACCTAAAACAATATGTATAATAAAATATCAATTGCATCAAGTTCGAAGTCTGAAAGCATATCTGCCCATTGTTCATCTTCACCTCTGGACGTGCTTCCCATGCGCTCAGTTTCCGTTTTTCTTCTATCTTCTAGTTCATACTCACTCTTGGATTCTAGAAACTGAATAGAACATTAGAAATAATATTACTAAAAGGATTACACTATTTACCTTCAAAACTGCTTCTGCCGTTGGCGCGGATGGTGAAATTTCCTGTATAATTTGGCGACATAATGGACAAGTATTGAACTTTTTCTCCATTTACAAACGCAAGTAATTGCAAAAAGCATGAGAGCAATTTAAAACCACTGGTAATATAAATATGTCTAGACATATACTACAAATGATATCGTGTTCCATTCTGTTACACGTTTGTTAGAATATTGGAGACTTCAACGGCGACAGAACACTATCCCTCGTTAATCCCCCCCCCACCTTTTCTAATGATCTGGTATGTTGCAAGTAAAAACAGGTATAATTTTCTAGACAACAAAAATTCTTATAAAAGGAGTAACATATTGTCGGAATCGACTTGTTAGAACTTGTCATATTCCACTATAAATGTGTAAAGGAGAGTACAGCTATGTGCTTAGTAAGCGAAATATAAACCCATAATTGTTCAATATTTCTGCTGTCAGCATTACGGGAACTATCTAGAACATGTTGCTGTGGTATATATTCAAGTGGCCAATGAAGTTCTGCCAGTTACAGTATCAACAGTCGTCTGTGCTTCAGTTCACTGTTCAGTGTTTTAGTGGTGAGACGTGATATCAAGTGATAGTAGCATAATACTATTTCTTATCATTTAGCGGTATGTATTCTAGATTTTAAGAATAATGGCTTACATAGTTGTATGGGCGCTTCAAGGATTTAACAGTCTTATGTTATACAACAAATAGAAGAAGCTGATGATGCAACGATCCATGGAAACAGAAGGTGCTAACCAAGATGGACCAGTCGTTGGATCTACACATTATGGGCTGAACAGAAGCAACACCAAAACTTTGGAAGTGGGAATTTCACCAGTAGATCTTCCATTCGTTCGGATAGTATCAGCACGCAATGCAGTTGCGTTTGGATTGGTCGAGTGGAATGATTTTATACAGCGTAGGTATCCGCTGGCACTATGTATAAGTTCGATAACTACAACATTCAGTTAGAGGAGTATAAAAAAGTGAAGGTGCTCAGAATAATCGGACCTTACAGCGAGATATTCTTGAGGTATGAAACAACAAAAAACTTATTTCAAATAACACATATTGTAAATTGTAAGCTAGAGTATCTGATGCGTCAAGATTTTCAGAGTTTTTATACTTCAGTACTAAACAAAGTAAAGATATTCAGGAGCCAGGAAATTGAAAAAGAAATAGAGTTGTATCTTAATTTATCTCCTTTGAACGCTAACAAAATATGTATGTTAGAAATGATATTATGAAATAAGAATAAAATTGTGTATGATCTAGAAATGTGCAATAAATATTAAACAAAAAGTAGTGCTTGGTCTTATTCTGTTAACAGCACCTAAATTTGTACCCATTAAATCACAACTTTAGTATTAAATTCTATATAATATAAAATAGCGTAAAAATCTTATTACAAATCATACATCACTTTGCAGGTATGTCAAAACCACCGAGTATTGTAATGCTAGTGTATTTGTTCCAGAATACGAAATAACTTGAAAACACAAATAGTTGGCATACTAGATACCGCTTGGATTAAATAAATATCACGCAATCACGTAGCACTATCAGTTTACAGGTTTCATGCTCTCAAGGCTAAAGTCACGAAGTCACACACGATGTCAAATTATAGGTTTCACGATTTCATACCTGAAGTCACGAAGTCACGTACCATGTCGGATTCCAGGTTTCACGATTACCCGCCTAATGTCACGCGGTCAGGCGTGGTATCAGGTTGCATGTCACAAATGTTTACGCTTCAGTAACGAACAGTCAAGATCAGGTTAGTGAACCCTGTTTATTAGGAAGCTATGGTGGTGGGCTCAGGTTCGGTGTACCTGTGGTGGTGGCGGTGGGCGTAGAATCGGTTGTGGCGGTTGTGGCGGTCCCAATATCGGTCTATCTATACTACTAACGTAGCATTGATAATTTGATCACAGTGGGTTGGAAACATACTATTTGTAAACATAAAAATGTAAGAATCAAAAATGTACCCTAAACGTGACATTTATTTTAGAGMTTAGAATAAATATAAATTGCATTTATTTTCGGGGTTCTTGCGGCTCGTTTCCGGTCTGGTTAACAGTCGAATATACGGGGAACAACGTCGTTCTTAATTATAACATTTCCCTCTATTAACTTAAAACGCATATAATTTTTCATATCCTCTTCAAGCTATAACAAAATGGAAACTGAATGGTAAACACTTATAAAACAAACTMTGCGATTTCGGCATATCAAGTCTATGGGCCTTAAACAACTTTTTCATACGTTGATAATCTCGAGGAACGGTTACAAAAATTTTGTTAGCTGTACTGACTGAAGTACTTTTATAACCATGTACAAAACAACACTTGTTTTGTTTTCCATACATAATAGATGCTTCTAAAACTACACAAATCACTTTTTGGTGCTACCTCTTACACTGTTCTTTCAATGAACACCACACAAAAGCTTTTCCAATACGAGAATGATACTACACCATTAAACAGCACGCTCCTCGGTAAAGTTTACATGACACTTGACGTCACGAGTTGAATAACCTTGGATAGAAGCGTTTTGGCGTCGACTCCTAAGGTTCGAATTTCAGACCTGAAATTCTCTACCTACAAATATTTTTTTATTTTTTAACATGGCGTGCGATATATATGCACTTCAAGATTCAATTTACGTAATTTTCAAAAAAAGTGATAATACCCAATTCGCCCTAGGCCAAACCAGTTTATCCTGCGTTTGTCGTGATAAACTGTGTAGCCTAGAACAATATAGTTTGGCCTAAAACTCTAACCAGTTGGAGCATGTTCGAATCGATTGCATCGATGCTAGTGACAAAATAAACGTTGGAACTCGTTAACGAGGGAAATCCACTCCTGTGCCCATTCTATCATGCTTTTGTAGTCTATTCACTCAATACGTGCATTCGTGTTGTGACTTGTGTAATTTCATTTGTAAAGCTGTATTAATTTGATATTAAGAACTCACCTTCTGTTGGTTTTATATGGCTATTATGAATAAGCCACCGTCTAGTGTAGAAGTTGATCAGGTGAAATTGAGAGAGCGGTTTTAAACGAAATTTAGCAGGCTAAAATAAAACGAAATCTACTCATTTTAATGTTTTAACGAGCGATATTATCCTACAATTGGAAGAGACTGAAAAAACTAAAATCAAAATACCTTTTCATCAAAGATGTAGACATAAAACGGATGATCTAAGTTAAAAAAAACATAGCAGGCATTGTCAAAATTGGAACTAAGCAGGGAACATATTGCACTGCAGGTTAGTTGCGCAATCTAACATCTATTTCTTTTCAAATTACTTCAAAATAAGGAAACTATAAAATTAGTGATCAGGTTTACCCCATTTCATTGTTAAATCTGAACAGATATCAACGATTATTGCTTTGATATTTGTAAGAGGTTTTCATATTTTATGGCAATTTTAATTTGTTTTTAATTCCTGAACCGAGTTCGGCCTCTATACTCAAAAATTTTTCCAAGAATGTTTTCACAGATGTTGCCTTTAAAACAGCATGGCTCAATAAAACATGCAAACTGAGAAGTACTCGATAGCTCAATTTTATGTTATAGTCTTATACACTTATAAGCAATACTCATTTTACTTCCACATCCAACGGATGGGAAGTATTCTGTAGCGAAAAAAATTTTCAAAAATTTCTATTTGCTCATTAGCTTTAAAATGGTCGAAAACGCAAAAAAAACAAAATTTGAGCAACATTTCTTGTCTGTGTGTCTGTGGTTTTGTTTGTATACACGATAACTTTCGAAAGACTTAATATATGAACTTGAAATTTGGCAAACGTATAAATCTCAACTAACTAAAGCGACCTATTGTTTGTGGGGTAAGTACGATGGAAGGGGGCGAAATTGAGGGGTAACTACCCTTTTTGCAAATTTTTATTTTTTATATTTTTTTCGTTTTAGTATGTGATTAGTAGTATAATAACTGCGAGTATTATTCGCTCTTATAAATTTTCGGTGCAGCAAATTGTTTAGAAGATATTAGCAAAAAAGCGTCACTTAAAGAAAACGGTTTTTCCTAAATATCTCCAAATATATTTAATATATTCAAAGAATGAAAATGCCATCAGATAGGAAATAAAATTTCTCACAAAGTCTTAGAAAATTTATTCAAAATTTTGACATTCTCGAAATATTTGCAAAAAACCTATTTTGGTCCCTGCTCATACGATTTTTTTTAATTTTGGTATTATATAGAAAATCAAATTCCTGATCAGAAAGCACTCTTGTAATTTTTTTTGTTAACTTAATAATTTTCCAGTTATTTGAAAAAAACGATTTTAAAATTGGTATATTTTTGCTAATATCACGAGGACTGTTTGTCTTAGAAAAAATGTGTTGAGAGAAAAATGCTCAAAATCTGATTACTAATCGTACAGTACAAGAAATAAAAACGTAAATGTCATTTTGACAATTGGATGTGGAAGTATTGGTTCAATTTGCAGCGGTTTTTATAATTAGTTACAATGTTTGAATAAATTTTGTACATTGATTGCTTTTTAATTTTAACTATCAATTTACTGGAATAATAATGCAAAATAAATATTCCTATGCTAAATTATTATATTCCGTTACGTTGCCACTTGCAACTAGTTGAGCATTAAATGTTTAAACCAAACTAAATTGTCCTGATACGCGTATGATAAACCGGTTGGGCCTGAGTCAAATAAGTTTGACCTGATATCAGGTTTAGCGGATAATAGTATAATTACTCTATTTTATGTTTCTAATGCCATAAAAGAATGAACTTGGTTTCCACAACATTTGAAATACAAAAATTTCAAACATAATAAACTCAACTTCCACAAGCCTAAAACACTTTAGTGGCTTGGAAGGACTCCGCCTATTTGCCCAACATCGTAACTTTGCTTTCTCTGCATTGTGAATGTTTATGCAAAACTTTGATGGACCTCCGTGGGTTTTGTTTTATGTTTATATCATTTATAAATTAAGCAAATATTTAGTCATTTTATATAGGCACAGATGATAGAATCTATGAATATCAGGTTTCCTAGCAATTTATGTTAGTGCAGAAACATCAACAGATATAAACCCGTGTGCTGCTCCTGCACCCTCGTAACCTTAATTAAATTAAGGGAAGCAAAACTCAGAGAATTGTTTTCGAGCGAGAGTACGAATCTGACTGATTCGATTTGGGATACTTTATATCCTGACGGTGTCTCTCCTCCGGCAGGAGAAGTCGTATAAATATGTACAAACTAATTAAAACTTCGCTAAGAATGTCTGCCGGCTTCGTTCAAGATAAAGGGCCGTTCTGCTGAAATTTCAAACGAGAGTCGTTTTAATTTAATCTCCAGTATTTACACTTTTGCGGGGAGGTAATAGATTTTCTGTCATGTTGCTTTGTTTCTCCTGCAGTCGTCTCGGCGACTTCGTTGTTGCCTGCAAAGAAGCTGTTTTCGAAAGCTTTAAAGGACGTCTTCAAAAGAAACTCCCAGAAAGGAAAATTTTAATTCTTGTTTAAAAGTTTGTTGCTGAGAGACTGGTTATAAAGACTTTAATGGTTTCAGTGTTACGAAAATATGCCAGTGCAAGTGAATTGCCGGAGCCACGTCAGTGTGCTGTGCACTGCCACTACCACTGTCCGTATCATTGTCACTAACATAATCACTATAGCAATGATACCTTCCAAATAAACATGGGTTGGGCATAAAACTAAATCGAGTCGCATTTTTCCTTTTCTCAGACACCCTCTCGTTTCAGGGTATACGGAAAAAATATTGACATATATGACAGCCACACATTGCATGACTATTATGGGCCACGTCTTTTTCCTGTAGACTTTGGACGACTTTCTTCTGTAGGACGGACCTACCTACCTACGTAGGTTGTTTCATCTATGTAACCAAATGTTCCGTTTTATTAGCGACAACTATGCAAAGTTTGCGCTTATTTGCAGAATTTTCTTCTTTTTTTTCCGTCCATTATAAACTTGTGATTAATTTTTGTCTTTTTTCTATCTAAGCTGGATGTTCAAGAAAATACCAAATTCTGTCTTTCTGGCGTTTATTGATTTTAACGTGTTATTTTTTTAAAAACGCTAACTTACTAACTTGAGTGTATTAAATGAACAAAGTAAGCGTAAAATACATCAGGCACTTAACCTTTATTTTATTGCAGTGGTATGGTGACATTTAGTAGTGGATGACTAGGCGGTATACTGAATGCCTAATCTAATCCATCATCCTCCTATAAGTTATAGGCAATCATTACATTACCTGTTCATGATAACATGCATAAACATTTCATCATTTATTTAGTCGTACAGGTAATTTCATCCTGCAGGTAATAGAAAGTTATTTTTATTGGGTATACCGTACGACCTTCGTGTGTTCATAATATATCTTAAGGGGACTTTATGCGGGGAGTAATATCCCGTAAAGCACCAGGAACGAAATTGTGTAATAAATAAAAGATGCGCTCTGATATTATCGCTTTAGTATCGCATAATCCAATAAACGAAATAGGGAATTAATATTCCTGCTCCAATATAACAAACTGGATTTAATGCTGGCGGTTATTTCCTCTTAAATGATCATTACGTGGTTAGACTTTTATTACTACTGTATCTCTGTAGCTGCACCATTGAGTTGATTGGTTGAAAACTAGCACATTATACATAGTCTATGGAGGTTTCGCCGTGACATTTTAAGAAGATTAGTGCATTCAAACGTACAAACGTCTTTTATATTGTAATCATTGCGTACATGTGGTAAACTTTATGAAGTATTCAAAGCTTCGTAATAGTAATCACAGTTTTCTGCAGAATCCGTCATACGAGTACAATGTATAAATTATATCCTGACGCATAGAGTTTGATTAATACGCTCGACAGCTTTTAAACATGAGCGTTTAGTTTATGAGTTCCGCAAGATTAGAATAAAAAATTATCTGCTGTTTCTGAACTACCTAATATCTAATGTATTTTAATGTAAAATTTTTACTGCAGTACCATTACAAGAAAAATTCATCAAAACCACAGGATCACAGCATTTCATATCCACAGTCCTGTATACATAGATACACAAAAGTATTTACAACACAAATAATTAATGTAACCGAACCTTTTCAATTTCCTTACATAACTATAAAGAAAATTCTAACTTTTAGTGTATTCTGTATAGCGCATAATGTTAGTTAGTAGTGAAACTACTTCATCTACTTTCACCGAATTTGTAGTCATTTTCGTCTGCACATCAGTCTCTTGTTTACATGTCACTGCCATCTGAAAGCGTCAAAGTTATTATACTTCCATCAACAGCTGTTTCGATGTTTTATTTTTTACATACATACACTACGTACGATCCCCAGTAGTCGGACGGTACCTACCTAAGCGGAAGTTTAATAAAATTTGTGATGAGTGGTTTCTTCATATTGTGTATTATACCACAAAGTTGGTTTTAAGTGTTAAATCATTTTGTAAAGTACAGAATTTATCTTTTATTTAAAAGAATGGTGCTACTAATAAAATTTCAATAAACAGAAGTAGTAGAAGTGTTTCAAGGAGAGATTTTCTTAAGTATTACAGAGTATAAGTGTATAGTATACGGTTTTATGTCGAATTAGGTACATTTTTATGCCAGTATTGTAATATCTATTTTTTAGAAACTTACAAAATAATAAATGTATTTTGTCAATATATATATTTTTCTTGATCAGTATCTTTTAATAGATTAACCTATAGATAGCAGCTGCAGATGTAGGGATTATATTGATATGTCTTGCACTATAAATGAAATTAAAAACTTAAAAGTTACCAATTCTTTTATTTTATTTGATCCAAAGATAATAAATAATTATAGTTAACGTACATAATATTATGAAAGCGTTCTTCTTTAATAATACATAATAAATAACAATAAAACTCAAAAGCTCACTAAATGGTAAGTTTTTAAATAATTGCGACCAATTCAAACCTAAGATGACTTATCATATTTAATATAAATATAATATGTATGACTTAAAATATTGAGCGTTGTATAAGATAATATATTTTCGGAAAATCGCTGTCTCTTGAAAACACTGACAAAAAATTATAAGTCTGACGTTTCGAATACACCTGTAATCTTTGTCAAAGACGAAGAACCTCAAAATTTGCAAATTTTGACTATTCAGACTTATAATTTTTTGTCAGTGAGAGAGAGAGACAGCGATTTTCCGAAAATATATTATCTTATATTATGGACGCTGAAAGCATTCACTCACGTATTGACCGTTGTATTATTATACTCGTAGATTCTTTATATAATCAGGGCGTCGGTCGCAATAAATAACAAATMATMTCAATTATACGCCAAGCTTTCGGAGGTGTTTGACTCCTTATTCAGGGCTTCTAGTGATGGATTTTATAAGGGTGTTTAACAGGATCACAGAAACCAACCACACAGTAATAGAAAACCAACATATAAATCTAATATTAATAGAAATTGCATTTAAAAAAATAATAAGATAATGAAGAATCTACGAGCATAATAATATGTTCAAATTAGAAGATGCAATACCTTCAGACTTGTATTTCTTCTTCATGTAATCCCAAACTGATGCAAAATACATGAGAAACTAAGCAATTGTTCTACACAATGGATTCAAATCTAGCGCCATATTTGGGACCTAACAAGGCGGTCAATTGCGGTACTTTATCTACCTAGGAACTTTATTTTATGAGATGCATGAACGCTATTTAGTGGTAGTTCTACTAACTACGACGCTTGTTGGCACCAACGTGTAGTACTGCCGATTGGTCATTCTGTAAAAATTGGGGTACGATATTCAGGGATCTACATCTAACTTTAAGCAACAGTTTCGTTTTGTAAACTCTGAGAAAAGCCTAATAAGCCGAAACATGTAAGAGGTAAAACTCAATAAAAACTGAAACATTATCAAGTGTTATAATTATTATATTAGTAATAATGTTATCGGTGCATGTGGGATAAGTAAGGAGAGGACTGATTTCCTATAATTAATAAATCTAAAAATGCAATTTGATTATTAATTTCTATTTCATAACTAAATCTCATGAAGAGAATTAATAAATGTAAGAATATTATTTAAGTCATTGTAATTTCCTGTAAAAAGGCACAAAACATCATCTACATAACGATACCAAAATTTAATATGGGAGGAAAAGGAAACGTTTTTGAAAATATCTTGTTCTAATTTATTCATAAAAAGTTCTGCTAAAAGTGGGCTAAGAGCCGAACCCATTGCTAAACTTGAATTTTGTATGAAATACTTATTATCGAAACAGAAGAAAATTTGATTTGACAAATTCTGTTAAAGAAACGAAATTATTTTTGTAAAACACTGGTAAATTTAACAGCAGATTATTTAATATTTTAAGACAGTCTTGTAGGTATCGAAAGAAATAAATTATTGACATCGAAAGAAACAAGAAGAGAGTTCTGGGGAATTTCGAAATTCTTAAGTTTATTGGTCAAGTCAATTGAATTTTTAATAGCAAAAGAATTTTCGAAATGTAATACTTCACGAAGGGACAAATTCAGCCATTTATGTAACAAGCAACAGGTCTGATAGGACCGTTATCTTTCTGTATTTTAGGAAGTCTATAAAACCTTGGTGTTAATGCCTTCATAGACAACAATTTTGGCTTAGTGCAGTTAAATAATTTTAATGTTGGTTCAACTTTGTCTAAAAGTTTTTAATTTGTTGTTAAATTTTATAGTTTTATCAGTATCAACCGTTCTTAAACTTTATTTAAATAATCATTCTTATCTAAAAATAACTAAACAATTACCTTTGTCTGCTTTAGAAAACACTAAATTTTATTTATTCTCTTAGAATCTATACTTTTAACTAGATTAATTGAGGCAAAAGACAATATTTTTTTGGTTTCTGAGGAAATGTTTTTAATAGATTTTTGCAATAACGAAATTATATTTGGAATCAAAGGCCTTTTAATTTCTAAGTTTAAATTATCTAAAATTACCTGAAATTCTAGACCTTAAATTATGGTAAGAACCAAAAGTATTAAAATTATAGTGTTTCTGGCGAAAACGAAGATTTTTTAGCTTACCTTTAACCTTGAAATGAATATTGCTTGATCTACATGAAATAATATCTCTCAACTTATACTCCAAGCAAGAGAGTTCAATATAACTAAGCAAAGAGGACAATTTAAAATACAAAAATTTTAAATAAATGTTAACTAAATTAAGATCCTTGTAGTGGGTCTTCACTTCTGTCTTCAGCTATATTCGTTGAGCTGCTTTTAAAGCTACTTGAGTCACTGTGCTGTTGGAAGATGTCTTAACAGCCACGAAAACAGGTACCAGATTTTGTTTAATGCAAGCTTGGATGAACCATATTTTAAGCAGAAGTTTCTTGCGTGTCCATAATAAGTTTAAGTAATTCTTAACTAGTACAGCTTGACTAGCTTCGTTAAACAATTTAAACTGGTCCATTTTTCTCCAAGTGGATATATGTAGTATTTTCTAGAAATTTTTGAAATATACAAAATTATAGATAACGGTAATTTTGCAATTTTGAATGATTTTTGTAATTTTAGTTGTCCTATTCTAAATTCTTTATTTGAATATTGATTTCATGTTTGTGCTTTTGGCATGCAGGCTACTTTTTTGTTTGAAGCCAAGATTGCTTATTTCGATTTTGACATTATCAGTTTTATAAATTCTTTTGTATTAATGTTTTTACATTTTGAGGCACTGATGATGGCTAATTATAACTGAAAGCGCTTTGCCTATTTATTAAATATAGTGGATTTGACTTTGTGAAGATTTATTGTAGAAGTAAACTATACTATCCACTTGGAGAAAAATGGACCAGTTTACATTGCTTAAAATAAGACAAAATTTTTTATTATACTTTAGGTGTCACACTACTAGCGCTTCATGATATATTGACACCTTGCCGGGGCCCTTCACTGGCTTATAGGCTGACAAGTTCTTTTGAAATCTACCCGTGCTGTTTTAGCATCCTTTCTAATAACTCACGCACGCGCGGCACCACTTGCGACCCTGTAACTAGTTCACGGATGACCCCATGCATAATGGATAGTGTGCGGCGAGGCTTTTTGTTTATGCGCATAAGCGCAACCGCTGCTCTCGGGAAAGTTGAAAGCTCGACGCTCTTTTTCTTAATGTGTATGCATATGGAGTGAAATTATGGATACAGATAACCCAAAGAGGATCTCTATTACCTTGGGTCCTAACATTCGCTGAGAATTTGTTGGCATCTAGCCCACATAACAGCACTCCATGCGCACATACTGGTCATCTTGTCAAGACCACCTCAATAACATTATTGCAAATTTTAAACTAGATAGCATTTGTTTGTATTGTACTAGACAAATTAAAAAATACCAAATGGCGGAACTGTTAATAATGAAATCTGGATTACAGAATTATTAGTTGTTTAAGAAAAAAAAGTAGGTGTCTAACTGAATAATGTTCTTTATCAGTATAAAATCATCAATTAATTTGTATACTAATTCTCCTAAGAATATTTCTGACTTATTCAAAATTTACCTAAACTAATAGACATTTTTTGGAGGACACAACGAGGCAGTCAAATGAAAACCTTAAAAACGTTGTTAGAAGATAATAATTCGGTGTAGTCTCCATTACGTTCTATACACTTCCACCACGGTTATGGAAGTGCTACAATATCAAAAGTAAACATGTCAGTGACCTATTCGTAGATACAGAGGTTCCTGTAATGTTATTGCCATTTAAAGATTTTGAAAAAGAGGGGTGTTGGGGACTAATTACTACAGTTGTTAGAAACTTTTAAATTAGATTTTTATGAAATTTTACGTCATATTCAACAATTCAACAAATCTTTGAAGAAATGTGTTATAAATTTTTAAATTGTATACACTTCGAAGCAGTAAAAAAGCAAATAAAAAATATAATAAATTCCTGGTCGCCGTATTTTGGACACAAACTCGTTTGACGTTCAGTACCTACATGGTAGGTACATGTGTGACAAAGGTATCCAAAGTAATTTTATTTTCTCTGGGTGTTTCTAGTGAGCTCAAACGCTCAATTTTCAATCGGCAATGTAGGTCTCTGTACTTACCGACCGCAAGAATCTACGTCGTAGTTCATATAGCCACCGCTACATGACGCATTACCGATTTCCACCCTTGGCCACGTAAATCTCTGTACTTACAGACTGTACAAACTTACATAGTAGTTCACATAATGGCTCCCAATGTGCGAAATAAGTACACTTCAAAATGTTTGTTTAATATCGGTAAACCGCTTTGAAGAATTGTGCTCGTTCCGCTGTAAATAATTTGCAGTATTTAGTCTAGTATCTAATACTTTTATTCAAGCGGCTGCTATTCAAGTTTCAGCTTCCTTTTTGCAGTAAAAAGCTAACTCCTGTTGTTGTTACTATATATACATATACACATACACGCTATTTTGTAACTTAATTAATTATTATCAAAATTTTATTATTTTCAGTACAATGGTAGACTGTACGTAAATGGCTCGGAGCTTTGAAGTCTGGTGTTTAAGGGAATATGTCATGTAATCTAGGAGTAGGGAGTACAAGTAACGTGTATGTTAAATCATGCTGTGAAATTGGTTCTACTATTTGCGAAGCGGTGCGAAATGTACTTACGTTGTAACGGCATAAAATAGAATTCATGATTATGTTTATGTTCCAAAATTGTTCGATACTGCCTCATCATCCATTGGTTCGTTGCTTACAGGCAAACGAGAAGTACAGGACCATTTGCCTGCTTATATGAGACTGATACATTACAAAATTAAACACCCTCAAGGGTGTCTTTAAGAATCAATAACCAATAAGTACCAAATTTTTTATCAGTTGCCAGATTCCTGAGAATGTGTGGTCCTCAAATCTTTACTTGAAATTTGCATGCTTGCTTTGCAAGTTGTTTTTTATTCACGAAAGACTTGTATAAAAAAAATCTAAAATATTCAGCTCCTACTTAATAAAAAAGGAAACGATTGATACATATTTAACCACGGAGAGCAAACATAAAATCTACGTCAGCTCAACTTTGGCGTTTGTTGAGTATAGCGACCTATTACTAACGCCCACGCTAAGTCCTCAGAGGCGCAGTTTCACTGAACCTTAATAACCGGCAGCCTGGGTTAGTATATCATTCGAGGTTGGATTTCAAAGGCATCGATCCGGTGGCATGCAAATTACCGAAAAAAGGTAGGTTAAATGTTTCAGCTTAGCCTAAGGACAAACAGCTTCATACATGATGGAGATTTCCGTAATAGAAGACCCTTTCCTGCTTAAACTCTTCTAATATAGGTAAAATCAATCTCACATGTCCAATAAAAAGTGGAGATTGTATAAAAGTTTAGTACTTGTGGGTACATTATTTGTTTGTTACGTGTGAGTTCTTGCATCACAGCTGCTAAACGTAATGTACGCTATCCATCACTGTCAATTGTTCCAATGCCTAACAAAATACAGAACCTTGTTGGAATTGTAGTTATTGATTCGAACCGAAGCTTACATACAGTAAAAATGGTATTCTTATGTGTTGTGGTGTACGTGAGGTAATTATATGATACTACTTTTTACAGACATTTGAAATTTGGTATAAGTGAATTACATAAATGTTTAATGAAAGATTATTACGTAAATGGCAGTTTATGCTCTTTTGGTGAAAATTAGAACCAAGTTGCATTAAATTCTGCTTATAAGCTATAAGTTGCAGAGTATTCTTTACCCTTACAATTATTGTAAATCAGTTCATTTCAAAAGTAAGTGTAAACTAGTGTTAGAAGCCGTGTACTTCAATTTGTAGTGTTTACGGAGCTTTCCATTTACATAGGCATCCCTTCTGTTAAAAGTAAAAGTTTTTTTTTTCGAACTAGGAGGAATACAACAATATTCTGACTGCAAAATACGGGTAGCATTATGTGGTGCCGACATCGCACGCGAAGGCTCGGTACGAATCGGTGCTCATCTAAGATTCGCAGTAACGTTGTCTTAGAAGCTTTTCATTGTTCCTTGAGTAATTTGTTAGTGAATCATATACATATACATTAACGCACTAAGCATTCATTAAACGCCTTAAAACTTGTCAGAAGTGAGTTATATTTCAAATACTTTTTTAAATAATAATATACCTAATGCGCATGAAATGGACTAGTAGGAACCTAATTCATTGAGGTATTCTGTTGCTAAGCCATTCTGTTGCGGCTGTTTTGTTGGGGGCTATTCTGTCGCTGAGCTATTTTCTTGCAGGCTATTTTGTCGCCGAGCTATTTGGTCGGGGCTACTTTGTCGGGACTATTTGGCGCGGACTATTTTGTCGGTGCACCGTATTGTAAAGCTGTTTTGGCATCTATCCAAAGCTGCATTTCCCGTGTTAAAGTTATTATTGCACAGCCAACTTTCCATCGGTTTATGATTATAGATATTTAAATTTTATATTTATACTTACAGTAGCTATACCGAATACTTAATAGAAAAATAAAACAACAATACGACCCCTCAGGGTCATTTACAAGCTCGTACATGCTCGTGCATGTTGAGCTGAATCTGCTTTTTTAGCGTGTTTTTTAGCTGCTTGCACGGTTACTGAGCAGTATGACATATTAAGGTCTGTTTTTTTTTGCTAGTAAAAAATAACTTCTTTTAAAGAGAAGTACATTTAAGAAAAGGTCTTGTAGAATATTTTACTTTTWGGAAATAGGCGATTTACAAGAATTAACATTTGCAAATTCGTAACGATGTGAAGAAGAAACTGATAATTCCTTCCAGCAGTGATTTGTTGCCCTTTTCCCAACGTAAAGGGTTCAGTGCATTACAACTTTTAAAACTGTTAAGAATATTCAAAAATAATGAATTGCCGTTTTTTAATAATATTACTTTTTTCTATTGTTTTAAGCATTGTGGAATTATTCGTAGATTTTTTACTAGAACTATCTGAATTTTTGTTCAAAATAAATATATGTAAATACATGTATAAGTAAGCATTCTTTTGGTGTTGGCTTTGTTTTGTACAGGGCAACTTGTAAGGAGCGTTCACAAAAAAGGGATCATACAAGCTATGTTTTTCTCTTTCTAAGCTGAATGTAAGCACCTGTCGGGTAAAACAGTTCGTATAATTTGAAGAATATTTGGCGTTTGGCTTGTTTGATGTTTGACGTACTCGTCGTTAATAACTAATAGCGCGGGTGAAAATAACACGCTGTTACTGTTATCTGTCGATTCTGAGAAAAAAAGCGTTTACAAAGCGCGGAATACCTTATGGATAACCACGTCAGCGTAAATGGCAAACAAAGCTCTTCTGCCAATCGACACAAGTGACAGTCGTGATAGTTCAGTTTTTTGCACCATCTCTGCGACGTACGTTCACGATGTAGTTTCTACAAAGCCCAGCATTCTACATATGAGTGTTATTAATTGCTCGTCTTGCTTATTTCTTTTCTTTCCGACTATCAAAAAAAGTTTCGCACTGATATAATGGACCAAATGGGGTTATCCATACAACTCACATTATGTTGATCAGAACAGACAATGATCCGTGAACAAGTAAATTACGTAGCTCACAAAAAGTTCTTCGGTGTCATTGTTACAGACGTGCTCTAGGTTATAACTGGCTACCACAGCAGTGGCGTTCGCCTAAATGGCGCTGAAGGCCTTTGTTCTCATTTTAACTAATACAAGTCGTGGTTAAGTTGGCAGTCTGCTATTATTAATTCATACGGTAAATAAAATGGCGCTGAGTATGGTGATTACTGAATAAGGCTGACACCTTCAGGAGGGGAGCGATTTCTTCAAATCTATCGCCGGGTAAACCGGAGGATATTATCCTTACCAAATTATCCATATTTGATTAAGTTTAAAGTAACTAAGTAAAAAATAAATAAATTTAGGATCAGGTTAGTTAGGTTTAATCTCAAAATATAGAATTCCGTATTACTTTATGAGACGAAACAATATAACCAAAACAATCACTACGCGCCATAGGCAGCTGGCGCGCATGCGCACGGCGGTTGGAGCTGAACTGTTTCCCCTTTCTTTTTTCTTGCCATGGACCCCTTGGAGGTCATCGTCTACCCATTTAGGTCGATATAGACCATCACGGATACCAAAGATTTATACCACGGTAATAGATAGAGAGGTATACGCACGACCGTATTGTAACTGTATGCAACTGCGGCCCAGATTCCTAGTCAGTGTGGGAGAGAGAGGTCTAGTAAAAGATGCAATATAGTAGTAAAAGCGCTCGCCAGTGGCATGCATAACCAAACATTCGGTGTAGTATTTGTGGGAAGTTTTTTGAAATAACAAAAATGTGAAAGTATTGTGTGGTGCCGAACTGTAACAGTAATTCTTCCGATAAAGCTTTATAAGCAAAAAAATGTAAATCGTCGAAATGTTTCACATGTAAGGATCCTCTTTATCTTCTGAAGTTTAGTGTGAAATAAGTATTACCCTCATAATATAAGAAATATATAGAGTAGTCGTATTTCTGTACTCAATTTTACTTCCACATCCAACAGATGGGAAATATTGTATCGCGACAGAAATTTTCAAAATTTTTTATTTGCTCGATCGCTTTAAAATGCTCGAAATCGTCCAAAAACAAAATTTGAGCAAAAATTTCGTGTTTGTATGACTGTCTGTGTTTGGACTTTCGAAAGACAACATATGAACTTCAAATTTGGCATACATATATATCTCAACTACCCAAAGCAACATGTTTTTGGGGTGAGTAAGGTATAGGGCCCCCGAGAGGGCCCCTTCCCTAAAATTGTGGGGTAACTACCCTTTTTTGCAAACATTTATTTTTTGCCTTTTAATATGTGATTAGTAGTATAATTGCGAGTATTATTAGTCCCTATAAATTTTCGGTGCACCAAACTGTTTAGAAGAAAAAAACGGGCATTTTAAAAAAACCGGTTTTCCCAAATATCTCAGAAAATACTTAGTATGTTTACATATGAAAATACCATCCGATAGGAAATAAAATTTCTCACAGTGTTTAAAAATGTGTTTCCAAAATTTTGACATTCGAAATATTTCCAAAAAAAATGAATTTTGGACCTTGTCCACACATTTTTTTAAAATTTTGCTATTATATAGAAAATTAAATTTCTGATCGAAAAGTACTCTTGCAATTGTTTTGTTTAGTTAATAATTTTTGAGTTATTTAGAAAAAAAAACGATTTTATAAATTTATGGATTTTTGCTATCACGAGAACCGTTTGTTGTAGAAAAAAAATTTCTAGAGATAAAAAATGCTCAAAACCTCATTATTGATGGTATAATATAAAAAATAAAAGCTTATTTTTCATTTTGACAACTTGATCTGAAAGTATTGATTCAATTTGCAGCGGATTTTCATTATCTGACGCAAATCTGTTCTAAAATTGTTGCATAAGTAACAACAGAATTTTGTCATTTCCACACTTTTTGAAAGATAAATAAGTGAACCATCGCTATTCGCTTAGGTAATTTTGGGAATCAAATTGATATTATCAACACAGCGTGCACTGTAAAGTAGCCTTATGCAAAGCGGACCGATTCCCACTTTGCTCTATCTCTCTAACGCAATTGGCTACGGAATTGGTCCGCTCCACACGGCATCGTGCGTATACCTCTCTATCTACTACCGTGATTTATACAAACATATTCGTCTTTGATCACGATTCTCCACTAAGTCAGTATGTGATTCGTCACTGTTCCAAAAGGGAAAGAATTGAAATTAATATGCTGCCGCTTACCATATTTCAAAAATTTTGCCATCAAGATTACAATAAATCCATTACCTTCAAAACCTTTGCCATAAGTTTTTCATGTCACTCGTATTTCTGCACGTTAGTTATTCATTGCTTAACTCTGAACCTAAAAATATCATTTCACGGCATTTAGCCATGATGTTACAATCCAGCGATACATGTGTGATGTGAAATAATTTTATTCCATAGCACAGCGCACACCACAAAGCAGGTATAGTAACACATACCGGTTTGGTTTTCTGGGTTCTAAAGGATCACAGCGTGTAGAAAAGAGCTCAGAACTGGAAATATTCGCGGGGCCCAACAACTCCTAAATCCCCAGTTGCGAAACGTAAGCGCCGATGGCATTTAAAATTCGATTTTGTCGAAACCGATAAATATTCAGTACCGGAGACGCATTAGCGAGAAGTAAGTGGGGTCCGAGGTTGCTAATAAAATCCCGGTTTCCACTAAATTAGAGCAGGCGGCGAAGCCCCATATATACACAGCACATTAACTTTCCTGGGGGTGGAGGCCTCTGCATCTACCCCTTGTGACAAAGGTGAGTGCCAGAGTGGGGCAGTTTTGTTCGTTTTGATTTGTGTGGCGCTCACGTTTAACCATTCATTATTTCCCATTCCCGGGAGGACGCCAAAGACAATATAACGTGGGGCTGTTGCGATATATTGATCGTGCCTGTAATTTTCACATCTGCGAGTACAGTCGCCGCAAACGAAATTGTTTTTTACGAAGGAAACCCTCAATTTACAAGAAAACTGCTAAGTCAAAATCTATAAGATTCCAGAGTATTTTCAAGTAATCTTCCATATCTCCATATAGCTCATAAATTTATCTCCTTGTTTTACCTCAAATTTTACATCAATCCCACCATTCAAGTTACAGCTTGTCGACAATTTTAGGCATAACTTGTTAATGAAATTATAGATTAATATAGAAGCTGAGATGACAAATCTGCCCATCTAATCGAGAGGAAACTCAAGCTTTAAGAAGCACTTCCATATTCTCAATTTTACTTTTTTCTTCAAATCTGCCCAATCGTATACAAAAATAATAAAGCTTTGAGGTGATAAACTTATGGTGGTGGCTAATTTTTCAAAAAGTAATAAATTCGACTACACGACTTTCATAAAAAGTGTAAGCTATAAGGATTTATTTATAACTCCGTATTTTAATTCTATGGAGACACAGTACGCATCTAAAGGTCATTTCAGCAAATGAGTTCGGAAATAGTCTGATCAGTTTCCTATAAATGAGATAGGTACTTGGTGTAAATGTGACTCCTAAACGTTTTTAGATTAAGACCCCCATAACTTTAGACTGGACTGACCGATTGAAATTCTTTTAACGCGTGCATGTAGATATTGGGGTGTAGCGTTACTCCCACGCTACTTCAGCATTGCGAGTTAATAGCAAATGAGGCGCTATCTCGGATTTTGAGGGAAAAAAACGTGATTTCATTATTTTTACCAGTAACAAAAACAAACTCACTTTCTCGTTGCGACTATCTACCAACGCATCTTACCTACCAACAATACGAATGAACTACACACGTTTTTCACAGATGGGGAAGGAGACGGTAACAATTAAGACGCGTGCTGTGAATAGACAGATTGAGAGCATGTTGCCTTTTGTTCGAAATAGGTATAGATACATTAATAAATAATCCCAGAAATGTTGTTACAATTAAAATAAAAAGTTTTGCCCTGCATCTGTGAAGAACGTCGTATCTTCTTTATGTACGAGAGGTATGTCAGAATTCCTGCACACAAAATCACAGCTTACAAACGAAACATGTATTTAAATAAATAACATCAAAATGCTTCAATATAATCCCTTAAAAGTCCAAAACACAATGCCAACGCGTCGGTAGTGGCGCAATGCCATTAAAAACGTCATTCTTGTCAAGCCGTTTCAGTAGTTCCACTTAAGGAAAAATTCGAAATCCCGAGGACTCATGTCAGGATTGTACTGGTGATGTGGGAGAATTTTCCAGCGGGTCTTCTCGAAAAATCCTTCGACCGACATTGCTTCTTACCTAACAATTTCTGCCAGAAACTGCAATCTCCCAAAAATTACCCATTAATAATATAATATACTGGAACAAGCAATGGGAAAGTTGCATGAATTTTAAATAACGATATGCAGCTGTTATAGATATCCTCCACAGCCTATAAATGTCAAATAAAATAACTTTATTCAAGGAAAGTAAATAATAATTAAAATATCTCCAAAACCAGTTATCTATAAAAAACAGTCATGCTATAGATTGTGACGTAACATACCGTGACCTGTCCAATACCTAAAGCTCTTTATCGTTTATATTCTAGCTAAGCATTTATGCACTGTTTTTGTAGCAATGTTTTATAGCTGTATTTGCCAGATCAGCAATTACGTACGTGGTACACACAGTTGATGCATACGCATTATTTWMGATGCAGCCGGGCTTTGTGAAAGAACAATTCGATAATTTACAAAAGATAGATTTGCACAAGCAAAATGCTATTTAGGCGTCTTAAACGTTGTACTTCCGCTTGTGCGACGACACGTCAGAAATCCTTTCTTCTACTCGTCAACTGATTTCCACTCATTTTGCTTCAAAACAGGAACTATTGACATTTGTCAGTGACTGACGATAATAAGAAACGTGAGAATGTAATACCAATCGAAGCCTGATTTAGAGGCGTGGCTTTAATTCAAATTTATAATTCATATTTTGAGCTTACTTGAAGACTGTTTAATTTTTTCTACCGGCATGAACCCCCAAATTTGATGCTCGTTGCAGCTAGCATGTTTCTGAAAATTGTGCACTTCTCCATTGTTTTAATTAGGAGATAAAATAGTAACTTAAAGTGCTTAAGTGCCTACATCAAAGGGTATAAGTGTATGTAGGACGTAAAAAAGTGCTTTTTTACAAACCCATAGGCAAGTCAATTTTCCGATTTCTAACTTTACAAGAGTTAACAGAGTTTTGATGCACTGTGCAATTATTTAAAAGAATTAAATTTAGTATATCTACTTGCCGTACCATTCTAAGAGATATTGACCGCACTTACCCACCTAGACACTTGTGTCTTATAAACATTGAGCGATAATCACTGCAAACTGCATGCAAGTGGCCGACTATCTAGAGAAATAACCAGATAGACAGATTCTACCCATATCAATAATATGTACTATTAAATGATAAGTATAATTGAGCTAAAGTATTTTTGTTTACGATTTTAGTACCTACGCACGGAGGCATTATTTGATCCACCTTGTAGACGTACCTACCATTTATTGACTTTTCAGAATTATATCGGAGGTTTTCAGCTGTCGTAAATACTTATATTTCGGCAAAAAATATAAATTATAATGCTCTATTTTCGTTGATAGTTATAAAAAAAACGCTGCAAATTGAATCAATACTTCCACATCCAATTGTCAAAATTACATTTACGTTTTTATTCCTTATAATATACGATTAGTAATCAGGTTGTGAGTATTTTTTCTCTCTACACATTTTTTCCAAGACAAACAGTCCTCGTGATATTAGCAAAAATATCTAAATTTTAAAATCGGCTTTTTCCAAATAACAAAAAAATTATTAACTTAACAAAAAGTTATGAGTGCTTTCTGATCAGAAATTTGATTTTCTATATAATACCAAAATTAAAAAAAATCGTACGAGCAGGGTCCAAAATAGGTTTTTTGGAAATTTTTCGAAAATGTCAAAATTTTGAATAAATATTCTGACACTTTTTGTGAGAAACTTTATTTCTTATCTGATGGTATTTTCATTTTTTGAATATATTAGATATATTCGGAGATATTTAGGAAAAACCGTTTTCTTTAAATGTCGCTTTTTTGCTAACATTTTCTAAACAGTTTGCTGCAACGAAAATTTATAAGAACGAGTAATACTCGCATTTATATTGCTAATCACATACTAAAGCGAAAAAAAAATAAAAATTTGCAAAAAGGGTAGTTACCCCCCAATTTCGTCCCCTTCCCGATACCCAACTTTCCCCACAAACAATAGGTCGCTTTGAGTGGTTGAGATTTATACGTTTGCCAAATTTCAAGTTCATATATTAAGTCTTTCGAAAGTTATCGTGTCCACAAACAAAACCACAGACAGATAAGAAATTTTTTTTGCCCAAATTTTGTTTTTTTTGCGTTTTCGACCATTTTAAAGCGAATGAGCATTCGTTGGATGTGGAAGTAATTTGAACTATCGTAGCTTTTTTCATTTCTACGGCATTACATGTATGTTCTGCGAAATGACTTAAGCTACCACTCTTTTGTGCTATAACTTATGTATAATGTTTTATACTTTTCATTTTCAATAAGCTGCGATCAAATAATTAACTATTACGCTGTTCCTACAGTTTCACGGTTTAAATTATATCATGCTCTGTTTTTTAGAGAATTAACATGGTGGTCTACTTACCTAGGAATATTTAGAATACCGACTCTATTTAATGATTATTGTATAAGGAAATATATTTCATGTCGCTCTACATTCTTATAATGTCATGCTGTACGTTTTACTTCTAACAATGACATCCAACCGTGCAAGTATCCCGTCTGGCATTCAGTGTGACTATCTGCGCGTTCAGTGCACTTTGGCATTTTGCCTCGCAAGATTCAGTTAAGTGTGCAGAGGGAAAATGCTACTGAACACAATGCAACCTGAAGGAGGGAGTCAAGTCGTCAGACACAACAAGACTTGATGTCCGGATGTCCGTTTTAAGTATGAAAAGTTTCCTGGTTACGGAATTCCACGTGCATTTTTGCGCTGTAAAGGATTCATACGAGCTTCCAAGGGGGCCATCAAGCCGGATGAAAATGTTCCAGCTTTCGCGGTGAAAGGATGCTATAGCATATTTCTTATATTTTCTGATGCGCGGTAAAATGCGGAAAGCCCTATTGATCCTGCAAATAAAGCCAGAGCGTGGTATGAATTGCACCCTTATTCATATAATTTAATTAACTTTTCAATGTAATCTTGCGTTGCATGGTAAATCCATCATAATAGATTAAAATTTTACATTATGCATCTTTTTAAGAAGACCTTTTCAATAAAGGTAAGGGGAAGGATAGGAACAGGGGGCAAGCAGAAGATTTGTAGAAGTAAGAATATACCCGTACAAATTTATATTGCTTTACAAACAAAAAGGACCTTGAATATACCAGAAATAAGGATAATACGATTTAAATAAAATGCCAAGGATGCTTGTCCAACAAGTCTGTCTTAGTGTATTTTTGTATCCTGAGAAATACGTCATCTTTCAAAGATCTCTCCTCAATCTTACCAAGATCAAGGACATTCCAGACTCAAGTCCGAACCTAATCCATGAGCACTAATTGGTATTATTTACACAATAATATGTATAAGAATTACAATAACTGAAATGGTATGTCTTTTACTACAAATTTCTTTATTTATTCGGTTACCGGTTTTTAGGTTCAATGTAACCTCATTATCGGAGCAGGCTACAAGATTAAAGGATATGCATATACATACAAAAATAAAACAAATTAATGGAATTATATCATTTTGTCATTTTTACATTGACAATTTTTTCATTGCCACTTGAACGCTAAACTTTCAAAGAAGTCTTTTTATTAACCATGTTGGTTTGAAATTTATTTGGGAATTTAGGGTTATTTCATCAGGGCATTTGCACGATCTAACTATTTCCAAAATTTCTAATGAGTTTAATATGTGACCCTTTTGTCGAATTTGTAAAATATCAACATTACTATCGATTTCAAAACTGTGCCCTGTATCTAAAAGATGGTTTGCGAACAATGTTGCATTCGCCAAGATCTTATGTGGTCTTTTATTCTTATACTGAGATTTCTAAATGCTCCAGCAACGTGTACACAGATGCAGACTGTAACTACGTTTACACTCCACGGTTGGACCATATTTACTATTTAAAATAATATGTACTTAAAGGAAAACTTCATTCCTGTAAACTTCCCAAACAGCTTCATTTTTTTAAAGATTAATGGGATTACAAGGAGCGTTGGAGAAAGTTGTCGAGTTGGCAGGCCAATATATGTTACTGAAAAAGTATTCCTAGCTTTGACCGGGAATTGAATCTTGTGATTGCTGGTTAAACATGCTAACCATTGGACCACCAAAGCCCTACTCAGATTCAAGGTGAAAACGACATATATACATCAAAGTTAACTACCCGTAACTCTGCTCAATGCCATTCGACGTATTTGCAGCTGCATCGCTTGTCGCCCAGTATATTCGAGCTTCAGAACGGAATCCGCTGCTGTGGCCACATTCTGGCGACCAGCAGCTAATTGCAACCCAAATGTGTTAAAAATAATCAAAGTTGATTATCGCCTGAATGATATTACAATGGGTATTAGAGAAAGTTATCGTGTTAACAGGCCATACATGCTAATAAAAAGGTATTGCCAGTTTTGACCGGATAGTGTTCAGCAGCGTTACATGTAGTGACTCTATGTACATATATACCGCTATGACGTCCAATATGAATAGGGCTTTGGCGGTGGAGTGATAAGCGCATTTAACTAGCAATCAAGAGGTCCTGGATTGGATTTCCGGTCAAAGCTGGCCATACGTTTTCAATAACATATATCGGCCTGCTAACCCGATCACTTTCTCTAATACTCATTGTAGTCTCATTCAGGTAATAAAAGCTTTGATTATGTATAATAGATTAATGGGATAATAATAGCAGCACGGTAGTAAACGATGTACATCATACTGAAGTGGAACTAAAACTAAAATTATTGGTAATTGATAATAGGAGTATTGCCAAATATCATGGTATCCAGGTAAAAGGCATTACGCACACCGACAAAGAACGCCAAACAGTTTAAAACTTGGGTTCAATTTATTAACTTACGGGCTTTCAAGGACTTTGTTATAGGTTGTTGCATGCTCGACACAACAGTATACCTTGATCAACTATTGTCTTTCCATATAGGAAGCACAAGTTCTTCTTCTCTTTCAAGCTTTTTAATTGCAGTCTGATTTTAATCCATCTAGGCCACTAGCTAGCAACTTCCTCTAGTACCGAGAAATAAACTGTTAGCTTACAACAGCTGAGCGTTTATTTCTCGGGAAGTAGTAGTATCGCGACGCTCCAAAATCCAAAACTATTTTAACCAATTCTATAGCCACTTGCTTTGTAAAGGTCACGGATGCAAATATTATGTGGCGCGGTCTTCATAGTTCAGAAGCCATAACGGAAATCCTTAATCACGATTAATTAAAAAGCTTATAGATGTACTTCGGTAGCTGTCATATTCAGTAGAATGAGCAACTTTTTGAATTGTCTTGATGTGTTTAAACTAAGAATATTCTCCTCGCCACATCTTTAGCGGAATTAGCAGTAAAATGATTTGTCACATTCTGAGCAGTAATATCTAAATATATTTCAACACGCAGTTCCACAGAAGATATCTAAAGTAGAATATTAGCGTAATTTACGTGGCGTATTCTACGAGCCTTCAATGATTTCTTTAACTCTATCAGCCGTTCAAGGCTTTCTAATTACAGCTTTTCTCTCGCTTAACTATGAAACCTTTACACAGTTTTTCGTCAATTTGGGCTTTAACAATTTCTAGATCCGGTTTGTTTTACTCGACTTGCACTTCTTCACGCTAATCGCTCATTTTTGGTGCATGAACACACTTCGAAACGTTTACACACCAAAACAGGTTTTATAGTTTAGCACGTTTTAGGTTATGTGAATTAGGCTTTTTAGGATTACGTCATCCAATATGGCTTCCGATGGACAGGCAGTGTACGTAAAATAAACCTTGAAAATATTCATTTAAACGACTTAATTACTGACATTAAGTATTAATTGGGTTTCTATGACAGATCATTAGAAGCGGCATTGTTTTTATGTATGCCCTTCGACCGCCATTGCGAAAGTCATGTGTTCTAAAATGCCTAATATTGAACGTTTGGAGCACAAATCCCTAGACATCTTGTTAAGTAGAAAATAAAAAACACAAAATAGTCATTTTATTAAATGCCTACTTCTGTTTCATTCCTCCGACATATCTATTCACCAAAACTCGCAAGCTATATGCTTTAACGGGTTCAATATTATTATTATACTTAATCAGTTGGTCATGTACTAGTCAAGGTAATTTTAGTTGTTAAGGGAGGGCTTAAACTCTGTCTGAGATTGTCTATTTTACGCTAATTCTTAGGCAAGTCGTAGGAAGAAGTGAAATGGCCATTCTTCACCTGGGAATTGCACTACTAAATTACTTTTTAAAAATATATATCTCTTTTGGGACACCCATTGTGAATATTGATCAGTAGCACAAAACTGTAAAGTATGGCCATAAAAGTGATATACACGCTGCGGGCATTGAGTTTTGTCGGTTGCGCTAATGTCAGTTTAAACCCGACCCAGAAGCGACGTAAGACTATTATCTAGAGTAATTTATCTGTCTTCCGCTAGAATGGTACACCTAATATAGCATAATGGGAAGTTTGACTTATTATTTGCATTTGATAGCGATTGAGGTCAGAAAAAAGATCTGTTTATATAGGTTTGAAGGTTTCCCACGAAACTTTTACATTAGTGAAATTTTTTTGCCGTTTTTAAACAAAAAAAAATGTAGTTTACATTTTGGTTGTTGACGCAGCATTACATATTTAGTGCAGAACATTAAGCTTTGATTTGAACTAAATGTAGATAGCTATAAGTAGCATTTACTTTGCATCTGCGTAAGCTATCTTCTCTTATTTACTACTAAAAATTAATACATGTTGAATTGGCATGGTGGGTATGTAATTGCTTGAATGCGTTTTGCATTGTTTACAAGGAGAAGCAGGTAAAGCGCCACTACAGATTAGGAGAAAGTAAAGAGTGTTTCAAAAATAGCTCCGAAGCCATACTGTTACCGTAGGTTTTAGAAGTGACCGTCATTTTCGTTGGGACATGCTTCCACTCTTAATAAATTAAACCGAATAACCGGGCCTAGCATAAAAAATAATCTTTTATTTCTGAGGAAATATTGTTTAATATGCGTAAGAACACTGCATGCAAGCACATGTCGCGACGTAACAAAAGAGGTACTCATTACAATAATCCAAACAGCTAGGTATCCAAGCAATGAAGGTACTCTACTGCCGCGTAAGAATAAAGGACTAACAGAAAACATTCACTGACCAACACTTGTTGCGTATGAGTGTTAATCATTCCATTCAAATTTCCATATCTAATGAATGCTCTTCATCACACTTTCTGGAAATTTTCGATAACAACAATGTTCCAAAATACATCTGCAAAAGAACAGGCGCTGCCACTGGTTAGTATTCAGGTAACTCCTGATAAGATGAGAAGGGCAGATCTGGATTTATGCATAGGCTGAAGTCTAGGGCGGTAATTGGCGCCAATAATGCACAAACGATTATGTCCAATTAGGCGTTTTAAGACTACGTTATCCAACATGGCTTCCAGGGGGCACCCAGCGCACATATGGGAGGCGACAAAGAAACCGTGCAAACGGACGTGTGGTTGTTAGTTAGGTCGTTCATGATCAAATCGTTTAAATTGAACGACTCATGCCTTGATTCGTTTGATTCGGCTCACAGCTAATGAATCAGCGTCGTTCGTGCGTCGGTCATGGTTGACAGTTGGGTGACTGGCTACTGTTATGGCACACACGTTGCAGCTGTCAGCTGTCTTTAAGCAGATCTAACAACTCAGTAACTCGTACTCGGTAATTATTCTTGAACGACTTGAATGATCCGAATCTATGCGAAAGATTGAACGATTTGAATTGTCCCAGCTCTAGTGACTGACGTTGGCATTAAGTAATGAGGTTTCTATGACAGCGCGTTAGAAGCTGCATCATTTTGGCAGGTGCCCCTTGGCAGCCACATGGAAAGTCACATGTTCTAAAAGGTCTAATTTCGTTCGGTTGTTATTTCATGGTTATTTTCACTTATTCAGTGGTTTTTGGTGTTTTTCATCGTTCGTTCATGTTGTGTCTCGTGTCCGTGTGGTGTTTTCGACGAGGGAGAAGTTTTAGAGCACAGGATTCATGCGCTTTAATGCAGTCCAGTATCAATAAGGACAAAAGATATATCTTCCTCTCACTTGGATCGACTGATATGCGGGCTCCCAAGCTTGCACATTAAAACAAGTGGATGTGGGCGGTATATAATACTCAGTTAATTAAGTTTTTAAGATTACATTATCCAACATGGTTTCCAGGGGGCACCCAGTGCGCGCATAGGAAGCGCCTACGAAACCGTGGAAACGGACGCATGGCTGATAGAGTTGGGATGTTCATGACCAAGTCGTTCATGCCTTGACTCGTTAGATTCGGTTCACAGCTAATGAA
Source organism: Rhyzopertha dominica (assembly GCA_025024175.1). Taxonomy (NCBI): domain Eukaryota; kingdom Metazoa; phylum Arthropoda; class Insecta; order Coleoptera; family Bostrichidae; genus Rhyzopertha; species Rhyzopertha dominica. The sequence continues at coordinate 25,521,542 of QCXZ01000041.1, forward strand.
TCAGCGTCGTTCGTGCGTCGGTCATGGTTGACGGTTGGCTGGCTGGCTTCTGTCACGGGACACATCTTGCAGCTGTCTTTAACAGTGATGGGCGCGTAGAATACTCCATGTAGATTACGCCATTATCTACGCGTAAACTATGTAATATTCTACTTTAAAAGTCTACTGTAGAAAATAACTTTATGTAGATAAACAGCAAACTAGTAATATTTAGTACTTTTAACAGCTTCAAATGCCTCAAATGACAGTATTATTTTGTATATTATTATTTTCGTTCTCCCATCGATCGTACCGCGAGGTACGTGAAAAAGAGAACTATATATATCACTCAATGGAACGGAGTTGATCCGATCACAACCAAACTTGGTATGGTAATAGCCCATGACCTTCTGAGCTCCAATTCGGAGCCCTATGCTGTAGACTCTCACCGTTCAAAAGTTACAGGACATCAAAGTTGCTGCAGATCGCCGTGCACTAACGTCAGTAGGTTGGAACTACGCGTGGACCACGATCGGAACTACCTGGAGTCGATCATAGAACGTTTTTTTCGTTTTGGCCGATTTCACTGGTTGTTGCTTCCTAACTAAACAAAATACTACTTCGTTGTAATTAAAATAACTAGAGCCACGTTAAATAACAATAACTCGTTTCGACGTAGGTACATTTGTTAGGGTCAGAAGGCACAAGCGTGCTTTGGAGCCCTCAATCGGTCAATGGGTTCTTAAATGACTGTAAACTATGATTTTATTATCTTTCTTGTCTATAAACGGAAGAAGACTGGCTATTTCATATACTACCTATTATACCTAATATACTCGTAGAAGAAAAGACTTCGAAACGCATGTTTTGTCCGAAAGAAGTAAGAAAACCGTTTGGGTATTCTGATGACTTACTAAAATAAGTTATGCAAATTTATAATATAAATATTAAAAAACTGCAGTGCTTTAAAAATTTTTAAGAATTGACCCATAAAACAGGGAAATTAGAACAAAATAATTTGCACAATACACTAAATATACAATAGCCATKATATACTCGTCTCATATTTTCTACTCAAAATCTACGCCAAAAGGCTTTATCTACATTTTCTACGCGGGTAATGTAGAAAATTATAATTTACGCGTAAACGCCCATCACTGGTCTTTAAGCAAGTCTAACAACTCAGTAACTCGTTCTTGGTAATGATTCTTGAACGACTTGAATGATCCAAATCTATGCGATTGATTGAACGATTTAAATTGAATCGATGGTCCCTGCTCTAGTGACACGTTGGCATTGCGTGCAGGTTACATAAACTATCAGGAATTGAGTATGTTGTCATAGTTTACTAATTTAAAAACGCAATGGATTTTATTAAGAGGTCGTTCTTCAATATTGAGGTTTATAACCATTTTGAATACACATGGTTAACCACTAGAGCGCGGACGAAGCATAATTCTACGTTTAAAAATATATTATTATGGAATTTGCGATATTGACTGATATAACAGTATATACGATATACGAGTGCTGATACATTTTTTAAATAATACATTCCGCATATATTTCCGTTTTCGAGCCCGATTTCAAATTCTAAGGCAACTTTGTGTAACATATCCGTTTTCAGAATAATGTCAAATGAATGTTAAAAAAAAGAAGTTGATGTAGCCTATTCGATTATAATTAATGTTTTGTATAATGCTATTGTAATTTTACAATTTTAAAGTGCCGTCTTTTTAAATATTTCTCCGAAACTTTTCACATTATACCAGGTGATATCAAGTTCAAGAGACTAATCGGATAAAATAACCATAATATATTGAAGGTAAAAATAGGCTTCAAAATGGATATTCATTAACACCAAATGCACAAAATAAATTACTGTATCTATCCAGTAATAAAAGATCAAATTGATAGAATTAGTATTGAATCCAGAGTCGAGAAGGTAATAAATACTAGGGGTTAAATTCAGAATGGTGAATTAACGAAGAACTAAATATAGATTTATCAAAATACCTCTTGATCACTTTAACCATGCAGAAATAGCATCAACAATAAAATCGACATTGTGCGGGATATACCGATTTCCTTAAATCCATAAACAGGAAATCCAGAGACAAATCAGTTAAATGGTCGATCAGAAATCAACACAAACTAACCCTACCCATATGGGTGGCTTCAAAAAATTTGACGCCTCGTGCAAACCCAAATGGAGCGTCGTCAATGAATATCGGTGTTGGCAATATTTCACCATCATCGTCATCAAATGAACAATGGCGATATTCCAAGAAAATGCATTCTCAACAGAATTAAGACATTATGAATCCTTGCGCATGCCGTTTGGCTTTAAATGTTCCAGCAATCTTTCAAAGGGTGATTGATAATGATTTATGAGTAATACAGAATTAAACATGTCTCGTCTACCTTTGCGCCATAATTACACAACAGCATATTAATAAAATGCATATCTATGCTGAGCTGTCTGCAACGCAACCAACTGCAGTTAGATCTGTTTCGCTATCATTATAGCTCATCAGTGCAGTTTAGGTCTAGTGCAGACAGCACGGTCTATATACCAAAGGCTTGGTATGATGTAAGTAAGAATTTACATAGCAATGCTATCTGTCAGCATTACACTGACACGATGACAAAGCCACCTAGCTGCCATTATGGGATCTACTTCCTATAGGAAGTGACCTGTAGCCTGACAAATTGGCATGCTCCTGCATTCTTCAATTTAACAGCAGGCCCCCACGGCAGTTTTTGCAAGCGGGCAAGAACCGATATACATTAAAATGCATGCCTTTGGTATATAGGCAAATCCAGTTCTATGCCGTGCTGTCTGCATTAGACCTAAACTATACTGATGAGCTATAATGATAGCGAAATAGATCTATCTGCAATTGGTTGCGGTGCAGACAACACAGCAAAGACATGCATTTTAATGTATGAAAGTTCCTGCCTGCTTGCAAAAATTGCCGTGGGGGCCTCCTGTCAAATTGAAGTATGGAGGTGCATGCTAATTGGTCAGGTCACTTCCTTTAGGAAGTAGATCCCATAATGGCAGCTAGGTGGCTTTGTCATCATGTCAGTGTAATGCTGACATTGCCATCTAAATTATTACTAGCATATTAATAATTTGCGAAGTTTTCTCCACCACGCTAAATTCAAAATGTTCTGGCGTCGGTGCAGAACAAAGAATTTTAAAATTTCTTTTTCTTGTCTATTCCTAGTTGCATGCTAATCTTGTAAGTTCTATTGCGCACATGTAACATATGGACTACTTGTGCTTGTACTTCAATATTTAAAACGGATTAGCGGTTTATTCCGCGTAAAGCTAGAAAATCCAAATTGTGAATGTAAAAGCTAAGCTGCCCAAACTAGTAAAACAATGCGAGTGTAAAACAAAAAGTTCTTACCCGATGCACATTCAATTAGTTGGTGCGAGCACGAAGCCCCGCCTCGATTTCCAGAACTAAAATACTCTTGTCGAGAGGTAAATCGTGTGCCAACGCGAGGGAACTTTTTTGCCGGGCTATTGATTCGTAAACGTTCGAATTTAATTTATTAGCGCAGTTCTCGACGAGACAAATTTCAACTCATGCGGAGAGGGCTTGAATAGAAACGAAACAAAAGCTGCTTCACAATGGGAGACCTAATAAGGTATTCATAACGCATATTGTATGTCACAAACAGATGAAAGTGTATAATGTACCTTTTTATAATTAAGTTAATTGTGCCACACATATTAGCCTTATTTATTATTTACGTATAAACACAAGATAATTAGGGTCCCCTAACGCTGACTGCCAGGGGTTGCTGTTTTTGTAACACACGCATCAAAAATTCTGTGTGTGTTTGACAAACGTTTTTAATTCAGAAAGGGTTATAACGGTGGATTTCTGGTAATATCCTGCTGAATATAATATAGTCACAAAACAGGTTAGTTGTTAAAGTTCCCGGTCAGAACATTCTTTGAAGGCATTTTGCAGAATTCATAATACAAGTTGCAGACGCCAAATCTTTCTACTTCAAAAGCTGTTTGAATTTTGTTGTTGCATCTTGGGATAATCAGCTTTTGGGCCCGAGATAGTATTTGCGCCCAGTTCTCTCCGCAACATTGATCCAACAGCTTATCCTCGAATAGGAGAGCTGCAGAACATCCCACTGGAGACAATGTCGGATTTAATTAGGTCCGTGCTTAATTGTGAATGGGTATATGGGCAAAAGTCGGTCACATTCTAACAAATTTATAACAGATGAATTAAATTAGTGCATTGCGATTTTTTGCTTCACGAGCTTCACGTTTTATTACATCATTGGCAACCCCTTAATTTCCATTTGTATAAAATATAAGAATCAGTCTCATAATATAGTGAGTGACGAAAGCAATCACGGCAAGGGTCCCAAATGGTGATTAGATGGTCTACGCGATTTATTCTTTGCTGACGTTTCTCCCACTGCATATTCAGAGCTGAGTCGCCATGGACGTAGTTGCTTCTTTACAAACATAGTTTATTTATACATTTATTGTATAGGAGTTTTCCAGCATATAATGATCTCTGATTCTATGCAGACAAGTACTAAGAAAACAAAACATTTAATTAAAACTGCTAGCCATTGTAATATTGTAACACACCTGGCAGTTATCTGTAGGGCAATCTGTACCACTTCTATTTTTGCCTAAATAAATCTTTTGAAATAGCTTCATTTGCAAATGTGAAATTTTTAATTATTAATGCACCAGGTTTGGTGAATGTGAGTTTCCATTACCTTTAGTAATAAAAAGGTCCTAATACCTGGTTTATGGTCAGCTAGAAACGTATGGCGGCAAAATGATTTATTCACGTACATATTTTAAGCAACAGCTGAGAAATAGCTACCTGAGGCACAAACTGTTGCGTGCTGCTCGCGTACATTCACAAATTAGTCAAAAAAACACAATTATAGGTCTCAGTATCGCGATCAGCCATAAATTGAATTTTCTGACTAACAGCCTGTAACTTAGCTAAAATGTAACTGTCGCCAAGCACACACAGAGTAGGGGGAAATGATCAATACTTCCTTTTTGTGTTAAATTCTTATAAGGTTCGCACAACCATGTTACTTCCTCATTCGATACGTAGATATAATATGGAGTCATAGTATTCAGTACCATACAACTGCCGTATATTGCGTGTCTAACGGTTTTTCTGCACGCAAGAAAATGAACATTCCGATAAATAAAAAGCGATACACTTTGGGGTACACTTGCTTTCTGTTGCATTTGTAAATTGGAAAAAAGAATTCACACCTATTCTTTTATAAGATATGTCAATTTTCCAACTTTTTGTTGAAGTGATATCCGATACCTATACCAGTTAAAACGCTTAAGTGGTCCATAACCGTTGATTACTAATAAATAAATATCAATGGACCTATGTTATTGATGCACCATCCATTAAAATTATCCATTAATGCTAGGCTAAGGTTATAGCAATGAGGTGTCTGGTAGATTTCTAGTAGATATAATACAGTTTAATTTTAATTATCAATAATTAAAATTGTTACGATTTAGGTACATTGTGCATGTTCTTCACAGCCAAATTTGACATTTACCATCAAACTGTATCAAATATCACGTTCAACAACAATTAAGCAAAATGAAGTTTTTGTACCTTTAGGTACCATGCTGCATGTCCGTCTTAGTATTTAACAAAATTTGGCATACACTATCATACTCACAATAAAAAATCTCGTTCAACGGCTCATAAGAGGTTAAACCGATTTCTTGTATCTTTAAGTAGCATTGTTAATGTTAGGTCATAGTCTTGACTGAAATTTGACATGTACCATACTACTCTTCACCAAAAATCACATCCAACGAAACCCATATGAAGTAAAATCGATTTTGTTGGCCTTAATCCAAATTTGACAAACTATCATATTCGGCATCAAAAATTGCATTCAGTGAAACCATTGACGCAAAACCAAGTTGTTGCAACTCTAGGTTACAACAGTGCATGTCTAAAAGGACATTCGAATTTACAATGTATCATCATACTCCGCATAACGTTTAACGACATCCATGAAGAAAATAGAAATTTTGCACCTTTAGTACCATGGAGCATGTGCATCATAACCTTAATCAAAATTTGACATGCACCATCGTACGCATCAAAAACTACGTTCAGCTACACTCAAGGAGCATTATATAAGATTCTGCATAAAAAGGAGGCATAAAGGATTTGTTTGGGTACTCCTATAGAACATAGAAAATCCGCAGTCAATCCACGGGAGGACGGAAAATTGAGCATGTACATATGTCCAATTTGTGTCTTTTGAGTTGTACTACTGTAGATACTACTGTAGATAGCATTAAACTAAAAAAATGGTACATACAAATGCTCAATATTTGCGCCATTTAAAAACAGAACACATGCGAACCGTCAAAATCGTTTTATCTCGAGGACGTCTTTTTAATGGTGCTGTAAATACCACCGAGTTATAAAGACCCAAAATTTGCATTTTCTTATTAAACGAGCAACTTGAACTCATTGCGTTATTTTGCGGGCGGGTTCAAACGTTTGTTAAAATGAACTATGAGCTCATAGCTTTCTGTGCATAACGAAGTATATGATGTCCTCAGTTCAGCTTCATTACGAAGAAACAGGAATACAGATACAAGAGGCATTGTAAAACTTAAAATTGTATCTTGACTGACAGAATATTTTTCCACATGTGCTGAATTAATGCTGTAATCAAGTAAAAGGATTGACGCATTACCTCTAGAATGATTGAGCTCGAAAACAGTTACTGTAGTATAATGTTTGAGTACAGAAGTTCAAATTTGATATACTATAATGCCTTGCAAACAGTATTGGCAGTGTATGACAGATTTTATGAACTAGGGGTCAAACGTAGGTAACTTGGCAGGTCAAGCCGTGCCTAAATTTTGTGGACGTTGGATTGGAGTCTGACAAACTTTTTTAACAGATCCATGAAACTTTATTTAGTGGTAACCACAACTAACTTCTTTGCATCTCTAGTCCATGCGGTAGTTGTCTGGATGATAGTAGATATAAGTGCTAATGTATAATACTACCATATTAACTAACATTAAATACTAGTAGATGACTTCACATACCAAGTAATTCAAATTAAACCCAGTTAAATCACATAATTCAGATTTGCTTAATCTTCGGCCTCAAACACCTGCTCCCACATATTTGAATTCTCTGGAACATTGATATTTCTAAATAAACGTAGCCAAATTAAAAAAATATGGTTCGGAACTTAGAGAGTAAACAGACTCGATTTGAAAGGAAGCAGGAACTGGTAATTTGACATTTAGATGTTGTGAAGATCTATTTCCTCAAACATTTAGGAACTCTGCGGCTATGAATTTTCAGTTTTTAAAGAATAAACACTCTGCTTTTAATTTTACGTATGGGCTACACTAAAAGTAGTTCAGGCTTTTTAATTAGCCCGCTCTCATTCAGCAATTACGTCACTAATGAAAGGAAGTGAACAAGTGAACTGCCCTTGACGAAGAAGAATAGACCTTGACACAAACATTTATTGACCGGTATCGTCCTCCTCATGGTGCTGCCACCTAGTAGCTGTACAGATCAACCCTCGTGCGCTGTAAGTACCCCCAGAGTTCGCTGGCTGCTCAGATTTACAACGCCTACACGAAAAGGCATATAAACTGAAAAAGAACATCGTGTAAAAATAATATTTTACGACATAAGTTTATAATACCCTAAGTGTATGACTAACAGTTGTTAATTGAATGCGGCTAAATGCTAAGATTATCATTTGCAACTAACGTGTTCGACTCTGCAAGCATTATAGATACTGGCAGTTAAGTTAGTTTTAGTCTGATTTAAACAGGCTTGCCTGTGCCAGCTCTGTTTTAGTGTATAGAGGCTTAAAGCTGAACAAGTGCACATCACTTAATGTCGTATCATCCCTCCATTTTGCCTATACTGCTTGAGTGTGTCTATAATATAATATTCATAAGCATTAAAAATAGCTATTTTGATGGAGACGTAAATATGCATGTAGGTACATTCATAAAGTTAAACGTTACCAACAACTATTTTTGTCAATGTAGTGAAACTTTTATGTTATGTGACATTTATATAATTGGTAGAATAATTTAACAAAATAACTAGGGTGTGATATCGATAAACAAGGGTGATTGGAACAATTACTTTTAAAAACTAATTCATTACAATTACTTCAAAAAAGTAACGCGTTACTTTTAACATTACTTTTGCTGCGCTAAAGGAAACGTTAATTCTACATTCATTTTTACTATTAACGATAATTTTGTATTAGCAATATGGTGAATTCTAGCTCTGCTTTCCTAGATTGTTCTTGGTCGTGGACACATTTAGCACAGCGGGTGGAAATTATAATACTCGTGGCAGACAGGGTTTAAGTGACTTATTTTCACAACTCTAAATTAAATTAGATATTTCTGCATATTTATTTTGGTTGCAGCCAGGTATTCACATACAGTAAACTTCAAAAAATAATTAAAATTATAGAATATATATTTATTTTAACAAGATAAATTATTTAAGAAAAATTTCAATGGTGTTTTGTAAAAAGTATGAAGAAAAAAAACATTGCTCTCCAGTAATACCCAGACTTACGCTATTCCGACTTACGCGAATTCGGAGTTGTGCTATACTTTAGTCTTTGAGTTTTATCTGTCAGAAGACCTTGTTTGACTTTATGAGACCCTCAAAATAATTTCGATTTATGCTTTTGCATTGCAGAAATATTTAATATTATAGCGAAAGGTAATTATTTCCTGAATACGTTTTTAATGAACATACGTGTTATTTTAATGGGTTAACAGGCATATGTATGAACTGAAAAGGTATTGCCAGCTTTGACCGGGTTTTGAACCCGGGTGCTTGAGAGTCTCGGTCAAAACTGGCAATAGTTTTTCAGTTTAAATATATTCCTGTTAACCCATTAAAATATCACGTATGTTAATTAAAATGAATTCAGGCAATAATAATCTTTCATTATATATTAATTAGATGCTTCACATTATGGTTTCTGTGACATTTGCATCAAGAACCTTGCCATGTGCTGGACAGCACTACTCGCAAGTAGATAGAGAAACGAATGCGGTAGCATCATTAAAAATTAAAACTTACCACTATTTAGGTGCGAAATTTGTTAGCAAAAAAGATAAATGTATTCCTATTAGGATTAAAAATCGCCTACACGAAATAGTGGTAAAATTGAGCTGATTACTTGTTATGAGTGCCTCTGTGGGTAATTAACGAAATAAAGGCAGCCACATTCTGGTATAGTAAAAGCTAAATTAACATTAACTGAATCGATTGCAATATTTAACACTCAATGCACGTGCGCTTAGTTTGTTGCTCTGTACACAGGGATCTTAGCTAAATACGCATACTCCGTACATGCTTGACATGCATCCTGGCAAACAATATACGTTCACATCGAAGAAACGGTCAGATAAGCTCAGCTTTCGCGTATAACACTATAGTTATTAGATTCGCAATACAACGATGTAGTTACTCCACTATTAAACATATTGACGTACTCACGTCTTACGCTACACTTGATGAGGGTCACTGTCTGAAAATCGGTAATGAGTCTGGCGGTGGCTTTACCAACTACGACGTAGTCCGCCACTGTCGCATGTCGGTAGTACACTTCATTGCCGATTGCCCGTTCATTAGTAAAAATTGGTAATGCGTCATCTAGTGGTAGTCTATGAACTATAACGTAGTTCAGTACGGTCTACAGGTACAAAGACAAAATGAGCGACTGAGTTCACTGGAAAAGCTCAGTGAGAGAAAAGCCAAGTGAAAAAGCTACTTTAGATGATTAATATTTGTGGTTTATTGATTTCCGCTCTACCACATCATAGTGCGACTGTGTCGATTAAGATACAGCGACCTTAAGTTGATGTGTTATTTTGTCTACAAATTAAAATAGTCCAATGAATACTCTTCTTTGGGTTATTGTACCTGTATGTATGTGTATATGTTACCACATACTGCTCTCATCCAGTCTCTTTGCTGTGGATGAAGCAGTTCAGCGCAAGATAAACAATCGACCCTTCAGAGAAACAAAAACATCCATTAGCGAGGGTGTTTTTAAAAGTGCCGATGCAAACAAGCAGCGGGCAAACAAAAATTAGACAAGCCTGCGAGGAGTTCGTCGGACCGTATTTGTACTGAAATTACTTTCATGTCGTTCGTGCCGCTACGAGGTTTTCAGGGATTTGTGGTTTGTATCGCTGCAAAAGGAGAATCAACGATCACGGAAAACATAATACTGCGGTAGCAAAAGGGCGTTCCGGAAAATTGATATGTATTTCAATTGACCGAACTAAAATGGACGGCTTGACTTTTCTAGGTATTTATTGGTATTGATTACGGGCAATCAATGTTGTTTGTTGTACACATTTAGAACGCAACATTCTTAAATAACGAAGGAAATCATCGAGAATAATGACAGCCATGTTGGCCTCAGTGTCATTAATTGCGCAACTAAAAATTATGAACTGAAATAATAATGACTCTTGGGTTTAAAGGATCGTTAACGATAAGTTCTCCTTAGGTCTGCACCATGTAAGATAGAAACCTATGTACCACATCCGTTGCAATCCTAATTCTTTTCAAAATACCTATAAATCACCTTTGTGATTAGTCTGATTCTTAATTTAATCGACGCATACGAAAAGCACCCCTTTTAACATACCGTACGAGATCTAATCTGTGTACTAATCAACAAATTGTTATTGGTTCTGCGATTGGTAGTGCATCTTACTCCACAAATATTATTTATAGCTGCGTTTGTTCAGTAGTACTTCCAAAAGGTTTAGTTTCATTTTAATCCACTGTATCTAAAGATACAGATTACACACGCTACCTTTGTACGTAACCTGTTTTCAATCAAAACCTACAATCTGCTTTTAAAATAAGACAGTGGTATGAGTATCTTACTAACCATAACTGTTTTGCAGATTAACTATTAACAATGTATTAGCAAAATAAACTGCGATATTACGTTAAAAGACGGTAGATCTTTTTAAAATCACGTAAGTAAAAATAATATCTGGACACGCTATTTCCACTCAAACTATATTACTACTGTTAAGGTGCTCGTAGTTTACAAGCATGCGCAAGGTGTGCGTTCTACACGAATATACACTAGCATTCTTGCAGTTGACATAGCAGGTATTACAACATTTAGTTGTGTAGTAAAAACTACAATCAGTTAACTCATATCACAAACTAGGTTATATTTTAGCACGTTGTCATTGTTAATGGTTTAATGTAGCTAATGCGAAGCAAAAAGTCAAAAAACAGTACAGGAACAAATTTAACGGTTACAGTATCCCATTTAACTTTATTCTAAAAGCTCCCTATCAGGGAATATTTGCAGTATATGGTATCCCACTAAATGTTACTAAAAAACTCTAATACCTGACATGGTAACAGCTTTAAAGTTGGAAAGAAACTTCTCGTTGTACGTTGTAGGTGAGAGCCAAGGCCCACAGCACCATCTAGACGTAGCACTGGAACACTACATACTGGGTGGGTTGCCTGGGCCGCTCTTTCAGTATGACCATTTTTTGTAACTGCTGCTAAGCTAAAATAAGCATATTGTTGCTGTCAACTGTCATATACTGTACTAAAGGTGAAGATAAAGTTATAGCTACGAAATTGGTGGCTTTATAAAGGTTTTCCAACAATTTACGGCGCTATTTTCCTTTCACAAGTAATTAATAACAACAACTTGCTTGTACGAAACTATACAACATTAATATGCACAAAGACGTCCGTGATAACCCCATTTTGTTGCGGTCAGAGATATGACTTTATAGATTCAATTATATTAAGCAAATTTGAAAGTCTACACAGTCAATTTTACTTCTATTACTATTTCTAGGTCAAGAAACTTCTCCGTAAAATACCCGGCAGAGCAGCTAACCACACTACCACTTACTTAGTATAGATCCGAATTCCTATGTGTGAATTTTACCATTGCGACAGGCTAAAAACGTATTTTAGTTCGTCAGGTTTACAGTAGTCAACCGCAGAATTACGATGCATAACCTAAAAGTTATAAGAAACCGTGTCACCCCGCAGTTTCAAAATCTGAGCTTTCTTCAATCTTATAAAGTTAATTATCCTACAGAACACTACAGCATATGTTGAAAATACACCCTCCCACGCGATTTTTTATATTAAAATATATCAAATAATTCGACAATCGACAGATGACAAAAATCTGTCAAAGCAATAGTTGTATTCACATTCCAGAGAGGCGGCACATTGATTTAATCGATAATTTTCACAAGTGCCTGAACGCATTAATTGTTTATGGAAACTGTATACTTATAACTTCGATATACCCAGAATTATTAAAGCTTTTTAGCTAGCCAAATGTCATATTTTCGGAACTGAAGTCAAGAATCTTATTACCTACTTTGTTTCCTACTGCCCAAAGAAACAAAAAGAAGTTGCTAGAAACATACTTTAAACATTCTACTCAAGGTTAGGCGTAAAATAATTAACTTTCTGCTCTTTGTTCTAAATATGCTGGATCGTGCTCAAACCTTGTATTTGGTTTATTTATTTACTTTATACAAAGTCTCATTAGTCAAAAGGTAGTTATTATGTCAACGACAACAATAATTTTGTAACTTTATCAAGCGCTGAGAACTCTCTTAACTTACCATTTTTTGTAACCATAACATTATTGGACCATCCCTGTGTTCCATCAGTTGTCTACTTCTGTGTTTCACTCTTAATTAAAGTTCATAGTCACTCCAAAAACAACAATACCGGCGTGCCATTTTTGTATAGGTTGTTTCCTACATCATTTTATAAATGCTTGACTGTTCGTTGTATTTTAAATATCATATCTAACAAATGAACTGTAAGCCTTTTTAGCCTTGAACTTGTTAACAACCTCGTGTGTGAGCGTTGTCTCTTTGCTTGGGTGTAAATATTTGTCACTTTCTTCTTGCTATAGATTATAACTTACTCTCATCTGCGTAGATTTCGATTGTAACACCTTTTCTAATCTTCCTATTCTATCTGAAGTAGTAAACTAAGACGAAAATCACAATCGTAGGAGCCGAATGAATTGACCACAGCAGATGCTATGTAATTATATTTAGTAAATCAGTTAAATATTTTAATAAAAGCGAGCAACTAGAAAAAACTATCTAAAATAGTCATTTAATATCAAAATTTTCTGAACCTGCCAAGTTTAGGAGAACTTTTGGTTGAAAATGTACATATATAAAGGTTGAATTGCGGCCCATCAACATCACTCCCTTTTTCGTTAAAATTTTGTTCGAACACTTCATTGGAAATATTCAACTGCATTAATTTTTCTTTTTCATCCACTGAAGGAATTATGATGCTGAGTGTTTACAGATATGCAAATGGAACTAAGAAAAATTTAGCGTCCAACATTTGCCATAAAAAAGTGTACTTACGGCCGCTCTAGCTATCTTTTTAAGTAAATCATAGTAACTTGGGTCATATAACTAATTCAAAATATTTTCAGTAATTACAAGGCAAAATATTTTGCATTTATTCAATTAATGTTCTTAAGGAACCCTTTTTTTTCTTAACCGGTACTATGTAGCTACCAATTCCCAATAAGGCGGACTTAATTTATGCTTTTTTCATTTCGGTCAATGACCTATTTTTCAAAAAAATTAAGTGCTTTTAACGTCATTTAAAACATGTGAACCCTAACTAAAAGAAATGTTAGCACCAAATATTCTAATTTGTAAAGATCTGTAGTACATGGGATCTTATTTAAATACAGATGATATAAATCTGATTAGGAGCGATTAAGTATATTATTTATAATTATAAAGTAAAAGCAAAATATAGTCGTCTAACTATATCGTCTAACCTACCATCCAAATCACGAAGTAATTAACCTTCTTCATCAGTTTATTGTCGAGTTTCGACATACGTCTAGGCTGCAGCATGGACGCTAGAAAGACACTTTCGGGATTAGGACCAACTCAAAGTATCAAGTAAATCGACAATAAACTGATGGCCAAACTTGGTTCTTTCCTGATTTGGATAGCAAACAAGTTACCATCAGCTTCAGCAGTTTTTCGTCTATCTATAATTCACTTGCTTCTTTTCTGATCTGTCTCCACACATGCGATAAAACAGAATACTTTAACCGCAATTTTTGGCTGGGCTGCAATATGTAAGCCTATATGGGGAGCAACTTTGGAATGTCGAGGATGTGGAGCACTCGATCGGTTCAAAGAAAATATTTCTCCGCACACTACGTGGAAATGGATCTGCGGAAAGCAGAATTCCTGTCCCCGACGGGTTTTATCAAGGTGATGTGAAATGTTATTCCTGCAAAGACAGCGGACCCATTGACTAGTTTATTAAATGTCATACTTAATTAAATTCCAGAGAGGCTGGGAATTCCTGCGTCATTTGAAAAAAAGGAACACGCCATCGGATAAGGCGGTAGTCGAAATTAAAACTTCGCCAACAGCAGAGATAATTTTGACGTTGTTGCTATGTCGGGCTTTGAATAACGAGTTTTGTTTTAAAAAGAATTTGATCTGACTGTTCAGTTAGACATACTATTAATTTATTCCTCACAGTTTATATTATGTTATACTATGTATGTTACCGCTAATATCAGAAACCGTTAGTATGCATAACTAAGCATTTTAGGAATTATGCGTAAGTACTGAAATTGTTAGTGATTTTGCATAATAACTGAGCACATTAAGAATTATGCATAAATACTAAAATCTTCAGATATTATGCATAATATCGGGTATATTCCGTTAATATTGATAATAATTAAGAATTTTACAGGAATTATGCGTAATACCTGAACATTTAGTCATTATGGATCCTTCCAAATCACGCTAGCTATAAGGGGTAGAAAACACAAGAAAGTAGGTATTTATTCTGCAATCTATTTAAACAAGAACAGGTTTTGTAGCACTTAACTGCTACATGTTGTAAAACTATAATATTTATTTATTTGGACAAGAAGAACTTTGGTGGT
Organism: Rhyzopertha dominica; assembly: GCA_025024175.1. NCBI lineage: Eukaryota > Metazoa > Arthropoda > Insecta > Coleoptera > Bostrichidae > Rhyzopertha > Rhyzopertha dominica. The sequence goes on from QCXZ01000041.1 coordinate 25,536,587, forward strand.
ACTTAATAATGCGTAATCTGTTATTCTTTTTACAACAAGTACTGTTTCTGCAAAACTTTGTACAAGCTGCATCTTTGGTAACTTTGCATAGTACCAGAAGCAATTGCGGCTGCCTTCCTAAGGGAAGTTGTTACATTTGGGACATCATTAACGTGCAAGAAGTCCGAACTTGAACAGAGCTCAAATTGAAATCGAATATTCCATCCTTTGTTCTGTAAGTGCTATATCATCTACTTCCACCACAAGGGCAATTACATTGCGAAATGATCCACATGCACTATCAACATCCGGAATAGGAACTGTAATATTAGTACCTACTAAACATGGCGAATATTTAGCATTGGAAGTCGTGAGCATTCTATTTGCTTATCGTTGAAGATTTTCTGACGCGTCACTGCTAAACCGAAAATGCGCGTATTTCGGTTCTGTGGCGTTTCTGGAACATCATTATTTTCTTTTCCATAGCTACATTCATCATGGTAATTATTCTGCAGCAGCACGTCCAAATCTTCCTTGTTTATAATTTCTATAACACATGCAACAGGCGATATTTTTATCCAAGCGTGCAAAGATGTATTTTTCATAAATTGAACCGTACATATACCCTTTGACCATTTTCTGGTTCTATTGCCGGACATCCAGGTGACTAGCATTGCCTCAATGTCATCATTTGCTCGTTCAACACTTCCTTGGCTTTGGCTATAACGACGAGACTTTTCATTTACCAGCCTAAGACCTTCCCATTCTGCCGTTAAATTTTGGATTACTTGATTATGAACTCCCTTCCGTTGTCACTGTACTTTAAGAAAAAGCGTAAAATAAACAACAGATGTAAACACTTACCTATGCAATACAGATGGTGCACCTAAAATACAAACAATATCGTTAACATGCTTGCTTACTTCCAAAGCTGTCTTTGACGTTAAAGCACGTAGAACAACAAATTTAGTGAGATGGTCTTGATAAACAAATATGAATTTAAATTTACTATCTGCTTCAGCCTGCATACCAATATCAATTTGCGCACGGCTATTAAATTCTTTGTGTACTACAAATTACAATAATTTACAGTAATGAAAGATCGAAATAATATCTTGTGTAGTGTTACATTACTGTTTTGATACTTAGACTTTCATTCGATCTCACTCTCTCCGTGGCCTATACTTCTATGGACGTTGGTGAGAACGTCAAACATTTCCTCAGTAGGGACTACATAACGCATATCTTTTATTTCGACCACAATGTTACTGGAATCTTCAGTGTGTTCGTCTCTCGTCTTCTCCTTATTGTTAGTTATAAGTTTTTCAACATTTCCAACTTCTACTATTCCAAACCTGTTCAGTCCACAATGTTGTAACGGGCCTTTTGGGACGATACTGGAAGAAGCATCATTAACCTGTAAGAATAAATTGACTTAAACGATGAAACACGTCTTGTTAACAAATTGCTTTACCTCAGCTAAGAGTGTGACATATTCTCTAAACAAAACATTTTGTCGTGAGTTTAATTATTAAATTTAAACACTATCGGCAGCTACCGCGGTTATTATGACGAACACTCGCCCTAACCTATATTTAACACGTGCTCAGCACTCACGCTACAGAGAAATTGAAATTGTCTACTAACTAGGAAATATGCAATATGACTAAATGCTTTAAGTATTACCTATAAATTCTGTAAAATCTTTAGTTATTATAAATGGTAACGGAATATCCCAAATATTATGCATCATATCTGACGATTTTAGTATTTATGCATAATTCTTATTCAAGTTTTACGCAAAATCACTAACAGTTTCAGCAATTGCGCATGATTCCTAGTGCTCAGTTATTATGGAAGCTAATAACGTTTTCGGATATTAGCGGTAACATATATCCGTACTTCATCGTACACATTACGTTACTTTGCTTTAGTATGAATATTGACTCATCAAAGTGGGTATGAGCTTCTGTATTAGTTGAATCGTTGGTTGAAATTTAAAATTTCATTGTGCTTTCGGAGTAGCTTCTCTGATGCCATCGATTGGAACCCGCACTGGGCCGGTGTCTATCACAGTTATATAGCGCTTATCTCGCAGAGTTCCGCTTAGATGGCACTGAAGGCATTAGCTCTTTTATTCACCAGTCCGGACGCCGCGGTTAAAGCCACGGTCTACCGTGGTCAATTTACTCTCTACCTCTGCCTGATGAGCCCCAACCGGGTGAAACCGGTGGTAGGGTGGGAGTGCATTGACCAGTGCAGATGATTTATTCAAATTTAATTTTGATTTTTGACAGATAGTATCATTGTTCTGTTCCATAGTCCCCTTAGTTGTTGCGGCTTATACCTGCTCCGAAACTTGTAATATAGGATCACCATTTTCCCTTAAACTTCAGGTGGAGTCATGTGCCCACCTCCTTCGTTTATATGTTTCAAATATTTAACATTATTGTAATCTCGTTTTTAACATGTTGTTTGCGACTTTCTATGTATTTCACCTTCACTGATCATGGCTACCTATGTGTCCGAAAGGGCTCTACATATTTTATACGTATCACTAAAGTAGGGGAGTTGCACTTTTGAGATGTTTTTTTTTCACACATTGATTAAATTACATTTCACTTAAAGATATATCGTTATTCATATAATGGTACGATTAAAGAAAAATACCTGACCTTTCAATTTAAAAAATTTTCTTCTAAAGCGCGAGTGATTTACAGACAAATTCGTTCTGAACATGTAAAAAAAACACGAATATAGAAAAGACACGCAAATATAATATAGTATGTTGCCCCCAATAGTTCAGTAACAGCTTGCTGAACGAAACTGATAAAAAATTATAAATTACGCGTAAACGCTCACCACTGCACGGAGTAGTAGCACTAAAGCTCAGCTAATTCATGCTGTAATACTGCAAATTCTTTGGAATCTTGACGGAATTTAACGATCCCGGCACTTCTGTTATGCAACCAATTTTGAAGCCCCCATCCTATTAAAAGCTGAAACCCCTAATAATTTAACATTACATTTTTTTCTGTTCCTACCTAGATTGTATTGATAACACATACACTTTTTGTTGTTGAGTTGTGATAATGAAATACAAATTGATGATTTGCGGCGTCTTATTCTCCTCGATACAATATCACCAAATTTATTGCAAACAGGACTTCGTTAACCAAATTTGTTAATTTGGCCATGCTTTGTTTTGCTATTTTTCATCAGTCGACTTTCACAGAATTCGTAACTTTTTTCTAGACTGCTAAATCTTACGACATGCCCCAGTAAATTTTATGGCGACCAGTAAGTCGCCATGTTGCGCGTTTGTGGAGCGGAGAATCTGCGCAGTAACTCGCAACTGTGAACGGGTGAACGGCGATTGACGAGATGCGTGGCAGGTCCTGTTCTCCTGTTGTACATTGTCCTGGATACGTCATTTATCACAATATCATTGCTTTAAACTTCTAAGTAACTGTATTTATGTGCTCTCAGCATATACTTGTGATATTTGCATTAAGTAATATTAGAAATTTTTATTAGCGCTGCGCAGAATTATTATGTGTCAAGTACCTCGTATTATGGCGCAAAAATAGTATTTAGCGTGGATAGCTATTTGAAGAAGCTTGAAAGTTGTTGCAGTATTCGAAGAGTGTCACCTATGTATTCAAATATAAAGCTTGATGGAAAAATATTAGCATATGAGCACGATACGTGAAATTTTAGCAGTTGTGTACCACATCAGTAACTTGTTTATTTCCGCAAAATCAAACGGTTTTGAAAGTTTCGCAATTTATTTTGAGCTGACAGTCGCGAAAAGCTATATATAAATTGCTATAGTATTCATTAGTTATATAGAAACTGGGAACTAAATCAACTGGGGTTTGATACTACTAATGCCAATATTAAGTTCTGTTTTGATCGTAACGCTAGTATAATTTTAGATAAAATCTTGTGGTTTACTTGTCGCTTAATTTTTACAGAATATGATTTATATTCAGTAATGCTTGACTTTTGTTATTTCTGCAACTCAAATATATATTTTTAAGTACCTGTCTTGCTTCAATGCTATCGTGTTTTTGGTATATCTATTTAAACAGTTTTATTACTATGCCACCCCCCAAAATATAAGAAAGGTGAAATCTTCATGTGGATACTACTTGCACCACACTTTGGCGTCATTTTTTAAGTGGCCACACCCCATCTAGCCGTCGCTTTATGAACTATGAAATGTAAAGGTTGATAAGTACAGGCTAAACGCAGCGAAAAAATCCAGTAAAATGAAATTGCGCTGAATTATTAGTCTTTGTTATATTCGTTTTAGCAGAGGCTTTTTACAGATATTTTCTTTTTAAATTCAAATTACACGTACAATTTTTCCAGTCCTTTGTTTTGAGAATATGCTATCTGTGAGTAGTATAAACTGTTTAATGTAACTATTTATAGGACTATTATATTGTCGCCTTTCCTATTCTCTTTTATACCATCCAAGCGCGTTATCGCTTCTCTGATCTCTTTCTGAATAGCATAACCGTGAAAGATAATCAAAATCGGGAGCTTCCCTTTCAGCATTGTTGCTTGTTGCTCATATCTACAACGCTGTCCGGAATAGAAGCCAATTATTTTAATTAACGGCCTGATTAGCGAAGAATTGTGAAACAAAACAATTACTTAATGAGACCGGAACGTGTTTACTGAAATTCGACCGCCACAGGGCTCGTAGCTAGAAAGAGGGAGAGCTTTGAAGAGACTTTATAAATACCCGCCCTCGGGGGGCAAACTTGTTTGAGAAGCTAAGTCCGTTCCGCAGGTTAGTAGCAGATAACATCTGATGGTTTTTATCGACTGGCAAAAGTTTAGATGCTGCCAGTCGTCAATGTAACAATGTTCAAAGTAACCTGCTTGACCAACTGGGATCTATTTATTAGTCACAATTTCTCCCTTTCTTTAAATGTTGACATATAACTAAAGAACGGAACGGATCTTGTGATGTCTATTGCTTAAAGGCTTTTTTGGTGGTAGCCGTACCGTCTGTTTGCACCATCCTACTAATCTATGTTGATATCTGTACGATGCTGCTAACATTGCTAGTGTAGTACGGGTATTTTACCTTGTCCAACATTTAGTAAACAGCCCTAAACAAGTCCCTATCATAGTTCTTCTCCCTCCTTTAGCACAAAAGAACTGATACTAGTTACAGTAGTGGAAAAGCAGATATCTTTGTACTGTACAACTGTTGGATAAAAAGTCAGGGACCCTTGAACAAAATTATTAGGACCTCATAATTCAATACAATATAAAGCTATCTTAAACATTGTTATTGTTTTAGAAAAGTAAACTGATGCTTGCTGTCGTGGAGATCAACAAGAACGTACGTATTGAAGTCCTAATTTATTAATTTTTGCAATGGTACACACACACGTACGTTATGTCTAGTGCTTCGGTGGCAGTAATTTTTGGCAATTGCCCACAGATATTTTATCGGTTTGTATTGACAAAGGTAAAGTGGTGTACATTTCATAATTGGTCTATTATATATCTTTGTTTTCTGTAGTTTTTTGTCGACTTGCAATATCTAAAAGTTATATTTTAATAAAATTTTCTTCTGCATTAATGCCATGTATTCAATATTTAATGTCCCTTTTTAGCCATTTTAAAGATATATTTTTTCAACTAGTGCGGACAATATGAAGCGTAATCATTAAAATAACGTTTTTCTAGGAGTAGTAACATTTTTTTTTGAAAAAGTAACGCCATGTTACTATAATCTTCCGTTTTTTTGGAAACGTACATCTTCTCCTTTCACTTTAAAAAAACCGCTTTCTCCTGCTGTATCTTTTCCTACCGCCGCTATTTGACGATCTAGAAAAAAGTACTGGAGTCGTCTTGCCATGTATATTTATTTACCCCTTTGAAAAAATACAAGTCTCGTCAATAAAGTAAAATATGTGTATACTATTTGCTTTATCTCTTCAATATAACGTTTTTCATGAAGAAACCATCGGTTGCAATCTTTCTTATATTTGAAACCTATAGATTTTATAAAATTCTTCAAACTCGATGCATTACCATAATAAAAGAAAACTTGTTTCAAAATAAAGTTTTAAAGAGTTCATTGTTACTGACTGATAGCTCCATGCCAAATATTTTATATTTTGGTTAGTTTTATTCTTTATTAAATTGCGCGGTTAACCATGTGCTTTTCAGATTTTTGGGGTTTTCATGTCCGTTTGACTGACTACAGTGAGTCTGTGGGGTTTTTTAAATTTGTAAAAATTTTTTAAAATTATTGCTGTCTTGAGGTAAGCATGAGTTTACTATCTGAATAATATTGTAGCACCCTTCCTTAAAAAACTATGGTTAAAATGTTTAACAGACAGATTAGAATTTCGTAACAAGCAATTAGTATACTTTTACTTTCGCGGATCTCGTTTTAAATTCTAAGCATCTCTCTGATAACCCTCACTCTAGCATTGCATTTCCAACCCAAAGGTGTTGTACTGGATCAACTTGAAATTATTGAAATACTTGAGGCTAATTCTATTTCTCAAAAAATGTCTTTGTGCTTCATTTTTATGTACATTTTAAATCTGAAATAAAAAAATATTGTAACGACCCCTTTATTGTAACAATCGTTCAACTTTTTTATATAATGGTACCTTGATGCTAAAAATTACGGGCTCGCTGATAGCTCCATGCCAAAAATTTTATATTTTGTAAGTTTTATATTTTATTAGATTGTGAGGTTTATCATATGCATTTCAGATTTTTGGGGTTTTCGTGTCCCTTTGATTGGACTATGGCGAACCTGTGGGGTTTTTTAATTAAATGAATATTATTGCAATGTTTTGAGGTAAGCATGGGTTACCTGGCTGGATAATATTATAACACCTTTCCTTGCAGTTTCCTGTATTAATAACTGCAGTTTTAAAGATGGAAGTCTCACACCTCCGAAACATGTTCTTTAATCTTTTCGTTTTTTAATATATTTTCTGGGGAAAGTGCGGTTGCTATTTTCTTTATTGATGGGAGGTATACTATCGCGAAAAAAATTTTAAAAACATTTTATTTGCTCATTTGCTTTAAAATAGTCGAAAACGCAAAAAAAAAACAAAATTTGAGCAAAAAAAAATTTCTTGTGTGTCTGGTTTTGTTTGCGGACACGATAACTTTCGAAAGACTTAATATATGAACTTGAAATTTGGCAAACGTATAAATCTCAACTACCCAAAGCGACCTATTGTGTGTGGAGTAAGTAGAGTACCAGGGGGAGGGCGAAATTGGGGGGTAACTACCCTTTTTGCAAATTTTTGTTTTTTCGTTTTAGTATGTGATTAGTAGTATAACTGCGAGTATTATTCGTTCTTATACATTTTCGTCAGAAAATGAAAATTCCATCAGATAGGGAATAAAATTTCTCACAAAAAGTGTCTTGGAAAATTTATTCAAAATTTTGACATTTTCAAAATATTTCCAAAAAACATATTTTGGTCCCTGCTCGTACGATTTTTTTAAATTTTGGTATTATGTAGGAAATCAAATTTCTGATCGGAAAGCACTCTTGTAATTTTTTGTTAAGTAAATAATTTTTGAGTTATTTGGAAAAAACCGATTTCAAATTTTATATATTTTTGCTAACATCACGAGGACTGTTTGTCTTAGAAAAAATGTGTAGAGAGAAAAATGCTCAAAACCTTGTTACTAATCATATAGTACAACAAATAAAAACGTAATTGTTACTTTGAGAATTGGATGTGTAAGTATTGATTCAATTTGCAGCGGTTTTTTACAAGATAAAAGCTTATTTAGATGATCTACTAAAAAGGCCGTGTAATACATGAAAACTGCAATTATTGGAACTGTCAAAATGAAGAAATGGGACCATTTATAGGAAATGGGTAGTAGCTAATTGCTAATGTGACGCTCTGATTTGATTTCCCGCATAAAATAAGTATATACTGTCAATTCGCAAATATTGTTGTAATTTGCTTTGGGCCTGTCCTACACTTTCCGTTGTGTTTACCTCACAAATATCTTTTTACAAGTTCGTAGCCTGGCTGTCAGACCTATTACTTATTCACAAACCATCAATTTCTCCTTGAGAACGGAAAAAGTATTCCTTAATAGAAGGCGGTGAGTTCTCATATTGTCTGAAAATAGGAACCCGTTTGCTTTATCCATTTCGAAGCATAAATATTTAACGATGTTGTGATTGTACCAGACCTCTTTCCACACCAGCCGGTTCGCCTAGCGTCAAACTCCGCTGAATACTTTATAAGCTCACCTATTGCACGTAATTCTTAAAAGCGTACGTATTTCGCCAGGAGTTCGCGCAAATTCTTGGAAGTAACATTCAATTATTCAGCCCGAAGGAAAATCAGCGATGTAATGAAGGATTCGTACGTGTTTGTTGAATTATGCAGGTGGTACCGGAGCAAAAACAGGCACGACCGAAAGCTTGAATTGCAGTCAACTACATCTATCAATTTCAGTCTTGACGAAGCCGAGCGAGGCTCAAAATGGTTGCTCCCTGTAAAATGCCCGTGGAGTTACCGAAACTCATTATGCTGAGTTTCAGAACATCAGGCGCCTGAGCAGCTTCAGGTGCATAAATATTTATAATGTTGCGATTGTTACATACGATGAAGTTTCGTTAACAAGCACAGTTGTTTTGATTTCTAACTAGTTCGTTTTGCTGTATGGAAAGCGGCGCATACGTCAGTTGATGCGCTACATTGCAGTTAGCCGAGTTTAAGCTGGAGAAAGGTTCTGAAATTCTAAATTATTAATTATTAGGACAACAGAAAGCAAAACGACAAACACAAAACATTTTAGTAATCTACCCTTGTTTGATCCCGTAATTACATTAAAATTTTCCACCATATTTGTGCCCGCGGTATTCTAGGGATTTTCATATTTGCATGGCAATTTTGTATTGAACTGGCGGCGATAGCCTTTACCTATATGTTTACGTTTTGTCACTGTTTAAAAGTTTAATAAATAGTAAAACTAGCCACTGCATCTTATATTTCGACGCCAAATCACAAACAATAAAGAACAACCCTTATAGTAACAATTACTAACAATAACAATATTTACTTGCCTTTATTTTAGTGTAAAAGTGTAAAGGTCTAAAAAATTAAACACATTAATTTGTGTTCATATTACACATGCACATTATAGATCAGAAATAGTACTTATTACAAGCCTACTGCCTTCCGACGTTCCTTTGTTCCCTTACTATAATAGTATCTGGATCCGAAGTTTGCTACTAAAAAGTGAGAAATTTGACAGATACAGGAAACAGGTTCGTCATGGCAGACATGTGAATGACTGAAATATCTTCATTTTCCACCTAGGTATTAATGCTGATGTGCGATGATGGTGAAATCATTTTAAGCAAATGCGAATAACTAACTATTCGTGAGTAACCTCATCGGAAACAAGACCTTTCACGTTGAACAGAGTAGCATAAAACCCGCCAATGTTATCAATATTCTGTTTAGTTTTAGAAAACTTGCAAAAATGGTAGTAATTGAATTTTGTATTTATTGTACGGTTTGAGTAGTTTGCGATTACTACGCTGAGTACCGCGTGTATCATATTCATATTTTAATTCTCTATGTTCACTTCCTTTAGAAAAGGCATTATTCCGTTATATACGCATTACTGACAGTATGTATGAAACAGTTTATAACCAGTCTCTATATCTGTATCTTGGTTTTAGTCTATGGCATATACACCTCTTTTGCAAAACTACCGTTCTGCTAATCTCTACGGACGCACCAAAAAAATATTCCGTTGGCCATAATGGAACCAACGTAGGGAAATATGCACTTAGGGCTGCACTTACTCACAGCTCGCCCCACAGTCCCAAAGGCGAAAGAGCAACTCGGTCAAAAGATAAATATATGCGCCTTGCAGTTTAACTCGTCAGCCATTATTCTGAGGAGTGAGATTAATGTTTTTATATTTTATTGTTTCTGATGTGGATTTTTTAAAATAATTGACGTTCATTTTTTTTGAGATATTAGAAAAGCATAATTCAAATTCATTTAAGTAGTTCATAAAAACCGCACTATAAACATCTTTTGGTGAGTTCAGAATGACAGGCGTAATCCACGAACAACGTAGTGTGATACTCGGTAGCTTTACTACAAAACTGCTTGACAATTTTCCAGTCTGACGGTATTTATTTTCTACTGACCTTGTCTCTTCGTGCAATCTAAAACAAACATTTCCTAAATTCTTCTTTACACGGGCCTGAACTCAATTGCGCTTTCTTTTACTATTTCAAGCCTTAGTTTTAAAGAATAGTCCAAATAATAAATCCCCATAGGCAAAATAGAGCATGTAGTTAATCATTTTTGGTAACAGCTACGTGAGCAAAGTGGGAACGGAACTAACGATATGACCAGGGTTAACTAAAAAGGAGGCAATGGCTTGTTGTCCCGTCCCTCTGGTATGTACAACACTGTTTAATATAGATTTGGCCGATTTAAAACTTATGCCATCTATTGGGCAGTAACAACAGATATGAAGAACTTTATCAGGGGTCTTCTAATACTGGGGTGAGTTGGTTCACAAACTATTCATTTACACACACACACACGCGCGCACACACACACACAGGGGAAGACAAACAACACGCTCATTGCGTATGTTTTTATTAAAAAGCCAAAGTTCTGAAAAATAAACATTAGTTACTGAATAGAACTTTAGAAAATCTTTAGAAAAATATATTGTTTAATTAGTATAAATAGTAACTCGATGATTTCAATCCTAATGCGATTGGCTTAGTCTGTATTTATAAATGGTATACATAAATTTAAAATGCGTTCTTCTAGTTTCCATGGACCGACTGGCAGTTATTGCAGTGTTTTATTTTTTTACTTTTGGATACATCACATCAGCAATTTAGTTGATTGGCAATATGTTATATAGGAGATACATATAATTATACGTGTAATGGAAATGTTGATATATGTGTTGAAACGCTTTCGAGTGGCGTAAGTATACAACATACGGAAAATGCGTGTTAGTACCTACATTTGGTGAAGTCGTATTCTAGAATTACCGTGCACGGAATAAATAAGATAATGAATCCAAATGTCATTTTAGCGTATGTTCAGCAAAAGATTTATTCGCCTGGTTTCTAAAATTTTGCTTTAATCATAGTGAAAAGGGCAGCAGGTATATTTAAATACTCCTATTAGAATAGTATTGTCACATTATGATAGATGGAGTTACACCGTCCAAAGATGCGGTTTCACAATTTGCAATTTCTCGAAATACAGGCAAGGCTCAATCCGAATTCTCCATATCAATGGCGGCATAAGCAGGCGACGGCTCTGAGAAATACCACGGGAGATAAAAGCAAGGACTTTGGTATGAGGTAAGATGGTTACAAGAGCGACGCGGAAACTTTACACCGGAAAATGAAATTCCTTCGCCTTTGAGGAGAGTTCGCACATGCTGGAAGGTTACAATCTTAAAAGATATGCACAGAATCCGCCGTTGGGAGACGCCGCTAAAAACTTAGTGGGTTCCTTCAGCGTGTTCGGATTTTGTGAACTGGCAGAGAAGATACCAAATTCTACTAGTTCTACTAGTTACTACACTTACTAAGAAGAAAAGTAAGGCATCTCACCTTGTATCTAAATATGTACAGGTATTCTAGTATGCTTTCTTTCTAAACGATATCTTACCGAGATACATGATAATGTAAATTTATACTACAATCCCTCAATATCTCCCTCCCTATCATATGATACATACAAACTTTCATCACCTTAAATGTGGAATTTGCAAAAGCACTGAAACACGTGTTAATTTACTTCTAATCAAAAGCCTAAAAGTAAATTTTCGTGCTTCTACCTTCAAATGGCGTACTTTCATCCCCTATTTCATCCCTTAAAGTATTGAATTTGCAAAATCGCTAGAACACTTGCTTATTTATTTCTAACCAAAATCCCAAAAATGAAGTTCATGCTTCTGGCTTTAAAGATGACGGACTTCCATATAAACCTTCTTTCCCTATTTCACCACCTAATGGGCAGTTTCCAAAAATCCTTCTTTAGTGGGTGTTTACGTTATAAAAATTTCATGTATCTAGTTTTAGTACTTTACGCTCGGCGATGATGAATAAGTCAGCCAGTCAGTCCATCAATTAGGTACTTAACAAGTATAGATTTAAAAGAATACGTACTTACAGCACAGTATTTAAGCTTTAGCTAGGTATTTGCTTAGTGACAGAATGACATTTTGTAACATCATTCAAAACGATATATATGCAGTAACGTCATCTAAAAGTCCCAGTATGCATTGTTTGCGTCAGTGAGCTTCCTAACTTAGTCCAGACCAGGTAGTGGACACTCTCATATTAGATAACCGTAAACGCTGTTACTGCAACCAACAATACACGATACAGTTATGGATACAACATTCATAGATGGCACTTTGTGCTGTGTGTGAAGCACGGCTAATGCAGGCACGCGGGATTGCGTTTAAATCAAGGTATGTTCAAATCAAGTTGATGTCAAGCTTTGATATCTAGCAAAAATTGTCGCAAGTTCCCAAACATACCTACTTATGGGATATTTTAATATGTTATGGTTATTATTTTGCAACCTGTTAACATTTTCGTAGCATTTTGTGTTTAAAGTTATATGTAGTATATTGTAACATTGAAGTTGAATATGAAGAAGGTAAGACATTTTGCTTTAATTTTGTACCTTGAAAAGTATTAAAATTGTTAGTTTCGACAATGCCCAAGGTACCACACAAAAAAATGTGCGGTATAGAACTGTAGTAATAAATATTTAACAAACTCAAATATCACATTTCACCACTTCCCAAGAGAAGCTGCCATGTGTGAAGAATATGTAAAACGGACAAACAATTTGGACGTGCAGTCTCGTAGCCTTATTCGAGCATCATTTGTGGTATGTGGAGAATACTTTCCAGCTAATTGCTTTTTAAACGCCAGAGCAAAATAAACTAAATAGAAGAGTAGTTCCCACACTACAAATATTAAACAATGGTGCAAGATAAACATTGTTTTTGAATATTATTTCTGGTAATTACATTTACCACAATTCAAATAATTCGCAGTTTTTTAAAACCTCGCATTTCCTTTGCTACTATTTTACACGAAACGAAGAAAACAACCCTATTAAATATTATTTAAAGTAAACCTTTCTGACTTAACTTTTTATGAAGTACACAATTGCGTACAAAGTCAGCATAACATAAAAAAGTTAAGTTAGACAGGCTTACATAAATTAAAAAGATTGTTTTCTTAATTTCCTGTGAAATAGTGGGCAAAGTAGATACCAGGTTTTAAAATTAAGACAAGATTAAACGTCAAAATAAATGACATTTGTATGACTCGGAGTTTCTGATTTATCGACTACACTGCTGGTCGTTTCATTAATGTAGTTCACATACAACATTCACAGATGGCGCTGTAACTCATTCCACAAAATTTATCAACACTGGCCATTCTTGTTTACTGATATTCTTTGGTCCAGACTAAAGGTACATTTGAGTTCGCAAAATAGTACTTTTTTAAGCTGGTTGATTTAGGTACCGTCGCGCGGACGTTAAGGATTTACGGCTTCACTTAAATACAAGTCAATTAGTATTATAATTAAATGTTAAGCCAAGTACTTACTACCATGTCAAGTATTTGATATATCAAATGGTTTTGAAACTACATTTTTTCTAAATTTATGTCAACTAAGTAAACTTTTTGTACATATGATTTGGACTAACTACCCTGGAATATTTACCATCGTTAAATCAATATTCATTATACCAAACGTTAGCGTTAACAAAAATATTTGTGGAAACCCATATAAGCACTGCGCGTATGTTTATCCCCCCAGTTTGGCCAACCCCTTCGTCGGCTGTGACTAACGACAGCCGTCGCTGCTGCTGGATTGCGACAGGGGTGGATTTGACCGCTGAAAGGGTTGTGGCTGTTTGTTTTCCCATGTATTTACACTGAACGAAGATCCCCAAATGACAGCAATGATCAATAATGAACGATCTCTGCAGCACGGTAACCGAATCCAGGAGATTACTGAATAGACACGCAACCCCGCGGCTCTTCTACTTTTGACGTGTGTTCGTCGACGTCATACCACCAACTTTTCTCGTTAAGGGACGACAACCTTGTGCGGGAAAAATTTAATAACGGATCAAGGCTGGCGGCTTACCTAAGACAACGATCTGTCGCCCTTGCTGCATTAATTCTACGGATACATTGTATGAGTACAGTTAAGGTTGAACGGGTATCACAAAATTCTAATACTGAATATACTGATACTGAAATCTGCAAATACCTTGCTATGTATTAAGCCGATTAAACTGGTTGAATATTAGCTTGCAGTATTTTATTTACTCTTATCATTTCCTTTAATATGCAGAAAACCTCTTTTACCATTTTCTAATAGAATCTTCCTTTCTTTTATTTCGAGTAAGTGAAACCACACGGCATTAGTTGTATCTTTAATATGCAGATACCTATATATATATAATAACCATTGTGCCTATAGGCAGGGTATGAGACAAGATAAAATACAAAACAACAAAACTCTTTATTGAGCTTTGTTCGTGAGCTTTCTGCGTTAGAATCCAAATATTATTGTATTTTAACTTACCCCTTCTGCATATTTAAATACATATTTAAATATATGTGGGCTTAAAGTCTTTCTACCCTATTCTAACTTTTGAACCAATGAATTTATAAGATTCGTACAAAATCTGGGTAAGATAGTTGAAATATTACCGCCTTTAAACGTAGTATGCGCAGGTGTGGTTTGAGGTACGCGTGGCTCCAAAATTACCTGCAGGATCTGTTGGTAAAGTGGCGCATGCGCTTATCTGCCCAATTTGCTATATCTTTTGTTCGTGTTAGTTATTACTGTGCTTTATATCTAGGTACACCACCTAAAGATAAAACACATATTCTGAACATTTCATTGCATTAACAAACTAAGCACGATTCTAACAAATACTGCTAAAATGTCTACCTTGAATACTTAGCAATTTATTTATTTATTTATTTATTACAGGGGGTGCGAACAGGCAAGCCCAAAATGGCAACCACTAAAACAACATAGTTATGCTAAACCTGAGAATAACCAAACGTGAATGTTACAATTTAGTGTGTACAAAACTAATAAGTCTATCTATATTAGCAAGAAAAAACAGTTATTGATGATAAGCAAGATATCATAATTAAGTGATAATAATATAAGTATAATATACAGAAAAAATAAGAAAAAAATATATACATATAGGTCAGTATTCTCGAATACAAAAACTAAACTATAAAGCATTATGTAACAATCAAACTACATATAAGAAACATTGCTAAGCTAAGAAAAATTTACAAACGAAACACTATTGTGTGAATTTTAATTTTACTAAAGCTCTACATTTTTCAGAGTTATGGAAACTATCGACGTCAGAACAATGCGAATTATATGATGTAATAATGCGGACTAAAGATCCATTACGACCTAAATTGGTTCGGTAGAGATATTCGCGAAATGAAGGTAAAAAACGACTGTTGTACACAGGAACACTTAAGAAGATACTAGAGAGCAAAGAGGGTGAATCAACTGAGCTATTGATTATTTTGTGGAGAAAAAACAAATCCGCTACTAATCTTCTCTTTTCTAGGCTCATTATGTTGTACATAAATTTTTCTGTGGTATTGGTATAAAATGAAAATGAAGGGTAGGTTTTCGGGATCCTGCTTGGAAATGAAAGAACAATAGCCGCAATAACCGTAACATCAGTTTTTTCCTTTTCCCAGAGGTACAAACGGTATGTATTAATTTTTGCACATTTATTTTCCAAAAGCAAGCACTTTATTAGCGCTGAAGACGGGGCATTTCTTTGTGACAGAGCAGTTTTAACAGTAAAGGATCCACTCTCGTTATAAAGGAATTACGGAGCTTGTTCTTTATGATTTCGTATATCATTTGCGAAATAATGATATACGAAACAGACTGCAAACTAGAGCATTTTGCAAGAAAATAAAATGTGCTCTAATAGCTCTACAGCATAGTCGTTTTATTTATTTATAATTACAAATCTATAAAAACCCTGCATGCAGAATTCAATTCAGGTAGGAAAGCCTTTGAATTTCGCGCATTTTTACTACCCCCAAAATGGCGGACGGTTTCAAGGTCATGAGAATCACTTATGGGTTTCCGACCTTTGTCGCTACTGTATACGAAGTAGGTAAATGTCTATACTGTGATAACAATAAAAAATGCGCTAAAATGCAATAATGTGGACAGCTATAAACAAATTGTATGTGGACTCCTACCAACTCTCATGACGAATAATTCTGTTAATTCCAAGGATTTAAATATATTTCAAAGTTGGTTTAATTTATTAATTTCTCATACATTATGGTTCGGGCGGTGTAGGCCATGCGCAGCAGCGCAGCGGAGCAGCAACGTAGTCTTAGTTTTCATTTAATTTTCTTTGCTAGAATTAATGTAACTTGTGATTAAAGTAGTATAAGTAAAAGTGTTTCTTTAATTTTAAATCGACGTATGCACCTCACAATAATTATAATGCCTTCAAATTTATCTGTTCTCATAACAACAGACTTAAATAGACATTTCATCACAAATAGCTTGAGTTACCTCGACCAACGTTGTCATATCAAAATATCGCGGCCTCTTAGTTAAATMGCGTTATGGTAGTTGGAAACTMTGGATTAACATCAAAACATTTGATTTTAAAGATTTTAAAGCATCTTTCCAAGATGCTTCAACAAGCAAGTATCCCAAAATACGTTAAATCTGAATTATTCATTATAAGTTAGACACCGGCTCAAGTTCGAACTCTGAGGAGAACACTCTCGCACCTGGCGGAACTGTTCCTTGTTTTGCTTGCCCACTCCTTAGATTTCTTTGCACGATTCTGAAAGATAACTCGAGGGCCTCAAACCTAATTCGCCATTAATTTACTACTGCGTTTTGTTTGTCGCATCCGCCATGCATTAAATTCAAATTGACTGGGGCTTACGAATTAATTTGAGAAAGAATAATTTGTCATCGTTCCCTCGTTTAATTCGGATTAAGCGCTTTTATTTTTTTAAGATAAGAGAAGCTAACGGGGCGCCGTGTTGAAGTCGTAACTCACAAGTTGTGGTTGTTGGTTTATAAATTCGTTTTTAAGAATTACGCTAATTTTGAAACGAGCGACACGTCTGTTTCGAACGTTTAATGCGTCTTTTGTGCTATACAAACTGTACCTGCCACTTTACAAATTAAAACCGTTTATAAGATTCCCATTTACGAAAGAAAATTAATTTTAAGCTGCTTGCTCTTGATTCCTTGTATTAAGAATAAGCTATACAATAATTTCAAATTCTTAGTAGTAGAGTTTATGGTACTCTTGCCATTTACAAATAAATAGGGGAAATCATATAAATATAGATTATTGTGTCTAAATTACATAAAATACAACAAATGTCTGAAAAGCATACACACCCACTCCAAAGTACAGATGATCGTAAGTTGCCGATTAATGGTTAGCCTTAAATAATTTGTGTATTATTATATTAAATTCCTTACCCTTACGCCACCGGAGTTCGAAGTGACGGAAGAGGTTAGTATTCTTAATCTACGGTCGCATATTCGTATCGGACGTAGCCTATTGCACAGTCGAAAAGTTCGAACGAACAATACCGTGTTGTTTGATACGGTCTAGTGTGCCGCATGAAATTCGAATGAGTAAATAAATGCCATTCTTTACATTAATGAAGTTATATTATAATATTATACTATAACAAGATATATGGTGTAAAAATAAGCTAATACATACGTAACATTTGCAAAGTATCAGTTTTAACATAATTAACAAAAAAAAACTACTTGGAAAATTTATTATCGTCTAAATTAACATTTAAATTTTCGCATTCATTTAGTGAATGCGAGGCTTTGCTCCTTTTTTTTGTAAGGCTTTGCATTTTTTCTAAGCTAATTTTTGAGGTACAGCTTCAGCGCCAATCTCATAAAATAATAGTTTATTTTCGTAAAACAAATAATAATTACATACAGTATCATCATTATAGTCTTAGAATATGATCATTTGATGAATAATAATCATAATTATCTGGACAAATACTACTCATATTTCGCAACAAGGACTAAGTTTTCACTAGTTTTCACTGACATGTGGTGCGATCATACATGTGTAAATGGACAACTGATATTGCACAAATCTGTGCAGTACCGCTCGTTCGATAATATACGCAGTTTCAACTTGACTCGGTTGATGTCGATGTGTACTAAGCTACGTCCGATACGAATATGCCTACGGGTCAGAGCTGTAGGCAAGCTTACCTGCTACTGTGTTAATATCATGCTGCAATCCCCCGGTAGATAGTGATAGATAGGCGGTTCCTAGGGAATGTCCATAAGACAGTCTAGTAACTTTTCATCTAGTGAAATTTCGTAGGCGGGAAGCTACTCTGATTTGAAAGGCAGTGAAGGAAATAAAAAAAGCAAACCAGTTGAAAAGTGTTTAAGTGCTAGTAATGCAATGTAGAATTCTGAATAGTAGTTTGTTGAATTTGCTGTGTTATAATAGTAGTGTTGTGAACTAGTTGTGTTTGGATAGTGTTTCGGCACTGCTGGTGTTTAAATAAAGGAAATTAAGTCGCAAATCCGCATTTTTTCGAGTCATTACGACGGAACAGCTGGTGTCAGAAGCGAGGGTGTGAATTTCTAAAGTAGTGTTTTGTTCGATTCGACTACTAGGCGTAAAATCCAACGAGTAGGAAGCACGTTTCAGAATAAGCCAGGAACTAGATGCCAGTCCAGCAGCATGGAGACGAAATTGGAACAGCTTCTGAAAATCGTAAGAGTGCAGCCCTAGAAAACATGAAAATAAGACAAGAAGAAATAGAAAAAGAACTAGAAACACAAACATTAAAACAAACAAAGGTGATTTATGGCCTCCACCACCTCTTTTGACAATAATAGTAACTTCTATGAATTACAGGTAGAATAACTTAGTTATTATAAAATAGTTTAACTTCAAAATAAGTGCATACAAAGACCGACGTACTTACCTTTAAACAAAATGTAAATAATCTTTGTTAGGAGTATTAAAAATACAGATGTCCGCAAATGCGTTTCGCACTTCTAAGGCATGAATTTATTGGCGAAGTTTGAGTAGGTAAAGAAAATCCTTAAAATGCAGACACATTTTAACAGATCCGTGACCACAATTGTTACCGTAAAAAAGACACATTGATGGTGCTGTGCGTAGCCTACCTGCCTCTGAAGCAGAAGTTGCGGGTTCTAATCCCCCCAGCGCGCTCATGTTTGCCTGTATAAATCAAAAAGAACATGTATAAATGCATTTCTAATGGCGAAGTAGATACAAACAACCTACTAAGCTAACTAACTGACACATCAGGCGGGCATAAATAATAACCTAACGTGCCTATTGCAGAAATATGCAAGTTACGAAGAGCAACACCATTTTTAAATCATGCACTGCGCTGTGACGTACTTGCCTAGAATAACCCAGCCAACTTCAATTACTGGCAATTATTCCGTCTCGCTGGTTTGTGTAGCAACTAATTTGATTTGTGCAGAATACAGAACAAACAATTGGAAGAAAAGTTAATTGCTACTTTGCAATATTTACTGTAACTTCTTCATCTAAACGTATTACATTAAAACGTGATTGATTTAGCAATAATCGGCATCACATTAGGTAGTAGACTGCATAGACATACGTCTGTAGACATTAGGTTTATTAATGCGGTTATTAATAGAAATACAATAAGGCGCAACATAGTTATAGTGTACGCTATATGCACATCCTAAATATCTGGTGCTTCAAAAAAGCATATACACACTGAAGTTTTCCGTTGTACGAAGTTTAATTTCTGCAAATAGAGAGCGAAAAATATATGTACTTTCTGTTGAACGGGATTAATGTTCAAAAAGGAGGCCTTAAGCATTCACTCATTTCATTTCAAAGTATGTCCAGGTTACGTTGTTTACTTACGTAWCCTCATGTACTATGACCCCCCCCCCCCCGAATCCAATTCACTAGCCTGCTAAATTTTGATCCAGGTATCCAATACCTTTAAAGCAGAAGGGCCCAATGAGTCCCTCTGCACTCTACATGAAGTTTGAATTAGGCACTTTGCTGGTATGATGTATGGAATCAGCGGTTAGTCGTATTCAGAAATGTATTGGTGCCGAGGACTACCATTTTTAACAGCAATCTCATTTTCACCAAAAAGTACTTCAATTCATTCCAGAATTCTTGCAGAATGAAAAATAACTTTTCTATGGCACCTCAAAATGTGTATACAGTTTGATATACTCTTTCCCGCAAGATATGCTCATATTGCCATTATAGCATCGTTTGTACAAGCTAACAAAGCAATTGCTGCACTTACTATGGCTATAAGTTTATTTTGTGATTTAATGAACGAACAGTTTGACGATTTAATGTAGGAAGGGATAATAATATCATGAAAATATCAAAATGCAAGATGGCGCCATAGCTGCTGTCAGGTCCAAAATTTTTAAGGGCAAGGGAGTCATGTTTAGTTTACTTATTTTGAAAGTTAGCTTCATTATTCATTTTATTTTATATGGGGAAAAATACACATATGCCTTTAAGTTTGATCAGCTGTTTGCATGTAAATCTGTTTGGTAGACGGTTTTATTGCAGTACATGCATGTCGTTTTGCATACTATGAAATGTGCTCAATGTCACAAACCTTTGATGATGATGATTTAGTCAAAATTATGTCGGTACAAAAAAAGGTAAACACTAGCAAATTTAAGAAAAAGATGGCTTAATAGTTTCAGGTTGGAGTTAAGGTATAATAAAATTGTTGAAGTTGGAGTTGTTTCTGGAACGTCTTCGGGGCTACCAGCAGCCAATTATTATATTCAACTCCTACAGCCATAAAGCGGCCGCATAAATTTTCCGCTTTATAGAAACGTCCGCAATAAACTGCAAGCTTCAAAGTCATTATATCGGGACTAAATGTAATGGCACGTAGAAATGGCAGTATATCCTATAATCCTTATAATAAACTTGTAAACCCTCAATAAAGCGACTGTTTAAGCACTAGCTATCCAATCGTCGCGGCGCTTCGTTTTTTAATGGTACCGTGTGCCATTTCACTGATACTGCTGCATCGATGGCGTAACGAGTGCGATTGAACGATTGCATACTAAAAAATAAGCGCTGCTTTTATATCCAACTACGCCATTTCGAGACACTGTTAAGAGTAACTGCGAGCGCAGTTTAAAAAGACAAACAAAGCGAATTGACGTAAATATGTGGTTGGAGGATATAAGTTATCAACAATATCTAGTTAATGTTAAATCTACCTGCAGACATCATTTATGCGTCATATTTCAGCAGGCTAGAATATCTAGAGGTTGGCATAACCAGTGATTTCAATCTCAATCTTTTCACACGACTCGTTTCCTAAGTGCCATTATATTTTATACACTATACTCTTCTGATACCTCATTAATAAATAGCCGAGTTAATTGTTCTATCTATCAATAATGATGAAAGCTTAATTAATCGTGCTGCCCATCACATAGAAAATTTAAGGTTAACTTATCACAGGTAAAGGATTGGTATAATAGATGAGTTTATAATATCTCAGGTCATATTTAGCTTCTGTTAATACGCTGCTGAGTATTGTATCATTAGCCCGTTTAAAATACAAACTTTTACTACTTATATCTCTGCACAGGCTAAAAAAACATTCTTGACCCTTGTGTTGTGGGGTGCGAAACACTTTAAAATTATCATCTTTTCACCTAAACAAATGACATTCCCTATGTTGATGAAATGGAAGCTATTATCTAATAATTTCACTAATTTTTACGCGCACAGTTTTAATAACTCGTTTTTAAAAAAGACGAGTATTGTTGTGTAGGTGGTATGGGTTTCGTTACTTTTGAGGAACTGACACGTACACAACTTGGACACAGGCTCATAATGAATTCCCTCATTTGGTGTCTTTAAGTCTTGCTTTAATTTCAAATCAAACCTCTTTTGAGGGGATGCTTCTGTTACTAGGTAGGGGTTACCATTGACTCACATGCTATTAATTCGCTTGGTTAATGAACATGTGAGTTAAAGTGAAGCTTATGATTGCTGTAGAACAAGCACTAGTATAAGCAATGCACGTCAACCATTCATTGCTAGCATATATCCTTAATTTTATTTGTTTAGCACTACATAGCCTTCAACTGGCCTGTGCACAAAAAGTAACGCTCGTAGTGGGTAAAAATAATAGCAATTTGTCTAATAGGTAGTAAATGAATCATGTACGCTCGCCTACTCCCTTTTCTGGATCGTCCTGTTGTAGCTGTGGTATGGACTTTTCTTAGTTGCGTATCGCGCGTATTGGATTCTGTTTCTTGGTAAGCTGCGGTTAAGTGGTAGAGCAGTTTTTCGACTTTTTGGTCGATGACTGAACTTCGCCGTTTCGGTGTTGTCAGCATATCTCACATATAATGTAGCACTTAGGCACATTTGTATTTGATTGCTGGCAGGTTGCCGAATAAAAACATTATTATTATTATTATTATTATTATTATTATTATTATTATTATTATTATTATTATTATTACTATTATTATTATTATTATTATTATTATTATTATTATTATTATTATTATTATTATTAAACCTACTATTTTATTGCGATTTAAAAGCTACGGATTTGTTATCTTCTAAACTTTTTTAACAAAATCGCTAGATGTCAATTTGCAGTATTTGTCAATTCATCAAGCATTTCCATACGCTGCGTTAAAACCCGTTGCAAAATTAAATCGACTACCAATATTGTGATTAAAGCAAGTCTAGCATATTTTTTCTTCTATCATTAAGCCTCACACTTACTTTGGTATGTACGTAAATGCGGCGATATAGTGCCCTAGAGGAATTATAAAAGGGTATAATAACTCAATAAATAAAGGAAACCCATGAAGTGTAATTCAATTCACTGTACCTAAAGAAATGTCGCTTTTTTTATAGGAAAAGTTAAATTAACAACGTTTTTTTGCCGCTAAAGTGGCGCACAACTCACGTTTATAAAATATACTTATCCCCACTGCTTGAATCCTAGAATATATATCTTTTAATTGCTTGATATTGACTGATAACAATACATTATCTGGTGGTGTGATGACTGTCTAATTCGCTCAGTAGATAAATTGTGCATTGTGCAAATTCCTAAAAAAAACCGAACAGCCCTTGTTTACTTACTTTAAATGGAGAGTTGGTTATTCCAAACTTTAAATCTTTAAGCCCCACTGTGCTAACCTTTAAGAGCTTTTAAGAATTGGGATGACATGTACCAAAGGCTGCTTCAGATGAGTGAATTCCACAAATTTAACAAACGAAGGAACAGTGGAAAAATCATTTACAATATAAGAAGTAATTGTAATTGAAATTTCCTTACAATTACTCATTAGTCATTACCAAGAAAAGTAATTCAATACTTGTAATTCAACTACTTCCGAACATTGGGGTATACGTATAATAAATGTATTAATAAATAACAAGGCATAAAAATCAACAGTAAAGGGTAAGCACTCAGAACAAAGAAAATGCTTCGACGCTTCTTGCTGCTATTCTAAGCATTCCTCACAGCTTAAACGCTCTCGGACTCACATAACATCCAGTATACAATAAATAGTAATGAAATAAGGTGGGCATGTTTGTCCTAAGACCAAATTTTAACCTGACCGTCGCCGTCGCATTCATAATACAGAAATATAGGTATATAGTTAGTTTTCGAGAAGAATCGATACAATCCGGTAACGCTGCCGTCCACTATAGCAATCCACCGATCGAGGCGAAGGGAAGTGCTCTTGTGTTCCAGAAGTCCGGTCCTGCGTATATAGAAAGGAAGCAGTGGGCCCAAAGTTAACTCTTTTATATTAACTAAATGTCATTAAACCGGCATTTCGTAGTGAGAGGATACTCTGTCAATAACAAATGTCATTTGTATTTGGGTAGAATGCTGCCTTTTTAGAGAATAACTGATTAAACATCCGGAAGAACCTTAAAATAACGGATCATTTGCTAGATTTATTGTAACACGTCATCCTAAAAAGGAGAATTTTAACTGAAAAGGTTTATTTCTAAAAACAAAGTTACATAGGGCTATATATATTACCTTTTTGTATACATTTGCTTTATGCTTCACTATCTATTTGGCCTTGTCTATTGTACAAACAACATAAAATGTCAATGTCTTGAAATATATATAATGAGAGTGGTGTTTATATGAATTGCACGTTCTTTACATTTTCATAAAACCCATCAGCTTCATTATGTTTCCTTTAGAGACCTCTCAGCTACTTGCAGTTTCCTTGAAAGCGACGCCCGTGCCGTTCGCTGTTACATTCAGGGTTTCTTTCCAATTACGGCGCTTCCTGTAAGATGCAAATCGCAGTGCTGTATGAATTCGTTTTCCTGCGATGACGCAAGAGGTATTTTATTCTACCAGAAGGAATCCTTGGAAATACGCTGTATCAGGTTGAATTTTCTGGGCCCAACGATCAGGGAAATGAATTTGGCGCAGCAAGATGCGGCTACTGCTATGTTGTAATTTATCGGAAACTACGTTTTTTTTTTAATTAATTCTGTTGAACGCAAACAAAGGAAAATAAATATTTAATATTTCGTGCGCATGCCATTCATTCTTCATCAGTAAATTAAAACTACAAGAAAAGATTGCGTGGTGTATAGAGTATACGTTGCCTAAAGAGTATTTTCTTGTGCAAGGCGATCGTTGGTAGGTATGAGATTGTTCTTTCAAAAATCCAGCTCCATCGTAAACAATGTATATGTTCAATAATAATATATACCATGCGTAATTACTGATCTGATAAATGCGAGGTTACACACGGAACAGAAAACACTACAAAGCACAATACACAAATGCTTGGCTAAATCGCAAACCAAAACAGAAATAATGGCAAACGGTGGCGGTATGGCGCCACATCATTGACCTTTTTGAGATAATTGATTTTGCAACTATTTTAATTATTAATAATTTTAATTGCATAAAGTTACTTTATTTGGTATTCGTAGACCGTCGCGCATATTTGTAATAACTATTTGCCACGTTTTTAAATTCATGCAACGTTCCCATTCTGGCTGGGTTTGAAGATCCAATTTATAATTTCGGTTGTATTAAAGGGGCACTGGATGTGGGCATTTCTTTTTAGGCATTTGCCAAAAAATATTTGCATGTAATATTTTTGTTAATTTATGTCTCGTTTATTGTTGCATCTTGTGCAATAACCTTATGTAATTATAAAGTTTACATTTAGTATAATTTGCTTCTCCGTCAGGAATAAACAGTGTCATCTTACCTTTTTTTCGACGGAACTTTCCTCATTTCCAATTACTAATACGTCTTTTTTACTTTAACATTAACACTTCTTTTCTGGGATAATAGGGTCGTTCCGCATATTAAAATTTGATAGTTTTAACCTATGCCTTTTATTGCTTACACCATGAATACTAGTGCTACGCATCTATTTTGCTTTCACATTTTTTAACTCGTCACAGACGGTGGTAGGAAAATTACCCTGTTTCAAACAATTCCTTAAATCTGCCATTAACTACGCAAAAGGTTCCTAGTTTCTCAATGAGAGTGAGAGAGACGGACGAACGTATAACCGTCAAAAAAATAATGTAAACATAAGAAATAACCTGTTAGTGTTTTGTTGTGTAAGGACGCTTTTCATTCAAGGAGAATCTTGTAACAGTTTATATTTTGTTGTAACTACCTTTCAGCGATTGATGTACTATGAATAGCTTGAAACATCGAAGTCGGGGTTTTGTATCCTTAGGGAGTCTTAAGAACAAATTTATCAACACTATTAAAGGTAGTATTTTTACAACACGGAACAAAACACTTCTTAAGGTGTGCCATTCTTAAAATAAAAAAAAACAAAAAAATACCCAAATACTTCGACAACACCTTGCTCAACCAGGTAATCTTACAAATACGAAATTCGAAAATTTGACCAAACTATATAAACAAAAACACGTGACTCGAGTGAGGTTAGGATTATTACGTTGCACTTGGGAGCATGGGACACATGCAGCATCGTTTTCTTCCTAACCACAGCCAGAGACAGTCCTGACGGTTTCAAAATTTATACAAACTTTAAACATTATCAAGCAATAACTCAAATGTCGTTTAATTCTTCATAATAAAAACAGTAGTTCAAAAGCAGATGTGATGGTTAAAGTGCTTTCGTATTTCAGTGAACGCGCTTATTATATTGAACTACTCATTATAGAATAAACTGACTGAGGGCGGGACGACCCCATTGTCACGCTCATAGTTCATTCTGGACATCTCGACAGTTATATCGGTGTCTTTCTCGCGTTTACTTCTAAAATTTCTGGCGAAGACACTAATGTGAGTATGAAGTCGAACCCAGAGAACTATGCTTGTCAACAACAGCCACGGAACCATACAGGCCAAAGTACAGTTGCAGTTTAAGTTTTTCTCAAGGGCCTCTAGATTGCAATATTTGTTATCACTTTGCAAAGTCAGTGGAAACCATTTGAAGGTTAATTAAGGTAATCAAATTCTTCCAGCAATAAACGCATTACAGATAAGGCTAGCAAAACGTTATACTTCTCACTTCTTAACCATATTATCATTACATTTTTACTTTATCCAACTAGACGTAACACAAAGCTGAAAATCAGGGTAGTAAATCAACGTTCCAGACCAACTCTATTCACGGAAACAGCCTTATTGGCCATGCTCGTATATCAACCCCTTATTGAGTGTCGCTGCAGCAGTGGCTATTATGCGAAAAATTTATTGCAGATGGGCTGGTGATGGACAGCGGTACCGGCACGCTCGGGCGGCGGGGGCTCAAGACGGCCTCAGGGATGAGGCGGCAGAGGAGTCTTGAGTGGAGGCGAGAACGTGGGTATAGCTCCAGTGAGGAAGACCTGCCTACGCGGCCCGTGGACAGTCATGTGTTTGCGTCGTTATTGGCCCAAGCCCAGCAGGAGTACTCCAGTAAGTACATTAAGTTAAAATGAATTTATACGCAAACATAGTAAAGGCAAACACATTTATTTATTGAAGCAACCGCGTTGTCGAATTAGGGTTTCATATGTTACATGCAAAAGACGGGATATGCTGTATTAATAGGAAGGATATTGAGACCTAAAAGTAAACACCTTTTATAAATAAAAACAAAACAAAAATAAATAAACTTTTAACAAAATTCACAAACTATCCATATATTCAAAAAGAATTAATTATATGAAATTACAAAATAAGAAATCAACCAGTCATTATTGAGCTAAATCAACCCTCTCACTTTATTTCTGGTGTTTCTTCGTACAACGAATTCTTTTTCACTGTTTCTACTACTGCATTATGTGCTGGCATGCAAAAGGCAAATTCAGCTATTTAGAATGAGCACTGCAGTGGTAGATTACGAATGCCATTTTTTGCCAGAACACTTTTTAATTTCATAACTGGTCAAAAGGCTCAGAATTGTCGATTTCTGTATCCCTCTCTATTATGTATTCAATACTTGGGACGATATCTTCATACGTAACGCTTTGCAATGTATCTAATTTCACCCTCAATTCTTAATTCCTCGAGTGGTTCAACCCAATGAGTCAACTAATTGATAGATTATTTATAGAACTTGTCAGGTTTCTGCGTAGATGCATCGCATTTCTTGTCAAAGCCATCATTTCTCAGGTTATTCAGCAGGATTTTAACTTTAAGCGGTATCTTGAAACCGCTCTCTTAACGCCTTCAGTACCTCTTGGTAGAGAATGAGTGTGAGTAGCTAGAGTTATCTCAGAAAATAAGATTTTTGGTTCTAAAAAAATTAAGACAAAGATTCTTAAAATTCTTTTAGAGTTTCGGCTCGAACAGTACCTAGAGAGAAAAATAAATAACTTCAAAAGTAAGTTCTCCACGTCTACCTTCAAAGCACCACTTCCTTGTCTTTTACAAATCCCTCTTGAGTGTGCTGTATACGGTTCCAGAACCCATCTGCTACAGGCCTCCAAAATTAACGTTTGCCTTATCACCATCGGTTTTCTTAAAGAATCTAATATAAAATTATTATATTATGAAAGATAATTATTACCTGCATTCATTTATAAATGAGCAAACGTGATATTTTTATTGGGTTTGCAGCCATAATCTGGCCACCGGCACCGCAGCGAATTACGCTCTGAAACTCAAAAGTACTGAGCGACGAGCGTTACATAGTAAACTTTGATGTAAATATGCCGCCTTGACCTCGATTTTCAAATAGGGCCCTGATAGCTCAGTGATAGAGCGTTTGACTAGTATTCAAAAGGCCCTGAGTTCAAATCACGTTCAAGGCTGGCAATACTTTTCATTTAAACCCAATAAAAATATCACTTGCTCATTTTTTAAATTATGATATATAGCATCAGCCTTTTCAACTTTGATATAAACCAATTCCAGCAACTTTATTGCATTTAGTGCAACCATTTTGCCAGCCATAGTATTGCTTAAGCATAAGGAAAAGTTTGGTACTTTTGTGGTTGCTAGCATCTGTACTAATACTGAAGATTTCAACTTGTTTACTTATGGTTTGCACTAATTGTTGTTGGAACACGGTGCAATGGCTTCCGCTTTAGTTCAACAAGAGGAAATATATCTACTTGGCTATGCTAGTTTACGTAAATGTGTTTATGAAGTGGTGCTGTACAGTCCATCGAATTGAACAGAATGGTGCCGTTGCAGCACACCTTCAGCTGCACACTTCGCATTTAAAAGCAGAATTTGCCCCAGCAAAAAAGGTCTATTTTACACTAGCAACTTGCACTTTGTACCGCTTTTTTTTGCGACTGTCGGACGATATGTGCCATTTCAAGTCGGGTATCCCTTTATTAGCTAGGGATATGTAGCTTTCACAAACTAGAATCTCCTCATTTTCATTTCATCCGGCAGTACATGAGAAATACTTTTGTTTTAAGCGGTTAACAATTTATAATTTCGCTTCGACACTGAAATTCTCTAGCAAACACACTGCCACGATCAATTTAGAGAAAAGGCAAATCCGTAATTTCAGTTATTCGTCAGTCTAAAGGAGACACTACATATAAATAACCTTTCAGCTTTGTGCAGTTTCGCAATGCCGCGTTATCAAGTGTCAAAGTTTTAAACTACTCATTGATGAAAAGTTCGAGCGTAAGATGAGGCTTAACTTGGTTAGATAATAGCAATCACTTTTCAAATAATGGACATGCCAGACAAAGTATATTCAAGGAGAATGCGAACAGCCAGACAAACGAATGGTAGTGTTGCCCTTCCATCTTGTAGTTTCAGTACTGTGCAATCATCCTCATACCAACCACTGCAATATCGATTATTATATTCGAATACACTTGGCGTGTGGTAAGCTATCACTAGGGCAATAGGAGGACAAATGTTTCGATTTTTGATATTTCAAGGTGTTATGTTGGAAATGGACATTGCAACATATACGATTTGTTGAATCCACGTACCTATTCCCGACGAACTGATATCTATTACGAATCAGCGGTCGCTGCCACTTACTATCGCTTCTGATTTGTTACTGGTTTGGATACACTGGTTCGATTGTTTGCGACCATTTCGAGATTTGAGTGAGTACACGTAAAGCAAAAACTATTTATAGCTAGAGTTTCTGGTTGGAAATTAATGGAATTGCTGTTAAATCGCTCAAGCGATGTGCTGAGCCAGCAAGTCTTCCTCTGTTTCTGTACTCTAAAGGGAATGGCTAAAAGCTATAGTTATTCCTGCATTCAAGAAAGAAAAAAGCTGCATGTGGAATACCATCATCCCATAAGCCTCACTTCGATCGTTGGAAAGTCGGTGGAGAAAGTTATATGTGCTTACACCTAAAGAATCTGTGACGAACATCAATAAATAATTCCGCCTCAGCAATATGTATTTCTACCTGGGAAATCCGTAGCCACCAATTTAGTCTCTTGCATCAATGACTGGACCCAGTTTTTGGATCAAGGTGCGCCCGTTGATCTATCTTGACTTTGCCAAGGCTGTCAGAGTGCCAATCCGTCGACTACTTCTTAATTGTGCAACGTGGAATACGAGTGGAGCAAACGGATTTATACTAGTTGACTGCGGATGCAAATAAAATGTCCGTTATATATTCAAATACTACTAACTTAATGGATGGGTATTAAAACTATAACTTTCCATGCATTAGGAAAAAAATCCAGTCTCAACGATTCATGAAATAAATAAGCTGGTCTTACACCTCAGCGCTGCCAGTTTCTTGAAAATATCACATTCATAAATTACGAAAGGGTGTTCCGTGTAAAATTAGTAGTATTTTAATTGTCATAATATAACTTTGTAAGTTTTACTTAGGAAACTAAATATTAATCCATTATAGCAATATACATTTCAAGAAGTTGTAGCACTACAGCAACGATCAGTAGTCTAGTAGTCCTTGAACTTTTTCGTGTGACAGAAAAACAAAAGAATAGGCAAATGCAGTTTTGTAACACAATAAGCACTTAGAGAAAGGTCACCGTCTCGCCATTATTCTCTAATTATATGTGCCAGCTAGCAAGTCCTCAGCTGACCAGTCACAGTAATTATTTCACGACTGCATCGAAATTGCGCCCCCGTCTGCTGCATAATTAACTGCAATTCAAATATTCATTTGACGTGTGCACTGCAATTAGTAACGTGCTGGATTCCGATGGCGCGGCGCTAATACTACCAGCGGCGTGCTCTGGATTCAACAAAGTTTAATTTAAATGGATTTTTGCTTAACCATATGAGTAACTTGAAGCTTCATTCATTAAAATATTAAAATATCTCTGCATTTATTTGAGTGCATTTTGCAATTCAGTAAGTATACCAACACCAACTCCCAACATTGTTGTAACAAAACAAAGTAATTTATGCAACGATGTAGGTTCAACCACAACCTACGTTATAGAAAGCCACGCTGACTGTAAATTGGCAACATTGCTGAGAGGCTGACATTTAATTCTTTCTCTGATATGTTGTTTTCCGGGTTGCTCCCACGTCGCTTATTTGACCTTGACGTTTCGACACTCATGTCGGTGTCTTCCTCAGAAGTAGCTCTCAAACTGTTCTGAAACTGTTCTGAAACCAGAAAACAACATGTCATCGATAACAACCACAGAAGTCTTCAAACCACAATTCTTTCTCTGACAGGAAAGCAGACTGTGTAAGTAACGGTAAGTAAAATTAATACTGAACCTATTAAGTGAAAATTGTGTCGCTATCCTCGGAAAAATTGTAAAAACCAGATCTTATTCAAATACCAGCTATGCAACTTAAAGCAGAATTAGGGTTTGCACATACGAAACTGAGCATTGTCCGTAGTTTCACGGGAGTAGGACCGCAGATGAATGCAGGCAAACATAGACCTTAGGTAGGCGATACTCTGACCATGGACATAAGTAACAAGGAGAACGCTCAGATTTAAGTAGATGGTATTTGAAAAGGCTAAAATAATACCGCATCTTATTCAAATATCCGCTACTTCTCTCTCGACATTGTCCACTATCGAAATCAGATCGGGTACATAAGGTCTGTTTTCGCTTGCATTATTGTGCTGTCCTACTCCGACCACTGAAGTCACTTATACCTGATCGATGCCACTCTGTTAAGA
Source organism: Rhyzopertha dominica (assembly GCA_025024175.1). Lineage (NCBI taxonomy): Eukaryota > Metazoa > Arthropoda > Insecta > Coleoptera > Bostrichidae > Rhyzopertha > Rhyzopertha dominica. Next base: position 25,568,308 of record QCXZ01000041.1, read on the forward strand.
AGAGGACGATGCAGTTTCCATAGGCGAAACTGAATTTTTGTTGCAAAGCTCATATTTGAATAACCTGTGATATCACCAGAGCTTATTCCAATACCGGCTGCTTTACTCTCAGCGCTGTCTGTGGTACCTACTTATCTTATGTCCAATGACCATCAGTAAGCCTACTCGGACCATTGCTATCTCCGATGCTAGTGTAGCGTGTTGGGGAGAGGTTGCGCATTCCGCTTCGAGTTGCACAGCTAGCACTTGAATAAGTTCTGGTATTTCATAACTTTCCGCCGATAATCACACTATTTTCCTTTATAGAATCACTTTAGTATCACCTACTGTTAATACTATCTCTTTCAACGCTACACAAGCGCCAAACGTAAAACCTTTTGTAGAATCGTCTGCTTTCCTACCAGAGAAAAAAAAATGTACTTTCAGCCTCTCATCCATGTTAATATGTTGTTGTACAATGTATTATTATGTATTATAAGTATATCTTGTTTTGTAATAAAACTATTATTGGTTCCGAATCCAGGTAAAAATGCAGATACTGTTAAATGGAGAGCACCACTCAAAGAGCTTCCTATACGATACGTAACTTTACTGCTTCTTTGCCATTTATATTTGTAACAGGTCCTTTATAAATAATCCTAAGAGACGGCTAAATTTCAAATATTGCTCATCCAATTATCACCAAAATAGAACTTTTATTCCACTTAATGCGTTCCTGATGGCACAGTTCAATCTATCCAAGGTTTCTAAGTTGTTTCGTCTGCAGAGTTACTAATATAGCAATTAATATTTCATACCTAACAGTTTCATGCAGAAAGTATAAGTGCACGATACATGCTGTCCATTTACAAGTACCTTTTACTTTGACATTTCCTATCCGGCGCCGGGAAAGTAGCTTTCCGGTGAGTTTGATGCGCCACTGAATCTGACGCTACGCAGAAGTGGTCGTCCGTGTAAAATTGGAGCACGTCTGGATTCACACCCGGAATGCATTTATTTCAGCACGACTGATAATTTGAATCCGAAAACATGGCCACCTACGTGCACATGCAAATCGGGTAGTCGGGCGTCACGTACCGTGCATTGCGATTGTTTCGTTGTCGGTCTTTGATGGCGCCACTTGTTGCTAGGAAATCCGGTACAAAGGGAAGGAAGAAGAGAATATGGCGAGTGCTTTGTACGAATATAACACAATCTCTCTCAGTTTCAGTAAAACTTTGATAGCTTATATGGTCGACATAATATATAATCGCAATTCTGTGATATTCAACATTCGAAATTATATTAAATTATATAAATTATTTGACGAGTTAAAGTACTTAAGGTAACCCCCGTATGTATATTTACACCTCTTTTTTGAGTTGTGCTAGAAATATTAGGTAAATTTTGCCACTAAAAACTCACAAGATCAATTTCCGCGTCTCTGTTGGCTATGCTACATTATAGCACAGTTTTTATCTTGTAAAATATAAGCAGTCGACAAAATCTTTTAGTAATGAGTTTGTTATAATCACAATTAGTGTGCAACTAATGCCCAAGGGACCGAAAGATACGAGTTTCTAGCATAACTACATTAACTACAACTTCAGTGAATACATTACTATTAACGACTATTCAAAACACTCACTGTCACTTAAAACACACCTTGTTCGCTTTTCCATCACTGCTTTTCTAACCGGACTTACTACGCGCCCTTTTCTTCGGATTCAAACGAGTATACCGGCTGATCAGCTGCTCGAATATTTCAGAGCCATCATCTTCCTGGTTATCATGGAACTTTTCTCGAACATTCGAACACAATAAACCTTAAGCAGGTGCGCCATCGTCAATCTGGTTACCTAACCCGCAGGCGCCGGTTTCCCCACTTCATACAATATTTTGGTAAATTGAGTATTAATATTAAACACTTGAGGCAAGCAAGCTATATCTAATGACCGTGTTGCCTGCATAAGAACAATCCATGGACAGCTGTTTCGGCATATTAAGCCTCATCATTTAGTTCCCTTTGTGTAAGCCAAGGTGGGCGCTCTGCATAGAAGAGCAAGATATCCATATTGGCTAGTGCTATACCGCCCACTCGCATCTAGCGAACTCATTTTTAGATGAAAAGTCGATATAATTTGGAAGAGCAGCAGATACTTGTAGGCATCTGTCGGCACTCGTCTATAGCGCAATCTCATACCGTATCGGCAGCTCGTCTTGCACATTGCCCACCTTGGCGTACATAAGAGAAAACTAGATATGTGTCGTGTTGTTTGCAGTAGCACTATAGCCGTGCTGAGGAGGCTTAATAAACTGTAAAGCTGTAAACGGATAGTTCTGGTGCAGGCAACATGCCACAGGCATTACGCTCGATTGCAGAAAAGTGCGCTCTCGCAGAAACCGCCGCTGGAGACCTCTATCAGTTTATTTAACGCTTGCTAAAAGCCGGACTACCTATATGGTATGTGTCTGCGCGATGGACTAGCGGGCGACAGCCTATAGATGACACTCGCCTACACGGATCTGCTATAGCTGTCTCAAAGTATATCGACTTTTCATCTGAAAATGAGTTGAAAATGTCCTATAGGGTTATAACCTCTAGGAGAGCCTCCAAAAAGTAAATGCTTAGATCAACATTATACAGTTTATATTTAGGCACCTGAATATGAAGGTAGTTAGTCCATCGTTAAGTTCATTAGTCTTCATCTGTCCTTCCTTCGATCGACCGAATGTGCTAGAATTAACGCAAAACTGATCGATGTTCTAGAAGAAACCGGAAGCAGGAATCTACCCTATGAAGGGGCACGCGTTGGCGCGTGACGAAGTCAAGTCTGATTTTAAGAGCGGTTAAGTGGACCTGACATAAGTGCTATTGAGTGCATTGAAATGTAGTGGTGAATTAAAGTAGTAGTGTTATGTTTAGTGTATTTTGATACTGAATATGTGAATAAAGGAAGTTTAGTCAGAAATATGCATTAATCGAATCTGTACACGTAACAATATATTACTACCGAGAGTTATTGTACAACGTACAAGTACATTACTCATGCAATATGCGGAATACTAGTATATTCAGAATACTTTTCTGATTATTTTTTTTAATAGAGGTAGTGCGGTAGTGGTCACACCAAAAGCGCCATTAATATAAACATACGTGATATTTTAATTGCTTAACAGGCATGTATACCTACTGAAAAAGTATCGTGACCTTTGGCGGGAATTTGAACCCGGGACCTTTTAACTACTAGTCAAACGCGCTAATCAACTGCGCTATCAAAGCCCTATTCAAAACCGGGTCAAAGCGGTATATGTACATCAAAATATACTATATAATGCTGCTGAACCGCTCTTAGCTCAGTATTTTCCAGTGTCAGAGCGTAATTCGACTAATTGTGGTTGGTTAGCGCATTTGACTACTGTTTAAAAGGTCCCAGGTTCAAACCCGGTCAAAGCTGGCAATGCTCTTTTAATACGTATATATGCCTGTTAACCCATTAAAATATCATGTATGTTTATTAATAATGAATTCGGGCAATAATTATTTTTTATTACTATCAACCTCGATTCAACAAGCATTTTCTTTCAGCTCCATCCTCCCTTGTCGATAATTATTGAACTAAGATTCGGAACGACCAAAACTTAAACTCGCATTAACCCGGGTTGAACGCGGGGGTCGATTAAAGGACAGCATCGGTACAGGGGAGAGCGCGGGGATTGATTGGTTTTATTACCGGCTGCGCCTATCAATCAAGTAGGAGGGGGTGGTGGCACTTTGGCGCGCACTGTTAAAGTAAACACCCTGAAGAACACGCGACGGTGCCAAACATCCATTAACAATTAATTGTGTTTGCTGCCACTCAAATATATCACTCAATTTTGTCCATAATTATAAATAGCTTAGCTTCACCATATACAAGACAGTTCACCCTGATAGGGGATTTTAAATTTATGTAAAGTACCAAGGTGGATTACATTATATATTAATGCTAACAGTCAAGTGAAAGACATTGTTTACAATCAAATATTAAATGAGACTCCCATACACTACGCGACCAATCGCTTGTAGGATCCATTACCTAAAAGTCGCTTAGTCACCTGATTCCATCCGTACTAATTTCAGGTCATCCAAGCGCTATACTAATGGTGGTTATTATATTATAAAAAGCTTGTAGTGAGGTTTTTAATATTACCACAAAAACAGCTGGGAGAACGTGCTGTTGTCACTACAAGAAATTTTGTACTCCTGGCCGAGGGGCGCGTACTGTCCTTCGGGTTTCCTTGTTTTGCTAAGTGCCCTCGACTTATACGAGTAGATCACATACTCGTATGTATAAAAGCTACACAAAAATCTCGCATCACGACAGCACACGAGCAATTTGAAATCAAAATTTAAATTTGGGTTTTCGCCTAGAACCATTTTTTCTTACTTTTTTGTCCTCCACTACAAAACGGGATGATTTGTCGGTGTCGGGAAGCAAATTTCCAAAATTATGACTGAAGTTGGATACCGATGAATATCCAATGAATATCGGTATCATATACCAATTGTCATCGCAATCGATGGAACTAAAAGTTGCAATTAATTTGATACATAATGACAAATAAAAACCTAAAATATCTAGATTTACTTATAGATTTAAATATAATTTCGTCACTGACGTCTTACAGTAACGGTCGCTACCAGATGATACCCGGTATGTCCACCATCTTGGTTTACTCCAAAAAAAGTAGCTTCCTGTTGATTCTGGCGGCAAGATAAATTGGGAATAGTACCAAGTCGCCCACTTCGTAGACCCTTTTTGCAAATTGTCTGCTGATTACCTTTAAACCCATTCGCTGCGACAATGAATGCGAACACGGAATTTCTTTTTCGGCTTAAATTTTTTATCGCGTTTGTATTTATGTATTGCACATCATATTCAGTTTTATAACACGTACTTCCTACAACTACGTTACCCAGCATTAAAGCATGTATTTTCGTTAATCCTTGCTGAACGATTGTGCGCATCTGCAGTTCTGACTGCACTTCTTTAGCGTAAACCATGGTGGCGACATCGTCTCAGCTCCTCGTGTGAATGGCGATGTACTTGCATTCAACGTTTGTTCGAATAATACAATATTATTCAAACACAGTAATTAAAATAAATATCTTGTCACTTTTGATGTTAAAAGCTAAAATATTAAAACTATTAAAAATAATGAGACTTCGACCAGAAATAGGAGTTTAAGTTTATTCGGTAAGCCGTGAACATCCGGTATGAACCCGATTAGACCCTCCTAATCAGCAACTCTTTGCTCATGGCCTGGACTCTATCACTGTCTGTATCGGAGTTATATATACACTCCGGGTGGCCTTAATAGTCGCGATGAACCTTCGATGGTAGTCGTCAGTCAGGTGATAGAGACAAATAATTTCGACACTAGCGGTATATTTAACATTTCATATGTTATCTTTAACATCTCTATTCGACTGCCAAAAAGAAAACTGCTCCCATTATGAGACTACAGTAAACCATCACCAAAGTACTGCAAAACAGATGAATGATGGCGAGCGGTAGGGATGAGACCAAGTATACCAGTGGCGGCGCAAATGAATTTTTTTTGGTTTGCAGTGGTTAGGAAAAAGAAATACAGGAAACAGTATTATTGTGTAATTAAGTAAGCAAAATAACGTAGGTAGTACAAAAAAATGGAAACCTAAAAATAATGTCAATAATACATACGCATACATGTGAGCTGTCAAATTACTATCGGAACCAAAAAACGAATAAAAAAGAAAACATACTTATAAAAAAACAATAAGACTACAATAAAGAGAACTAATTACTAAGTACAAACGAGAGAAACAAAAACAATAAATCACACATTATAGTGGGCTGTCAAGTTAATACCAGAAATGGAAGGCAAAAGAAAAAGAAAACAAGCGAAACAACATTAAAACATTATACAATGAAGATAATTAATACATAGGTACATATGCACTGTTTAATTATTATCACAGTTACTATCACTACTACTTTGTAAGTMAATAATTAGAGTTGCCACTTCACTGAGATTATCAACAAATCCTTCATGCTCCGTATATTTGTCCTCTACTTTAATCACGTCATCATCCCTGCGTCATCCAATTTGAATGAGACATTTCTTGTACCAACGTTGTGTTTTACTGTGGCCCAAATTAACTCGATGGGATTCAAATCCGGCTGGTAGGGTGGTAAGCGTAAAACGGTATGTCCATGACTTTGTCAAAGTTGTCAAACCTGTAAGTTACATGGCGCTTCTTGTTATTTTTAATAATTTCGTACAGTTTTGGTTTCAAACTGTTTGGATCGAAATTAATGTTACGATCCGTAAGCCATCGCACCATATCTGCTTTCTTGGAATTCGACGACGATGCTGGATTGGTTTGCACATTATGGTACGGCGCATTATCAATAACAATGACCGAATTCCTTGCCAAATTGGGGATTAACATGTTTTCCACCCACTTTCCGTAATTACCAGAATTCATTTCTGAATGGTAATCGCCACGTTTTGTTCCCGACTTGAACATTAATAGGCATCCAGGTACGAACCCCTTTTCCCATCCTGCGTGTATGATTATAAGCCTCTGACCTTTGGACATATTTTCAAATAACCCTTTTGTCGAATTATCCCTCCAGTTTTTGGACGAAGTGTGTCCACTATGCAGGTAAGTTTCGTCCAGATTACAATTGGTGTATTCTGACTTCGTAAATATTTTATTTTCTCCAAATAAGAAATTCGAAGTGATCTTATGTGCCTTTCGATTAGCACTGTCCGATTATTTTGCGTTCTCCTCCACCTTAATCCCATGTTGTGCAATAAAACCCTCAGTCTAGTTCGATTCATGCCAATCCAAGTCAGTTCATATCTTCTGGTTTAATTGTGCTCCTGTCACACGATTTTTTTCGGTCTTGTAAAATTCGCCCAAAATATGACGCAAATCAGTCTTCTTGTATTCGGGAGAATCGGCAGTCAGCCTACTCTTCCTCGGTCTCTTCTTTCCAGGAGTACTGAACTGTGGTTTTTCATTATTTTCCGATGCACTGCAATCACCTTCACGAACAATTCTCTCGATAGTTCTGACAGAGATTCCCTTAGCAATAGATGTCATATTTCACACTTTCAAGAGTATCATTTTTAAAATAAAACACACGGTACACTACTTCCCTCTCTTGACTTTGCAGTTTTTTTGCCGTCCAACATCGTGCACGATTTTCAGTCACACGTCCACGCGCGATTACAGCAAGTACTACCGTTACGCCAACACTGGTTCTGAGTTGCAAATGCGTTTGTGCGCTGCACCCACCGCTCGCCATCATTCATCTGTTTAGCAGTAGTATCTTAAGGTTCCCGTTGCTCTTCAAAAGCGAGTTTAGGCTATTGGGCGAAAAACCGCCTGCACGCAGAAGATTATCAATGCAATGCCTTAACACTTATGCACAGCAATTTAAAAAAGGTTGCCTTCAAAATATTTACCAAAACTCGTGAAACACTACAAGTACTTATATGCGATAGGCTGCAATAAATATAAAGTAAAATATGTATTATACGTCTAACACACCTCCGTTCCGCGATATTGTTCGCGAGTGTTCCACCTTCGAGAGAGGTACGTATACTACATACATATGCGCGTCATCATTTCAACAAAATTCCCCTTCTCCTAATTAATGCGAGCTGAAGATTAATTATAGACGTAACCTGGAAGACATAATCGCTAGCTTAATWACCACATTATAGTAGCCGAMTAGGAACGCATGGTATGACGATTTGCGATGGCACTTAGACTTGCAACCGCAAATCTAAACAGATTCGACGGTGTAAACCGGTGGAGAGGATTCCGGGCCTCGAATTCCGGTACGGGATTTCACGGATATTGGCGCTAGCGCGATGCAGCATCGTACCGCAAATCTATCAATTAAACGATGTAGAAGAATGATTCGGTTGGTGAATTTGATTCGCATTTAAAGTGGTATCGGTGAAAAGCAATCAGGACGTGTAATTGTAGTTTCAGGGAATTTTGTATTTGTTAATTTGGTATGTGGCTGTGCAAACATGCATTCGACGAATTGGAAACAGAAATTCATGTAATTCGTGACTTTATTTGTTAGTATTCGCTAAATTTTGAATTCGGTTCTTTAGTTGTGTCAGTCAAATTGCGCGTGATAGTAGCTATTTTGTTATGTTTAACATATACGAATAAGAAAAGTAATAATAAATATCACTTAGGTCAGATTAATTAATTTTTTTAAAGAACACCGCAGCTTTGGTTTGTACTACTTATTATACAAATGCTAATCATCAGAAGAGCCAAACTTTGTTATGGAAGGTTATAAGAGATCAATAAACCAAAACCCAAACGCCTAACCTAAAAAACGTATCTCTTAAATAAATTTTATTCCCAATAACGAATATATATTATTTAACAGGATAACAAAGAAGAGACAACAATTCATTTTAACTTGCTTAGGTGTCATATACCTGCGTATTTGACTTCTAACAATACAAGCTTAAATGCTCAGTGTATGTGGAGCTTCCGATCGCTTGAAAACCAAGAAATACATATATTGGCAATAATTAATGTTCTATAATGAAAGACTTMCTGTACCCTTAACAGAGCGTATTGGACTACTTCACATGATCGCCTGGTCTGCCGTTTAGCAGTTAACTGGCAGAGTTGCGCATGTTTTGAACCCGGTACGCACTTGTCATCATTTTATGCATTTGTTTTCAGATGCACGTACGGAATATTGGATGCAGGATTTGTCACAACCACCAAGTGCTTTTTTTTGTTACTGAACAAATAACTCGATGATACCTGTATAATGAAATATCATCTGCTTTGGTCATTTATCTCAATCCCACGACCCGAGTTTCGTCCTTGTTTGGGCCAATCAAGTGAGAGTTCCGAATGAGTGACCATCGCAGACTATCATTCGCTCATATCTAATGAATGAGAACGGACAAAAGCTCAGTACAATATAATAGAGCGTACTGGGCGGCCTGGAACTAAACAGAATGTATTATCTATGAGATGAATGTTGAGCCTCACGTCACGATTTAACGAATCAAACACCGACAACAAACTTTACTATTGCGCCTTTCGCGTTTTTTGTTGCTTATGCAGTGTATTTCGCATGTATGTATGTCTTCTATGGATTAGACATACGTGCCCGTTTCTCTCTCTCTCTCTCTCTCTCTCTTTCTCTCTCTCTAATAGTAACGGTCATAATGTAAATGCTGCGCGAACGCAACGCGTAGGTCGTTGCCTCGTGGTTTGTTTTGTGGTGTTGCAAACATTTAAACATTTTATTTAACTATTAGTGAGGGCAGTTCATAATAAAAGAACTTGTGAAGTTGGCATTCTCGCCCACCAAGCGAGATTTTGTGTTTATAGATGAAACTTGGGTATTTCAAAAGGGTGAAGCAAATAACTGCTGCACTGACCAAGGCACGGATCCGTGGGTGGTTGGAGATCCGTGGCGTCGTAGTGGCCAACACTTTACTTAATGCCGCGCTGCTGGCATTGGCCAAGCTAAGCAATATGTAGTAGAGTAGAGTAGAGTACCTTAGAGAGGACGTTCACAAGGTGCGTCACCTGTCACCGTACCACTGCCAGTTCGGCGCTATTGATCCAATATGGGTACAGGTAAGACAGCAACGCGTTGATTGTTGTTTGTACCCTAGGTTGATGGAATCTTGTTCATAGGCAAATCAGTATTATGATAAACCCATTGGCGAAGAGGGCAATGCCGAAGCACATGTATTGGCCATGTGAGCAGTTGCACTACAGGAGTGCACCCCCGAACGCTGGTGTTCCGTTGTCCGGCACCTCAAGCAACTGATTAACTCTTGGTACTGACGGATGCGAATAATCGATGAAGTAGCACCATTTATGCACCATTAATGTTGATGAAGAGGACAGTAACTCTGATTTCGAAGATATTGGAAATGTGGACAAATGAACTGCGTTAAAATTGGAAAGGTTTAAAAATCAAAATTGTGGGATTTGATTTCCAGAGCTTGCCCCTTACACATGCGCCATCAGCAACTCACATCATGTATGATTTGTAGCCCGCTAAAAGGCACGCCACTGATAAAATCAGTGACATTCTATCGACTTGAACCACACCAGAGACCATACGCTTTAAATTTATGACGTGAGGCTCAACTTTCATCTCGTAGATAATAGTTCTAATAGGCGCAATCTGCACGGGTCTCCTTAGATTGCGCTTTGAACATTTATTCCCACGTTTACGTCCATATTTGTTACAGATATACATATGTACTAATAGGTTATTTTTCGAAATCGATATTTTCTTAAGTGCCCCTCCCAAGATGACAAGTCATTCAGTCGAATTAGAGAAAAATGTAAGTTTTGATCGGGATTATTTTTGCGCATTTCGGGTGTCATAACGAGGACTTATCCTGTTCTATAATAGATCTTCATTGCTCAATTTCCTGTATATAAGCTATCCACGCATTTTTTAAAATAATGGAGTACTAGAGTAAAAAGATCATTTGTCTCGCAATAAATGTTTTATTAGTTTGTTTTTTTATTAAATATCTTTGAGGTTATTTATTTTTTGTGTGAGAAAATTAAACAAACAGTGCGTATATTTGCAGAAGCAATCACCATTTAGAGAAACACAAATAACTCACTCCATTCACATTCCTGTAGGAAATTCTGAACCATCCCGCAGAATTAAATAACTCGGAAGGAAGCAAAATTGCCGGTTTTATTTAACCAGATTAAATGAAACAAGGTACATTTTCTTTAATTCGCTTCAGCTTGTTTATCTGCTCGTTCAACCCCTTTTATTCTTGGTTTAATTTCGCTCACTTTCCAAGAGCCGGGCCCCAGGTCGAATGTAAAAACACCGCAGGCGATCATGCGATTTATGCGGGACGTGCATTATCGAAATTGAAAAGGATTGCGTTCTCGGTAATTGAAACCAAAGTTATACCATCGCATGTAAAGCAGTAGTAGTCGCTGTTGTCATATTTTATTGCGACATTACGGCGGTAGGAAGCCATCGATCTCTTAAATTGAAGGTTTTATTGGATTACCTACATAAACTTCACAAGTGAGCTTCCGAGTCATGCAATTACATGTCTTGGAGCCAACTTCGCCAAAGTTTGCCGGTTCACCAGTAAATAAATCGCAGCTCCGCTTGTAGGAAACGTCTTGCGTTACTTTTTGCTATTTGCATTTAAAGATGTGGAAGAGGTGAGGTAAGTTAGATAGCATCTGACTGGAAAACTGTCTACCGCCGCAACGATACCCAGTACATGATGAGGTTCTTAGAGTGATTTCGCATCAAAGTACAGTAGTATCCACTTGGGTACGTTTACAAATCGGCGGAATTGTTAATTATTAACTTCTATCCTTATAAGAATATTACAGAATGATCCTGTGGACTGGTATTTTAAGCTCTGGAGCAATCACAGCATCGCGTATTTTAGAATTTATAATATGCTGAATTTCATTTAAGCATCTTACTTAAAGTTGATAGCAATCTATAGATTTCCTTCTGCGTCACCTGTGGAACTTTTGTAGTATAATGTTATTGATTTACTAGCTGCATTCATCATTATTTGTACTTGTTATTTCAGTGGTACAGTACAGCCTTATAAGCGACATAACTGTGGTTCAAACCCGGATGGGAATTACAGCCTTTACCAGCTTGTTACTTTATCAAAACGTCCTAAAGGCATTCTACGACATTTCGGTTTAATAGCAGGTACAACGCATCAACTGCAACTACGATTATCAATGCAATTTACTAAAGTTAGTTTGAATTCATATCTGCCATATTTATTTAAAATACTTCGCACTGACAAATTTGGTCCCAAAAAGTACCCAATCAACTGAATTTTATGAAAACAGTCTGCGCTCTGTTATGGAAACAGGCACTTGGTAAATAATTAAATTTCAGGATCCGCTTTAAATCCATTTGGAAATGTTAACATGCCGGTGCTTGTGTGTTTGCCATGTTCTTGGTGTAAGAGTGTAGAGTAGAGATTGTAAGTTGAAGGAAAGATCTTCCATAGACAACTTTCTCATAAGAAGAGATTCATTTTAATATAAGTAAAAAAAATGTGTGGTTTGTGATAATTTAATAAGGTTGGGAATCAGAAAAACTAGATAAACATTGAAGGAGAGCCCTCTGTGTTTGAAGAAATATCTATGGTAAGATTTACTTTAAACTCCCTAATGTTGGAAAAAACGATACAGCAAACATTTATTATGGTCACGTGGCCATTATAGAAAAACATCTTGCTTGATTTAAAGAAAATATCTTTTCTATTTGCCGGGAGGACAAAAAAACAAGAAATTAACGAACAAGGATTCGAAAGTTGTWCCACAATTCTTCATATTCAGAGAAATAGTAGAGCACTAAATGTGAAATATGGAAAGAAAAGCTGAAGTTGAGGAAATTAACATTTTACGAGCGAACAACAAAGCAAAATACATTGCCTCTTCTCACTTATTACAAAGAGAACCAAAGTTGTTTAAAAACTGATCCCATAAATACCAACGAAAATAACCGACTTCGTTTTGTATGAGATCTAATAATTTCTGTTGTGAAAGGACTGCGCTGCGAAACTTGCATTTTTGTACATTTTAAGTTTTTGATGAGATTAAATAGGTATACGAGTATATCTCGACGATACAAGGAAATGGGTTGTTCAATTCTTTTTCCCTGGAAAGGTTTTTATACTTGTTTCACACAATCGTATTTTTTCCAAAAATAATATAAAATAAAATAATATAAGTAATTTACATATGGTATGCCTTTATGGCGTCATCCTGTACACAACACATCAAGCACACCAAATGAATGTTCCTTTTTCTGTTCGTATAAGGGTATAGGAAGATAACGCTCCGTCCCTTATTACTGAACCAGACAGAAACTGCTGCTTGAAGTTCTGCCGGTCCTCTCTGTGCTGGAATACCGAACTGTCCCCTATCTAACGCATTTAATTAAACCGACTTCCTAAAACGGAGCCAAATTCTCACTAAGATCCTTGCTAAATTGTCGTGCTCCAGCATTGCAGACCAGGCACAAAGAAGTACTTTCCAACGGTTGGAATGCAATAAAACCATGAATGCCTTTACTCTGTAAACCGTTGCTACAATGCTAGAACACAAACATGTAAAGAGAATGCTGAGCTCGGATCGATAGAATGTCTTCACGGATGCTATGGATTGCTTGTGTGCAAAATGACAAAATTGTGTTTGTAGATTTCTGGTCGTTCTGTACGTTTGTTCATGCTGTACAGCTCCTGTGTAGGTAATTCTGCAAATTTGAAATATTCTAGTATTTGAATCCTCGTATTAAACAAACACAAAATTATTCTGTACCGTAAAACGGTGCCTTTGCCTTACTTAGCTCAAGTAAATGTGGCCAATAGATAATAACGTTGCCCAAAAATTATAATAATGTTGAACTAGACATTAATTATATTGTAACAAAACTCTGAAAGTGTTTTGTGCTTAATCCAATTTTATTAACTGGTTCCTAACTTTAAGAACATTGAAAATATTTTTAAATACTCGCATCATCTAATGTTCCGATTCAAAAATGAAATCATGTCAAGCATGTTCACCTCTACTTGCCCTGAAGCGCCACTTCATCTTGACGAAATTAATGATCACTTTCACACATATGACTTTTGAGATAGCTAATAAACACTTATTTTTTAAAGTTCTTCCATTTTGGATTTAAGTGCATCAAATTATGATTTTAGAAACTTAAAGAAATAATTTCAAGCAGTAAAGTTTACATAATTTGAGGCGGCAGTTCTGATCACCATTAAGCAAGTATGTACTCTTCCAAGGAATTAAGGTCAGATGCGGCAGGTAGTAGTGCCATTTGGTTGAAACCACAGCCTTTCAGTATCAATATCTTGCAAAAGTGGTCACAAAATACTGGTAATTAAACCGCAGTACAGTACTCCTTTTTTAGTCTTCGTCTTGAAAGTAATAATAAGACCCTATCACTCCACTAATCCAAAATTCACACTAGAAAGTAATTTATCTTGGATGCAAGGGGATCTCTCAATTTTTCTAACGTGTCCTGAATGGTAGCCCATAATGCTGTGGGCGCAGAAAAGGGTGGATAATTCATTTAGATGGCATGGTGTTATTCACATTATAATTCTCGCATACACATCGCCTACTTTGGCGTATATAAGGAAAGCCAGATTTATGCCATGTTGTCTGCGTTGGGACTGTAGCTGTGCTGAAGAGGCTTTATAAGTCGAAACAGCTGTTCACAAGTTGTTCTAACGAGGGGACATGGCATAGACGTAATTTTATTATTATTATGCTTGAGAACCGCGCTCTCTGCAGACACCGTCGTTGGGGGACTTCTGTCAGTTTTTAAACGTCAACAGCATTGTAGGATGCAGTTCAGATCACAGGTTCCCCGCAGAGACGGGTAAATAATACCGTTAATTTCCATTAGATGGCATGGTGTAGCGTTGTCAAGTATGATTACTTTTTAGTATCCGTTAATAATCGTTACTTTTCGAAAAGTAATCGTCACTTTCTACTGGTTATCTTCGTACTCGTTACTAATGTACAAGTATGGGTTAATTTTGTACAGCATCTGAACACAGTACAAGAGAGGCATGTAACTGCAACAGAGGTGGTGGCATATATAAATCATACTCATTAAAAAAATTAACTATATCGGTACCTAAATATTCCGCAAGTGCAATTTCTTTGAAGTTTACATTAACAGAAAGGTTTGCTTTTTAACTCCTTACAGGAACATATACTCGTAATTACCTACACAGAGTTAAATGATGCTTGTTTATTAACAGCTAAACATTATGAACTGAAACACAATTGAACCATATTTTCAATAGTTCATTTTTATCGTAATTATATAAGTGGTCATGTACAGATGCATAAACATCTTGCGCTCCTTATGTGGAAAAGAGAAGCCATCTATAATAATTATTTTTGTTACTTTAAAGATAGATACATACAAAATTCGATTGAACGTGATTTTTCACGCTGAATATGCTATGACGGACGTGCTCTGGCAACGTACAGGTTTTGATTAATTTTTAATACATGAATCATTAATTTCAAGTGTGTTTGACATTACTTTAAAAATAAATTGCCCATTTAAGAATGCAGTACTACGCTTAAAACGTACGTCCTTTTGTTTAAGAAAACAACCTCTGAGACTATCAGGCTAACAGATTGCTTCGCACTAATTTGAAAGTCGTTCCGCTCAATTTCTTCCAGCGCTACTTTGTGCGGTGAATGCTGAAATGCCTGATGAGCTAGGAGCAACAGCGAGGTCCGAGGGGATGGTGCGATGTACGAATGCTTAGAGTGTAGTGATGGATGAGGTCCTGGTGTCGACACCCGCTCGCGGACTGGCGTCCACGTGCAGCCGTCGCCGTCACGTTCGCGATTTGTGTTATTGCAGTTGTTTTGTTCTGGAGGGACTTTGTCCCCGTTGGCACTGATTTGCGGTCGGTGATTTTTGTGTGGGGTTCGGCAGCGATTTGCCAAAGTATTTCGAAAATGCACGCTATACCCTTCTCTGATTGCTATGATAATGGCAAATGCGGAATTCCCGCAAACATTTTACGTATATGCACTAGAAATACTTCTAATACAAATAGAACTGCTACTCTTTCTAGTAATGCGGGGATGTCTGGAATTTAAGTAAAACTTACTCTCTTTGTGATAATGTCTCTGTTCAAAAAAAACATTTATGTTGTTAGGTATTTTAGGGTGCACTAAAGAAACTGCATTAACATCATAGAATTAAAACGTCTCTTCAATTTGTTACAAAAAATATGCATAATTAATAAATTGGGCTGATGTTAGCCAGCTTCAGTCTGAAATATTTAACAACGTATTAAGAAAAGGTTTATGTAAGGATACTTCCTTAATGCATTTTTATAGATAATTCAAATATAAGAATTATGGGAACTATCAACCAGGGACGACCGTAACTTAGGTAAACCCTATTAGTCACTGCTTAGCATTCTTTAAAACTCGTACGCCATAAAAACCTTCCTCAACACGATTTTTTTTGACGTGGACACACCTGGTCGCACTCTAGGGGTCAATTTATGGAAATCGGTAATAAGTCATCTAGCGGTGGTTTAACGAACTACGACGGAGGTTGGTACGATCTGTAAGTACAGAGACCTTCATTACCTATTGCATAATGAGCGTTTGATCCGACTGGAAAAGCCGAGTGAAATAAATAATTTTGAATGATTACTTATGGTCATATTTAGCTCAAAGTTAAGTATCCCCTCTATCATTTATGATAGACATCCACACCAAAGATTGTACATATATAGATACATCTCGTGTTTATAAATTTTACATTTACTAAATACAAGCTCTCATGGCCAGTTTAGGGTACTGGACGTGATCATTTAATTATTTGTAGTTTTTACGCTTTTTGGTATCTAGATGCAGAGTTGATAGGTGAATATTTAGTAGTACATAATTATATATTTACAAATAAAGCTTATATTAAAAAGACCTAAGTCAAAGTACTGGTGTAAGAAATAGAACAAAATGTTTGTAATTAAGTGTAATTCAGAAAAGAGTGAGTTTAATAATAATTGAATTGAATAATTTATTCTGTTTAATACGAGTAATTGATTAGCTGTAGTAAAACTTGATAAATTTGTTGTGTAGTTTTATTAACTCCGTAGAAACAAAAGAATAACACGATTATTAAAACTAAAGGATAAATAAAACTTGCCATTGAGCAACGCCATAGTACTGGCATCTGAAAATTTCTTGCGC
This sequence comes from Rhyzopertha dominica, assembly GCA_025024175.1. NCBI lineage: Eukaryota > Metazoa > Arthropoda > Insecta > Coleoptera > Bostrichidae > Rhyzopertha > Rhyzopertha dominica. Next base: position 25,585,115 of record QCXZ01000041.1, read on the forward strand.
TATTTAGTTAACAGCAAATTTATTGGCAATATTATTAATACTAACTAAATGCTGGAAACTGAAGTGATATGGCAAATTAATTACAAAATCAGATAAAACTAGGTCAGCAAGCTGCCTTCAAAGCACATATTATGTTTACTAGTAACTCAAAGATGTTCTGTGCTGGGTACAGGATCAATTTCAATTTTTGTTTGTACAATTTGAGATTTGAATGTATGAAAAGTAAAAAATGACAGTTTCTATTTAGACTGTAAGATAAATTGTAAATGTCAAGTAATAACAGCCTTTTGTATCAGTTAATGGAAATAGCCAGAAATCCTAATAACCGGCAGGGTACACAACGAATGTTTATTAAAAAAAGCATCAAGCTAAATCCTGACATAACATCTTAACGTATGGCACGCTTCAATGAGATATCAGCACATGCTTGCACCGTATAGAAATGACTATTTTTTAGAAAACGTTTTGTCCGTGGTGGGGAGACTGGTCGCCGTCGTTTACATGTGATGAAACTGAGCGAAAGCGCGCCCCACTTTTGGGTAAAGAAACCCTCATCAAAATAAGAAATTACAGGCTGGATTCGATGTGTGGGCAGCGAGACTCGTTCGAAAGCTTACGTTCGACAATGGACACTAAGAAGCCTTCGGTTTACAAAAAAGTTCGTGGTGCATTGAATTTGTCAGCCACGCTTTAATGCCATTGACCTATATCATGGCATTTGTGAGCGATAAATCACAAGCCTTTGCTGTGTTTGTCCGCCATATTTAGGTACAGCGCTGTTCAAAATTGTTAATAGCGAAAACATGCCTCCTATTAAGTTTGAAAAAATGATTAAAGCACAGATACTTTTATATGACCTTTATTTATCTAAAATCGATTGAGGAAGATTTCAATATTTTACGATACTTAATATATTTTTATCTAAGAAGGGATATTAGGCTTTTTTGTTGTGAGTTTGTTGCAGCATGTTAGTAGGGCGTAGGAACTTGGAAATGGTTTCAGATGGCTGTATTAAAACTGTGGCGTTGATTGTGTGCTCCACAACTTGCTCTGTGTCATTGCTATTGCTACATAGCAGTTTTTAACTCTAACATCCAAGATAGTTGAATGTAGTCGTCTGGGCCTAAATTAGCTATCACCGATATAAGAACCATCAAATTTCATTGTTGAAAATTACTTCGCTCTTCCTATTGTAATGAGAAAACAAGCATTTCGATACTTGCAAATCCGGTGGGAAAGTTTAAGACTACTGTCAATTAATTTGAAAGCCTCGAGTTCATAGCGTTCCCATTTTTGCGAAGTTGAATTAGAAAGGGTGTCTATACCCCACCAAATCATGCCACTTTAGCAAAAATATAATCAAGCCAAGGAATTATGTTGGAAACAAAACAAACGTTGCATGAAGCAAGTGTCCTTGTATCTCAACCATCATTTACGTTAAATTATTCCTTTGGTGCATTAAGATGCACATCGACTTCTCTTTATAACAGAACCTGAATCTTTGGACGAATGTACTTTTTTGAATTAATGATGTGTCGTAGTTCTTTCCACTGTACCTTATTAGCTACTGCGCCATCCACCGCAGGGGTTCTGTAGAAAGACCCTCTTCAGAGAGGCTTATTGTATTTACATTTGAATAAATGATTATGTTCTCTTTTGACATAAATTGTGATTTATGATGAGCATTAATAATATACCACACTTGTAATGCTGGTTTTCGACCTCTTACCCGATTGTAAAAGAGACATCCCGATATATTATGTAGCATGAATATGTGGTTCGTAATAATGAGATCGTTTAGTGAAAATGGTGTTCTTTAAACAATCCGCATATGTTAGCGTTAATGAGCTAGTGCCGCGACCCATTGGTTAATAATTGTAACGTATAAACAAAATTGAAAACAGATTATGTCCAAAGTCACTTTGCTAAATATAAATAACCGGCAGAGCGCTTTAGACTTTAAAAAGTACATAGTCAGCGACTATCCCACTATTGCATTATTTGCCAATATACATAATAAAGTATAAGTAATGTTAAGTAAACTAACTTTACTTCTCAAATAATACAAACCAGAGATCTGCAAATGAGTAAATATCTGAAATACAGAACGCTTGAGGTTGTAGTCTTTAAGTTAGTAAAGTCACATAAAAAATCGATTTGTTTGGAGTTTGAAATATTTCATCGGTTTCGCCATACATAATGTAAAGCAACATTTGTGGTTACGTACCGATATTTTTGACATTATGAATGATACATTCTTCTCGCACCTACCGCAATGAAAAAGGTGTGAATAAATAAAGACTGATTATTGCTTAATTATATGCTCAACATCAGAAAACCTCGTCACCACTTCGTTAATATTCTAAATTCTTATATTTATATAACTAACAGTTATCCAGCTGCAAATAATTACAGTTTGAAGGTTTTTATGACCGGCGTTGTCACATACAACAAAAAATTCATACACTATACACAATATGGAGCTTCCATACAATGTTGATTGCTCGATATTAAATGTGGTATCGCAACATAATGCGTGGTATCGATTTCAAAATATCGAAATTACTAGTGTTCGCTTGTTTGATACCTACAATTATTTTTATTGGACGTTAATATACAGGAGGAATGTAGGATTCTACTTACAGCCTATATATATTTTTTTCTTATATAAACAACAGTGGTTTATTTGTCATAGTAATATGGATAGGTTAATACATTTTGAAGAAATTCAAKATTTWGTTTTTGATTTTTGACTTTTAACAGGTTTAAGTTTTTTTGATGCCAAAAACTCAAAGAACCTTTACAGGTATCTACAAAGTGTTCACGTGTTTAGTCCTATGATTTGAAATTTTCGGGAATAAATAAAAGCCTTTTAATACTGAAAATATTTATTTCTTCAATTGGTGAGCATATGCCATCTGTGTGTCTAGGTATGCATGTTAATCTTCTGAATGAGAGATTTCTTTGTTTCGCGATGTTTTCTGTAAATAGCTTAGTTTTTGTGGTTCTAAAGAAAGTACGTTTTATCGCGAGATAAGCAGATTGTTTCTAAAAGGTGAATAGCGCTGACGAGGTGTAGAGTCAAATTTTCTGGGAAATATTTTCACAACCCAACAGGGGATAAAACTACCCTTAGCAGTATTGTTTGGATAGTCGATAGGGTTTGCTGGTGCAATATTTTCGACTGTTCTACCTAGAACTTAGGGATCTGACTTCACCCATTCTAGACCACGTGCTGAAACAAACATTGTTCATTTTTACCTACTTTCAACCCTTGCTGCAAGCTGCAAGGAATTCGTCTGTTTGATAACACCATCTTACATACATTATTGTAGGGTTTTTTCTGTCACCCGACGAGATACACTCACGGGGGTACTTTGTCGATTTATTCATTCTTGCGGGCTAGATCATTGGTTCTGATCTTGGAAACCACCCCAGGACGTGATCGAGGTACAACCACCACTGGTAGAGACGAGTGCTAGGGCTTCTGTCCAACAGGGTAGTTGCAAGCAGCCGTTCCACGAAGGTATTACGTAGGCATCGTAGTATCCACGATATATCTTCTACCAGGTCAGATTTATACATACTTTTCTTTTGGGATATTCTGCCAGGGTTGTTACCTGATTCGAAGTACAGCATCTTCGGAAATATTCGACGTCCTTGCTGAAAAAAAAGGGTCATTAAAATTGTAAAATTGGATTACTTACCTGTAAACGTTCATAGAACAAAAGAATCGTATTGTTAAACTGTAAATATTGCATCTCTATAGAATTAAGGGTAGAAATAGATTGTTTTACGTGAATTATATATCATAGTTTTGGCTCGCTTGTACATCGGATCACGCTACGCTGCTCGTGAACCTTGTTACATAATTATTGAGATCTTGAATCGCTTGCGGTACTACTACTGGCCAGGCGTGGTAACGGAGCGTCGCGTTAGCTTTATTTCTTTTTTTTTTAAATCATGCGCTGCGTGTCGGAAAACATATATATTGTATATAGCTTCACAATTTATTTTGTTCAGCAAATAAAGGACACTGTACATAAGTGAAATCATTGAGGTGTGAATTTATTAATATTTCTGTACCCGTGTGGTGAAATAACAGAATTGATAGGGGCAACATAGTGGCTAGATATTCGTTTTTTATATAATTACCATCTCCTTTTCGATCTTAATACCTAATTTTCTTGATTACTATCCCTGTTCTTGGTAGTAAGACAGGCCTCCTTTGTAGTTCGGGATTAAAAATACTACCTGGCGCCCAAATCAAATAGACATTAATATTTATGGTAATAACGTACGTCCGTGAAGTTGGCCACAATGTCAAAGCACAAATTATACTATCATATCCCATCCTTAGTGCTTCCATTGTGCCTCATTGTGCTTAATAGAAATCGACAGCCACATCTATTGTTTTCAAGCTATGACCGTTATGATTTTTTGTGGCCAACTTCGCACTTAGCCACCAATTTTCAAATTTAACATATCTAAAGGCACCAGCCTTTAGTGCTTCGTTAGTGCTTCATTGTGCTTCAACTATTATGCTCCTTAAGCCAGTATGTGCCCATAATAATTACTATATAGTTATTAGGTCTAGCCACTGACATGAAGCACAAATGTTAATCTTTGCACTAATCTTTAGTGCTTCGATTGTGCTGCATTGTGCTTCATGTGTTAACTTGGCCACATGATCACTTTTTAGTAAAATAAATATTTTTATATTTGGAAGTTAGCCACCAAATTGAAGCACAATTGCCCATCCTTTACTAATCTTTAGTGCTTCGATTGTGCTTCATTGTGCTTCATGTGTTAACTTGGCCACATGACCCCTTTTTAGTAAAATCAATATTTTTATATTTGGAAGTTAGCCATCCAATTGAAGCACAATTGCTCATCTTTTACTAGTCTTTAGTGCTTCAATTGTGCTTCATTGTGCTTCATGTGTTAAGTTAGCCACACGACCTGTTTTTAGTAAAATCCATATTTTTATATTTGGAAGTTAGCCACCCAATTGAAGCACAATTGCTCATCTTTTATTAGTCTTTAGTGCTTCGATTGTGCTTCATGTGTTAAGTTAGCCACACGACCTGTTTTTAGTCAAATCCATATTTTTATATTTGGAAGTTAGCCTCCCAATTGAAGCACAATTGCTCATCTTTTCCTAGTCTTTAGTGCTTCGATTCTCCTTCATTGTGCTTCATGTGTTAACTTAGCCACATGACCCCTTTTCCGTAAAATCCATATTTTTATATTTGGAAGTTAGCCACCCAATTGAAGCACAATTGCTCATCTTTTACTAGTCTTTAGTGCTTCGATTGTGCTTCATGTGTTAAGTTAGCCACACGACCTGTTTTTAGTCAAATCCATATTTTTATATTTGGAAGTTAGCCTCCCAATTGAAGCACAATTGCTCATCTTTTCCGAGTCTTTAGTGCTTCGATTCTCCTTCATTGTGCTTCATGTGTTAACTTAGCCACATGACCCCTTTTCCGTAAAATCCATATTTTTATATTTGGAAGTTAGTCACCCAATTGAAGCACAATTGCTCATCTTTTACTAGTCTTTTGTGCTTCGATTGTGCTTCATGTGTTAAGTTAGCCACACGACCTGTTTTTAGTAAAATCCATATTTCTATATTTGGAAGTTAGCCACCCAACCGAAGCTCAATTGCCCATCWTTTAACAGCCTTTAGTGCTTCGATTGTGCTTCATTGTGCTTCATGTGTTGAGTTAGCCACACGACCTGTTTTTAGTAAAATCCATATTTTTATATTTGGAAGTTAGCCACCCAATTGAAGCACAATTGCTCATCTTTTACTAGTCTTTAGTGCTTCGATTGTGCTTCATGTGTTAAGTTAGCCACACGACCTGTTTTTAGTAAAATCCATATTTTTATATTTGGAAGTTAGCCACCCAACCGAAGCACAATTGCCCATCTTTTAATAGTCTTTAGTGCTTCGATTGTGCTTCATTGTGCTTCATGTATTAACTTAGCCACGTGACCCCTTTTCAGTAAAATCCGTATTTTTGTATTTGGAAGTTAGCCACCCAACCGAAGCACAATTGCCCATCTTTTAACAGTCTTTAGTGCTTCGATTGTGCTTCATTGTGCTTCATGTGTTAAGTTAGCCACACGACCTGTTTTTAGTAAAATCCATATTTTTATATTTGGAAGTTAGCCACCCAATTGAAGCACAATTGCTCATCTTTTACTAGTCTTTAGTGCTTCAATTCAATTGCGTTCAGTTATCCATTTTCAACCTCCAATTGCCAAGTCATTAGAGGCAATAGGCCACTACGCCACCTATGGTAGAAGACTAGATGGTATGTGGGACCTATATGACGATATTAACCGAGAGTATAAAAATGTTGCATCTAATGTAGTAGTTAACCCTCATTCTTTGTTCTATTGCTGTTAATATTCTTCTTATATTATTATTGGAGCTTTAATAAAAAGTTTCAGTCAAAATATTACTATGTAGTTGTCACTCAAAACCCGTTATTTCCAAGGATTGTTAACCTGCAGTTTTAGAACTTAGTACCAGTATTTTTTATATTGAATGCTGTAAATAATATTGCCCACTACATACTAAGTATCTTCGACATGCAAATTATTGAATTACAATTTGCAACGCATTATATACCTAGTGATCAACCTGTTGGACGAGGGTTGCGGGGTCAGGGGTGGTGTTCAGGCATTTTCTTAATATATACAATATGAAAAAAGTACTCTTATACAGGTTGCAGTAACTATAAAAATATAAAATTCATTKCCCACAATAAAGCTTAATCAAAGCACTTAAGACTAGTAAAAGATGAGCAAGTGCGCTTTAATTTGGTGGCTAAATTCCAAATATAAAAGTATTGATTTTACTAAAAAGGGATCATGTGGCCAAGTTAACACATGAAGCACAATGAAGCACTAAAGATTAGTAAAAGATGGGCATTTGTGCTTCAGTTTGGTGGCTAACCTTCAAATATAAAAATATAGATTTTACTCAAATGGGGTCATCTGGCTAAGTAAACACAGGAAGCACAATCAAAGCACTAAAGATTAGTAAAAGATGGGCAACTGTGCTTCAATTTGGTGGCAAACTTCCAAATATAAAAATATTTATTTTACGGAAAAGTGGTCATGTGGCCAAGTCAACACTGAAGCACAATGAAGCACAATCGAAGCACTAAGGATTAGTAAAAGATGGGCAATTGTGCTTCAATTTGGTGGCTAACTTCCAAATATAAAAATATTTATTTTACTAAAAAGTGGTCATGTGGCCAGGTCAACACATGAAGCACAATCGAAGCACTAAAGATTAGTGGAAAGAATAGCATTTGTGCTTCAATTCAGTGGCTAGACCTAATAACGATATAGTAATTATTATGGGCACATACTGACTTAAAGAGCATAATCATTAAAGCACAATGAAGCACAATCGAAGCACTAAAGATTAGTAAAAGATGGGCAATTGTGCTTCAATTTGGTGGCTAACTTCCAAATATAAAAATATAAATTTTACTAAAAAGGGGTCATGTGGCCAAGTTAACACATGAAGCACAATCGAAGCACTAAAGATTAGTAAAAGATGGGCAATTGTGCTTCAATATGGTGGCTAACTTCCAAATATAAAAATATTTATTTTACTAAAAAGTGGTCATGTGGCCAAGTCAACACATGAAGCACAATGAAGCACAATCGAAGCACTAAGGATTAGTAAAAGATGGGCAATTGTGCTTCAATTTGGTGGCTAGCTTCCAAATATAAAAATATTTATTTTACTAAAAAGTGGTCATGTGGCCAAGTCAACACATGAAGCACAATGAAGCACAATCGAAGGACTAAAGATTAGTAAAAGATGGGCAATTGTGCTTCAATTTGGTGGCTAACTTCCAAATATAAAAATATTTATTTTACGGAAAAGTGGTCATGTGGCCAAGTCAACACATGAAGCACAATGAAGCACAATGGAAGCACTAAGGATTAGTAAAAGATGGGCAATTGTGCTTCAATTTGGTGGCTAACTTCCAAATATAAAAATATAAATTTTACTAAAAAGGGGTCATGTGGCCAAGTTAACACATGAAGCACAATGAAGCACAATCGAAGCACTAAAGATTAGTAAAAGATGGGCAATTGTGCTTCAATTTGGTGGCTAACTTCCAAATATAAAAATATTTATTTTACTAAAAAGTGGTCATGTGGCCAAGTCAACACATGAAGCACAATGAAGCACAATCGAAGCACTAAAGATTAGTGGAAAGAATAGCATTTGTGCTTCTTGTCAGTGGCTAGACCTAATAACTATATAGTAATTATTATGGGCACATACTGACTTAAGAAGCACAATTGTTAAAGCACAATGYAGCACTAACGAAGCACTAAAGGCTGGTGCCAATAAAGATGTTAAATTTGGAAATTTGTGGCTATGTGCGAACTTGGCCACAAAAAATTATAACGTTCATAACTTGAAAACGGTAGATGTGGCTATTAATTTTTATGAAGCACAATGAGGCACAATGGAAGCACTAAGGCTAGGGTAATGTGAAATAGTTTGTGCTTCATGTTGGTGGCCAAATTCCTGGGACCTAATAACGTGATTGAGTGGAAACCCGAGGATTTTTTTTTTGCTCTACGTAGAATTAAATATGTAATACAATCAAGATAGGTAGTTCAAGTTGGAACCTGGAGTAATTTCTAACCGAACTGATTATTTAATGAAAGCTCAGTAAAAAATTTTAACTGACGTATTCAGTACTAAAATATTTTGGTAGCCGGAAATGGGTGATTCGTCAGCTTGAATGTAGACTAAGAGTTTTTGGTAATCCAGTGTAACGCCAACGAGGCTCAGGGCACATGAAAACAAGGAAGCGTCGACGGTGTTATTTTATACGAATACATCAGAATGTATGAAAATCAGCACGAACTGTTGCTGAACAAATTGATGTAAGCAGTATTGCGCTTTAGCTACAAAATTCAATGCAACCTGAAATGAATGATATATCAAATTTTGGTCAATATTAAGTACAGAGAGGCTTTACTAGTACTTTAATTTGCTTCTATTATTTGTATAATTGTGTATTACATATTGAACTTCAATATATAGAAAATATAGCACTTCTATAAATATAAAGATTGTTATTAATTGTATTAATTAACTTATAAAAAATCGATCTTCAGACGAATTGAAATAATAATTAAGAAAGTCTTACACTTCTACTGGGAAAAGATTTGTTGTGAAATAACAGTGAAACGTTTTGATACCCTGTATTGCATTATTTTTGACAATAGCTAATGTTACGTTACTCTTTAGGAGTAAGAGCAAACACGTGCAGTTATCGCATCAGCAATTATACTACATCTAACGATCACAACTTTGCGGAAATTTCCAGAGCTACTACAATTACAGCGACGAAAATAGCAATCCTCTCGTCCATAATCTGAGAAATAAAATTATTAGCGCATTGCTGCTCAGAGTTTGCTTCAATCTTATTCTGAGCTCTAATTGTACACCATACGGCAAAAGAACCTCCCTATTTTCAATGAGTAATTGTATAATTGCAGGAAAAGATCTATGAAACTCGTTATAGCTATTTGTAAGTGCACAATGGTTTATGGTCAAGGGGTTATCGGTGTTATAAAGTAGTAACACACCCCACCTACTCGTCGCAAACACTTAGATATACGGTTGAAGATAGAATTTATTGGGCTCCTTGCACTGTGTCCGGTTTTATAATTTGTTGTGTACACAAGAAGGGGTAACCTAGTTTCGAAAACCTAATCTATGATGATCAAGTGAATCCCAATAAAAATTAGGAATGTGATCGGAATGATGTGCAAGAGGAAGAATCGCGTTCCAAGAATAGAAAACGCAACCTTGTATCCTACGATAAAATAATTCTTATTTTGTCGATATATAAGAAGAGAAGTGAGAGTGAAGAGTACGCCCTAGCAGAGACATTCAATATACTTGAAATTCCAAAGACAACCATGTGGCGATTGGTGAAATTTGGACCGGGTCAAAGAAAAATTTTAAAAATTGCTCCCAATTTAAGAAAACACAATTCGAAGAGCTGAGAATAAATTTTATGCAGAAAACTGTCTAGGGTTTGGTTTTTATACATAGAAGAACATTGGGTCATGCTGTGGAATATCTTTCAAAAAATATTCAAAACAATATTGATTTCACGTTCCAGCGTATTAATAAAATACAATATTTAATAGAAAGTGACATAATGACAAGGTGGCGTTGTCATTGTCTACAAGATCGAACAATATCCAGAAGAAAATAGACAAATATTTTATTTAGACGAGTTGGTCGGATACGCATGAACCAGTTCAAAAGGGGTGGACTAGGAAATATACATGGAATATTCCACCTTCTAAAGGTAAAAGAATTTCAGTTTTGCTTACCGGGAGTGAAAATGGATTAGTMCCTAATGCACCAATGCACTAAAAATGCTAGGGTGGATTATCATTCTTTGATTGCCGAAGTTTTTAAGAAGTGGTTCACAGAAAACTTTTTTCCAACCGATAGTGTTATTGTGACTGATAATGCCAAGTACCGTTCTGTACTAGTTGATAGTTTCAAGCAACGGCAGCAAAAAAGCGAAGTTCAAGAATTCCTAATTTAAGAAGAGTTATATTTTAAAGACCATTATACAAAGAACGCATTGCTGGAAGTTGTTCGCATAAAACCCTATGAAAAACAGTAAAAATCGATCAGATTGTGTCTGAGTACGATTTAATTGTCCTGTGCCAACCGCCTTATCATTGTATTTTTAACCCAATCGAAATGATATGGGGCCAATTTAAGAAAAAATTAAGAAAAATAAACACGGGTAAAATTTAGCAATGAAGCATTGACAATGATTCGAGATACATTCGATTTAATAACTGCGTACGCTTGCAAAAGATCTGTACAGCACCTAATAAAGATAAAAGATAAATAACCAAAGAATGTTATTGTTAAAGACCTAATTATAGACCTGAAAAATGTTAGGGACAGTGATATTAATTACTAGTAGTGATTGAATGAAGCTTCTATCCCACCACGACGATCGTCGGGAATACTAACAAGCAGCGTGCTTTACCGTAGAAACCTACTTTACACAAAATTGCCGCATCGTGATCGTGCAACGCGCTTTTGATTGACAACCCAGACCCATTTTCAGATTTAAGCCTCCACCAATATTTCTTTGAGGATATGTAAAGTCGCAAGTTATCAAACAGCGCCAGCGTCCTCGAACCATGCTAGCTCCAAGGAATGCAATCTGTCAAGATACAGCCAATGTACCACAAGCTATGTTCTTTTTATAACAATACAAATTAAAACTTGCCATATTAGGAAAGCTAATCGTGGTATCGAAAACAGTATTTTTAATAATCATTAAAATTATGGAGGTTCTTTTAGTGCACCTTAGTTGTACTAATCTAGCATCTGTATTTATTTGTTATTTCAGTCGTTGCATTTTTATCACTTTGTCATATTATGTTAAGCAAACTTTTAGTTCTTTTTACTACAATGATATTGGAAAAATATGGCGAAGTGCAAAAAAAAACCTATCCACATAACCATGATGTAATCTCTTATTAGTACGCTTTCAAAACCGCGTTGTTTATGTGCAACTAACACGTGGTAACACCAGATGTCTGCAACCATTTACATTCCCCGCAACGGTACCGCGGAAAACCGACCACCGATGAGCTAATTTCCAATTACACATAAATTTTCCTCGTAATTACTGCGAGGGTAGTGCAAAGGAGCAGCGCATGCGAGCGTAGAGAATTCCTGGATCGAGCATTGAGGCATCACCCCTATGAAATTACCTGATTAAATTTTCATATTCAATCTTGAGTTGTTTGCCCCGGGGAGGAACCTAGCGCGCTCGCGGAACCTAATTGTGTCGAAAACTCTTCAGGTGTAACGCTGGCTACGGTGCTAGCTGTAAAATCCCCTTCGATTCGATGGGCTTAAGACTCGCTCATCATTTCGCTCTTCCCAGGTTTTTCGACAGGAGATGGATAATTCTCAGTTATTAGACTGAAGCGGGACGTTTGTGCTAAAATCGTGGGGAGCGTCGCATAAAGTGCTAAGCATTTAATAGTAATAAAGCCATGCAAACTATCTCGCACATATAAGGTAACAGTCTGCAAAGCTAACTTTTTTATTTGTTGTCGTAGTCTAGCGGTTTAAATAGGAAAGTTTTATGAATTTTTGAGAAGAATTTTGAACATCAACTGACAGATGTTGACTACAAATTTGTTATTTTAGATAGCGCATTCGCTTAAGAGCGTCGAATTAAACAAAACTACTAAAGTGCTAAGGTACCACAATAGGAAACCCAATACTGACGTAGAATGATAACTTTAATAGGCCACTCTGAAACTGTCGTGATGGCTGTATTACTTTTCTCCCCTGATGATAGATAAAAAAAATCCAACATTTGACATATATAGTTCGAACGTCAACTAAATTTTGTTTTAGAAAACACTCAGTGAATGCTGTGCGTTGTACTGTGCGCATTCAATTCATTCTATTCATTCTAGCGAAACAGTTCATTTGTGCAGTGTCGTGTTATAGGTGTTTTTAAAGCGGGATATGCGGTCCCAAACTGCCAACTTACCAGTAATTTAGATTCGCGTCATATGTTTCCTCATCCAGTGAAATTTCTCAAACTTTTCGTTAACAATAAGCATGTGTGTGACAAATATAAAACAACGCACGATAAAGAGTCAAATAAATACCTAAAATCTGGAGTTTAAAAATACGAGGGTTCAATGAACATCCCATAATAAATTTTTTCGGAAAAAGTTGTCGGAGAAGCCTAATTAATAACCCTACCTGTACACTCTAGATCTTTTTGTCAATAGACTGATGGCTAAGCGCCCAGTGGGAAACAACCGCAAAGAAGATGATGGTGCCTCCAGAAAGATTTGTGGTTAACCTTGACGAAAAATGAAATTTGACTGTGTTAATGTAAAATATTAGTTTCAAGGCTTACCAGAAAACCAGAAGCCAGGCCATCTTTAACAGAAAATAGTGCAAATATACCTTTACCTAAAACATTTGATATAATCAAACCATTAGATGCTGCAGCATCGTTGTCGGTGGTTATATAGCTAAAATCTCGCAAGATATAAAATCAATGTCTTTGATATAATATTTTTAAGAGACATTGAAAGTGTTAATTTCAATAATCTCAAGAGAACTAGGGAATATGTATGGAGGACATTCTGAAAGTTGTAAAATGGTAGTAGGGAAATCTAAATTGTAGGTATATGGATTTATTATTTCCTTGTTGGGGCAGGCTATCTACTCAAACTTTGAAAGTTCTTATACTTGTAATTTTGTTTATAAATGTTAAGAGGGATATAAATCATGTTTTTTTGTCTAGTTCAAGTCCCCATACTAAATTTCATTTAACGTGATTGTTTAATTATTATATTGTGGTATTTAGCATGATTTAATACGTCAGTATCGATTTCTTTTGTTTCATAGTCTTTATGCTTAATTTATGAATAATTTGCCAACACTTATTGCGCTTCACTTTCATACTTTTGTGTTTCTGTGGTAGTTATAGAACTTTAGCATTTTTACTTATCTTAAATACCTGAAAATCATTTAATCGGAATTTTTAATTTTCATGTATTTGCTCTGGCTGAATCTATCGAAATCGCTGTATTTTAAATTCCCGCTCTGTGGCAAGTAATTTTCTTCTACTCCGGATGAATTCTACGTTAGTTGTGGGTTTTCTGTGGGTACCACTACCCTACAATTATTTGTTTSTGAGATATCTAGTGTTATTTAAAAAACTCATTACGAAAGACCACTACAATACTTTATAAAGAATTTATTTTAGGTCATTATTATTGACTTACTAATAAATTATTTATGTTAACTGCAATACATATGTTAACGGGATTGTCTTCCTGATAGTCGAATTTAATCGTGGTTATGTTAGCATTCTTATCTTCTTGWTAGTCGAGTTTAGTCGTGATTATAACATGTGAATAACTGATCTTTCGTGTTTTTAAAGTAATATATTTTTAAACAAACTTTTTGTTACAACTTGTTATTTTGTTACTATCGTGACTGATTTCTATGATTGAATGTACAACATCAATTTTAAATATTAAACCCGATATTAATAAACAATAATAAACATGCTGTTCACGAAACAGTCTACAATAGCCAACTTTTTTATTCGACATCGTATACTAGTGCAGTGGTTTAAATATATGGTTTAAATAATTTTTTTTATGGTTATTACAAAAAACAATTGAACATCAAATGACCGAGATATCTACTACAAGTTTCGTGAACAGCAATTATTTAACATCAGATATCTCAAAAACAATAAGTGACTGAAGGCTAGTGGTATCTTAGTACTTTTTGTAACGTCGGCGTCCTTGATCGAATGGGCTAAAATAGTAAACTTGTGGTAAACATCTCAGTCACCACAAAATTCTTCACAAAAATTCATGAAACTTCCCCATTTAAACTGCTAGTCACGACGTCAAATAAAAAAGTTAGCTATTGTAGACTGTTTCTTGAACAGCAATTCTTTAACATCAGATATCTCAAAAACAAATGTCTGCATATAGCACTTATTTTGTTTCATTCGACGCCCTAAATCGAATGCTCTATTAAGATTGGGTTGCTCTGTTTAAAATAACAAACTTGTTGATGTTCAGTTATTTTTAGTAAACATTAACATATTCTTCTCAGAAATTCATGAAGTTTTCCCTCTTAAACCACTAGTCTACGACAGCAAATAAAAAAGTTAGCTATTGTAAACCGTTACCGTGAACACCCTGTTTTTTAGATGCCCTAGCTTTTTAAACGCATTAATTCAACTCATAAAAGTTATTTAAATTAATTTGTTTACAAGAAATATAGCAAACTATTTTTGCATGCTTGGGTTCTTTAGTCATTTCATTCTCCTTGGTCACTTAATAACAATGTTACTAATTTCCAGTGTTTTAGAATAATTAAACATATATTTTATCGATTTATCTTAACTAAATGTTTCCTTTAAAACCATTTTATACGGTAAAATATGTTTATTTTATAGACTCAAAGAAATCCCCATTCACACTTGCCCATTATAGCACTGTTTAACTACCTTATTTTCGGCTGTTTGTGAACGATTAGTTGAATTACCTACAAAGACGTTTTTATCGCAAATGATTAATCGACAAAACATGCGTTAGTGATAATGATAACCGTAATAATAATCAATTACATATTGCTTTAGAAATTTAATGGATTATATTCCGACTATGGATACGGTACACTTACGGCATAACTGTCAATGCTATTGCTGCAGCCAACAATACAGGAAATAGATAGAAATAGAAAGGGACCTAACTTTAGGTGCTAAATCGCTTCTTTTTATAAACATTAACCCATGCTTCTTCCCTCCTTATTGTTTTGACAAACACAATAATCTAAAACCAGTTTGACCGATTCTTACAGTTAGGAACGTAATAACCTAGCATTTTAATAACACCACTCCACTATGCTGCTGCAGCGGCAGCCATATTGTCGCACGCTGTTTAGAATTAATTGAAAATATGTTATTTAAATCTATTTGACGTCAAACTTAAATTTCTTTGCTTTTGGATTTTGCTGGACACATTTACTGACGCGACAAAGATATACCGTAAATATAAACGTCGAAATAAGTATAACCTGTTTTATTCAGAATTGTATGTAAATTTGTACTGATTTATTGATAGAGTTGAGGAGGTTCCTTTGCCGCTCCAATACAGATGTGTAAATTTCACAGCTATTTGAATGTTACAGATACTTTGTAATCCACACCTGTTGGCAGCACCTACTAATGTATAATGTTGTTTATCTCATAATCGGTAAATACAAATTAACCTAAATTTCTACTGAAGATTGCATACATATAGCTAAAAGTTCATTTGAAACGCTTTCTCTGCAAAATAAAATAAAACAAATTGGTTTTTAATAACGAGATAACGACGAATTAAAAAATACGTTCGAAATATTAGAGCTGTCTAATGTTTACTGATACGAAATCAAATAAGGAAGTCACTGTCAATATTTATTACCTACTGTTTCAAATATTTTGTTTGAACACGCATATAGTTCCTTTATTAGGAACGAGTACCGTAATTACAACTTTGCACCAAAAAAGTAGTCTGCTACAAGGTCATACCTAACAGTTGCTAACTTCTAAAAACAAATCAGTATCAGCCGTGATATAGAATACCATTAAACAATATGATCGCTAAATAGTACCTAAATCGTGTTTGTAACTACCGATAAATATAACTAGCTACCTATTTGCAGCAATACAAAGCAGTGAATTCCATAACAACTGTTTCCTTATTGCAATAAAACCAGACATATCCTATCTTATACTCTTACAAAACCCCTCGACTCCTGCGACAGCCAGAAACACGTGCACCGCCGAACCACCTACAGCGCCACGTCCCTCATATTGACGTCACCATGGCGACTCGTACTTACAACTTCGCCCTGTTGCTTTCCTTGCCAGGACACCGCCGTCGAGACATTCGGTTGATTGACCGTCGTCGTTAGGTCGAACAGAAAAAAAGGAAACCACCAGCAGGGATGGGAACCATTGATGTATCGTTTCCTGGACACGTGGGGGTGCTCATGAAAAGGAAGGGATGGGGCTTGAGCTCGCCGGTTACTGTGACACTCCAATAATTGGGAAGAGTGCTTGGGTGAATCCGTTACGTGTTTTTTGTTTCGATCGAAGGCTTATGTGTATTAATGGTGGTAACCCATCGAAAAAGAATCTGCAATTCGTTTATTGCAGTTTGCCATTCCACTAATATGTAAAAAATATTGATAGTTAGAGCTTGGGTTGCCTTCAATGAGGTTAGTTAACTAATTAAAAAAAATTCATGCAACGCGGGCGGCGTTGATTTCTGAATTCTTTGTGGCGCCTTTTTGTAACTGTTGCCAAGCTACAATATGCACGGCGATAGTACAGAAGGTTGAAGARCCCACAGCTCTGAAATCTGGGCTTTCTGCAACCTTAAAGTTAATTATCCCACAAGACGCTACAGAATATGTTGAAAATACACATTGACAGGCGTTCTCATATTAAAATATATCAAATAATTCAATAAACAACAGATGGCTCACAGTTGTGCTCACCTTCCTGAGAGGTGGCAAATTGATTTAATAATAAGCGCCCTGGAAGCATGAAGCATTTATAGAAACCCTGTACTACCTAATATGTAACTAAAACCATAGCTTACCAATCAAGCTGAATTTCTGGATCCTAAGTTTTTGAAACGAAACATCTGCAGCAAAATGCTTGTCTATGCTATGCTGTCTGCACTGCAACCAACCACAGACAAACCTATTCCACTATTGTTATAGCTCGCCAGTGTAGTTTTAGGTCTAGTACAGACAGCATGGCATAGAAATGATTTTACTTATGTATTGTATATAGGCTATGAGCGAGCTTTCAAGTGGCGCCACCAACCGTGAAACTTGGAATTTTTAGTGGGTATACAATATACAATTCACCAGCTGCATGGTTTCCTGTTCATCAGCCTAATGCTCTGTAAACAAAAGCGTAAGATAGTGAAGTCAGAAGTTGTTAAAAAGTAATCTTTAAAATGAATTAATTCACCAGTACAAGTGAAATCATCTCCTCTGCCCAAAATTACTATTGCCGAACGTTTATCTACTCTACTAACTCTCAGTTCTTTGGATATCGCATTCAGTTTGACCCTACGTGCATTTGTAATTACATATGTGGCATACATTAATCCTTTCCTGCTTGCTTCGTTGAAACCTATCTTGTTAATTATTCCCCTGATGATATTTTCTTCACTTGTGATCGGAGAGCTACACCAGTTCTTTCCAATTTGCTAATATATTAAAAGTAGCGCTCATAATAATAAAACTTTATAAAGTGTCCTCAAAATATTGTTGAAGCACCGATAATAGCATCAAAGTTTACGTTTCCGTTACTCTCATAGTGTCATAGTCATTGTAGAAGAACATTTAGAAACGTGCAAGGCATCGTTTAAACAGATTTTTTAAGCTAAAATTGCTAAGCTGTAAAATACCTCTTAGTATGTTGCTTCGTCCTTCAAAATAAGCTTTATATTGACCTATTTAATTCACACAATTTTTCATAACGGTTGCAAATATTAGTACCTATATACGCGTAACTAAATATCTTTCAGGAATTATTAGTTTCTATTAATAAAGAATAACACCTGAGGCTTGATCTGTAAAGGAATCAGCCAACGTGAATTTAAATGCGTGCCGGTTCACAGAACTCCAAGACCTTGATGATCTCCGCAGTACTTCAAATGACGTTGATTTATATTCACGGAGTTACTTTTGTGCCAAGAAGGCTAGGAGGATATATGCGTCCGCGTAGACTTTGAATGTCCCCCGCATACTATATGCAAACGGTGTTGGCTTTCAGGCAGGGTTGAATGTCATGCATACTAGCGACATTAAGACAATTCAATACTTGAAAATTATACTCTTATATCAAATAAAGCAGTCGTATATTTATTCCGATTGGGCGGAAGAAATGCAAGATACGAGTACCAATGTTATATCTCATACAATTGTGTCAACCTCAACCACGTGCTCGCTATCGAAACTTCCTAATGGAATATTTTTTTGCTGATGCTGTAATTAGAAATCGATTGCAGACCTGATACATAGTCACATAAAAGAGTAGAACGGCTGAAGCATGTAATTACAGAGCTGTTGCTAGGTTACAAAGGTGACATTTATCAGGTCAACAGTTTAAAATGCTGGTATTATAACAAGGTGCAACCTTCTTTCGGTAAGTTATCTAGGTTTTAGATGTAATAAGCCTTCCGTACAAAGGGTTTGAATGTATCATCACAAGAGGACCGTAATAGCTGAAATATTTGCGCATGCATATAGTACCAACTTCACGGTAAACTGATAATTTTGCATGTACCTGGAATACTTTATAGGAACAGTCCTATCATGACAAAAAAAGGTTCATTGAGACACATTACCTTCGTTCAGGGACTCTAATATTAAACAGTTTATAAAATAAATAAATAAATGTAGTTCGCAAGGGTAATACAATGTATTTAATATTAGTTCTACAATAATTTTTTTCCGCTGCAATGTTTTTTTAAATTAAAACTAGCTTCTTTATCTGCACTTGTTTAATCTGATTGGGATGTAAAAGTAAATTGTTTTCTACACAATTTCTTCACCGTGTGCGCTACAAGCAAACCGCGCTTTTCTTCTGTTGAAATTCGGAAGGAGAGTTACTAAACTTCCTTCAAAGACGTCAGCAGAAGCTATATGTTCCATCAAAGTGCACTGCAACTTTTGTAAAAAGTATAAAGTAGTATTTGGGTAGCTTTAACCACCCGACGATTTTAGTGACGCAACTTCGATTACGCTACTAAATATTTTGTGTTTCTGCTGTAAACGTGCTCTTTACAAAGTTTCCAAATCGTGACCTAGATCTTTTTACAGATAAAGCCTGTCAGGGCACAATCTACAATGGGGTCGTCGCACACATTAAAATTTGATAGTTTTAACCTATGCCTCTTATTGCTTACATCATTAATACTAGTGCTAAGCATCTATTTTGCTTTCAGATTAATTTAACTCGTAACAAACGGCGGTAGAAAAAAATTACCCTGTTTCAAACCTTTCCTTAAATCCGCCATTAATCACGTAATAAGTTCCTAGTTTCCGTCATGCGCACTCTTACAGCTCCCTAGATAGCAGACGCTCACTGTTGTCAGTTTTATAAATAGCGAGAAATACGAATAATGCAATGAGATTGAGAAAGAGGGACGAAGGTATAAGTGGCAACGTCAATGCAATGTAAACATAAGACAACCTGGTGATAACCTGCAATTGTTGCTTTGTTCTTTGTTGTGTACGGACGCTTTTCGTTCAAAGAGAATCTCGAACAAAACACTTCTTAATGTAAGCCATTCTTACATAAAAAACAACGGAATTTTTTTCGACAACCTCTTATTCAACCACTTAATCTGACAAATACAAATAAAAAACTCGAAAGTTTAACCAAACTATGTAAACTGTAAGCAAAATCGCGTGGCTAGATTTAGGTTAGGGTTATTACGTTGCATATGGGACACATACAGCCCGTGCGATGTTGTCAGTGGTACTTTAACGTTTTCTTTCTAACCACAGCCAGAGACAGTTCTACTAGTTTCAAAATTTATCATGTCGTTGTCATAGGTAAGTATATAAACTTTAAACATTGTCAAGGAATAACTCAAGCGTCGTTTAATTCCTTATAATAAAAAAATTGGTTCAACAGCAGGTTCGACGGTTACAGTGTTTTCGTGTTTTAACAAAAGGCCAGTGAATAGGGATGAGCGATATTTCACGAACTGTGATTCAATCACTGATATTAAAAAATTGCAGGTCGCGACTGTTATTGAGGCTTCCTTAAACCTGTGATATCGTGATCACGACTTTCAGTCACCTCCTGTCCTGACGCATTAGCTAGTAGCGCCATAGGAGGTCGCGGTTCGCGAATCGCAATCGCGGTTTACGCGTTTCCGCCTTACCGCAAGAGGCTCTCACTGCTTGTTAGTAGCGGAATCGCTCACTTCACTTTTCATTTCAGTAATTTCGGCGGTGTGTGTGATAAGTCAGTTACGTTTTTAACAGGATATCACAAACATTTACACGTAACAAAGCATGTGAGATGTGATTAAAAAATAAATTCTTTATTATTGTGGGTACTAAAAACAAAGACAACGGTCTCAAAACAAACATAAATGTAACATTTGCATAAGTACGATAAAAAAAATACCATAACAAAATAAAAATTCTTTCTAATGAACTATATGTGATTTATGAAAAATGGGTCCGATTGGAATTTAAAAATAGCAGCAGCTGCACTTTTCTATCGCTGAGTCTGCTGCGTCTATGGGTCCGTTAAGTTAGCTCCGCCATGTTGAGCAATTTTTTTGAAAACATTGCTCCAGATTGCCCTGAGCTAGCTCCACTAAAGAGAAAGCTAGCTCCACCTTACTTGAGTAGMTATAAGGTCATCATTGCYGGAGGTGCTAACTTAACGTTATCCTCGCCATGGCCTCAAATCTGTTTCAAAACCTAGCTCCAGCTTGCCCAGAGCTAGCTCAACTAAAGAGAAAGCTAGCCCCACCTTACTTGAGTAGTTATAAGCTCTTCATTGCGGGGGGTGCGAACTTAACGTTATCCTCGCCATGGCCACAAATCTGTTTCAAAACCTAGCTCCAGCTTGCCCAGAGCTAGCTCCAGCTAGCTCCACTAAAGAGAAAGTTAGCTCCACCTTACTTGAGTAGTTATAAGTTCATCATTTCGGATAGTGCTAATTTAACGTTATCCTCGCCATGGCCTCAAATCTGTTTCAAAACCTAGCTCTAGCTTGTCCAGAGCTAGCTCCAGCTAGCTCCACTGAAGAGAAAGCTAGCTCCACCTTACTTGAATAGTTATAAGCTCATCATTTCGGATAGTGCTAATTTAACGTTATGCTCGCCATGGCCTCAAATCTGTTTCAAAACCTAGCTCCAACTTGCCCAGAGCTAGCTCCAGCTAGCTCCACTAAAGAGAAAGCTAGCTCCACCTTACTTGAGTAGTTATAAGCTCATCATTTCGGATAGTGCTAATTTAACATTATCCTCGCCATGGCCTCAAATCTGTTTCAAAACCTAGCTCTAGCTTGCCCAGAGCTAGCTCCAGCTAGCTCCACTGAAGAGAAAGCTAGCTCCACCTTACTTGAGTAGTTATAAGCTCATCATTGCGGGGGGTGCTAACTTAACGTTATCCTCGCCATGGCCTCAAATCTGTTTCAAAACCTAGCTCCAGCTTGCCCAGAGCTAGCTCCAGCTAGCTCCACTKYAGAGAAAGCTAGCTCCACCTTGKATAGTTATAAGCTCGTCATTTCGGATAGTGCTAATTTAACGTTATCCTCGCCATGGCCTCAAATCTGTTTTAAAACCTAGCTCTACCTTGCCCTGAGCTAGCTCCAGCTAGCTCCACTGAAGAGAAAGCTAGCTCCACCTTACTTGAGTAGTTATAAGCTCATCATTTCGGGGAGTGCTAACTTAACGTTATCCTCGCCATGGCCTCAAATCTGTTTCAAAACCTAGCTCCGGCTTGCCCAGTGCTAGCTCCACTAAAGAGAAAGCTAGCTCCACCTTACTTGAGTAGTTATAAGCTCATCATTTCGAATAGTGCTAATTTAACGTTATCCTCGCCATGGCCTCAAATCTGTTTCAAAACCTAGCTCTAGCTTGCCCAGAGCTAGCTCCAGCTAGCTCCGCTATAGAGAAAGCTAGGTCCATCTTACTTGAGTAGTTATAAGCTTATCATTTCGGGGGTGCTCACTAAACCCTATCCTCGCCACTGTTTCAAATTTGTTTCAATACCTAGCAAAACTAGCATTCCCTATAGTGGAGCTAGCCTTCTCTATGGTGGAGTTAGCTGGTGCTAGCCCTGGACTACCTGGAGCTAGGTTTTGAAACAAATTTAAGGCAATGGCGAGGATAACGTTAAGTTAGAACCCCCCGAAATGAAGAGCATATAACTACTCAAGTAAAGTGGAGCAAGCTTTCCCTATAGTGGAGCTAGCAGGAGCTAGGTTTTGAAACAGATTTGAGGCAATAGCGAGGATAACGTTAAGTTAGCACCCCCCGAAATGATGAGCTTATAACTACTCAAGTGAGGTGGAACTACCATTCCCTATAGTGGAGCTAGCCTTCTCTATAGTGGAGTTAGCTGGAGCTAGCCCTGGACTACCTGGAGCTAGGTTTTGAAACAGATTTGAAACAGTGGCGAGGATGGCGTTAAGATAGCACCCCCCGAAATGATGAGCTTATAACTACTCAAGTAAAGTGGAGCTAGGTATCTCTATAGTGGAGGTAGCTCTGGGCTACATGGAGCTAGGTTTTGAAACAGATTTGAAACAGTGGCGAGGATAACGTTAAGTTAGCACCCCCGCAATGATGACCTTATAACTACTCAAGTAAGGTGGAGCTAGCTTTCTCTTTAGTGGAGCTAGCTGGAGCTAGCTCAGGGCAATCTGGAGCAATGTTTTCAAAAAAATTGCTCAACATGGCGGAGCTAACTTAACGGACCCTGCGTCTATCCGTTAACACCTGTCCGGCAGCACCGGTCGTTTTACGTAGGCCGTGTCATTTATAAACATAAACAGGCAAACACTTCTAAACGTGTAATCAATATGTGCCGAAGGAGAAAAGATGCTTATTAAATAAGCCAAAATTTTGCATATTGAGTTAATCGACAACGCTAGTCCGAGTAGGGTAGAGTAGAAAATTACCGCTTTGTAGCCAGCGCGCCGCGCCAGTAGTCTATAACGACTGGTAACGAATAACGATACAGCGAATTGCGCTGCTGGGAGGCGAAACGGCGAAACGTATCTGATGAACGAGCCGAAATGTCGTGATCACGTCACGCTTTAAAATCACTGATATAAAAATATCGCAATAACGATTCACAGTGTGATTTGAAAATCACGATATCGCTCATCCCTAGCAGTGAATGCGCTTATTATATTGAGCTATTCAGTATAGAATAAACTGACTGAAGGGTGATTTAAGTTATTTCGCAAAGACGCCTTAAGTTGATTCATGAAAACCCCATATCAAAAATATACTTATCATTGTCACAATGTCAGTTTATGTGTACTTTCCTCACTGTATGTAAATGTAAACAAATAAAACTGACAATGTCGCTAGAACACAGGTGTTTTGTTGATGTTTCTTGCTTTCGTCAGCACCCGAGCCATTTACGTCATCTCCGTGGCGGAATATGGAGGAATTTGAAATGGATATTAAAAATCCATACACTCCCATTTTTTTCTCGGCCAACAAGGACCGAAAAAATCGCAAAAAAATGTCTGTTTCATTTTCTATGTACATTTTAAATGTAAAATAAAAAAAAATGTGGGACGACTCCATTTCGTCCGATTGCGGATCAGAATACTGATTTTTTAACTTGCTTTGCAATTATCATCCATTTACGTAATACCAAGCAATTGTTTTGTACATATAAATGACATTCTTTTTTGTAAATTCGATCGTGTCCTTGCCTGTACATAAAATTCTAAGTCGATAGCCGAAACTATATTGTCATGGTTAATTGCATTTTTCTTGTTGGTATTTCGTTCCGGTATATTTTTTCGAGTTTTTCGTCGTTTTAGTGCGACATCTATTCCAGGGGCGGATCCAGAGTAGGATTTTAGGGAGGGAACTACATAATTTMGWACTTTATTTAAGAAATGTGAGAACGCGCTCCCGCGGAAATACGCTTATTTTCAAATAAATCCTTATAGGGTAAATGAAATTGATTAGCAACTCAGTCATTTTTTTCGCAGTGTCATTTATGATGGAAATGCGGTAACTTATATATTAAGACATTATCGATAATTTTATTATTAAATGTTCAATTGTTGATTTTTTTACGATTTTCGGTGTCATTGGAAAAAATGTATAACGTACAACTTTTGGGGGGGGGGAACTCTCCCGCAGTTCCCCCCCCCCCCCCCCCGTGGATCAGCCCCTCRCTATTCTACCGTTCTAGTACTTTCTCTGTTATTGGCGAATTTGACTGCTATGATAGCGATAATAATTGATAGGCGAAACTTGTTGAAATCCGGCGATACTTACTGCCTTATCTCTGGCCTGCGCCATAGAGAAAATCTTCATTTCCTTTTTGTGTTGTAGGTCAATACTGATGCTGGAGATAGCGGTACCTTATAATTCTGTTACCTTAATCTGTTCATGTTTTCTGCCCTCTGCCGACTGCCGCTGGTTCTATAATTAGCACTTATACGACGTCACACAGCGTTGATGTGACATGACAAACCCGCTTACTTGCCTACATTAATTTGAATTAATGTTTAAATAAAGGAAAATCTTTTGTTTTGCCGTAAACCATACTTATCAGCCCTACTGATGACATTTAGGTTACAAACAAAAAACGACTCTAGTGCCTTGTTGAAACTGTAGCTAACTAATCCTATGTGAATATTTGTACAAACTGTACATTGATTTTATAAATATGTATTTCATTGTCGGCTTTACCTTCATATAAACTTGCCTCGCTTCACCTTCACCAGTTATATACGTACATCGTGGACTTTGAAAACAAAACGACCTAGTAGGTATGATTTTTAAGGTTCGCAGCAAAACTTTTCCGGTTTGGCTGCAAAACTTATATAACTAGGTAACGTTTCTGTAGAACGTTACCTAGTTTTTACCTAGCAGGATGGCATTATTATGGGGCATCAGTATTTGTATATATTGTTTATTTGTTCTCTACTACCCGTACTACCAGAAAATAAAGTATCTAACGTATCTGACGTATCACAACGGTAGTGCTATTTTCTTGCATTACGTTAACATCATATACATAGGCGCCTTTTTAAAATAAGTAATACAAGCCGTGCCATGCCGCTAACTGCAATGCAAATGTAGCAACTAAAGCACTGCTGCCACACAACAAAGAAATGGAATTTAGAGGAAGGTAGTGCACTCATGTACTCATTCCCTACAGTGCATCATTGTAGGTTCGGTCCTCTTAGGGCAGCCTCCGAAAAGATTTACAAGTCGAAGGAACGGGTAGCGCAGTCGTGGCACGTCTGCTTGTAATATCATTTTGATATTATTACCATATCAGCATGTTACTTGGAATATAGATTATCGAATTACTAGCTAGATGTTATAATCCGAAATTGATTCTCAAATGAACCTCATGAGGGAAAGCGAATGCAGGGCTGGTTGCAATATGAGGGCTGTATTCGTTATCCCGAAGCAGCTGCGTAAGGAATAAATCCGTTTTATGTATTGATCCTATGATACCTTGATGTGGAATGTTTTAATGAGATTTACCTACATTGTAAATAAGAYMGTAAATTTATTAATTAATTCGTTATCCGATTTCGAATACGAAACAATAAACTATTGTATTAATCGTAACATAATATATGTCGGTATCGCAACTAAAACAGGAATATGAAAAGGGTATGTCCTAACAAAATGAAATAGTTTTTAGTTTTTAATCATCTATCGCCTTTGAAGGACCCCGAAGTATTCGTTATCAAACTGCTAATAAATTAACTCCGTTAGATTATGTTCGAAATCCGGCAGGAAGTCCCTTCTTAAAGTCTAGTTCCCTAGTTAATCAGATTCTGTTATGGTTATGGCAACCTGCTTCCTTCATTTTCGTTATCGTCACACTTGTGATCGATGGCTGGTTCATAATTTTTTTAGGTGTCTGGCGATGGCGCTCTCGCAGCTATCTAAATTGTGGAAGTATAGCTGGCGGGATAATCCGGAAAGTTTTAATTGAAAATTTTACAGGCGCTAATTGCCGGGTGTATTTTACTTACGGCACGAATTATGAACCCCAAGGCTCGTGTGGTAGCGGTGTATGAGATCCTAAGTCAACATTTTCCTTCACTAAAAGGTTTATGATCCGGCATAAAGATAGAGGAAAAGTACGCATCCGTTATGAATGTAATCCTCTTTAAAAGTGTATGCATACGGAGAAATTGTTTTCGCTTTTTGCTTGCTATCCGGGAACGGGGCTGAATTTTACTGCCAGATTATGTCTTGAGGAAAGCAGGATATCGTTAATCCCAGCACTCGAACAGGAGATTAACAAAAATGGCATACGTAGGACTTACATTTGTCTGCGTCGCGGCTGTCTGGTTCTTGCCTGATATGGACTTATTGCGACAGAATAGTTAATACAGAAATTTTACCTGCACCATTAGCTGGATGATGGATAGATATTATATAAAGATTCCTGTACATTACAGAGGTACTTATAACATTACTAGAACTAACATTTTGCCTCAGATGAGAGATTAGGTGATATATGTGAAAAGGCCGAAGAAAATAACAGATTTGAAGTGGTGCCCCAGTGCTTGCATTTTTTAAACTAATGACGCCCATTACTACCCACTATACGTATATACCTGAACTGTTTATGAGAAGCTGATTCGTTACAATGCAATTTTAAAAGATTGCTGTTATTTTCCTCATCAGAATTTTTAAATGAGAGGTTGTTATTTTGCCGCGCTAACTTTTTTCAAATTACTGGAAACTTGCTATTTCGATAAAATGCAATTATTTAGTAACGAACTTGATAGCAGCGTGTTCATGCTTATTGCCAAGACGCAGATTTAAATACCTATAGCTTTCCACAATGGGACATGACAAGATTGTATGGAATTTTTGCTATTTCAATTTAAAATAGAAGTGCCCCTTAGCTAAGTACCTATCGACCAAGTCTCAGATTTAATCCGTTAACAAGAGGCAAAATGATACTTCTCCCTATGTTGCGAGTAGATATCTACGGATAACGTTATTAAGGAAATCGAACAAACGATTCGGTAGCGTCCCTGTATTTTTCCCAGCGAATTCAAGTTCTTGCGGAACGCCGATCGGTGGCAGCCCACGTTTAAAGTATGATTTTTAATCAGTTAGCAAATGTAACAAAATTTTCTGTTTACTCTGTAAACGCGTTAGGTTTTAGTTTCATTTCAAGTAATAAAACTACAAATACAGACTATTGAGCTTATCGCCATAAGTATAAATTCAACGTATAATATAAGAACGTTTCGTAATATAACAATTAAGAAGTTTATGTACTACCACACATTTATTTGTCTGCTCTAAGCGACCGCGACCTTAAATTTCGTCAAATTAAACAGCACAGCATAGACATGCATTTTAATGAATGTTGGTTCTTGCCGTTAGCAAAAAGTGCCGTGGGGGCCTGCTGTCAAATTGAAGTATGCAGTTGCATGCCAATTTGTCAGGCTACAGGTCACTTCCTTTAGGAAGTAGTACCCGTTAARGCAGCTAGGTGGCTTTGTCATCATGTCAGTGTAATGCTGACAGATGGCATTGCCATCCTAAATTCTTACTTTCATCATACTATTGCTTTGGTATATAAGCAAAACCAGTTCTATGCCGTGTTGTCTACACTAAACCTGATGAGCTGATGAGCTGTAATGACAGCGAAATAGTACTATCTGCAGTTGGTTGAGGTGCAGACAGCACAGCATAGACATGCATTTTAATGTATGTTGGTTCTTGCCGTTAGCAAAAAGTGCCGTAGGGGCCTGCTGTCAAATTGAAGTATGCAGTTGCATGCCAATTGTCAGGCTACAGGTCACTTCCTTTAGGAAGTAGGTTCCGTTAAGGCATCATCATGTCAGTGTAATGCTGACAGATGGCATTGCCATGCTAAATTCTTACTTACAGAGGATATTATTTCCCCAAAATCCCTCCTTCCTAATATTCCATTTATATATAACATTTGCAATATTTGGGCTCAGGCAGATATTCATTTATGAAGTAGTGTTCAGAACAATGTCAAGTTTCTGTTGCAAAGTGAGTGAAAAAGGCAAAGAACCTGTTGTTTTAAATAAGTTCAAGTTCGGCTTTCACAAGTATATAAACAAGAAAACCGTGAAAAGGTGGGGTGGCACGAATAAAAAAAAACCTTGTTCAAGGCATTTATTAAGACAGAGGGTACGTTATATTAAGTATCTTTTTTGATAAGTTCAAATTTAAATTCCTCCTTCGGCTTTTAATGCTGTAATATATCAAATCAATGTAAAAAAAGAATGAATATTGGTTTGCTCGCGATTGCTTTATCAAAAAGCGAGTCCAAATTTTGAAAATTTTAAAATTACGAATTAAACAACAAACGTGATATTCAGTTGAAATTTGAATAGCATGAAATCATCAAAAAACAATGTCATACGACGCTTAAAGTTTTTTTTTTTAAATCGTCTTTGGTAACAGTAGACAATATCTATTAAGTGACCTATGCTGTATGCTTTGAAATATGAATGTTCATTACTTTTGAATAGTAGATGGCAGACCCTGCGTATGGGTTATCCCAGTATCCAGAAAATGAAATTTTATGAATTTCTGCTGAAAATTGGGTTTTGTTATTTAAAAATATATAGAAAACATTTAAATGCGCAAGTTAATTAAATATCGCATGAAAAGCCCAAAAATTGACATGTCTGAGCGTTTTCGCTTAAAATTCATCTGTATTTTTTTACTGAATAAGTTTCATAATTTTGAGTCATCTTGTATAAAGTCGTTTGGTTTTCAAATTACATCGCGTTAAAAACAAAAAGGGAACATTTTTTATATTATAGAATTGTAGCTTAAAAGTCAGGCACCCAGTAAGCTAACGGGGCTTAACATTTATGACAAATGACATGTAGCAATAAAGATTCCTTCTTACCTTTTATTTCCTTATTTATAGGCAGCACAGACAATGTCGTTGAATCATCCCTTATCCACAACCTTGACATAACAGAACGCCCAACAAAAATTTTGCGCTAACAACTAAGGGTCCATCCAGAAAGCCAATTAACTACTACAGACTTAAACAGAATAAAAAAGAACATATATTGGGCCCGAAGATCCAATATTTCAGGCCCTCTCCCAAAATCTAAATTAGAGGTTCACAACTATTTAGATAATTACCCGCTGACGACAAATAAAAACGAAAATTTTCTTCTGATAAAGGAAAGAACTAGAGATATAATAATATACCTATACTTATTTATGTGTATGCTTTGACGATCTTTAATTTATGTAGAATACTTGGGGCCGGTTGCAAAACGCGGATCACTTTGATTCCATTGTTATCCTCGGATCAAACTGTGGCAACAACCAATAAGAACGCCTAAAATTTGTGGTTACCATGGTTTGATCCAAGGTTAATACCGCGACCAAATTGATCAGCGTTTGTGGAACAGCCTTACGTATTATGGAATTTATAAGACAATCATTTTTATGACACAAGGGCTTACTGGAACCCAACTCTACTAAGTTTGGGACCCAACTCGCATTGCAGATTAGTATACCTGCATCGGCCGGGACCCAATTCGCCTACTCCCAAGAGAACTATTTAATCAGTGGCGGCTCGTGCCAAGTTTTACATTTTTAAAAAAAGCCAAAAAACTTAGGTCTTCTAGTTACTGTCATTAGAAGATCAACAGTTAATATTTTTTTCGCTTGACAAGTCGGCATCAGCAAATGTACGTTACTAAATCATACAGTAAAATGGGGAGTACTTAGCATAAAAAAAAATAAAAACGTCCGCCTTTATATATTTATGCCTGCTAGGTAAAGCTCGCATTAAGCAAATCAGTAATGCAAACGTTCAGTCAAAAATTTCACCGGAATGCTCGCCTAATATATAATACCTTGATTACTAATGATTGGAAAAAGTAGATTTTTGCTGAAGGGTAATAAGGTCTTCAAAAGAGTAATTGGCCCCATACCTTGGTAATAACACTGGGAACCATTCTTAAAACCTAAATTAACGAGGTTGTGAAAGAAGCCAATAGATACACGTCACGTAGTACCTGAAAGAAACCGATAATTGCCGATTTCAGTCGACGGAGTTATGTCCTAACCCTGAAGGTGCCAAATTAGAGCCTCGGTGGTCACTTAAACAACCTATTAACACCCGGTTTGCGCTGTATCCGCGCTAAATTCCTGTTGGCTGGTGGCCTCGTAAAATTAAGCTAGAATTTCTGAGCTACAGTAGACAGAGCGGATAGAAGTATGGTGATGTAGAGAACTGCTGGTGTAGCGGTGCACATGTTGTCTTCAAGGGATACCTAGCTCTTAAATGTATTTACTAAGTAAATGTCAATTACAGCAAACGTTCTTGTATTGGACTTTATTAAATTGAAATGTGGTATGAAACTTATCGTGAAGCTGTGCCTCACTTGCCTCACCTGACCAGCCGCTACTGATTTTAATGAAACCTCAGGCTGTAAAAGACAAGCGCTTAGGCTCCAAACATCTGGTTCGTGCATGTGTACAAAGTAAATGAAGTGTTTAAAGTATTAATCTAAAATTTACTGCTAGCAATTCTAATATTCACCCGCATTGTTTGTACTCTCTGGTGATATAGCTTGACATGTACTTTTCTTGGTCAGATAAAGCCTTGAGTTGTACCTAACTAGAATAATTGATGGTGCAATACTGTAGTATTAGAGCTATGCACTATTGTAAACTCTCCCAAAATACTTCAAGTTGCAGGAGTTTTATTCCACCAGATGATCTCAAATTAGGTTTCCAATTGCATACTTATGTGAGTTTCAGGAGAAATCTGGAGTATAAGTAGAAAACACCTCTAGTGTAGTTGCCTAGAAATCTGTTGATCAGGCTCATAATTTACAGAGCATTTTATGATCAACAGTGTCACATACAGCAGGTCCGCATTACCGTGAAGTGTTGCAATGATGAAATTGGTTAATGAAAGCCAAGTTGCTCCAAAAGATCAGAACATAAATGAAATTATGCTGTGGAAATCTGCTTTGAGACAAGAAGGTGAATTTCCCAAAGGCACTGATGATTTAGCTAGCGATTTTTATCTAACCGACCATAACGCCCACTGTTTACCTCTGATTCGGCTCCGGCAGGTGCTTCGCAGGGTCAAAGCGCCCAGAGGCGGCCTGGGTTATTCAGACACCACCGGGAAAACCCCCGCAGTGAGCGTTGACTGATTAAGGAAGCCTTGCGAAGGAGCCAAAGCTTTTAGTCACTTAATTAAAACTGACTTCCGAACGTGATTGGATTTATTGGTAGGGCTCCGTTCACTTGATTAATCTGACCAGCGCATGAAGTGTTTGTTTTTAATTCCGAAGAATTGCCGAGGAATCCGCAAATGGGATATCGACAGTTAGGGGATTTCGCGGTCAATATTGGAGAAAGGCCTCAGGTCGTTTACCGCTCCTACTACGATCTCCTACGACGTAGATGCTATCAGCATGATATCCACTCTTTTCACGACGTTCTACGTTCCGCAGTTCTATATAATTTGTTGACTAGAGAACGCAGTTCGAGAAAAGTGCTTTATACACAACTTTGCAACGCTTTGATGGCCAAGTGCAAGTGCAAAAATATAAAATAAAAGAACTCGTTATGGTAACAATGCTCCAGGCACTACAAGTGTTGCAGTAAATCTTTATTTTTGACTATCATAGTTGTTTTAGTGCTTCTACTACTACACCTTTATTTTGCTGAACATTCCAAATATGCCATTCCGGTTCAATAGTGGACGGTTTTTCTTGATGTCTAGGTTTTTGATGCATTGTAGTCTCCGCATATTATGAACATAGCTGCTTGACTATATTTGCTTTCCAAGACTACAATTGGATCGCAAAACATATTTGCTGGCCGAAACGTTGAAAGGAAAGCTGCCTCTTTAGCTTATCCAATACTCCAACGCTCTTGGGGTATCTGGCCGGTTAGATGACATGCCTTGCAAATTACTGAAGCAAATAAACTTGCCTTTCAGCACTATACCAGCTTTTGAATTCTTAAACTTCCCATGTTTATTGCTGATTACACAATACGTTTAACCAACATTTTTACATCTCTACCATTATTACAAATTTGTTGACGATTTCACTTTAAAGTCTAAACATTTTAACCAATAAACCTTGAAAGCCAACTTTATAAGATTCTACCATACCATTATAAATTGCATTTAAACACTTCAAAATGTACACAATTGGTGTTAAACGTTCTGGTTTCTGGTAGGGTAATCATGGACTTATGAGGAAAACTTGCGCTAGTATTCAGTTTTTAACGCACACCTTATTATATCAGTTTGCGTTGTTATCGATTCTTCACTCACTTTAAACATGTTAACAATCATATTTTTTTTAATCATCCATCATCCTTTTTCACTTTTGTCCTATTGATTATCATTTTATCCACAAAGCTTCCACAGTGCAAGGGTGTAGACTTGTACCACAATCCTCCGATAATACCTTTGAAAGAAAAATAGATCCGTAAATTGTTGAAAAATCTTTATAAGACCCGTAATGTCGTTCATTGTCTATAACCTCTGGTTACTTACTAATACATCGCCTTAAAAGTGCAGCCTCATTACCAAAGATGACTGATATGACTGTGAATCTTATTTTTAAAGCAAGGTTTAAAGTCATACTATGCATAATGTTCTCACACGCTTTACCGCAATGCACTTTCCTACATTGACTGTTAATTCGTTTTTGTGGAATTTTCGAATTAACTTTCCGACTACTAAATTTAGTGTATTCTAATCAATCAGGATGCTTATCTTTACTGCTTGTGTATTACATTCCTTTTTACTTGATGTCTCGACCCTATGCTTTGTGCTTTCCTCAGTTACAATTCCAAGTATAATATATACAACTTATAACATAAAATGCTAACCTCGTGTCTTCAATCAGTTGTCAGTTGTTCATTAAACCTTGAATTTTCTATTTGCTCCGTTTGGTACAGACACGCCTGGTTGGTTCTCACGTTTTCTTCCATGAATCTGCTTTCTTACCCGTCGCCACAAAATTAATTGCGTTGGAATGCGTCTCCTATTGTTTGAAGCACGAATGTAGTTGCACCCTCCCGAGCTGAACACGGTTTATGCGTGTGCGTCTCCATTTTTCATCTGGGAAATTACATCAGTCACTGTAAAGAAGCGAAATAAATGCTTTGTCTGGCCCGAACGTATTTTAAGGATGTGCAGTATCGTTTCACGCTTAAAGCACTTATAGAGGGGTGGCTGATAGAACATCCGAGATGATGTATACGCGCATTCACTTCTGTGATGGTGCAACGCATGTAATGGCTTCACCAGCGCAGCTCCGAAGCTAAAAGTATTGTACAGTATTATCATAAATATTGAATTCATCTGGAAGTCATATGATCCGCGGGTTTTTGTCGACTGGTACAATACAAAGGTATCACACCCCAGCGTGTTTTTTTGTACTTCTCGTGCCCTTCAAAATACGAAAAAAAGTTCTTAACCGACTTATCAGTTCACTTGGCTGTAGTCTGTCTCGCGGTTTTTGTAGAAGGAAAATTCCGTTTATCAAAAAGTTTTTATATTTTTCCTTCAGCGATTGCAATGACAAGTAGATAGGTAATTCGATGTTTTTAAAAATGTACTAATGCTTTTGTGGTTGCGGTTAAATGCAGATTTAAAATCCCTTTCTTGTGATGTATATATCTCAACGTGGTGCCTATGGTTTTCGAGAACTTAAAAAAAACAGAATTTATATTTCTTCAATAAATGTCAAGTGACCAGCATTTGACAGTTGATACATGTTTCCTTTAGGAACTGTTGTGGGTGCAACAGATGAGGTTGTTGTGCGTTTCTCCTTGATTTCTGAAAATGGTATTTTACGACTATATTGACATGTTTTGAATTTTTGAGAATGTAAACAGAATCCATCGTTAGCTTCCAAAGTATATGCTGTACGCTTATCGAATAGAAGACGCCCCGGAGAAATCTTCTGAATATTGTTGCATAGGTTCTAAAACAGTGGACCGCTGTATTACCTTAAAAAAATTCAACCCCTTTCCCCACGGCTACTAAATAAAATGATTTTTTGGTACTGGCGTCATTCAAGTGCTATGCAAAACATCGTAGAATCAACAGCAACCGCATTGAGTTGCATCAAGAATAGCAGGAAGATGATTTCAAAAACAGTCAAACGTTTTGCCAATGGGCCCATGATAAAATGCCTAAAGATTAGAAATTCTTTAATTCGAAACCCAAAATCCGCATCATTTTCGATTTGTGTATATCGACAGCATCGTTGGCTTTAAAGCCATTTCCTTGTCAATGGCCGCCTTAACAGAAAAGCCTATCTGCATTTGTTGAGGCTATAGTTAGAAAATCTCTTAATGTGTTTTCTACTAGCAACACGTCAGACAATACGATTTCAACAAAACAGGACTCCTGCTTATAATTGCTACCTAGCCAAATGCGGATGGTAATCGTACAGCACGTCAATAAGTGTCGTTGCATATGCTCGCTGATGTGGACAGAAACTTTCACAAAAAGGCTCAATCATGTTTGCGAGATTAATTATCAAACCTACTTCTCCTATTTCCTTATGATTTCCTTTCTAACAGTCCCAAACAATTATTATTCATGAGCTTTTGGTTATATCATTCTTTGTCTCTTTTCTCTGTTGCAATCGTTTGGTTTTTTTTAATCGCTGTTGTCTTATTGTTGTTCTTTTATTGATATCTATTAATACGTTGACCTGTATGGCAATTTGGTTACACTATTGCGAATACAACAGTCCTGCATTGTACTGTTACAGTGTTGGTTCTATCAATACCTTTATTACTAGGTATGGACCGTTCATATCGTTCGGACGATACCGAAGACGCGGTAACCACTGATAACCCTACTACTCCGTTTCCTACACCGCCTCCGACGATTGTGTCACCTCGATCGCCAATGCCTCTTCACAGACAGGCTTCTCCATTTCCATTGGAAAACACCAATTCACGCAGAATTCACTACTCCACACCCCAAGATCGCCTCAGGGCAACGAATGGTAAGAAATAATATAAAACAGTAGGTGTTAAATCAACACTATGCATTTCCTAGTATAGCTCAAAATGACGAAAATTAACTCCTGATTCGGTTGTTCCGTGTAAGAATTGGTTTTCTTTTAGACTTATCTAACATATGAAATCGTAAATAATGCAAGCATAACAAAAGCCGTGGCGAATCCGTATTATTTTTACGCTGCGCTTCAGCAAAACGGTATATTTTGTCATTGAATGTAAGGAGTATAAAAAGTGAAAGTATATAGCGATAAGTTAGTTCCTAGATCTAGATTAAAGTAGTGCACAAATAAACTGCATCATGGACTGCCCTACCTAACGGACCACTGCATCACAACCGACGTGAGCTGAAACGCTATCCTTCTGATGACCAAACCACAACCACCTACAGCAGGTGAACATCTTAGCAAGCGCCCCAGGATACGTTGCTACAGTTGGATTATGAGTAGCGCAACAAGTAAGGAAGAAGTGGTGATTACGCAGTTCGCCAGCGGGAACGCATGAGCATCATTAGCAGCAGCAGCTACTCTGAGCTTAAATCTCACAGAAATTCTACTATTAACACGGGTCATATTAATAGCAGTGAGAACTTCCTTCGTGATTTATCGCCAGTGCTAGAGAACATACCACAAAAAAACAAGAAAGTTCAGAAGTGCGGGCACCAGGGAGTGTAGGAGATGCTACCCCCAGCCCTCGGACCCTGACAAAGATGAGGCCTTTTGCAGTCTAGCGGCTAGAAATCAAGATTCCCCATTCTGGTCATTAGACCCTGAAGTTTAGTTTGCGATAGTTGAGAACAATTACAAGTAACACTGGCAAACAAGCAGCGAAACGAAATTCTCACACGTGTCCTCAAATTTAGACCACAGTCAACCAAATGAAGTCGGTGACCGGCTGCTGCAATCAACACCAAAAAGCTTTAGAAACTACACCTATTCAGAGAGAAATGCGTGATCGTAACCTATGACAGCCTCTGCGTCATCTACAGATGTTAGCAAGAGAAGCAGTGCTGGAACAATTGCTAAATAGGCGTCTACCAGCAGCGCAGAAAGAGGTTAAACTGAAGGAGATCGCCCAACTCGCAAACGCAATAAACGAGACAACTAACCATCCACGGCATCTAAGTGGGTAAGTAGGCTATCTATTTTCATGCAGGAGAAATAACTGCTCTCACTACCACTAAAGTTATAGCAAAAAATCGGAAAACATAAATTAATTAGCGGCGGCCGATAGTTTTCAGTCTTTTTGGGCCTATAGAGATACTGGAAACAGCTTCCTTAATGATACAAGTACAGATGCCTACCTATATCTACTATCACGAGTCGAGGACGGCGTCACAAGTCAACATATTAGTTACTCCTCAGTAAAGGTGATCACGGTCAACTGCTGACACAGTTCCCTAACTTAATCTTAACTCCAAAGCATAAGACAGTGCACCACATCGAGACAACACTCGGAAACCTGGTATATGGTAGGTTCAGACGACTACCGCCAGACAAGCGGAACACAGCCAAAGAAGATTCCAGATTTTGTTGATCAAGAAATCGCCCAAAATCCCATAATCTTCACCACCTTACCTAAAAATGGAGATTAATGGAAACCGTGTGGACACTACAGAACTATAAACTATTATAACCGTCCCAGATCGTTATCCAGTCCGGCAAACGGTGCAGCCTGAAAAACGCAGTACAAATTTTCCAAAAATTCATCGCTGAAATGCTTCAGAGTCTCGACCATTGCTACGCAAGCATCGATGACATCTTAGTCACACCAACTTTTGAGGAAAACATAAGGAGCATCTAGTGCAGATATTCCAACGACTGACACAATACGGCCTGATAATGCAGCCATCAAGTGCGTGTTTGGCAAAATTTGGTCCTCATTCCTTGGATCAGAAGGTTGCGTGTTGAGGTTGTCAGTTGTAGTGCAGTGGTCCGTCAAGCAGGGCAGCTGATTAAAATACCGGGATTGTACCCGCAATTTATTTTTGCACTACATTAATACGTAAATCAAAAGCTAAGCTCTAGGAACTAACTTTTTCTTTTTCTTCGTCCTAAGTTTGCAAGGGAAAATGATGATCTGAAAAAGTCATATGCATAACTGCATCAGTGGTTATTTCTCTAAGGTGGAAATGTAGAAAAACGGTAGTATTGGCTGTTGGTAGATCTATACAAGGGCAATGACCATTGCTCCATTTTCAGAGACAATATTTCTCATTCGTGCAGAATGTCATAGAGTACTCTTAGAATATTTAAGAATGTTAAACAGAAATTAGATTAAAATAACATTGGTTAAAAATGTGGTCTAATAGTGAGGACCCTCTAGAAAATCTAAAAATCTTAAAACCTGCCTAGTGGAACATGTTTGCCACTTAAATGTATTCAGTATATACAAAACTGAAGCAACTGTGTATCAAATGACATAACTGAGAAACTCATATACTTGTATGGCTTCGTAGGTGAAGTAGTTTACACTACTACTAAGAAGAATTCGTCAAACAGCACGCTCAGCAGAGCTGGCAGAAACAGGCACAGAGGTGCTGGAGGGATGACATCTTCTAGCAGTGCTACTTCTTGTAACAGCTGCGCAGATGGAGGTAGAAATGGAGATGTGACTTTCCACGGTGAACCTCAGCAACATCTGCGTTTAAATAATGGTAAGTACACACAAGAAAAACAATGGGCCCCTTTTGAAAGTACACTGTTACTTTATTACTTTTGTTTAGCTAAACTGAAAACAAAAAGGAACTGATTCCTAAAGATCGAAGTTCTTGAATATAAGGTTACACAAGATCCATTCAGTCATGTAAGCCTGACGCTAACCGAAATTGGTTGGCGTTTGAAGCAATGGACTTTTTTGCCTTAAAAACTCAGGAAAACACACCTAATTCCAAAAGTGCATTGCATGCATAAAAATAATTTTGAAAACGAGCAAAATACGTTTTAATTAAATTTAATTTAATAGCAATATTATCTAATTTTCGCTAGTTCTGCCGGTTAATAACATCTGAAATTAGACATATACTGTACCTTCATATCGACTACAGTTGTAAATTATCTGCATCTATGTGCGTTTAGGGTTCAGGGTGTCAGTAATTGTCAGTGATTTAACACTTAATCTTTTGGTCCATGGTCCAAGCTTTTGGCATTTAGCCATCTTATGCATGCTTTATTGGATGTTGACAAGACTGCTGGGCCCTTTCCTACGAACCAGGGTACATACAAAGCGCACTCATACGGTTATAAATACTACACAACATAGAAGATGGAAATAAACCTAATGATAATTATGAATTTTAGCGGAATCTTCATTTTTAAATCACATCACACCCTATATCGAAGATTAAGGTGTTCGATTAAATATATGTAGCAACTGCTCAAGAACATAGCCTCCTATGGTTTAAGAAGCAATATGTAGTTAGGTTTTTAGGACAGCAAGTAAAACTGGAAAGCTATTATAAAAAGAATTGATCACTTTCAGAATACTCGCGAAGAGCGGGCGTACCTTCATGGTTTTTAATCATCAATTTTTATAATACCAGAAATCACACTAATGAAACAATCGAAACGGGATAGAACAACTATAAAATATTTTTATTCCACGACTGTTTATGCAATGAATTCCGACTGTTAATGTGAAGACGCCATTGAAACTAATGCTAATTTTCGTGTTGAGTTTGTTGAATAGACGCAATGACAAGAAAATTCCTGTTCCGAGCCAGTAAACAATACTTGGGTACATTGGTGTTAGGGCCTTAGTAGTTGATCCATTGCGCTAGAATTAAAAACTTCTGTAAATGTGTTTTTCATAACTTACGGCAAAATATGATTATTATATCTAGAGTATGCGGCACCCCATCCACTAGCACTTTTATTTTGTAAAATGCGCGCACATCGCTAACTAAACAGCGTAGCGTTATTCATTGCACAAATAAGCACTTTTAATTGGAAACTCTAGACTTATAAGTTCCTTCTACGTAAGAATCTGACGTTACAAGTATTATTAGCTTGCCTTGGAATGGTACAGCGAGAAAATAATTGCCAATTAGCAATACTAGTAATTTTCCATTTGACAATAATTATCTTTGTTAAATAACTAATCAATACAACGCTTACCTGTGTTTTGATTCAAACTATCTCATATTGGAGAGGATTTGTGCCTTGTTCATTATATAACAGCTCAAATATGCGTTCAAGACAAATTTTAAGACAATATCTATAAGAACCGTGTGTTCTGCAAATAGCCCGGACGACCCGCGACACCTAACTCATGTGATGCAATTATCTCTCAGCGAAGTTAAGGTAATCAGCGATGACTGTTAATTAGCTTAGAGCCGGATAGATGGCACCGCTACACGTATTTCACATCGGCTAAACGAATTTGCGTCTTCGTCAGTCGAGTTTGGAAACTAATTTGTCAGGCAGCTCTTTGTCCTCGCGCTTAACTCAAAAATCGCATGACTGCCGACCATACCATTAGCTAGAGCAGGAAAGTTTCCAACACTTGTAATTAAATTGAGCCCCCCTGTCCATTAGCAGTGATGTTACCAGATTTAGTGTTTTTGCTTGATTTACTTAACCCGTGCGGTTTGTTGTTTTAACGTAATATGATACCTTTTTTTGAGATACAGCTATAAATAACATTATTCAACTTGGATGAGCGACTTCAAATCCTTATTTGCATATCTTACATTATTCAAACAAGCGTCCTCATCTCTGATAAGTTGATATGCTGTTAAATATCGGCTCTTATCTGTTTTGGTGCTGGCAGTTGTTTACTATTTATTACACCTAATTCATTGTACACATTGAGCCTTTGTCGATGTATCGGATCTCTCATTTGTACTCGGCGACTATTTAATATTTTTTTCGGCAGATTTTTATCCCTTAGTTGTAAAGTAATTTTGGTTTCGATTTGCCAACTAAGTAGGTATGTCTAAATGTTGGATATTCACCCACATCCACAGAATCTTTTCTTGCCCCCGTGAGCTTTATAGGAGTTTGACTTTGCAGTTTGTTCGTCCTTCTTGCATGACATATTCAAGTCATCTGCGATCAACGTCCTCTCAGCTATAAAAACTGACAAATTAAGACTGAATTAGGAACCTTCAAAATGTATTAGTAGAATTCAGAAAGCATCAGTATCACCCAAAAACGAAGTACTGCATGTTTTTAGTTTTAAATGATTAAGTTATAAATATATTTTCTTCTATATTTTGAAATTAAACACTTGAACTTCTGATAACAAAAACTTGTGTTGTGACGAGCTTTAGAGATGGTGATGCCTATCTGTACCTTACAGGTCTAATAAGTGTTACGTATACTACTAGTTCGAAAAAATGCGGGTTTTTAACATAACTTCCTTTATTTGCGTACGAGTGCTGAAATATATAATATATACACTAAAATTCAAACACTACTAGTACAATAACCTACTATACCACTACTACAAATTCAATTAACCACTATTTAGGACACTGCACTTCAGCAAAGCTCTAAAACACTTCAGAACACTTAGGTCGTTTTGTTCACTTGCGTCACCGCTATTCGAATAAGAATTATTCCGCCATGCTGCAGCCCAAGCTTTGAATAGGGAGAGTCCTGCCTACGCAATCTTATTATTACATGTTTTTGGAAAGTTACCTCCTTTCTGGATTATAGAGCCAGATCAAACCTTCCTCAAACTGCCCGTGATTGACCGTTCCGTCACAGCAAGATAGCCAATATAAACTTGGTGCAGGGCGAATCCCTTAAGTCAGTAAGTGCTTCTAATAAACTTTTAATATCACGAAAAGCGGTTAAGCTTCCGTAAAAGGTTATCTAAGACGTTTTTAACTTTAAAATAATACAGAAACAATTAATTTACTAGGAATACGAGTATTTACGGCATCCACTTCAGACACAATAGGACACAAGTCATCCCAGGAAGCTGCAGCTCCCTACTGCGTTCATTTCCATTCTTTATTGTACAGGGTTTCTATAATGATTCATGCAACGCGGATGGCGTTGATTACTGAATTCTTTGTGCCGCCTTTGTGTTACTGCTGTCAAGCTACAATATGCACGGCCATAGTACTAAAGGTTGCAGATCAATGTCATACCGCAGCTCCGAAATGTGAGCTTTCTGCAACCTTAAAGTTAATTATCCCACAAAGACTAGAGAATTTGCTGAAAATACACACTCCTAGGCGTTTTCACATATTAAAATATATCAAATAATTCAAAAAATAGCGAGATGACAAGTATACGTCACTTTCCTAAGAGGCGGCAAATTGATTTAATCAATAATTTACATAAGCGTCCTGGATGCATGAATCATTTATAGAAACCCTGTATCTACTTACTTATTTCTTTACAGATGTAAACGAGGAATCTCCACCAGAGCCTGCTCCTCCGGAAGTGCCACCCAGAGGACCCTCTTTACATTCTACCACCCTCCGCAGGAGGACAGAGTATGCGCTGCCAGTGGGAGAATCCGCTCAGCAGGATCCGCAGGAGTCACAGTTCATCGGACAAGGAGGTATGTATTTATCTCATAGTTGGATTGTTATATGGCTGGACGCACCACGCGCTAAAGAAATAATATGCGCAAGTAAAATTTATAGATAAAATATCAATATTTTTTCTGTGAGGCTATTCTTATCCTATCACTCATTGACGCGGACATACTTTCGTAATTATACTAAAGTGAATGCAGTGTGCTAACTAACAGCAGTTGCGCTACATTTCTCTCAATGTAAAGAAACATTTAAGAACGTTTTACGCGAAAATGCTCGAAAATAAACGGAGCCAAGAGGAAATAGAAATATTATATAGGAAATGCAGCGTTCAGCTGATGGAATATTCCATCACACTAATAAAAATATTATCATGCAGGTAACCTGTGATACTTAGATACATGTTCAATAAAGGAAGGCAAAATAAGTAGGTACAACTTCTCTCTCCAGACTCCTTAAGATTACGCTGCTGGAGATATGCGACAATACTTTTCTCATCCGGAATACTTGAGTGGACCATTTAGTTTAATTCGCGATAAAAGGGGGACCTCGGCCAGCGTGAATGAATGCTAATGTCGCAGAGACCGTAAAGTTTACGACCACTTAGTAGTGCATTAGCGGTGATTGGGAGCTAGCGACGGCGCGTCTTGAATGTTTAGCCCCGATACGATGATGTATGGCGTCATTTTCGGTATAAACCACTTTGTAAAAGTTGCCTACCCTCGTCAGCCTTCGTCGTCGTGGCAGTAATCCTTTAGATATACGTCGAACTCGTTTATCGTGTATGTAAATGGCGGAGCCGAACCCTGCAGCAGTTGAGGAAGACAGCAACTCTGAAAGTAAGAATAAATAACAGGCTTATCTTCAATAGAGCAATCAAGCGTATCGTTACTGCATGACGAGCATCAACTGGCATCCGTCTGCATTGTATTGTATTAAAGATTTCCCTTGGGACGGATTATCCACGCGCAATAGATATTCGTCGATACTAGTATTCTAATATAAAATGGCTTCTACTACAAACTAGCAGTGCATTGCTCATACATGTTAAACTTCCAAGTCGAATACTAGTCACCATTGCTTGCAGGCATGTAAAATTCTAGAAGTTAGTTGCTTTATTTTTAAGATACCAATAATGGCTAACAAATATGAACGCTCTAATAAGAACACTTTTCATGCAATCTTTATTTAACATAATTACCACGACAGCCCGTGAAAAGAATTTGTCGGGATTTTCTATAATATAATATAATATAATATAATATAATATA
Source organism: Rhyzopertha dominica (assembly GCA_025024175.1). Classification (NCBI taxonomy): domain Eukaryota; kingdom Metazoa; phylum Arthropoda; class Insecta; order Coleoptera; family Bostrichidae; genus Rhyzopertha; species Rhyzopertha dominica. Next base: position 25,628,309 of record QCXZ01000041.1, read on the forward strand.
ATATAATATAATATAATATTTTCTTATTTTTTAACATCTTAGTTGTGGTGTGATATCAGAAAACATTATCCCGAACTAAACAGTATGATTATCTAGGAAGTTTTTGTATCATTTTAATTTCGAATAAAAATGACCGAATAAAAGAAAATTAAATTACGAGAAATGTAATTGGTGGTAACCATTTATTTATAATTGATAGATATGAAAAAACACAACACGACTTCCTAAAAAATGGTAAAGCACTAGGTCCGGGGGACATACGGAGATCTTATAAAATGCGGGAGCCCCAAACGTTTTGGACATCTACAAAAGCTCTTCCAGAGATGTATAGAGAAACACTAATGGAATGGAAGGAAACGCGCCAATATTTAAAAAAGGAATCAATCAAAAAAATAGACAATGAATATCCGCAAATGGAAGCGGGATTCCGAGCCGCATGATCAACAATTGATCATATAAGTAAGAATTTAGATGGCAATGCCATCTGTCAGCATCACACTGACATGATGACAAAGCCACCTAGCTGCCATTATGGGATCTACTTCTTAAAGGAAGTGACCTCTAGCCTGACAAATTGGCATGCACCTGCATACTTCAATTTGACAGCAGGCCCCCACGGAACTTTTTGCGAACGGGCAAGAACCGACGTACATTAAAATGCATGTCTATGCTCTAGAACTGAACTGCACTGACGAGCAACATATAGAAATAGATCTAGAATCTAGAAATAGATAAGGGGAACCCCCGGAACCTTAGGCTGATCTGTTGGTTTTTAACGTGTATTTTATGATATTTGTTGATAATTATTAGTAAGTTTTAATGTGTTACTCAAAGTGATTTATTATAGCGTCCATGAATGTATTTATTGGTGTTAATTTGTGTATTGTAGAAAAGGTAATTTATGTTGACAATATTTATCTATCTAAATAAACGACAGATAAATACTAAATCATTTTGAACGTTATTTTCTTCAGTTTATCACATCATAAGAACTGTGTTATCAAAACTAGTACATCACGTCATCTCACCTATACACTTAGGCGAGACGACGCCTCACCAAAAATATATATTTTTTTAGTCACACTTTGTATACAGTTCTATACTGTTTGAAGTAAGCATGGAGTATTGTACGACATTATTACACTTTGATTTTGTTAAATTGAAGAAATGCGCGCCATCTTACCTCGTTACTATAATTGAAGTTGATTTTATGTTATCGATAAATCGAAAAATTGGGAAATCGAATTATCGTTGTGTCGAATTATCGATAATTTAATTTATGGAAGTGTAATGCAGACCGCAACGGTATTTCACATTTAATCTATCTTCTAATAGAGGACACAAACATGCAATTGCAAAAAACTAATACTTAATTTACATTATGAATATAAGTGTATTTTTATCCATAAATCGTATTGTCGATAATTTGAATTATTGCTAATCCAATAATATCATACTTGGAATTATACATAATCTGATAATATCGTTAATTTGGATTACGAATATATCAAAATTATGAAAACAATTTATCGGTATTCGATATATCGGCAAAAATGCCCACTCCTATCGTCCACCCATAATTTTTCTGGACAATACAAGTGGTTGGCTTATTTAATTCGTGGGACTGCGAAATAAGTACTGTATCATCTAATATACTATACAGACCTAAGCCTGTGTGATTTAGCTTRAATTCCTAAGACGAAGAAATCATTTCGTAGCGTTCGCTTCGGAGCAATTCCAGAAATTCTCCATTCACTGTATGAACACATTCGGCGTTGCTGTATGTCCTTTATGGCTTCCACATCGCTGTCTTTAGATTGTATACAATGCTGGTGACTTCACCGAAGGGCAGTAAACCTATAAATAAATAGTTGCCACTATTAAGATTATAATTCTTGTATAACGCTTTTGCGCATTAAAATTATATTTGGAGAAGAATAGGGTCAAAATTCCAAGTCCCAAGGATTATTATTTGAAAATCCATCTCATTTTTTTTCACACGGTACATACATATAAGGTTAAACACATAAGAATATCCGCAGGTAATATCCCTAGTGTTTTAAAAATCCGAGTCAAAGACGAGGATTTTTGAAATAGCGCGAAATAACTCCAACATGAGATGTAAGTCCAGATTCCATAGAATCTCGTTCTATTGCTAAAACAATTTTTCTGTGCATATGAGGCTGATAATTAAATTATTTACTTGATTTTGATAACACTATACGAGACTGTGAATTCGAAAATGCTGAATCGCTTTGTAACATGTTGCGGCGCCAATAATATCGAGTAGCTCCAAGTGTATAGACGAACCGTTTAAACTGTCGTATCCAGTTAGAATGCCCCTTTCACTTTGAGCGTAATCCTGATGTTAGTGGAATAGAATTACGGTAAGCGACACTAATTTACCAAAATGGCAGAGGCGACGTCCCAGATGTGAAATTTTAAACAGATTAATGGCAATAAAATAAAGAAGTAGGTGCATGCGGATGCGCAATTAGTGTTATCAAGGCGCTGTCCAGTGGCGCCTCATGCGGACGTAGGATGAACTACTGGAAGTATCGATCCGCGTAAGGACGTAGAGATGAGGAGTGACGTTCACTGTTTAATAAAATTCACTGACACTCCATTGATAATGGTGAATTGCGCATTTAGGAAATTTAAACTGAAAGCATGGAGGTCAATATTTCAAAAGTGTATCATACCACATGAAAGTATATTATCTCTTGAATAATATTAATTTAACCTGATCGACACCTCATCATTTAAAATAATATAATACCATACTTTGTTCGATATGCTGGAAAAAATGTATTTTCTACAGCTCATTATTACCCGGTTGTGTTGCCTTAAAATACTTTTCCGTATTACATTCATTCGAATTTCCCATCTCTAACGTCATTTCCCCCAGTCCTCCTAACAAAATAAGAGTCACCTTTTCTTGTTGTTATCACTACTCTGAGCAATCTCCGATCAATAAGTTTACTAAAGGCACAATAGGACAACGCTTTTGCTCCGATTAAATAATCGCCGTAACATGGAGTTGCAATGAACCGTATAGTATGTAGTTTATTGTGCTTACGCGTAGACTCCTAAAGTTGCTGTAATAATTTTAGGTACTAAGCAATAAGCAAGTCCGAATAAAATGAGTCTTCAATTTTTTTCTAAGCCCTTTTTTTCATAGATACGGGGTGTTAAAGTGGTATTTACCAAATAATTGTAAATGTGATACTTTTTAAATCTACGACAAATATGCGTATTTATTGAAAGTCACTAGAGAAATAGTTAAAGCAGTGGGATATATGTTGACGTTGCCCTACATTCAGTGCCACATAAACATTTTGTGACTAGTTTTTACAAAATTTTACATCGATTTTTGGTTATTTTTCCATATGCTACATAACAGCTGCACTCCTCTGACTTTGATAAAATGAACCGTTTCTCAGATATTACAGGCTAAACTGTTAAATCATTCTACACAAATGTCCGCGGACAGCAATAATATAATAATACATTTTTTTATAGAGATAAAAAATGCGGAAGAACACATTTTTGTTAATTAAAAACTTTATATTATATTTGATTTTACACGTGTACAAATTGTTTATAATTGTTTTTATGTAGCTTACAAATGTAACTTTCCGTTTAGGTATTATAATTGTTTAATGAGTTACGGTTCGTTATATCCTAAACGTCTTTGCATTTTGAATTTGTTTCCAATTACTATTTCAATTCTGTTTTTTCTTAGTTAAAAGTAGCTCCAACCGCTCCTAAACTTCGTATATATATATATATATATATATATATATATATATATATATATATATATATATATATATATATTGTGTTAGCGTACCAAATGGCATCCGCCCTACCGCCCGGCACTTTGGCATCCACTGATATACACGCCGTATATCCCATGTATTTTGTTGTACTAGCTACGGTCCTGTTGACGTCCGGTACAGTTAGCGCGTGAGGTTGCATCCTTCTATACATATTATACAAAAAAAGGTTAGGTTGGCAGCCGTATATTACAAGATGGCATCCTTCGCGCTGTTGCCGGATAATTATCGTAATGCGCAAAACCCGCACTAACCATATTCCAAGCAGTTTAGAATTTGGCATTAGTCGTGGCATATAATTATTTTCATTTGGAAGCTTATCTATTGCACACAAATATTGTATTAATTTTTGAGACCTGTTGCCTAAGTTTAAACATGAACAGTGTCATTTTAAAGACGGCTTATCCTAAAAACATCTGGAAGGGAAATGACCAACGGATATTCGATAAAAATAGTTTAGATTTGCCTTGTCAATTGCAAAGGGACGCAATCGCTGAAGTAAATTAAAAAGAATGCAATTTAATTAAAAGTCAAAATATTAAGATGGGGTAAAAACCCACCGGCTAAAATGTATGCATTATTTAACACAAATTTTGTCTGAAAGATTTTATCTACTAAGATAAAGCTCCTAATATATTTTAAACTAATGAAACTAGGTTTACCAACTCATTATGTCTAAAACAGAATGTTACTCAACAATTTATTTCGTTATCATTTCATTTGAAAAAAATTCAAATAGCAGGATATGTAAAAGGGAATAAATTGTACACTTATTTAATGAATATCGTCATTTTCTATCTAAAACAATATTATACAGAAAAAACCTTAGGATAATGGTTCTTGGCATCTTTCATATTACGAAATTGATACTCTTGAGTCAGAGGTTCCAAATCTAATGGGTAGGTGCTAGTAGCTTATATGAGAATTATTTTTGCATTACATTTTATTTTTTTGCACATAAAACGACTTATATGCTATTTTTGTATCAAAAAACAACATGCTATCCACAGATAAAAATGTAAATACTAGTGCCTGTGTGCATCTTTTTTTTGGAACCTATCACATTAAAACATGTATACTGATCATGAGATAGAAAGACGAGATATAGAAGCATTAAATATAAGTTTTTAGTGTGCTCTGATAAAGTTTAGAACAAGGAACAAGTAGTAGATGCACTATTTTTTAAAATTAATTACTGGTTTTCAGTTTCAATATAGATCAAATTTCCTACTTTCTTTGTCGCTAAAGAAGTCAGCTACACTTTTTGGTTCTCTATACCTTAAGAAAAATCATATTTATTAGAGCTGAAAATTCTTGATTTTGTTGGTTTACATTAAAGCACCTGTCCTTTCTCGCCATCTTGCCGTAAAAATAAAAGATAAAAATGTGATTCGATTGCACATTACAATTATATTACATTTAGGTTATTGGAATGAAAGCGATGTTTATTAATTACAAAAGAGAAATTGAAAAACATCATCCTTATCCTGTACATCACAATAGTTGGATTTCTTCTGTATCAGACAAGTTTTCTCAAACCACTTCCAAGTTATTAAATATTAAACAAGCAGCAATAGCTCAAATTCATATATGTTTTAGCCGCACTGATCACCACTAAGTTCAACCTCGTCTAAGCATTAACAATCCCTAAATATAAAAGGTAACGTTGACGCAGTTATCCCCTGATTTGTGTGAAGAGTGCCGAAGCAGTTTGTTAAGCAGAACGTATACAATTTTTCTTCCAACAGCAGCAAAATTGCTTTAAAAATAACTAAGCAATTAAGAAATAAATATATATATTAGACGCCAATCACGAATTTTATTATTTCTAGGATATCATATATAACTTGTTGTACCTCAAGTCTTTGTAAGTAAAACGTAAATACACCTATAAATAGCGAAATAATAACATCAGCCATAATTTATAACAATGCAATGAAGCAGTTATAATAGAATTGTGGGCCTGTTTTGCCGACTTGCCTGCCGTTTGCCGTAACAGATGTTTAAATTCGTACTATCAACCAGTTTATGACAGGGACCGCAATGAACCTATAAGCTCATACAGTGCTCATGTTGGCAAATGGTCAATCAATTAGGTAGCTCGGAAAGAAGCTGTCTTGCTCGATTTATCAGATAATTCTAAAGATCGTTTCGACCTCAAACGATCATTATTAAAGAGATAACAGCGTTATACTAAACTCAGATGTGCAAAATTTTGCTTATGTTGCATATTTTACAGGGGTTGTAAAGTAGCGTTGTAAAATCCTCTGCCCTGGATTTTGAGGGCCGACTTCCTAGTTTCGGCAAAGTCAAAGGCGTACTGGACGTGGGAATTTCTATTTGCGTATTTGCCAATTGTGTTTTCTGATGCTGACCTTTTTTATTTTTAAAAGATCTAAAAGGTTTTGTTTTTTACTTTTCCTTTCGCAACGTAAGATTTTGATGTAGTTTTCAGCAAAACCTGTTCTGCTTTTATTTGAATATTTCGACCAAGATTATAGACAATGGCGAACCCATTCAACGTAAACTAACTTTGATATATGCAAATTTCCACATTATCCAATAGTTATGTTTTCTGTGTTTGATAGGTGGCAGTTTTCTATTAAATTTTTGATAGTATACAGAGGTACAGAAGTGAAAAGTTTAGGCACATCAGAGGACACAAGAATAGAATTATTTGGTACTGATAATTCTTTTACCTTTTTCGCGAAACCGATTATGAGATTCTTCAAGCTGAATTTAGATTGAACCTGTTAAAACGTTGTTGGTAAATTTGCGTAATGGATCATTAATGTAAAAAACGACCGGTCTAAGAGTTGAGTCTTTGGGAGATCATATAGAATTGGAACACGGGGGTTCATAATTCTTAATTTGTACTTTTCTTCGTTAAATATCAAATTTCAAAGATTTTAAAATGATAGTAACATTTTTTTTGGATCTAGCCTGTAAGATCTGAATCAAACTTAGGAAAGCTTGTTGTATTCAATAAATCATTTAGTTTAGTTCGGTATTCATCTGTTTTTAATAAATAGTTAGTGAATTATCTGTACATTTTTGTTTTATGCTTTTTTCGATTTCTAAATTTGATCCTTTATATGAATAGCAACTTTGTATTCATTTGATATCGTATCTGCATCCGCGTACTTTTCGTCTTTCGTATTTTCATTTGACTTAGTCTAACGCTAATTCTGTATTATATACCTATATGTCAAATTCTTTTTTAGACACTGGTAAAGTTGAGTTACATTTTAGACCTTTATTTAATTATTTTTGTTTTGCCTGTGTAAAATGTGCATTCGTAAGGTTGACTTAACGATTATTGAATTTAAATTCGCACTGGGAATTAATCGAGTTGATTTTAATTCTATTTTGTATTTGATTAGCAAACTAGCATTTAAACATCGCTGTAGATGTCGTTAGTTATCTCATAAAAATTACGTTAAGCAGTTTTTATGTAATTATGTGTCAATTAATTTTAAATTTTCACCCGGGTTTTGCTGACGTGTGTGCCACTTTCTGATTTCCAAATCGATCCAAATGGTTGTTGTTCGCTGTATGGTCCTTTTTGCTTATCACAAGTTATTGTTACACTTAATATGCATATAGCCTGCTGTAAAACCATAGAACTTACACTGCTTATTAAACCCAATAGGATTAGATCACATTTAGTTTAAGTAAAGTCTCTTTGAAGGGAGATACCAATTTACCCTACTAGCGGTTAGATTACAAAGAATGCCGTACAATGCTAATATAAATGATAAATAACATATTTTCGCCGCAGCAAATTATTTTAAAGGTGTTAGTGTTTGCGTTAAAATAGGTTGAATAGATTCGGAATAAAAGTAATAGAGGTAATTAAGTGCAATTTGGGACGTCCTGTTAACAATAAACCAAAATCCAAAAAAACAAAAGCGGTATTTACCAACTAAAATGCATGCAATGCGATATTGTATACATAGGACAATCAAGTTGAGCTATTAAAATAAAAGCACAACAGGTGCCATTGCATAAAAAATATCATCATACTTACATGAAAACGACATTTCGAAAGGAAAGGTAAAAAAATAAACCTTTTCGAGCTTTTGAAAATAAAACAGTCAGCATCAGAAAAAACATTTGGCAAATAAGGAAATAAAAATTCCCACGTCCACCACACCTTTGATCTTGCCGAAACTAGGAAGTTGGCCCTCAAAATGCAGGTCAGAGAATTTTACAACGCTACTTTACAACCCCTGTAAAATAGGGGACGTAAACAAAATTCGGCACATCTGAGTTTTGTATAATGTTGTTATCTTTTTGATAATGACAGMTTGAGGTCGAAGCGATCGTCAGAGTTATCTGATAAATAAAATGAGGCAAAGCACATACATTCAATAGGCTTCAATCAGTTTTCAAGCTACCTAATTAATCTCGAGATAACTGCACTATAACACTAAAATTAAAATTTTCCTACAACAATCGCCAGTACCTCATTCATTACTAGCACTTGTATTTGGACAAACGTGAAATTGCTCTTTCTGCGTTCCAACACAGACGCCAAAGAACTATTTTTACGTGCGTCTCATTGAAAGTAATGCGCCTTTGTTGCATAAAACTCAAAAATAACTTCTTTACCAGCGTTATTAAATACTCACTGTATGTAGAACAGAATCATTAGGAAATACCTGTAAGCACTGATGGCCGCGCTTAATTTTGCGCAACGAAAAGCTTTAGATGGTGCACTCGTTGAGACATTAGAACTACTTAGATTAGAAACAAGCTGAAGGTTTTACATGTAGTTGGCTTTCAGTTTAACTATTTGGAAATATCCGATTAAGAGTCTGAAGCTTGTTTACAAGCAACCCACCATATTTCCCGTACGCACCTAAAATTCCGCGAGTCTTCAAATTTCTGCGCCACTTACTGACTAACGATGACTTAACGAATACCTATTCAGCCCACAGAAGCTCTGCTTATAATCATTTTACTAAGTTATTGTTTGTCGGTTATTTATTATTACATACGGTAGTAATTTCACAATAATGATTTATGTACTGTAGTTACGCTGTTTACCAACAAATAATTCGAATGCACAGTTTTCTCATTTCAGTACTACTATACTATAGTATCAAACTAGCAAGTATTTTAATGTAATACGTGAGCATGATGTAATGTAAAAATGGCGTTCAATTCGCTTTAATTGTCCTTAAATAGCAATTTTTTCGTTTATTTTAAATAATTTTATATTAAAAAAATATTTGGATTCTAAGTGAATGTTTCGATACTTTAATTATAAGAATAAAATTATTACGCGAGATGAATAAGTGTGTTCGGTATGATTGCCCTTTTTTGGAAATGCTTAAAATACTTGTCTAAATCATCTCATAATTTTTTAAGCTTTCTTCTATATAATAATGTATTTACTAAATAATTTCGCTGTGGAATATGAAAGGTGCAAGAGAATTCATATGCCCTCTCAAAACATCTACTGATAATATGAATATCTTTGTTTTTGGCAGCTTTTGTTTTAAACACGCTTATGCAGTTGTTCTATCTAGCCGCGTATGCTTTGCGCTTTTTTATGAACTCCTATCCTATTTTACGCAGATACCCTTATGCATTACTGTTTCAGCCTCGTTTCGTGAGAAATTAAGCGCCTATTTTTAAAATAAACTGTAGTAAAAGGCTATTGCATCATAAAAAAACATAGCACCGAAAACACTATAAACGTGTGGTACGACAAAGGCCTGCTTATTCTTTTTAGTACTTCTTAGACATTTTCAATTCGTATTTATTCAAAAATGCTTAACGCGACCCATAAAAGAGCACAAATCTCGCTAACGTTCCAAAATACAACGTACCCAGCAAGTACGCATAATTGCCAGTTTTCCTGGATGCCATTCTGAGTGCAACCTCGACCGCTGATGTATATACCAAATGCGATGGTCGCGCCAACTACAGAAGACTGCGCTGAACTAGGCAATATACAAAGAGTCGGGGTTGGTGCAAAATAACGTCCGGCTAAATTTCGCTTCTTTGGATGGAAAACACCCCATAGTAGCCGTCCTTAAAATATTTCATGTGAGTCAAGGTGGCATCCGTATATCGGATGCCACCTTACCACGGACGCCAACTTTTCCGCGATTTTAACATGGGAGGATGCCAACTTGTGCGCGAAATATATATATATATATATATATATATATATATATATATATATATATATATATATATATATATACAGGGTGAGTCAGTTTTTTGTAGACAAACTTTAACAGAAGATAGAACACATGTTTTTAAAAAGAAAAGTTCCTATAAACATATGTCGTAGAAGGCTTCGTTTCTGAGATACAGGGTGTTGAAAATAATTTCTTTTTCTCGAATTTTCATTATAACTTATAAACGAATGCTAAGATTTTTTTCATGTTTGGGGTATAATGCTTATTAATTAAGGCGCATAAAACAAGCGATAATAATGTTCAAAAATTTGCACAGTGGCGGAGTGGAGGGGGTGCTCAACCCCTTTCTTAAACAGTACTTCTACGCCAATGACTATTTGTAAGAAAAACTGTTATTTTCATTATCTACATACATTTTAACAAAAGTAATGTCCCTTCTTCTGTTTCGAAAATCCTATGCATTTCCGAGTTATTTTGATGTGTTAGAGTTTGATGTATTAAATTAAGTAATTTATTTATTATCAATTATCGGCTAAATATTTAATTTTTTCGGCAAAACCTACCCAAATATGGTATGTTAAGGGTTCAAAAAGCCGAAATCTCTTATTCTTTATCTCTTTCCAATGGAATCAAAATAAATGTTCGTTATATCAAGCGCTACTCAAATACAAGAGTTTTATAGGTCTAAACGTGTACACTAATTTTAACATTTCTTATTTATTTTGTTCTGTGTAAATACTAATGWATCACAGTAAAATAAAAAAAAAATTGAACGAATATTGATGTTAATCTTTATGAAGAAAATTTTTAAATTTATAACAATGCATATTTAATTTACAATTGTGCAATAATGATTTATAAATAACAATTACAACAACTAATAACAATAATACTAGTATACTAAAATTAGACACTTTGTTCAAAATGTAAACCGTTCTTTTCAATACACATTTCACAGCGACGTACAATAGAACGTCTTAAGTTAACTAAATGATGCACCCTAATTTCATTGCAAGCATTTCTGATGCGATTGTGAAGTTCATCAAGTGTATTAACCGGAGTGGTATACACTTTTTCCTTAATAAATCCCCACACAAAAAAGTCAAGTGGCGTTAAATCGGGGGATCTGGGAGGCCACGCCACTGGACCTCCACGACTTATCCACCTCCCCGCATAGTTATTGTTTAGCCAATTTCTTACATTTCTGCCATAATGGGCCGGGCACCCATCAAGCTGAATCCAAGACTGTCCTCTTAAATTCAAGGTAATGTCTTCCCACATATTAGCATGCTCTTCTTCAAAGAATTGTAGGAAATTTTGTGAATTTACACGTTGCGGCAAGAAATAAGGTCCAAACACGTGGTTGCCGTAAATTCCAATCCAGACATTTGTACTAAATTCATGTTGAAAACTTCTTGGTCGAATGGCATGTGGGTTTTCATGTGCCCATACATGCAGATTGTGAAAATTTACTATACCACGACGAGTAAAACATGATTCATCAGTCCACAGTATGTTGAATAAGAAATCTCTATTATTTTGAATGGAGTTAAGCACCCACCTACAATAATTTAATCTTCGTTCGGCGTCACCTGGACATAAACCTTGGACAGGTTGAAAATGATATGGGCGTCTGTGATCCCGTTTTAAAACCTGGCAAATTTTACTTTGGGAAATACCAAGAGCAACAGCAGTACGTCGAATACTTGTCGTTGGATTCCTATTAAATTCACGTAATATAGCCTCTCCAATTCTATCTCGTCCACGGTTGTTCTGTCGGTCACCACGTATTGTCTTTTCTAAACCCTGGTCAGCAAATCGACGGTGCATACTAACAAAAACGGAATGGTGAGGTTGCCGTCCATTTGGAAATCTTCTTCGATACTCCCTAGCTGCATACCTTGAATTCCCATTTGCAAACCCATAAATAAAATGAATGTCGGCTTGTTCGCTATTTGTAAATGTAAACGGCATCTTACACTAATCAGAAGCTGGCAAATCAAATAAAATAACTTTTAAACTTTAAAAAAATTAATAACAGTGAGAATATTCAAGATGAAGCGATAGTGTTTGTAGATAAACAAGTCAAACTGTCGTTTTAAAATATGACATTTAATACTTATTGTTTTCCAAGGAGTATCATACTTTGTTGCAATTTGAGTATGGCTTGATATAACAAATATTTATTTTGACTACATTGAAAAGAGATAAAGAATAAGAGATTTCGGCTTTTTAGAATCCTTAACACACCATATTTGGGTAGTTTTCGTCGAAGAATTAAATATTTAGCCGATAATTGATAATAAATAAATTACTTAATTTAATACATCAAACTCTAACACATCAAAATAACTCAGAAATGCATAGGATTTTCGAAACAGAAGAAGGGACGTTACTTTTGTTAAAATGTATGTAGATAATAAAAATAACAGTTTTTCTTACAAATAGTCATTGGCGTAGAAGTTCTGTTTAAGAAAGGGGTTGAGCACCCCTTCCACTCCGCCACTGTGCAAATTTTTGAACATTATTATAGCTTGTTTTATGCGCCTTAATTAATAAGCATTATCCCCCAAACATGAAAAAAATCTTAGCATTCGTTTATAAGTTATAATGAAAATTCGAGAAAAAGAAATTATTTTCAACACCCTGTATCTCAGAAACGAAGCCTTCTACGACATATGTTTATAAGAACTTTTCTTTTTAAAAACATATGTTCTATCTTCTGTTAAAGTTTGTCTACAAAAAACTGACTCACCCTGTATATATATATAGGCCTAAACTAACTAGGGGTATGTCGACCTAAGGTTGGAACACAAAGAGTACTCTTTTTTCCTTGCTACTTTTGTGTTCCAACCTTAGGTCGACATACCCCTAGTTAGTTTAGGCCTCAACGTAGTAACCGACCGTTACTTCCCCTAGTGTTTATATATATATATATATATATATATATATATATATATATATATATATATTTGTTGAAAATAGCGGTCGTACAATTGTTTATCTACAAAAGCTTCAATTCGGGGGATTTCGACCTAATATTATATTAAAATGCGTGTACTCTTTGTCCCTTTGGCCAAGCTTTCGGCTGAATTTCAGCCTTCGTCAGGGCTCTTAAAACTTTGAGATTATTTTAAGACAGCTGTTAACCCTTGAATCGTTTCTCATCAAATTTCATTTTGAAACTGAAGAATTGATTGATGAGAAATAATGGACGATTCAAGGGTTAACAGCTGTCTTAAAATAATCTCAAAATTTTAAGAGCCCTGACGAAGGCTGAAATTCAGCCGAAAGCTTGGCCAAAGGGACAAAGAGTACACGCATTTTAATATAATATTAGGTCGAAATCCCCCGAATTGAAGCTTTTGTATATATATATATATATATATATATATATATATATATATATATATATATATATATATATATATATAGCTTCTCGTTAAAGACAAAATTCGATATGCATTAAAGGCCAGTCCTACAACATTTCTTTTTTTCCATTTACTTTAAATTTACGATTATAAGAGATTTCTTTTTATAACATCAGCGCCTGAAGTCATATAGTTACATTCTTCATAGAATGTTTTAGGTACAGCTCCATAACGTCGCTCACAGGATATGACAACATTGTTTTGCATATACTATAACACATGTTCTGGTGGGGGTCATTTTTAAGTATCTTGCATACCGACAATGTTTTTTTTCTTTTAATATTTGGCATTTACAAGAGTGAAGTAAATTTACATTTCTATAGACGCTGCATTTTTTACCCTGTCATCTAAGCTTTTGTGCCGGTAAACTTGAGACAATTACGTACATACGTACGAGCTTGCCATAGTAGGTTACTGTTTACAGGGTATCAGTTTTCCAAGTGTATTTATTATAACGGAAGTTATAAAACATATAGGATTGGTAGATACAGCCATAACATTCTGCATTCTGCTTGTAAAAGCTGTTGTGGTCAGTACATTCGTATCCGTAAACAAATAAATGATTCGTATCCGCAGTCGTTCAAGTTACGTATACCCTTCTCCCCTTATTCTGTTGGCTTGATAGGTCATAGACCCTAATGGAGTGGGCAGTGTAAACAACTTAATGTCGATGACAATCACTCTTCAATTATTACTGCTGATAACGTCAATTTATTTAAATGAATAAAAGTTGAATCGGCTTATAGTTTTTTTTGTCTATAATGAACAAGCGGTGTAAAACATCAATTTTACGTTTCGAAAGTGGATTACAAACACAACCAGTTCTAAATTTCCCGATAGCCCAAAATCGTTTTGTATGGTGAAAATTAGTGCAAAAGGAAAGTACATGTGCACCAAGCGGGATGCGTATTGTCCACTGGTGAAGATATTAAGAAGCAAATTAAAGGTGCAAGTGAATAAAAACTGAATGACTAATGTTATTGTGATAATGCTGGTCAAGACACAGCAACAACCTTACATGAATAATAGTATATTAAAAAGCTAGTTTCATAAGGCGTGTGTTTTATAATGCACGAGTGCGACAGTTATATGAAATTGTTTTTTATAGATTTTTTCTATTTTGCGGGGTTTTCGTCTTCGACACAAGAAAATATAGGAAACTTAATAAAAATCAAAATTTTGGTAATTTCAGGTAATTTTAACAAGTTAATAGTATAAACTCGTATAAACAAATGTATTAGTAGAGAAAAATGTTTAATCAACATATTAAGGGTCGCGCTAACAACAATTATGCTATTTAAATACAAGTCAAAATTATAAGCGTACAGGAACCGTTTTTTCTTGGGAACATCAGATTTATTTATTCAAACAATTTTGTATTAGTTTTCCTGAATACGAATAATTTTCTCATTTATTCGGTGCGGATAATTTATTCCTTCGCTCGACTTTATTAATAATCGAATATGGTTCGACAATATTTTGTACGAATGTTCGCATTGCAGTTTTTGGATAACGAATACACCCCATAACAATAATAATTGACACCACTGATCTAAACGGTTTCAAAGGTGATGTCATTTTAGCAGCTACCTGTAGTAGTACTCTAGTGTATCTGACTTTAAATAATTGGATAGGTACTGAAAATTGGAATAGTTTCTCTTGATTTGAATCGTGTGATTAGACAATAAACGTTTAAATTTAATCGTTTCTAAATTTAGAGGTTTAATATTAAAACTTTTTAGTACTGCTTTCCTTAATGTACTTAATGTAATGATTTAGTGAATGAATGAAGATTTGGAAAATGCAAAATGCGAAACAGAAAGAGATTTGGAAAAGTCACTTAACTTAAAAATCTGCCCTGCGATCTTATTATAAATATAAGGCATCTTACTCTCAAAGAAATATCTTTTGGCAATAGCAGTTTCTAGTTAGTCTTGTAATCTCGTAGGGTACCTAGCAATGAACACTGCGCCATTTCAATGTATATTTAAGACAAGACGCTACGATTATTTAATTGAACACTTTAAGTCTTTTGAGAGAGAGCTCAGATTCTACCAGCGCCCCTAACCCCACATACGTTTAGTTTTGTTATTTCTATAATATCATCCAGTATAAGCGTTTTCAGTTACTTGATTCTGGTAGATTTTGTGTGCAGTGCGAGTTCTAAACGCTACCTTACTTCTTTCATAACCGTACCAAACATACCAAAGCCGTGGCAATAAGCTCTTTTTAAAATTCCCATTGTGGTGGTAGTATAATATGTAGTTATGAGGATGGCAGGCTAATATACGTTTTTTTTTTAATATTTAGAGCTTTGATCAGGAATCGAACCCGGGACTTTTTGATTGCTGGTAAAATCTGACTGCACCACCACCAGATGCGTGGTCGTTTAAGCGATAATTGACTTAATAAATAAGTTTACGTTTTCTTTCTACTGGCTACATAATAGTCTAAGTGGCTTCCATACTCATACAAAACTCTAGTTACTGTTTGCCTATTGGATAGCGAGTTGCTTGCGTTTGAGTTCATACGCTCTATTCCTGAATGGTGTTGGTTGAGTGAAACCAGAACTCTTGTCTATGAAAAATTACTTACCCATAAACGCAGAAGAACGTACTCGCGAATTATATGTGTATACTGTAAAATATTAGCAGTTACCGCCGCAGTTGATTACCGGTTAATTGACTGCGGTCGTGTCGTGGTGAGGTATTGTCAGAGTTACGTCGTCGACTCAACTCCAAAAATGCTCGCTACAGAAGTGGTTGAAACGTCAGCGAAGAAGAAAAACTAACTTAGCAGGAATCAGCATGAACGAACACCGAGTCGCGAAAGTCTCAGTCACTGCTATAGCGGTTACCCCTTCAAATTTTATATAAAGACCAATGTCGTTAATTCACATTTTTAACTTGAGTCTATTTGGATGTATGGCTGTAATATGATCACTATAACCGATCACTTTCAATTGGTTTAAAACCGTTAAAATGCATATAATGCTGTTCACAGATATCTCAACAATAAACTAAATATACGCCTTACGACAACTAATGATACTAAAAGGCAAATACGTATTACGACAACTAAGCTGACATCCTCAGTGGCAACCTAAGTTTAAAAATGTAAAACAGTTCTTAGTAAAGTCGGTTGGATTTACAGGAGGATATTGTCCTCGCCGGAAGTGAGAGGAAGATCTTTAAAGTTACCTGTTATCAATTATTGCCAGTTGCACCCACGGATGTATAAAAGAGGGGATACCGCATCTCATTGACAGAAGACAGAGCCATTTCAGAATTCAGATCAGAATTTGTTGACACTGAAAAATTGACGCGTCATAATTCACGCATAATACCAGGTAAGACTTGCAATACTTCATACAGGATTTCTATAAATGATTCATGCAACGCGGGGGACGTTGATTTCTGAATTCCTTGTGCCGCCTTTTTGTAACTGCTGCCAAGCTAAAATATGCACGGCGATAGCAAGTGACGATAGTACTGAAGGTTGCATATCAATGTCACCCACAGCTCCGAAATATGAGCTTTCTGCAACCTTAAAGTTAATTATTCCAAAAACACTAAAGAATATGTTGAAAATACACACTCCCAGGTGTTTTCTCATTTTAAAATATATCAAATAATTAAAAAATCGTAAAGTATGCGTCATTTTCCTGAAAGGCGGCAAATTGATTTAATCGATAATATCCATTAGCGCCCTGGATGCATGAATCATTTATAGTGTTCTGGATAAGTGTTCTACATACCAGAAACTTTCAAATACACCCACTGAAAGCGAAAAACGAAGAATCTGTTGTGTGTCAACATGAATGAATGAAACATGAATGAAAAGTATGTGACATGTTTGACTGATGGCGACCTAAATCAGTTCTGTCATTATCTGTGTCGTGCTGACAGGTATCTTCTGATGGTAATCACAGACGACGTAACTTTAAAGTTCTATGAACAACGGTGTAAGTTGTCTCTAAACTTACGTTTTTAACAGCTCCTTATTCTGATATGCAGAGTATTAAAGTGAGACTTGCTAGTTCAATTCTAATTACAAACTAGGTAAAGTTATTGGAACAAGTTTATGTTAATTGAAAAAGAAAACTAAGTAACCGTTATTTGGGCAAAATACCGTTTTTATTACGAATGTTTTTTATAATTAATTTTGAGATACAAAAGCCGGTGACAATAACTTTAGAACACATGTCTTTTACCTACATCTTGTTTGTTAAGATGATTGCAATAAAAATTGTTTATACGAAGAAATACCTATTAGTATTATGAATATATAGCCATTCACAGATGACAGCTTTCTAGGTTCACTGTAGTGAAAGTTGTAAAATTAAAATTGAGTTCATTAGTACAACTTTAAAATACTCTTAGAAAAGAAAAAACTTGGGAAAAGCTTATTTTGTTTTCGTATCATTTTGGCTGGCCTAGCATTATCTGTGTACGTTAAGGGATATCCTGTATAGTGGATATTTTACACTTCGATGAGTTGTCGGTCAACTCTTTGTTAAATTTTATCTTAAAGCTACTATAACGTATTAATGGCGCAAGTTCGCGTAAAATACAGGGTTGACTGAGAAAATCTGCATGATTTTGGACTTTCATTTCTACTGCAAAATAATTGTAATGGCATTAATATACTTCCGTTCCGCAGGTTATAGTACCAAGTAGAAGATTGCGCTAGGGCTTCAAGATGTGTACCCAAGTTTAGCGTGCATAGTCCACGCTTCCGTCTGCTTGTATCGGTCTAGATTGCTGAGCGTTCGGTTGTTCACAACTTTCAAACTCGCTTCCCAGAAATTTGCAAGACGTTCCTGGCGGAAGTAATTTCCTCTTCCGCTTTTCCGTTCACGCGAAATAAAAACATCCAAGTGGGTTTTCGTAAGGGCGCTTTAAGTACGGCCGTTCTGTCTGTGTAATTTTAGAGCGCGCCCTCTCCACCTTTGAAGTTAAACTGCCTATTAAACATTCGCAGTTTATTCAAATTACCTGGGAAAAGTGGCACGTGGCGAACCGAGACGCCAGCGAGGATTCACCATCCCTTATTTTGAAACTTTGCCACTATCGAAATTATTTTGCTGGAAGAGAATTTCAGTAACTACTGAAACGGTAGTTTCCTAATTTGTTCTGTATCAGCTAATTTGATTATTGCAGTGACTTTCTTTTGTGATGAGAAATGTTTCTGTTTTTTCGTGAGAAGTAGCCCTATAGCTTATAAGATGATTTCTCACGCCTTGCAACTGGATTCCAGCTATATGGATGCTTTAGTTATTGGAGCTTTGGATATCCTGCAGCGTATGAAGCATAACAAACAATACACCTTTTTCTAATAAATTTAGCTGCTTGATTCTTCTGACGAAAATTTTTAGTAGCAACGTCCTTCTTTCAATTAACTAATTAAGAGAAACCACAGCAAACCTTGACTTTACAGTCATTATTCTCAAATCAGCTACGAGTACTTGATATAAATGCCACTTTATTCCGTAATAGTGCAAATTTAGGTGTCAGAGTCATGTATCAGGTAAAAAATAATATGACAAGGCCACCTGGCGTCTTTAAGGAAAATACTTCCTGAATACAATTAACCTATAGTCAGCCAAAATTGCATGCACAAGTTACTTCGAGAAGGTAGTTCCCTTAAAGGCGCCTAATTGGCTTTGTCGTTATTTAATCTTTGTCAGTAGAAGGCACTGACATACGAAGCATCCATAACAAAAAAAGCGCTGTTAAATTGCCCTACTTATATTTGAAACAAAAAAATAAGCAAAGTGGGACATACACGCCATAATATAAGACGTAACATACCTCTGAGATAAGAGATTATGTGTAACATATACATTCCTCCCGAGAATCCTTCATTTGGTGTAAATTCTGCTTTGTATATATTATAGATACTTTCGCCAAAGTTTTATACTCTTATCCTAATAAAACAGGACGAAGATATTCCAAAGTAGTACAAATAAATGGAACATCTTAAGTGTCATTCCATTTAGTACACAAGAAACAATAAATACACAGATGTAACAACTATAGACTGCTATCAATTATTTTTAAAGAGTATAGTACAACATATTCTCTATTAATACCATGATAAATGTAATACACAATATGATACGCATGTTAAGAAAGTATTCTGATTGACTTTGTGTACATCTCACGAAATCGTTTGATTGCAGTTATCTTAAAAATCTGTTAAATCAAAGCGATTTGTGAACGAAAAATTTAGTTGATAGATACAAGAACGACGTCAGTTCATCAGTAGAATTGCAAGTCAGATAAGACTTAATGAGAGACGTACACCCAGAGGGACCAAGTCCGAGAAAGACCAAAGACTGTTTTGTGACTATACCTGGTCGGTAAGCAACTACAACCATTTGTATCGAATAAATGTGTCGAATAAATGTGTCGAATACTTGTATCGAATACAAGTATTTAGTACTTATATCTAATACATGTATCGAATACATTTATCGAATGAATGTATCGAATACAAGTATCGAATACATGTATCGAAAACATGTATCGAATACATGTATCGAATACATGTATCGAATGCATGTATCGAATACTTGTATCGAGTACTTGTATGGATTACTTTTATCCAATACTTGTATCCAATGCATGTTTCAAATCCTTGCATCGAATACATGGATCACAAAAAACACGAACATTCCATCAAGTTATGCAATACTTCAGTGAAGTGTGATAACGCCGCTCACACTAGAAACAACAATTTAATATTATCTATTAAACATTGTTGTGATGTAGTCAGTAATAATAGAATATATTCCGCTAGTGTTCTACTTTTATTTTGGAAATCTACAACCTTCCCAGTTTCAAGGGATTTTTAGCAGAAGGGTGCAATGCTTTCAGCCACGTGGTACTCCATAATCGACTCCGGCTAGCGAACTGCTGCCGAACCGGCATCCCGGGATTTCTGATAGAGCAACTATTCGGGACGCGGGTAATCCCGTCACTGGCTTAAACGCTTTTGGACGCTTATTAGCTAATTCAAATGCAGAGAGAGCCGGGACCAATATCGGGCCTGATTACCGCCGACCGTGACGGTATCCTGTTGTGTTCTGCACGAACCAATTACGTAAGTGCAAATTCTGAACGAACTGCTAAAGCCACCTAATGGAAAGCAGTCCGACACCTATGCCAACTTTTATTATTTGTAATTACTTACAATTCATAWCTAGTTGTTCGGGAACTTGATGACTTGGTGTTAAAAAATAAAGCTATAAAGCTGGTCTGTCAAAGCTAATGAAATATAGCTAACGATTACCGTTTTTATCTTAAAAGTAACAAATTGTGACCATGGGATCCATTTTTGTTGTGTGACAAATATTGTTGATGGATGTATAATATGTGGAGATTACACAATTAGGCGTTGGTTGGCCTACATCAGTGATTTACGCGTAAATTATAATTTTCTACATTACCCGCGTAGAAAATGTAGATAAAGCATTTTGACGTAGATTTTAAGTAGAAAATATGAGACGAGTATATTATGGCTATTATATATTAAGTGTATTGTGCAAATTATTTTGTTCCAATTTCCCTCTTTTATGGGTCAATTCTTAAAAATCTTTAAAGCACTGAAGTTTTTTAATATTTATATTACAAATTTACATAACTTATTTTAGTAAATCATCAGAATACCCAAACGGTTTTCTTACTTCTTTGAGACAAAACGCGTTTCGAAGTCTTTTCTTCTACGAGTATATTAGGTATAATAGGTAGCATATGAAATAGCCCGTCTTCTTCCATTTATAGACAAGAAAGATAATAAAATCATAGTTTACAGTCATTTAAGAACCTATTGACCGATTGAGGGCTCCAAAGCACGCTTGTGCCTTCTGGCCCTAACAACTGTATGCCGAAACAAGTTATTGTTGTTTAACGTGTATCTAGTTATTTTAATTACAACGAAGTAATATTTTGTTTAGTTAGGAAGCAAAAAAAATAATAATATACAAAATAATACTGTCATTTGAAGCATTTAGAGCTGTTAAAAGTACTAAATATTACTATTTTGCTGTTTATCTACATAATGTTATTTTCTACAGTAGACTTTTGAAGTAGAATATTACATAGTTTACGCATAGATAATGGCGTAATCTACATGGAGTATTCTACGCGCCCATCTCTGGCCTACATTTACTTACTAGGGGACATACTTTCTATTTAACTGGGACTGCAAGTTCTACTACTCGCACAGAACTACTTCTTAGTAATTTAAATCAAACTATGAAAAAGCTGAAAAAATTGTATGACTTACCTTTAGTCGAACGCACTCAATAGTATTTACACACAAGGCACAGTAAAGTATTGTGCGCAAAAATAAACTATGGTGATTCTAACAAATACATATTTAACAATTACTAGATAAAATAGAAATCAATTTAGAATGGTCAAGTCATATCAAATTAAATCATTAACCCAAATGTTCCCATTATATTTTACATAATATAGTCCAGAAAACAGGAAAATGATCTTGACCCGCTGATTAACAACTTACACCTATGTGCTGGTCACAGTTGAAACTGTTTATGCACTTCAATGGAATTACGATGAAGCTAGCCAGAACTTCACAATTTACTCATAACAATCAATGTAATCAAATTACTCTCTAGGACCAAGTTTAACATCTTAATTAAAGCGGATCTACCTGTTTGCATGGAATCGTGACTGACCATAAATTAGTTTGAACTACAAACATCAAGACAAATACACGAGTAACATTTTCAACACACTCCACGTTATTACGTTGAAAAATTTACCAACGAATTTTGTTCAAAACTATTTTAATTACTCGATATGGCAGTTTGAACCAAACAAGATTCCTTCCGATTTCTATGAACGCTAAGACGAGACGAAATATTCTTGAATTTCGTAAAAATACTTTACAGTTACTCCTTGAATTTATAGCTGACAAATTGGTTGCTGAACCCATCTAGTATCTAAGCGTGAAAGTAGACATGTACCGCTTCAATCTATTGTTAAATATTAAGATATTCAAAATCTAACGTAAAGCTAAACGATGTAATCAAATTCCATCTAACTAGCACATGGATCAACTAAACCCGGGATTAGGGTATCAGGAATTTGGTAAAGAATTCGATTGTTACTTTCATTCTAATTTCACATGTCTGTAGAAAAAACTACATATAAAAAGCTTCTCCAGGGTTGCCCTAGATACTGGTTTCCTGCCTAATATCGTAAGGAAATTGCTCTTTGAATCAAGACATTTGTAATCAACTACTGATGAACTATCACATAAAGCTAAGGAATTTAGAAAGCTTGCATCATGTAACATGTAATGAATTACAGAGAGTTAAAGCTGAATCTTTTGAGAAGTTCGATCATCTAACTTTTATTGGCCCTGAACCACGTATTCTACGTATGTTTGTAATAAAACGTCCCTACCGAATGACTACGTAATTACGTAATCCCAATACCGGGATCTATAGTTGGATCACCCAACAGATGGAGTAATAAACACTCGTGATCTTCACGTGATTTTCAAACGCAGCTTTCCTATTGGTTCTCCGCAACCGAAGGAGATCTGCTTCAACCCCGTTTCACACTAGCCAACCTTACCGATCGACCGAAATTAAACTAAAACTGCAAAAATATGTTCTTGGGCAATTTAATTGTAAGATATTGCCATACGGCATCTTTGAGTAAACGTTTCTGTGGCAAATTCCGAATCTGAACGTTCGCTAAGTCCAGAAAAAGTGAGGTTATGTTGCCCCAGAAAAAATAAATGTTAAAATTTGTTGTGCGGTTTAAGTTACGCTTTTCGGAAGGGAAGGGGTTCCGATCACGTGATCACTTCATCTGTTGGGTGATCCTAGTATAGAAGTTTTAAAGAAGGTAATAATACATTTAATAATGCTTACACTTGCACTGACTTTTTAGGCGAAGCGCATTTAGATTCTGATCATTTAATCAGTGCGGCATAAAGAAAAAATAATCCTGGAGTGACTGTGTTTATGTTATTATGCTTGTATACGTTCGTATTGTCCGCAGATCCTCAGGAATCATCAGTCACTAGCAATTTAAAGACAACACAACAACAGTTATTTCGCATGTAACCTGTAGTTGCAAGGCAAGATATGGAAATGCATTAGGCCTGCCTTGCTGTATTACAAATGATTTATTTTAAATAGTTCCGATTGCAATTTACAATTACTCCTGCAATATCAAGCGCAAAACACCTTTGACTTATTCTTTTTTGTAGGGAATTGCATTGTTTTAGTAAGCTTCACGACATTAACTATAACTTTATACGAGTGTGAATGCTTTCAGCGTCCATAATATAATAAGATAATATTTTGTCGGATAGATCGCTGTCTCTTGAAAAACACTGACAAAAAATTAATAGTCTGACGTTTCAATTACACCTGTAATCTTTGTCAAAGACGAAGAACCTCAAAATTTGCCTGACACAAGTTCAAACAAAACTTTCAAAATTTTGTTTGAACTTGTGTCAGGCAAATTTTGAGGTTCTTCGTCTTTGACAAAGATTACAGGTGTAATTGAAACGTCAGACTATTAATTTTTTGTCAGTGTTTTTCAAGAGACAGCGATCTATCCGACAAAATATTATCTTATTAACTATAACTTCATGAAAAGTACAAGGTATTACACAGCTTACAGCACAAACACTTCCAAAAGCTGGAAACCAAGACCAAAGATCGCGTACGTTTTGCCAAGCTATGCAGGCTCACTTGGAATAGCTGTCAACAACGACACCAGGGTGCGTGTTGCTTAGCTGGAATCGGGAATTGAAGCGTCAATAACTTTAGCATGGTTGTCTGACTTCAATATACTAAGCGTAATCCTCTAGGCATCTTTTTTATTGTAAACTATCATTCTCTAGTAGGAACTCCCTTTTCAAAGATGTTACTCGCACTTTTTCTTAACCTTCCACACTAAGCGTTAACTTGATGCATTCGGCAGTTAACGGTGGATGTTTGTAACATTTGATTGAGCTGTCACTGAGGTCGGTATTGTCAAGTGTCAACATCTAAATATGTATTTTACGTTACACTACTTAAGCAGCAACATTAACTTACACACCTGTTGTACCCAGCTTACCTGCCAATAGCCGCTTGAGGCTTTAAAATATATGAAAACAAATTCTTGAAATACATTTCAATTGTCCCATACATGTTGCTATAATTACTTAGTAACCTTTGCGTGAGCCTATATTACTCGCTAAATTCGTAGCTAAGGATTGATGGAATGTATGTATAACAACAACAATATGCCTAAGCCAATATAGTGCGACAGAACACAATGTTGCCTTAAATGTACACTTTTGTTATTAATTATTGAGGGTTAAACTCAAAACGATAGCAAAGCGTCACAACCAAACAATTCTACTATGATCCAGACTGAAACAGTTCGGTTATAATAAATATACTTGCTAATGTGCTTTAGTAGAAGTGGAAGAATAGCTAAGTCAGTTTATTTTTTTTGTTTATTTCATGTAAATCAATTTCCAAAATAGTTTCTGTCTGCACTCTTAGAAATACTAACAATTATTAGATGTACCTGAAAATCTTTCTATATAAAAGAGAAAAACTTCTCAATCGAACTTTACTTATCAAAGAATGTTTTCGATCTTCTTCATCACGCAGCCTATTCATTTTGCTCCTGCTAATCGTGTTAGTTCTGGGGGGTATCCTGGCGCCATTTCAAGCCTTCGCAGGTCAGTATTTCCTAATTTTTCCGTGTCTAATGACAGCAACCTAGGGGGTGGTCACTGGAACATGAAATATGGTGTAGACGCACGACTGCCCGAAGGGTCCCCTTTACATCGCCCTTCTTCCGGTTACCAGGCTTCCCTGTAACCCCTGCCGCTTTAGGGAAACGATTGCAGATCGTACAGAGTGCGGTGATACAGACATCAGGTATATGATTAATTTCTGGAGGACCGATGCATTGACGTCGACAAGTTGACAGGCCTGGGGGCACTTTACTCCACTATTGGAATTCTAAGTGGTGGAATAGTTGATGGATTAGTTTAGTGGGCGTTACGCTGCTCACCCATAATCAATGCACTTTTAGCACGTCGTTGTCCTGATTTACTTTGCTAAGAGTATACTAGAAATTAGTCATCTTAAAACATGAGATTACAATGATTCACAACCCTTTAACGGGCATTTTTAACTGATGATATTTCATAACGTAAAGATATTGTTATTTGTTCTTTGATCAAGCTCAGTATGGGTAATAGCTTCATCGTAGCAACATTTGTTGATGGAATGCGCGATACTTTGTAGTAAATCAGTATTTAATGTTTAAATCGTTAAAGAGTGTCCCTTATTAATTAACAATGCATTTCTATTTAACTAAATAGAATAAAAAGTTGAAATGCTATCGAAAGCGAACTCAATCTAATTTTGCAGGTCTTAACTTTATATTGAAAATAACTGTCACGTCGAAACGATTGTTGATAAAKAAAGAAACCATGAAGCAAAACATCACACAATTAGCCGATTTTCAAGTTGTTTAATTGACAATAAGTAGTTTTACTTTATAGCATTTACTGGCCTACTAGCAAGAAGTGGGTCACCCTTCCAACCCAGCGAAGACGTACCCGGCCCGGCGGTATATCCGGGTAGGCAGAAATGCCTACCGCACGCTGGTTTTATCAACTAATCAATCAGCAGCGATTAGCCAAAATGTAGTGATAGCTGAAGCAATTATTGAAAGTCATACAGTATGCATAGGTGTAGGTACTTCCCAACCGACAGAAGAGCTTTACTTAGGCAAATAACTCGGGAAATAACAAAATGACTATGTAAGGCAAAAAATCCTTCAACCGAATACATACCACCCGTGCGGCAACAGCGGAACTCTTGGATGGCAGAACAATCGCAAGAAGAATAGACACGTGTGATATAAATACATACTAGGAACACATCTAAGCGAGAGAGTCAGACCACATGTTAAGGAAGAACAGGAACTAAGCGGAGACCAACGAAAAATAGGAATATCGTGCTTTACATAAAAAAGAACTATAGAGAGGATAATTCAGAAGTCAGGGAAGAACGAAGAATAATGGCTAGAAATGACAAGGAACAACAGGAAAAGTACCCCTCCAATCTAGCATATCTCTTGATTTTATTTCTAAACCTAAGATTTTTTAAATGTACGAAAGTTAATGAGAGGATTAATTTGGGGCCTCATTTAGCATCGAAAATGCAACTGTATAGTCATMTTCAATGGCGCTGTGTAGTATCGATTTTGCGCATGAGTGGTCAGAATTTTAGATAAATTGTACTGGTAAACATATTTCGGAATTTATGGCGGTTATGCCCAAAATATCAGTTTATTAAATAGTAAATATTACCCAACGTTGGAGTATAAGTATAACAATTACAGTAACTGAAATAGTATGTCTTTTTACTCCAAATTCCATTATTTATTCCGTTACTGGTTTCGAAGTTCAATGTTACCCCATCCTCGCTACAAAGCTACAAAATTTAAGCATATATATATATATATACATACAAAAAAAAAACTTACAATACCACAGATGTCATTTTTACATTGACAATTTTTTCATTGCCACCTGACGCTAAACTTTCAAAAAAAGACTGGTTACCAATGATGTTGGTTCTAAATTTATTTAGGAATTTACTATTATTTCATCAGGGCGTTTATATGATCTAATTATTTTAAAATTTCTAATGAGTTTAACAATTGGCCCTTTTGTTGTTCCCGGTATTTAAAATATGGTTTGCGAACAATATATAATGTTGTTACAATCGCCAGGATCTTCATGATCTTTTATTATTATACTAAAATTTCTAATTGTTCTACCAACGTACACAGTTACAGTCTTTGCATCTCAATTTATATACCCCACATTCATCAAAGGAACTATGTAGAAGATAGAATAATATTTTTTATTGGATTCTGAAATATTCATTATAAGAAAATTTACACTTATTAATTTATTACGTAGTTTCTTATCCAATAGTTTACCTACTGTTTTAGTTAGCTTGCATACCATTAATTTCTGATATTTTTAATAATTTTTATTTAAACGTATAATTTTACCAATCTGGTTAAATTACTGTGCAAAAACGGCTATGTTATATTGCCATGGAGGCAAAGACGCACTGTGTATGGATATTCGAGTGGTAGCTAGCTGGTTTTCTAAATATATTAAATTCAATTTTACAATTAACTTTTTCTAATAAAATATTTAAATCAATTTCTACATAAAATTGAGTATATCATTTATTGTCCAAAAAACCAAACGAAGTCAAATAGAAACTAATCCAGTAAGTACAAAATTACTGCAAAATGATCCGACGCCCGGACAAAAACCTCACGCGCCTTAGTCATAATGTCCCCTAATGTTAATTTAACAGACTTGTTCGTTGTTACTTGTTTTGTCCAGCAGGCCACTTCTGGAGCATTTGTAGGATTCGACTAAAATTAAACAATACTTTTAAGTAAGCAAAACAACCAATTCGGATAAGTTGATCATAGGCGGAGGTATTCGAGTGGTATAGACTATGGATGTTACGGAGTTTCGAATCCGATTCCGAAAAGTCGGAACTTCGGATTGATGTTACACTTCCGATTTCGACTTTGGCTGCGACACTTACATCGGAAGTTAATCGAAGATAATAATACGACCATTATTAGACCTACTCTAAAGTCTTAACGTATCTCTCTCCCGCCTCTGCCTCCGATAAAACCATATCCGTAATATCCCTAGTTTAGACTGTAGGCGGGCTTGGTACCGACATAAATGTATGTCTACTGTCGTAATCCAGCATACATGCACAATATCGACAATCTAATATATGTTTATGAAATTTACCTTTAACTAGCACACTGATGGATAGCAAAGCCGCAAAATTTAGGAAATTCTTCCTCAATGATTTAGGAAAGGGAACATGCACTAAGGGTACCGACCTATGGAGTCCCGATAGGTGGCACCGGTAACTGGTTGGATTTATAGTGACTCTTTAAGTAAGCTTATAGGGTGACTGTAGGTGGATGTAAAGTTCCTAGATTTGGAGAGCACCGCAAGGTCCGCCATTTTCACTCCAAAAAGAGCTGTAAATTTGAACATGGAAGAACCTGGAAGGCTTATTGTTAGCAGTTTTGAGGTGGAAAGCCATGAGACCATTATTAACCTGATAGAAGTCTTATAATAAATACTTGTGCACCGCATTCTCCGACACGATCATTAGATATGTGAAATAAAATAGACTGATATATAGGGTATCAAACAAGAACGTCAGATTTAATATGCTCGAAAATATACTGCATTTTTGGAATAGCTAAATGTTCCAATTTAAGAAAGCCGAGTTTGATTTGGCATGACATAGGTAAATAGAATTGAAGGGAAACGAAATGATCACTTTAAAACGATAATTTAAAACATAATATAAAGATGGCAAATAATGTCTAATAAAAGGCCGTCTGTGGTTGGCAAGTCGGACTCCATGAACGATTTCGGTGTATCATCGGACGGAGGATACCGTCTTGCCAACCAACACAGATAGACCACTCTATATGTAACGTGATGGACACTTGAATATGGACCTAAATACGTCAGTACCTGAACGCTACAAGCCAGAAAATAATGCATTTATTACGACGAAATGCACCAACATTTTAGGCTTACCTCGTACAGAGAGCAACGCCACGTTAGGTGAAAACGGCTGTGTGGTCGAGTTATGAGCAGATTACACGAACTTCCGTTCGAAAACTTTAATACTACAATAATTATTAACAGAAGCATTCTAAAATCTAACAGAAAACAGAAAGCACTTACAATCCCAAATTCGGCTTTTTCAAGTTAGCTTTACTAGATCTGTCCATAAGCTGCTGAAAATCTTCAAGCTTTAAATTGAGATTTTAAAATAAACAAATGTGTAATTTCTTAAGCAGCTTCATGATAGCATTTACAAAAATCTTCCTTCCGCCGCTTTGCTCAAGCTTGAAATTGCGAAACACCCATTGTTACGTGGGAGTTATTAATGTCTTCGGGATACGTTCGCAACACACTCGCTCTCCATTCCCACGGGATGCGAGTCCCCTTCAGGAGTTGTCGTTTTAAACGGCATATTCAATTTAAAACTGGTTTTGCACTTCTCGGGTTCGCACCTCGTTCATCACGCGTGCGGTAAAATATAAATTGCTCGTTGCTAGTTCGTATTCTGGGCAATAATTCAACGCTTTTAGGAGGATACTTCAATGTCACGATTAATATAGTGCTGCCCGACAAAACTCGTGGGGAGACCGTGTACACGCCGGAACACAGCATGTCGGTGTAATTTACTATACAACTGTGGTCCTGTAACGTGCCCATAATATTTGCTGGGCTTATCTGTTAGCTTCCATAAAGGGTAACTTGATTTAGTGGCTTAGGATGTTGTATAACGTGTAATCTGTATGACCAATTAGATGAAACATCAGAAGTATCTAGTGGGATCATCACTTCAATTGTAGAAGTAATAACAAATACAAGTTTGCTTAACTTCCTCAACGTGCTACTATTTTTTTTTATTGCAAAAACGAAGTAATACTGGTAGTTATAGAAAGCAGTTAATAATTATTGCTTGCCGAAGACTTGTAAAATATAGTTTTTTATTATGAAAGTGAAAGTACAGTCTTTTATTACTTTCTTGCTCTACTCATATATGTGTTACAATTGGGTATTTTCGCATTATCTGAAAATAGTGCGAAGGGTAAGTGTATATGGCCAAAAATGCACATCATTTATTTTGAACATTTTATTTGATATAATCACATGAATAACTAACAATACTTTCAAAACTGAAAAATTCCGCGGCTCTTGCGGTTGCGCAGTCGTGTAACGTAATTTGTCATATTTGCCAACGCAACAATGACGTTATTAGGGTTAATACACATTTCATCAGTCGTACCGGTTTTAAAATGGAATGAACACCCTACTCATTGTAGAATAAGGAAAAAGAAAAGCATGATGCTAAAAAGGATGTGATGTTCGATTACTTTCAAAAATGACAGGGTATATGACTTTATGCGTCACATCCGTTTTCGATACTACTTGTTTTTGGACATTTTTCAAATGAGCATTGCTTAAAAAATACATAAGAACAATCAACCTCAGTGGTAGCATACTTATTTATGTATGTATTGTTTTGTAGTGGAGGTGATTTTTTGTACATGGCACATTCCCAATTCCACTACCGTCAAGGGCAAATGATGTAACCATGTATTAAGACATTTTTTGTTTAATTGCATTTACATTTAGAACACCTAATTAAAACGATCTGACTCCAAAAAGTTCAGATAATATTAGTTAGACTTTAGCGTGGTATGGCGTCGTAGTATTTACTTTCGAGTTTCTGACAACATGAATTAACCAGAGGTAGGCAAAAAAATTGTTTTAAAATTCACACTATTCTAGACTAGTTTTTTATGAGCACCCGTAAAGTAGATAAAATATAAAAATATTCAAATATTTTTTTAAGTGTGTGGCTGTTTCTACAAACATGACAAATGAGTCATCTGGTGCTACCTTATAAATATCATCTGTATATTGGCACCTGTATATCACTCAGTAGCCATACAAATAAAGATAGAAATAAATTGCTACTGTTCCATCAAGCTTCGCCTATTTGAAGATAGCATATGCTGCTACTGTAAAATATATGCAGATATTGCCCGCATTTATCCATTAAAACCTTGTAATCAAAAATTGTAAGATAGTTTTTTAATCAATCCTTTAATTTCGATACTGGACAAAAGCAAACATCCCCACTAGATACTAATACCGAATTACAAACCCGAGCGAATGTTCCCAAATCACATAATTCCCCAAAAACCCGACCTGCAGCTGCAGTGTCAGCAGCACGCGGTGCAATACCGATGAGTCACAAACACAATAACGAAAACAAGTGCTGCTCATCGCAGCATGATGGCATAATCGATCTTATCTGTCATACCGACGGCAAAAACTCTGCCAAACAAATTACGGCCACCGAATGAATATGCCAAGGGCACAATACCATAGTTAACGTCGGTGTGTTATTTTCATTGTGTTTTTGACACAGTTTTGATATGGGGGTGATTTCCAGAAAAGTACCAGGGGAGTAACTTCATCTGCTCGCACCGGAGGGTGGTTTTCTCGTAGGTATTCCGTTGCTATAAGTAACCCCCTCACCTAAAAGGAATTTCGTTCCCTCAAAGTTGCATTACATAAAATACACTGATTTATAAGGTTTCAACGAAAGAAATGCTGGGGCTTCTATCACTCTTTGAAGTTTCTGCCTCTTCGCCAAGTCATCGGCGGCGTACTTATTAAAAGGAAGCACTCCAGCTATTATGCTACTTCAATTCTGAGAATTATTATCATTTGCGATTTATTTACTGGTTGATGGTTGCCTATGAATTATTATTAATAAATAAGGTGACCAACCGTCCGGATTTAGCCCGGACAGGTTTGTATTTTTGTTCATGAGTCCGTACTTAATTTGGTATCCGGATTTGTCCGGATTTTCATAATTTTGTTTGGATTTGTCCGGGTTTTTTTTAAATTTTGGCTAAAATGTGCACATGATATTTTACTTTTTCATTCTTGACAGTGGTGCTGTCAGGCGTAGCTAACTTCATAGTTTCATCTGTCACCTTAATGTCAGCCACAGACATCCATTATGTAGACGGCTAACTGTCATGCGCGAGAAAATATTCTAACGACTCGTAAGACGCCATATTGCTCGTACGTAGGGCAGCGAGTCTGCGTGGTAACACACTGGTGTGACAAAGTAAATGGCGATTGCCGAAGTGTGCGGCAGGTCCTGTTTCTTTCATATAATATTTACGGCGCATGCGTCTGGCTCCACCTGCCCCTACCACCAAATCTTTTTACATTAAACTTCTAGGTATTCAGTTCTGTTGTGACAGCACGCAATTCCGAAGCCGGTATAATCTAATGCCTGGCTAGGGTTGTAGTTTTGTACTAAAAAAGCGAGACATTAGCTTGACCCCCCCCCAATAAATTTCTTAATCCTGATTGCAAAAAACCCTTTGTCGTGTTGTTCATAGTTGATGCAGAATGCAATAAATAAAAGATATCTATTTGAAACAATAATCATTTACAAAGATGCTTTTGTTCGACCACACATATTTTTTGCAATAACAAGCATAACATATTACCTACATTTATTTTCGACTGTCGACTGGCTAAATGATTACTATGGTACATCGCGCTATAATTGTAGGATGCCAGGAAATTTGAAAATAAAAGCGCGGCATTTAGAACCTTGGGCATTTTAATGAAAATCGGGACTGTCCCGCCGAAATCGGGACATCTAGCATCCCTATGCCTGGTCATCCCTCTTTATTATCCTATATTACAAATAGCACCGTGAAGGCGTCGGGATTTTCTGGTTTTGGAAGTTGGTCACCTTATTAATAAATACCTACTTAGTTATCAGGTGTAACAGCTACGGATAACTCCACTTAGAAAGATAACGATGATTGTCATCTGCAATGCTACAAAAATAAAATGGCCCTCTTAGATAGAGGTTCCAAATTTTACCGGTAGATGGCGGCGACGTACAAGTGTAAGAGATTTTACACTTATTGCGGTTTTTTATCACCTTACTTAGAGTGAAACACAATAATAATTATGCAAAAGAAGGACGTGACGTATATAGGAATACATAATACAAACTTGCAATATGCTCTGAACGGCGGAATATGTTAGGTACTCTATTTTTAAAATTAAGTACTGTTTTATAAGTTTCATTTCCCTTTTAAGTGTTTTTGAACTCATCATAGTTTGAGTGTTGCTAAATAGGCTGGGCGATACGATTAAACAGGTATCGATATCTATACTACGTAAAGGTATTGAAATATCAAAAGTATCGAAGTATTGAAGGTATCAAATGTATCAAAGGTGTCAAAGTTGGTATGAATGGTTATTAAATATTTCAATAGGAATAATTTAGAACAAATGCCCTGGAATACCCCACAACCCACGACTGGAACGGAACCGTTTATGACGCTACCAACAGAGAGCGCTTTTTTTCTTTCATAACTTTAGATACTTCTCATACTTTAAATTAATTAGATATTTTCAGACTTTCAATACTTTTGATACCGCTAATACACTTTGACGCATACTCTTCCAACTTTGTATTGCATCAATTTTTAATATTTTCATAACTTTTAACACCGCCTATATTTAGGATGCTACAATATATATTCTATTTGGAGAAATTTAAGGTCGTTTTGAGCAGACAAACATAAATGTACGGTAGTACATAGCTTTCTTAATTGTATATTACGATAAGCATTGTTATTACACGGCAATTTTATACTTATGGCCATAAACTGAATGGCTGGTATTTGTAGTTTTATAACTTGAAATGAAAACAAAACCTAACGGTTGCCCAGTAATAAGGAAACTGTGTCGCATCGGCAATCGGTAAAAGCTTGAATTCGCCGGCAAAAAGAGGGATGCTAGCGAATCGTTTGTTCGGTATCACAGTGCTTATACAGGGTGTCCTCGAAATATACCGACAGCGTTTGACAGGTGATATAATATGCAATTTTAAAAGCTTTTTTCGAATAAAAAAATCCGAAAATGCTTTGTTTTTGATATGCAGGGTGTTGAAATTGAATTTTAAAAGATCATTGTTTTAAATTCAATTTCAACACCCTGTATATATAAAAAACAAAGCATTTTCGGAAATATTTTTATTAGAAAAAAGTTTTCAAAATTGCGCTCTTCATAACTTTTCAAGCGTTGTCAGTTTTAATAACATTTTTATGATTTCACAAAATAATGGCGGTGTAGTTTTTCAACCAAAAAATTTATTTTTAGGAACGAATTAGTCGTTTTACGGCAAACTTCAAAGAGACATGTTTTATAGGTACATAACTATTAACTTTAGATATATATGAAAGTGTGCTGAATCGCATATATTGACTAGTGAAAATCCAGTTTTTTTTCTTAGATTATGTATCATAACACAAAGTTGTTGGGATATCTTTGCATCAGGCGTTGGTAGCAATTTACTACAATCAAAGCTACTACTAGAGACTAGATCGAATGACTATTCTGATTCAATTGTCGGTATAGGTAATGACGCCGCGCACGAGATCATAGATAAGGAAATAGTGCAGGGTTTCTATAAATGATTCATGCATCCAAGCGCTTATGGAAATTATCAATTAAATCAATTTGCCGCCTCTCAGGAAAATAAACACCACTCTTTGTTTGACAGATACTTGTCAACTGCCAATTGCCTAGTTATTTGATCTATTTTAATTTAACATGAAAAAGCGTGTGAGATGGTGTATTGTTAACAAATTTTGTAGTATTTCCTAGGATAATTAACTTTATAAGGTTGGAGAAAGCTCAGACATGGTTTCATATAACTTTTAGGTTATGCTTAGTAATGGTGCTGTCACGACTGCAGTAAACCCTTGAAATTTGTATTGTGATGAATAAACAATGTTTTTAGTTTGTCGAAATGGTAAAATTCAGAGTTAGGAATTGGTATTTATTCTAGATAGGTGGCAGCGATGTTAGCTGCACTACAATACCCTGCATTCTGTGTTACTACCGGGTAGAGGCGTGTCCACCGTGGGATAATAATTGCTCAAATGACACAAAAATGCACACAAATGTTAAAATCGACTCAAAATAAAGCTCTTTTTAAATCTTACTTTATCGACGACCTCCGGTGTATAATTATGTGCTTATAAAGTATATCATGAAAAGTATAAGAAGTGATACATCAATAGTGTTGTAGTTGAATTATAAAATAGTCATATGCTAGCAAAATTACGCGGTATCGTTGTCGAAGCCTCATAAAGTTAAAGCGCTGACAAAATCACGGCTAGCTTTGTAAGTAATTCGGTAATCCTTGTCCAAGCTAACTATTAAAAATTGTCTGACGAACTGTAAGTTTGAAGGGACACGTCGTACAAAAAAAACAGCTAACTGACCTAAAATTATTATAACAAAAGTTAATCATTCAAAGCAATTTTATTTCAATGGGCTTTTCCAGTGTGCTTAAACGCACGTTTGAAAATCGGCAACGTAGGTCCATGTATTTACCGACCACACCAACTTATGTCGTAGTTCGTAAAGGCACCGCTAGATGACCAAATGACCGAGCAGTTGGCAATGTGGGTCTCTGTACTTACAGAACGCACCAGTCTAAAGCCATCGCTAGAAGACTTATTACGGATTTTCACAAAATACGACGTGTGTACGTTAATTAAAAAATTGTAAATCTATCATCGCATCTGCACTAAAAATTGAAATGTTATGTACACCAAAAGCATTTTCCTTCTCCTTTTCATCTTGTCAGGTATAGGTATGCAAAAGAAGTTAAATTCCAGCTAATAAATTCACTCCGCAAAGGGTACAGCTGTGTATTATTATGTATTTAACAACTGTGTTTTCACTCACTACTAGCTTTATTTACATACTCACCCGTTATTTATTTTTTGAGAAGCGAAAGGAGCCTAGTGGAAAATCCTAAGTTGGATAAAATGTCTTAAATGTTTAGCAAACTAAAAATAATTCGATTCCTTTTAATTAATGTAAAAATGTCGCTCCTAAAATAAATTTCTGAACCAATTGTTAAAGTTGAAGAGACTTAAGCTATAATTAAAATGCATTATACAAAAAGTTACCAATATTTGATAAACCGCAAAAATTTCTCCCAGTGTTGTAGCAAAACCATTATTTACCTTGCAGATATCGTACATCCCTTGGGTTTACGAGCTTTAGCCAACGTTTTACTGCAAATGCTTTACTTTCCGCATGCAGCGAGCCATCATCTCAATTTATAAATATACGCAGACGTAGCGCGATGCGCCTGCCGTCGTTAATATTTATCACTGATGCATTCATGTCTGCTGAACAGATTTGATTATGTGCTTTGCAAATAAAGGTGGAATTATATACATCCCCATCCCCATAAATATGCATCCCACTGTAGAGTCGAAACATGAAAAACAAACACGACCTGCAAAAACGGAGGGTAAGAATTACGAGTCTTGGCTTGCGGCAACATGAATTTTGTAATTAAAGGTAGAATATATCTGTGACAGACCTCAACAGTTCACTCGGTTGGATCAGGGCTACAAGAACAACATTGTGCTTGAAATCAATTGGTCCAATTCGGTTATATAACTTTCGGACCGTTTTTTTATTCAATTCGAAACTTTTTAGCACCAAACCAGCAAAATAGAAATGACAAACCCTCAGGTGAATATATGCTGCCACTTCAGCAAACATCTTTCTAAAACTTTATAAACTAGGGATGTTTATATCACAAGTAAGCGCAGATAACGAATAAGCTAAATAATAAAGGGACAAAGTACAGCTTTGGCAGCTCCGAACTATTTCCTCTTAATTACCAATTACTGCAACTTGGTCTCATTTTTCGCATACCTAATTATTTAAATAACCGTGGCCGTATTTGCATCAAGACTAATATAAGCAACTTACTAACATTATGAACTAGGTACATTAAAACAACTAACACAATGTTTTACTACATTTTTTAGTCCGCTTGCTGTAATTAATTAATGTAATGAAAGAGAAACATTTAAAACGCGACCGTTTGTTTCCGGTAACATTTTCGGTATATGTACCAAATGCTTAGTTGCGTATCCCTAGATTTCCTTATTTAGGTACCAACATAATACAGCAGTCCTGCTGCTAGACACAGAATGAAATAATAAATCAAGGGGTGATATCATATAGTTACACATTCTTTTCATAACGAAGCTACATATTTACCAAACTGCTGACGACAATTCAATGAAATTATAAAGATCTACTAAATTTTGCTAGATGAACAAGATGGTGAGAGATGGTCTTGTTCAAACCTGCGATTGTTCCACAACACAATCATACCACACATTATAATTACGGCAACAACTTAATAGATTATATTACATAGATTGGTTCAAAAAAATGTTATCTCTTCTCATTATCTAGCTACTTTCATCAAAATTCTCCCGAGCCCTCATAGCGGAATTGGTAATGTGCCTGGGGCTAAACCAGGAAGTCCTGATTCGAGGCCTAGAGAGAGTAGAGGATATTTTTTCGCTAAAGGTAGCCACAACACTATTATTTGATAATTTAATGTTTCTTTCTCATATGTGGTATCCGAATTACTGTAACATAACATATTTGCTAGTTCCATCACTCTTCGAACTAACTTTTTTCTGTTGATCGAAGTACTTCAAAACGGCACAAGTTGAATTGCAGTATGAAAGCATTTGTTGTGTCAGTTTAAGAAACTATGTGTCGAATAAAAAAATATTTCAATACTGGTGGCTTCAGTGGTTCCGTAAGAAAAAAGTATACTAGTAGCAGTTTGTAAGAAATCTGGGTGGTGTGCTACTCACCATAACTGAACTTTATGTTGATATTTTTAAACCTACCAATTCCCCTCAAACATCACAGGGGCTGCTATAATTCATACGGCATTGGTTACGGCTCGCAAAGTTTATCAAAGGGAATTTCGCTTTCAGGTGGGTCGGCCCTGTTGTTCAAAATTAAATTTCTCTGCATTCATTTTATATAAATTTCCGCGGAAATATTCGGCAACGTTTATCAAATATGAAACAAACCGTCCGGCGCAACTTTGAGAGTCCGGCAATTTATGAAATAACTGTAAGCCGCAGATTCAACGTTAATGAACGGCCGTTGCGTAGCAACCGCGCTTTAATGTCTCACCTGGTCCCCCCGGTTTTGCGACCGCCTAAGTACTTCATAAACTCATTCATTATGCATCATTTCGCGTTCAGGCACTCTTTTGCGAGACATCCTAATTGTGTGCACCGGCGAGTGGTTCACCAGATTTGATGCAATTTGCAATTCAGGATGTGGTTGCAGGGAAACGCTTCCTTCAGCAGAAACTTCGCCCTCAACCCGTTACTTTTTGTTCGGAGAGGTTAAATGTAAAATAGTTCAAACAATACGTGCGACGCTAATTGAGGTTACCTTAATAAACGTAGTAGATGCACGTTAATAGTATTAGTCTATGTGCGATAAATATGAAACACCGTTATACAACCCAAAAGTAAACTACCAGAAAATGTGGGCTTTGCACTGTAATTTTGCGTCCTCAAAAATAGTAAACACGTCCGTAATCAAAGTGAAATGAAGTAGTGTTTACATCGTTCCGATAATCAAGTCAATTTTGACCATTTCGAGTAGACTATTTATAAAAATATAGTGACTTGTTGCTTTTGTTCTTGACAAATTAATACCAAGAACGATCTCTTTCGAAAGAACTGTATTTCTTCCATTTCTCCATAACAACACAAGAAAAATGTATTTCTACAGCAATGGCTGTGCATGCTTGCCCGTCAATCTTAGCGCGAATGAATAGTCAGTTCCCACTGCGTCATGTTTACGTAACCAAAACGCATACACACAGTTCGAGCCAGAAGGTGCTAATATCTTATGCCAGAGAACGATCGGCGCGGCGCCAAATTCAAAATTTAAATCGGAACGCAACAAACAAGAGTGTGGATAATAAAAACATTACAAAAGACAACAGAAATGTGAAATGTTGTCGTTTTGTCACACAATTGAGGTTGCGAATACAAGATCTTAAGGTAAAAATCGCACAAACCCTTTCTGCTACTGATAACTGATACTGATAAGGAAAATCAAAAACTGCAGCAACGATCCCGAACGAACACCCGTTAGCTAACTGTATCGGACGCTAAATATGTTGTCTTATTAGCCTAGTTGTAGGTCGCGAAAACGGATAACTCCACTTAAAAGGACTGCCATCTGTCACACACTACAAAATGGCCCTCTTATAGAAAGAGGACGATAGAGGTTTCAAATGACACGAGTAGATGACAGCAACTTACAAGTGTAAGATTTTTACATTTTTTTTTCGTGTCAGTCAAAATGAAACACATAATAGTGATCATGCAAGAAAAGGACGTAACATAGGAATATGTTATATAAACTTTCAATATGCTCTGAACAGTTACAACACGGATAAGGTTATTGCTCTTTTTTTAAATTAAGTACTGTTTCACAAGTCTCATTTACTTTTTAACCGTTTTTGAGTTTTGCTAAATTCGTTATTTAACATTCGATTTGGCGAAATTTAAGGTTGCTTAGAGCAAAAAAACGAATAAATGTGCGGTGGTACATAGCTTTTTAATTGTTAAATTACGATAAGAATTGTTATTATACGGTAATTTTATACTTATGGCGATAAACTGAGTGATTGGTGTTTGTAGTTTTACAACTTTAAATGATAATAAAACTTAACGTTTAACCAGTAAAAAAGAAATTGTGTCACATTGTGTTTAAGGTATTCAAAAATTAAATACTTACCATGGGGCGCCACCTATCGGCAATCTGTTAAAATTTAAATTCGCCGGCAAAACCAATCGTTTGTTCGGCATCCTAAATGGAGGTATTCCTAGTCGTGAGCTTTGAAGGTGACATTCTCTATTCCAAATTTTGATTGCGGCCCGATTGTAACATATCACACGTCCCAAGAATATGAACCATCCTTAATAACATGGGAAGCACATATTTCCTAATATTATTTCTTAAGGATATTTCCAGAAAAATTCTGCAAAGTTATGCGTTTTGTCTGGATATTTTTTATAAAAATGTTTCTTTTAAAAAAAGTAGTGAAAGGAATTTTAATATATATTCGAAAATCTTAAATACTTAGCATGCATTTAATTGCCCAACTGGTATTGAAAACTTGGTTAAGATAGAGTCAGGAGTTTGCATATGAGACGAGCGACCCAAATTCAATTCCCGTCGATGGAAGTCTTTTTTTAATCTTCTTTTGACAAACAGTTACGGCTACGTTTTTGTAGATATGTTCAGCTTTGTGGAACAAGCAAGAACTTGCCAGAAAAAGCTTTGTTGGTCAATTTTAGCTGGCAATACATACTGCGTAAAATTCGAATATTCTATTCGATT
This sequence comes from Rhyzopertha dominica, assembly GCA_025024175.1. NCBI lineage: Eukaryota > Metazoa > Arthropoda > Insecta > Coleoptera > Bostrichidae > Rhyzopertha > Rhyzopertha dominica. The sequence goes on from QCXZ01000041.1 coordinate 25,668,731, forward strand.
ACTCAAGTTTTGAGGTAATCATCTTAAAATTTTGCAAATTTAGAGGTGTTCTTTAGCTGTAGTCAAATAGGAAATTTTATTATATAAAGTGCGCCACTTTTATAATAACTGAGAAAATTGCCTATCTGTGCTATATAGCTACGTGCGCATCCCTTTCAATCAATGTAAGAGCAGTATTTTTACTTGTATCTAACTTCTTTAGTTAAAAAGTGATGTCTAGTGTTTTCCTACTTGCAGTATTGTACCAAATGTCTGCTACAGTTACTACTTTCATTAGGTGCATTAGTGTCTGTTAACACTTATTTAACTATAGGTATATAATTAGAGTGCAGCGTTACAGCCATGCAATCAAAGTCCTTTGTGCAAGTTTATACTGATTTATTGCACAAGTTCATAGACAACGGGTTAATCTGCATGATTTTAGTCTAATTTATTTCTTTACCTTCTGCCTAGGCAGTAGATAATCCTACTTCTATTACTTTAACCTATGGCATAACTAGACATACTAAAATCTGCTAGCCAGTAAGCCGGGAAGCGATAACGGGGTGCGAAAACCCGATTGCTGAAAAGGAGCATGCAATGGAGTATCCCCTCTTGGTTGTTCGTGAACACGGCGACATATGTCCTCGTTAGGTTGAAATGCGCTCTCTGAACGGCAGTAAACGGAATGGTCGTGCAGTTTGGCTCGCACCAGGAGGCGTGTATGTGACTCTGCCAGAAGGGGAATAGCTGCATAGGAAGAATATGTAATCCCGTCTCATGAAATATGAAACTGTCCGTAGCAAGGGTGAACACCACTGAGAAAACCGTGAGTGACGCGAGCCAAACTACCTCTGGTGAAAGTAAGAACTCCGACACTACACGAGTGTGGTAGTAAATGCTTTCTGCAGCATGGCAAACTTTCAATGCTTGGAAGAAAAATGAAAATGCTACAACCGGAATCATCTCGGTTTATATATTTACACTGTATACGACGTCAATTCTCATTGACACGTTCTAAACAGTTTGAGTGAATGCTAGCGCCATCTATTGCATAATTCTGAACTTAATTGACTTAATTAATAACATTTCCCTAATATTTATAAAGCTATAAATTTATTATGGCCTTTTTCCAAAATACTTCTGTAAGTATTTCCTCTGCCGAAGAGGTAAAATAAGAATATATAGAATGCGAGAAAATTTTGGGGCATATATGGTACCCATGTTATGGTTGAGATTTCATGGGACGTGCGATATGTCACAATCGGGTTGTCAACCAAAATTTGGAATAGAGAGTGTCACCGTCAAAGCTCGACCTACAATTAGGCTAAAACAACATMTTTAGCGTCCGAAGCAGTTACCTAACGGGTATTCGTAAGACAATGGGTCAAGCAACCTATGGTTTTCTCTTTCTGACACCAACCTAGGTCTGTGTGTAACTAATTAGTAAATCAGTCATCGATGACGTTTATGGCTACTACTTCGACGTACATTCACGATCATAAAATCAACGTCAGCCTACTTAAACTGCTTTTTTATAAGCGCCCATTACTTTGCAGTGCTGACAACAGACTCCATTATTGTATTGTTTTCTCACCTTTAATTATATTACACTAGCTTAATAAGAGATATTTTTGGACACGTTTCTTTGAATCATGTCAAAGCACCGTTTGCTACGCTCGTCGTGCTCTAAATAAATTACACATGCGATGATAATATAGTAGTTTTGTACGTAGGCGTATAATTTTAGTAATATATTGTTATCACATCGGTATCCATGAGGACCAGCTATCACTATCTACTTTTAAATAATTTACGTTCATTTTGAACAACAGATTTTTAAGAATAAAGAAAACATCTTTTAAAGTTGATCGCTTAGAAGTCACTAGTTTTTGTGTTGCCCCTTCATAACCTGTTTATCAAGTCAGAGTCTGCGCAGTATTGTTTGTTCACATCATAATAGTGCAAAATATTTCTAGAATTTCATTTTATCACAATGCAGCAAAAATAAAACACAACTTAATAATTCCCACAATACTTGTTATTAATTTAGTTGAAAGCGAGTGAGTTACGCGCGGGATGACATGTTCAATTAGACCTTCTGCCGGACGACTGCTGGCCCTCCGGCTGACAGAAAGAACAACTGAGGCCACTCGGTTTAATTTAGTACTGTCAGGAGGCGATATTTCATCGTAACAAGGACATATGTTGTGGCAGCAGGGAACTGCACTGGCAGCCCACGAAGAAATCCGTGCTCGGGCCCCTGACTGAGGGTTTATGAGAAGGACCAACCATTACCAGCCAACGCCTGAATTCTCCTCACTTTACGAAGTTTGACCGGCAGAACTTATCTTCATCGTGTTTGTCTCATCTTAGATGGCCTACATATAACTGGGCGAAATGTTCACTACTCAGGAGAACGCATGTTTTACAATGAACAACTTTTATTAACATTAGGTTAACAAAATTAAAGCATATATCGCTACCGAAAAAAGGTTCAGAGCAATAAACAACAGCTTCTGGTATTCTTATTAGAAAGGGAAAGCTTTATTTTAAATTTGCCTTCAAGGTATACATTAACAAACATTAGTTTTTGTATTTATACGCCATACTTTTATCTCGTTATCTGGTACAAATCACTATCGTTATTAGTTGCTAGTAACCCATATTCTAGTTTGTAGTTATGTCTCGCCCTCGCCCATTGTTTCGAATTATTATAACTATTATTAAGAATTACCGATAGTTATTACCAGATATAATGGGATGAGCATTACCTCTGGTCAAAACTAGCAACATCTATTTGTACTTTGCTTGAAAGTATCGCGAATATATGTTTCCTGATAGGTGACTCAACTCACACCTTTAAATGTAGATTTAAGGGGTGAAATATCAGTGGTAATGGATATTAGAAGGAAAGGAGGTAGCTAAAAACAACCTATCTAGTCCGTGCATTATAATTTATATAGCAAGTTAAGATTAAGGCAAATAATGTCTTATAAAGTACATCAAGGCGATATTATTGTGTGTATTTTACAGTCTTTCCTAATAATTTGTATTATTTGGCACAGTACGATCAAAATAAGTTGTACAAAAAATATTAAAATTTTGTCAAATACTTAAAATAGAGTTTAAAGTAATTTTTGATGAAAAAGTTAAGGTTTGGTTTCCTCTTAAGTTTGCTGGTCAAGTCTTAGTTACCCTGTCTAAATTATTTTCTTCTCATGGAATAAATATTGCTTTTTCTACCGTAGGTAGTGTGTTTTCCCGTCTTGTCCGCCATAAAGACCAAATTCCAGTTTTAACTAATTCAGGCGTTTATAGTTTATCATGCAATGATTGCATTTCAGTTTATGTTGGACAAACGGGAAGATCTTTATTAATTAGAGGTAAAGAACGTCTAAAACAATTCGATAAGTATAAGAATACAGATATTGTAACAACAAATTCTTAGTTAGCTAACCACTTATTGTTGAATAAACACACTACCACACTAGACAATTTAAATTCATTACATTTGTGCAGTAAATCCTCAAAATTAAATTTTTTGAAATTTTAGAAATCTATACCTACAATTGTTAGCAAACAATAATTTACTATTTTAAATGATTCTTGTAATTTCAGTTGTCCTGTTTTAAACTATTTATTTGATCTAACTTAATATTACGTTTGTGTTGCTGGCATGTAGGTTACTTTTGGTTTGTAGTCAAGTTTGCTTGTTTCTAAATTTTTTGACTGTCAATCGTATTATAGAAGTTCCTTTTTTCTATGTTTTGACCTATATTGTACTGACGATGACTACCTGTTAGGTGAAAGCGCTTTACAATTAAAGAATTAAGAGGAGTACACTTCAAGAATTATTATATTAAAGAAGAACTCATTAAATACTATTCCACTTTGAGAGTATGGATTTTCTCTAACTTTAACAATAAACAAGTTATTCTACTTTATCGCACTAATTGGCCACCTTGTATATTTTCGTATAGATCCAGTGATACAATAGGTATTTAATACATACAGGTATAATACATCTGCTAGTTGCTACAGATTCGGAGCATGTTTTTGTTTCCTAAAATATTTTCTCTGAATTGTCTAACGCCACAGAGCAAATAACCATTTCTACACCTGTTAATTATAAGTGACTTGTGTTTTGTGTATTTAACCTGGGGTATCCTTTACATGATGTTAGTATATTGAGGTATCACAGTACATAGAAAAGATAATTGGCACCGATTGTTGACAAATATCAAAGTTGTGGTACAGAATATTTAGCGAACTATGTTAACATATTACCTATACACTAGCTGACTCGACATGTGTCGTCCTGTCCAAATTTCAATAAATTTGTTTGTGATTGTTTTCTTTTATTTGTGAAAAGTTATTGTTCGTGTATTTTTCGAAGAGTACATTCAGAAGTACGCTATATGGGAAATGTTACATGCGAGATATATCTATCCACAGTAAACGGCTGAAATGCTGGAAATGTGTGATATGCCTGGAATATGATCGACTTGAAGCTATGCGGTTTTGTCCTAAAATTTGAGCCACAATTGAATTAAGTCAGAGATCCATATTAACAAAATGATTTATTTTCTTCCATTAAATTTGAAATCACAATGAATCTCAAGGTGTTTTATTTACATATATTCCGAATGTAAATCTATAAATTTGTATGAGATAAATCGACGAACTTAATTCACTTCACGAAAACACACACACATTTCAGAACTCTCAACCCTATTCTTCACTTTATGAAGTAAAACTTGACATTAAATTTAAACCAATTAAAACTTGATAAAATTACTGAATGTATTGAGCGAATCAAATACGGGCGTTTACAGATTGCAAAAGAAAGGACCAGCTGTCAAACGACATTTGGGCACGCAGCGCCATCTATTGAAATCGAAATGAAGTGAAATTTGTTGGACACAAAATTAATTAATTATTAATTTTCTTCAAAACAGTAGAACAATATCTGGCGTATATCAAGCAAACATTTCCGACCACCTAAATTAAACTATAAGAAAGTGTGTATCCAGGCGGGGACTGCAAAAGGCAAAAAAACTTTCAAATTGTTAGAACATCCATGCCGGACGTGGCTACCATTGATTGGTTGTTGGGCAGTGTGCATAAAAAGTGGAGGGAGATTACAATTATGTAATTTAGGGCAATCAAAACTACAATAATTATGGTGCGAATGTGTTTGTTTCATTCCCAATTACATATTGTATGTGGGACATAATGAACCACTTATTTAATAAGTAATGCTTTCTACTACAGTATTGTATAGAAAATTTATATTTCAGATACTTTATTATATGCTAACACATCACAAGAAACGGCCTAAATTACAGAAAAGGTATACATTAATAATATTTAGTTCTCAGATTGTTTTAAACACGCAGGTGCTTATTATTATGTTGGGACACTGCATTTGCGCATTTATTGTAAATTTTGTCCTCTACTTTACTGCGCCATGTTGGCTAAATAAGTTTAATTTATCAAGCGGAAAAATCAATGCCCTAGCACGTTAGGCTAATCGCTCGTTGCCCACATATGTCCAAAATATACAGAAACCCACCCCAGCCGCTCATTGTTGTCGCGTCAAAACGGGAAATATCGACAACCAGTATAAATACAATTAGATTAAGTACGAGGGTAACCGTTGTTATTACTATTGCCTGAACTTGCGAGTTTGAATGCGTATAATTTGTCAGGGGCTGGGGGAGGGTCGCCCAACTTACCAAGATACAGATTGCATAATGCAGCATTGGAAACGTGCCATACTGTTAAGCGCTAATGTTATTGCACTATGGAGAACCATATAAAGTAAGGGATTACCCGCCTATGTTTTAACTGCCAGCCGGACGATTTCCCGTTATGGTTATATAAGCGTGATCTACGCCTTCTAGGATGTGTCTAGACGTCTCCATTTTCAATGAAGCGTCGCTACGGAGAGCTCCGGGTTATTGGAGAATGCTGATAAGGTATTTGTTCAGTTAGCGCACACTCTGTTCGGAAATTTCCTTGCTACTACAAGCTCTATTAAAATACCTGGTAGCTGTATTTTAATAAGTTTAACAAGAACACGCCTATATTAAGTACGTGGTAGTTAACTCTGACCCAAAATGAACATGACAAAGGTTAGTCATTCAAAGTAATTTTCTTMTAATGGGCTCCTATTTGCTGGGCTTTTCCAATGAGTTCAAACACTCATCGGCAATCGGCAATGTAGGTTTCTCTACCATCTTTGTTATAATTTATAAAGCCACCGCTAGATGACTAATTATCGATTTCTACAAATCACACCCAGAGTGCGTCAAAAGTTGCTTAAATAATAATTATGGAGGATATCAGGATCTACAACTTTTATTTAGATGATTTTGAGATGTCGCTGTTAAGACAGATGATAGTTGGAAAAAAAATACATTGCCATTTTTACTTGCCTCATCTATAAAAGTATACTTGAAACGTCAAAAGCTTCATTATCACAATTTTGTAGATGCTTCAAATTTTGATATTTTCCGTTTTAAAAATTTGTAGTCTGCACTGCGTTTTCTACATTACAGTAACTGAGCATTCCCTTTTGGTCAGTAATGAACTATTAAGTACTAAAAAGACGTCAGGATTGTTTAACCCCTAGTGGCCCCTCGTCCTTTAGATGGAACATCTCCGTTTCGCAGCGACCGTCGTTTGGCTGTGCTAATGTGTTCCACGGCTTACTAGACTAGAACGTGTTGCTGAATATTCATGAGTACAGTAGCTCATTTCAGCTTGTTTCAAACTGTTTTCTGCCTCCTCCTCGGGGCTTTTGATAACCGTTTAGTATCAGCTCAACCTCGTCGATTACCGAAGTTTTTAATGTGCAAGATTTAACGTTGTTAGGCCATTACGAAGGAGATTTATGGCCAATCGATGACGCTCGGGTGCACTGGTATTTTGTTTTGGATCGTAGAATTAGCCTAAGGATTTGCTGGAAATGAATAGGATTTCTTGCGGAGGGAATCTAAAAATATTTAATGGTAGACAAAGGACTGAGATACCGTTAATACGTATATGCATATGACAACGAAGTTTTCTGTTCACCGATCATATTGCTCTTTGAGAAAATAATAAATTGTATATGAAGTAGTTAATTGGGTTAGCGGGCCAATATACTCCCGAATCTTTTGAATTCCATCTGAATGTGACGCCAACTACACCACCAAAGCCGCCCTATTCAGATTCCAGGTAAGTGGCATATATTTATTAAAGTTTTCTATATGTAACGCTACTGAATAACATCCAGCACTTTTGTAGCGGGGTTGCTCGTCGCTTGGTGCTTGCGAGCATCACTATGGTGGCCAGATTATGGCGACCATTAGCCGATTACAATCTAAATTATTATATGATCAGCTGTTTATTCTTCAATGTGTAATGATAATGATAAGTAGTTAGAAGTGTTTGCAGACCAATATATTTCTGAAAAGTAACTCCGCTTTGACCGGGAATCCAACCCGGGACCTTTTAAATTTTAAAACAATTGAGATGTTATATGGAATATTTAAAATTATCATGTTTCAGATGTATTTATTTTACCTCATCCCATGTTACTTAAAAATGTAATAACGAATAAGTAAGAATTTAGATGGCAATGCCATCTGTCAAAATTACACTGAAATGATGACAAAGCCACCTAGCTGCCATTATGGGATCTACTTCTTAAAGGAAGTGACCTGTAGTCTTGCAAGTTGGCATGCACCTGCATACTTCAATTTGACAGCAGGCCCCCACGTCACTTTTTGCAAGCGAGCAAGAACCGATATACATAGATCTATCTGCAGTTGGTTGCGGTGCAGACAGCACAGCTTAGACATGCATTTTAATGTAATAACAAAATTAGTCTATGCCATGTTGTCTGCGTCAGAACAATCTATGGACAGCTATTTGGGATTATAAAGTCTCCTAAGCACAGCATCATAGCCAACGCAATCGCATAGATATGGCTCCAGCTATATAGGAGATTATCGAAAAATTAATGCGAGAATAATAACTATCGTGGACGACATCATACCATCTACTGATTAACGGTGCAACCCACCCGTCCCTGTGGGAAATCTACTCTGTAGGGTAACCTACCTTATAGTGTGTGTTTAAAAACCCACAGAAGTCCCGAACGACTGTGTTTATAAAGAAAACAGTTCTTAAGCAAAATAAGAAAAGTACTCTACCCCATATTACAGATGGCATGGTGTTGCACACAATTCACTTCGCCTAACTTAGCATATATAAGGGAAAGCAGATCTATGCCATTTTGTCTGCGTTGAGACTATAGCTGTGCTGAGCTGTATTGTTCTGAAGCAGAATATGACAAAGATTAATTCTGTTATTATGCTTGAGAACTGCACTCTTTTCAGAAGTGGTTTGGACTCTTTTTAAAAACATACTCTTTAAGAATATATTTACAGCAAATGAGTACAAATACTGATAATCATGAAAGAATGATAGGCTTGCTTACTTTGTGAAATCCATGCGAAACCAGAAATTAGTTATAGGAGGAATTAAAATTTACAACCAAAGTCTAAGTTAAGTTTTTTATATATTTTTACGCTTATTTCAGGTATTGATTCAAAAGTTTAAAAGTAAGACACCTGCTTCACAAAAATGCTTTGTAAATTTGTTATTCCCGATACGTTCCGACCAAACGAATGACCAAATGCGTTAGGCTCCATCGATGTACGATGGCCAGGACATCAAGTATGCACTGCCATGATATAGGTCAATGGAAAAGCAGGTGGTTGTAATTATGCCAATCTGAAAACCCCGTCAGCTAGATTTTTGTATTATACATAACAATAAGAAGTCATCAAACGGGCGTTACGCGTTCAATGGGGAGGTGAATCAGTTGCCCAAAAAAAAGCCGCGTCACACAATATAAGAAGGTGCAGAGCTATTACTTGATATTTTGACATACTAGTTGTGAGAGCCTACTTCGCCACTAGAACATCTGGTCTGGGACTGGTCTGTCCACATCGAAAGGGTATGCACTGAGTGATTTTAAATATTCATATTGCGTCCTCGGGAAAAATATAAAAATCGCTAGCAGACACGATCTGCACGAGGCGTCGCACATGCGGCGGTTATTGCGAATTCCTGCTGTCACCGGCGCTTGTTTTAGACCCGTGACAATCGCGTAATCGCGCGACTGTCACGTTCCTAGGAGATTAGTGCCTGTCCGGCCAGACGGAACAGAAGAACTATATTTTAAACCTGATAGCGAAACCGCGGTGTTTCGTTTTTTAATGGCGTCATTTCCTGCCCGAGCAATAAACTAGCCGAGCGACATAGGGTCCCCGTTTGCACATAAAAAATAATCTGCTTTTCTGACCGTTACGGGTGTCATGGAGACTGTGGGGTGTTTGCGGATTTATTCGGTTTCTCCGCCGCATCGTCAGCAGCACTCGATGCCAATTTGGCCCTTCGGCCCTAAGCTATCAGCTTTCCCAGCTTCTTTGACGTCAAAAATTATTAGTAATACAACAGTTAAGGCGCAGAAGTATTATTTATACTTGATAGTCAAAAGCCCCTTAACTTCTTGGGTAAGTCGACAAATTTTAAAGCTATTTCCTAGCAAAATTTTTTCAAGAAGCTGGACTATTTATCCACTTAGTCATTAGGCTTTTTAGAACACGTGACTTTTGAGCGACTGCCAGGGGGCAAATTTCAAAACGATGCAGCTTCTAGCGCGCTGTCATAGAAACCCCATTACTTAATGCCAACGTCAGTCACTAGAGCTGGGACATTCGATTCAATTCAAATCGTTCAATCAATCGCGTAGATTCGGATCATTCAAGTCGTTCAAAAATCATTACTGAGAACAAGTTACCGAGTTGTTTAGACCTGCTTAAAGACATATGGATCGTGAATTGAAAGTGACAGKGGGTCTCCTGTCTTGCCACAGCATATAAATATGCTCTCATGCTGTGTTCTCGTCGTGTGCTGTCGTCAGCCGTTAACCATGTACGACGCACGAACGACGCTGATTCATTAGCTGTGAGCCAAATCAAGGCATGAGTCATTCAATTTGAACGACTTGGTCATGAAGGACCCAACTCTATCAGCCACGCGTCCGTTTCCAGGGTTTCGCAGGCACGTCCCATGCGTGCGCTTTTTGCCCCCTGGACGCCATATGGGATGACGTAATCTTAAAAAGCCTAATTCAATTTTGACTTAAACGGTGTTAACGATAGTATTTCTAGACAAAAGGTTAGGTTTCAGTCTGCTTCTTTAGCGCATTTCCTTCTATTGTCGAGATCAAAAAAAGGAACATGTTGATCATGTAAGCGCAAGACCTATATTAGCCATCAACCAGCGCGATCTGTTGAGCAGTTCGCGACAGTGTGACAGGCATCAGACAGAAGGACGATTGATTAATCAACTTCCAACAAGATTGAAACTACATAAGAATTCTACGAACTGTACAAAGCGAATTTACCAGTCACAATGAACTTTTGAAACTTCATTTGAAAGCAAGCCTTCTACAACGGCAGTGTTTTGAGTTTAAAGAACCTGGTAAAATCTATAGGTTTTAAATGCAAGAAACATTACAACTTTTACGGATGTTTAAAGAGGCAAACAGTGTATAAATTTTTTTGCGCAACATGGTTTTTTCTAATTTATTATGCACATGGTAAGATGACTCGGTTCTGTCGTCCTATTCGGGTCTAAAGGCCATCGTCGGTTAGAATTGCTTCCTAACGTTTCGCTAGCACAAGTGGCAAGTTTCTTCAGAGGTCGTTCCATCTCCGGTGCTGGATGTAGACTGTCCACATCATCATCTACAGAATACTGTACACCCCTCCTAATAACAGTTAGTTATCTACTGTGGTGATTTGTGATATTTATTGGTTAACGGTTTTGTGTTCTTGCTATTTCCATGGGAAAGACAAAATATAGTGGATTAGTTGGTAAGTAACCTTTTCAGTCTACCGAATATTAAAACAACATCGTGTATAAAAAAGCTAGCAAAACCGCGACCGACTTTATTAACATTGAAATCTTCAGGCAATCATAACATCGTGGTTTTAAGATTTCGCGGTATGACAAGTGCGAGTGGTTTTCTACTCCATCCGAGGATGCAACGTGGTCAAAGACGGGGTTCGCAGATTGAAGGATTTTCCGCATTCTAATGAAAAGCACTCTAAATCAAAAGACCACATTTCAGTGGGTGTAAAATTAAGCTTTTTGCTAATTTTAATGTCGCGACGGTATTCAATAGTGGAAAAAGGGATGCAATAAAGATACTATCTCTTTCCTGGTGGTACAGTAAATTGCATGTCCTCCTATTAGATATTTGTTGTACAAGTTTGAACATAATTGATATTTTGACTATAAGATTTAATTCTTGTAAATCATGTAGGTAATAATAACTTTGACATAATTAATATACATAGTTTAAGGATTCTACATAGAATTCAGTATAACCACGAGCCGCCACTGCCATCCAGTAAGGAGTTGTCTTTAAAAAAGGTATATGAATTTCATTTCGTTTATGAGGTTCGTCTTGAACGGATCAACTCTTTAGTATGCTTGACTGCCTTACAATAACTAGTTAACATTTCAGTGTTCATGAGCTAAACTGCAAGTATTTAGATCTACTTTTCCCATACTCAATTTAGACGGCGACCTAACGAACTTCACTCAATCCCAAAAAAAACGTATTTTTCCAAGTGTAAAAGTTTTTCATGCAATTTGCCTTCTTCCCCGGGGTGCCTTTGTGCCTAATGCGGCTCCATCGATGCTCGGCAGTGCTAACAGAAGTTTGAGGAAAGAGGTGCATCGTCAGTTGTCCTGCAGTTTTACTTGACGACTGAACGGGGGCGCTACGCCTCCGCAAGTGGGGCAATCGATACTGAATCCCGTCCGTGCAATCGAATCCTCGACGCCCTGTGCGTGCCAGTGCGATCGGAAAGTTCGCCATCCCCCAAACAAAACACGACGGTACATCGGGTAAACATTTGCACACGTCGCGGTCGTATCGGGTCGGCTACCCATCGGCGCACCCGCACGCGCGCCAATGGATGACCGGGATGATAGGATCGGTAAGTGCTTTATGTACCAGGAAGAATTATACCTAGCTGTACTCTTGTCGGGTCCACCGAATCTCATCATAATAATGGATTTAATATTATCAGTTTTCCAATAGCACGACTGCGTTCAGTGCAGTTTAATGCAGGCTTTTTTACGGTTACCAACTCTACTCAACTTTTTGTTCAAATTAAGAGTTATAAAATGTTATTCTACTCTTGACCGTAGTAAATTATTTATATAGGTTCGAAGCTGTACAAATTCAAATGACCGTTGTTACTATGTGGCTGCCTTGTGTGCCACTGACACCACCTTAACTTAGTGATTGTTATACAAAAAAATATTGTTAGGCAAATATTTACTTGAAATTAACATATATTTCTCCAGTTTTGGCCATGCCACGCATTAGTCCGGCCTGCCAAAATATATTAAATAAGTAGCGATCCCACTAGTCGCTTTTGTCGCGTTATATTCCGTGCGTAGCATCGTGATGTACACCTCGTTTCATAAATAATGTCACAGTCCGGTACAGGGTTAACATSCGGGTTACACTTCGGCCGCAAGCGGGCAGCTTAATAGTTCGTTAGATTTGCTCTATCTTTAAGGTGAAACAGGCAATCTCCCAAACAGTACACCTGCATGCAATTAAAGCACCCGTCCTGATTCACGATGCTTAGACGGAAATATTCACAGGCGTGTATAAGCAGCACATGATATAGATACATTGTTTAAAACTTGAAAGCAAAATATTCCAATTGAAAAATTGGGCATCAAGCTTGTGTGTTATGCAGTTTATAGATATACCTATATAAAAGTTGTTGCCTAGGTAAAATATAAATATTATTCAGTAACTACGTAGTATAGGATAGCTATTTATGTACCAAGGGCATTATTTAAATTATAATGCCTAGAAGACGAAAGTAGCCGGAGGGCCTTCGGCCCTAGGGATATATATTTCTCCAAGGTATTATAGACCGATAATAGTTGAGTAGAAAAATAAAAAAGCATATACTGTAGTATGAAGAAATGTTATATAAATTACTATTACACAAGCGGTTTTTCCGGTGAATCAAATTACTTACAAGGTACTTACATCTAAGTATACACTTTACTCAGTGGCGTGCCTAGAAATATTGGCTTGGGTATTGATTATTACACACGGTGTGAAAGAGAAACGTTTGCAAATTATTAAACCACAAAATTATATTATTTTAATTATTCAAAACTAAAATTTAATATTTGTTTACAAAACCATGATTTATCATGGGTCTTGGAGATCTACTCCTGATCCTGCCATCCCATGGACATGCCACTGAATTTGTTCGTTTATAAACTAATGCGCACGGTTTTAAACTTTTATTTAATAAGAGAATGTAGTTTTCATGATTAGAAGTGAAAATAATAGTTTTCTGTATAACTATATTTTTCTTAGAAATGAATTAATGTTAGCGCTAGCAGTCAAGCATAGTTCCGTTTTATCTCAGAAGTTACTGAACATTTCCAAAGTTAGACATCATTTGCCTGCTATGCTGGAACCCAATTTTTAGGCATTTACCTGTTTACTCGCAATATAAATGCACTACCCTAATACTTAAAAATATACCCCAGAGGCAGGTGTCTGAAGTTGCAGTTGCACAGAAATATTTTTAACTTTAGTATTTGAATTTAAATACAATTATCTGAACAAAATAGATGACTTAGCACAATGTGAGTATTATGCTGAAAAAAGAAAGAATAAGGAAGCAGCTACATACGATAACTTAAAGTAAGGTTTACACAATTGCTGTGTAATAACAATATTTTTTAAACCCCATAGCTTATTCAAAATCGTTTCTGTGCTCCGAAATTATCTATATTTATAATTACGAAACCCCTGTTTGGAGTGAAAATATATTAAATTCAATTTCCCGTATCAAGTACAGATGCACGTGACAATAGTTATAAATATTAAGTAAATGTCCTGTATTCCATCCAATTTCCTAATTTGACAACTCGGTATCCGAACTGCTGACTTTATTGGCAGAAATAATCAGTATATCGTATATCGTCTCCGTTACAACTGTTGTTTAATGACATATTCTACACAGTTTTTTAAGTTTTGTTGAGTAACTAATTCGATAATTTTAAACAATATGTTTTTACGTATTTTATTTTTAAAATTGTATCATTTTGACCGATGCGCGATGTATCATTTTACTTGAGCCCAAATCAATTTGATCGGGTCTAATTGACAATGATAAGGCGGAAAACGTAGCACCAAATTATCATGCTTTGAAGATCACTCATCCAGCACGTAACTCGTGAATCAGTGTTTGTGCTGATTAGCTATTATACAGAAGCGCTTTTTCAGCATATCTTCTTGAAAATCAATGTTTTTGTTAAGCCATCACTGAATAATTTTGCATTTGCGCCAAGAATTTGATAACTCGCGCTGTCCATTGCGATGACGGAATTGCAAGGTAACATGGTTATAATGTTTGTTTGCAGTGTTATTTTTTCCAACTTGATTATGTGCTGTTTCATGTTTATAGATTCTAACAAGCTTGCTGAGGCATGAATGAAGTTCATTGTATCCTTACAGAAAACTATAGCTTACAACATCAATAGTTTTCACTTAATTAATGCGAAGCTAACTTCTCATTAGATCGAGTATGCAAAACTAGGTACACCTTCAACGCAACTATGGAACTTTAAGCTAAACCTTTATCTAATTGCCTTTTTCAAACCTTACGTCACTTTACATCGCGAATGGAACTACAGTAATACATGTGTACTGCCTATATGGAGAGTAAAATGGGACTAAATTTAAATTTGGTAAAATCATATTAGTTAGTTCCTTACTGGAATGGACAAAGCCTGCTATTTCCAGTGCATATTTCCCCCATATTTTTCAGTTATGAAGAATTTACTCAAAGCTCACTAGCTTAACTATCTGGGATTGAGATAAAACGCGCCCTTTTAACATTGGGTATAAAGGTGCATTCTTTCTAATTTTTCTTAATCGGTAATCGGAAATTCAGCGATCGAATTAACAAATTGTAACCAATCGTACTTTCCAAAGGTTGCCCACAGAACTAGTAACAATTGGGTATTTGCTATGTATTCATATTTTATTAAATTGCATATTAATAGGTAGCATGTAATCCACAAAACAGCTGTGACAGCTTATAAATTCGAAAAAATTGATCGTAAGGTGTATTTTTAATATTAAAAATGTGAATATTTAAAGGGACCGCCAAAACGCGAATATATTGGCCGTGACGTCAGGTGTCTTGTAAATGGCCGCTTGTTTACATCTGGGGTCAGCGCGTCACGCGTCAGCCTCAGCCCGTCAGTTTATCAGTTTGTTGTTTGCGTTATTTTGTGACAAGCGAATTAAAATACGCCAAGAAAATGGGAAATAATTATGAGTTATGACTTCTGAAGGCATGTTCATTGTTATGAAATTTGTGTACAGCGACGAGCGGTTCAACGCGGCGGAGATGAGGAACGTAAAAGCAACAGCATAAGTGAACTTTTTATCAAATTAAAGTAGCATTGATAATTTGATAACAGTGGGTAGTTGGAAACATACTGTTTGTAAACATAAAATTGTAAGAATCAAATATGTACCCTAAACTTGACATTTATTTTAGAGGTCAAAATAAATATAAATTGCCATTTATTTTCGGGGCTCTTGTGGCCCGTTTCCGGTATGGCTAACAGTTGAATATATGGGGAACAACGTCGTTCTTTATTATAACATTCCCCACTATCAACTTAAAACGCATTTAATTTTTCATATCCTCTTCAAGCTATAACAAAATGAAAACTGAATGGTAAACACTTACAACCCCAAAAAGAATAATAAAACTTACAGTAAGAATTAAGATGATCTTCATAACAGAAAAACAAATTGCGATTTCGGCATATCACGTCTAGGGATCTTAAACAACTTTTTCATACGTTGATAATCTCGAGGAACGGTTGCGAAAATTTTGTTAGCTGTACTGACTGAAGTACTTTTATAACCATGTACAAAACAGCACTTGTTTTGTTTTCCATATATAATAGATGCTTGTAAAACTACACATATCACTTTTTGGTGCGACCTCTTACACCGTTCTTTCAATAAAAATTAAACAGCACGCTCCCCGGTAATGTTTTCATGACACTTGACGTCACGAGTTGAATAACCTTGGATAGAACCGTTTTGGCCGTGACTCCTAAGATTCGAATTTCAGGCCTAAAATTCTCTACCTACAAATATTTTTTTGTTTTTTTAACATGGCGTACGATATATATGCACTTCAAGATTCATTTTACGTAATTTTCAAAAAAAAAAGTGATAATACCCAATTACCTTCGTATACAAGTTACTACCCAAGAGACATACATCCTTGGTAAATTCTATATATCCTTTGAACGAATATGATTCGCATGTAAGTAGATTGTACTTTGAGAAAACCTATGCACGCGTCTAGGACGTCTGCATGAACTTCATGAACTACGGACCACGTAGGTGGCGACGTCAGTCAGGCTAGTGCACGTGGACTATTTTCTTGCTTATTGGACTTGAAAGGGCACACTTCCAGTATTAATCGCATTGCATGGACGCTTATATTTTTATTTGTCGAACTCTTTCCATACTCATAACCAGAAAAGCTTTACTTTCTACTGGCAACCAGTATCAACTATGATGCTGCAATATTCCCCATGACACTGTTTAATGCACATGTATATACTCGTATTCAAAGTTTGTCTTTCTGAGCAGAAAACTCCCATTTGACAAAATTTATTTCCGTCTGCATGAAACTCTTCGGCACAAGCTTGCAGCCACACCGCTATAGCATCTGCAGCTACCGTTATATTGATATCGATCACGTGCTCGCTTTATTTCATCCCATCAGACTCTATAACTGTGATCGCAGTTGGAAACAGAAATAATCCTATGCGGGAACTCAGACTGAGGTGGCCAGTATGTTTGAAAAGTCTACCGATTTATGGGATTTGTTGGATATGCAGCAGACGTGTCGAAAATTGGAGTTTGCAGCGGATCCAGGGAATATCTCTGCGAAGAGGAATTCGTATGTTTAAGCTCAAAAAATCTCATCTGACAAAATGCATGTTAAAAATTTAAAACTGAAGTATTAAAGTGATAGTCACTTCGTTTCAGCTTTTTCTGGATAAATATCTCTTATTTCAAACTGTTCAAGTACCCCTGCCTCCAATGTGGCAAACATTTTAGATAGCTAAAAGTGCGCTTATTGCACAGAAGCTCATAACGTTTTACTCGTATTTACTATAATAGTTTAGTACTGATAATAAAAAAAAACGAATAGGTAAGGTTGAAATGAAGTCTTATAGGAGAACATTATATGTATACAGCTATTACATACAGTACGCGAATAAAGCCTCCTCTTCCCTATGTTAACTTTTGAATGCATTAAATCGAATGCGGATAAGATTTTTAATAAATGATTTTCTTTCATAGGAAATATAATTGTAGTAACTGGGGTCCCGTTACTTTTAATTTAAAAGCAAATTGCGTGCTCATGTTAATAGCAACGTAAATGTCATTGTCGCCTGGCTGCTCAAATGTGTTCAGTCTACTTAGCCTTACAAATTATTTATTCAAAAATCAAAATTATTTCTGCCATAATTACAATAGTTATGAATACTATAAAAGCTTTACGCGCCCGCACATGTCTCAAAATGGTCTTTATTCATTTTAAATCCATCATTGTGATTATATCCAACAGTTTTGTAGTTTTTCTATACAACTATACAAGGACAGCTTTTGTGATTTTCGTTTCTGTTGAGTAATTAGTAAATCACTTATGATCAATCATTTTCAAATACTCGATATGTTGCCAGTCATTTCTCGATATACCGTATCCAAAAGATTTCGCAAAGCATTCAAATCTACTTACTGCCGGATATACGATAGAGTCGCAAACTTATACAGCCTAAACCACGCCCTTTCCAAAATAATGTAAGCTTAAACGTGTCAGTTTTCCTTGACTGTATCTAAGTATATCGAACATGGATGTAAAGCATAATTATTATAAAATATGCAGCCAAATCAAAGAGTATGCACCATGTCGTTTGCCTGTGAAGCTTGCGCTGCAGTCACAATAGCCCCTATCTGTATGTAACTAGTTGCACGCTTTATTAGCCAATAAAAGCGACATTCCATTTATTTATACAAGCAACGGTAAACTAGGGTCAGGTCAGATCAGGACAGGTAAGGTTATATTCTGTTTTGTTTTACAAGTAACTACAGACTCCGGTGTTAAACTACAGGCTGCTGCTATTCCTCTATATTTAAAATGTGAAGTTATTGTTTTGAAGCATTATGAACATAGTCATAAAGCCCTTCAGTGTATTTATATATACAAACCGCCACTAATAATTATAAAAGTACACCTTCCTATAACAGGAAACTGATAACAAGTTCTTTCTATGGCTTTAGTATTCATAATATCAGCGAGTCTCCTAATTGTATTATTTATATAGATGAGGACTTTTCACTTTAAAATAAAAACATGCCATACATAAGGAGCCAACGGCCAATATCCAATATCAATTTGCAGGTGATAAATACWTGAATTTCTAATAACTTGAATTCTCCCTGCGTCTTACTTGCCTATAGGTAGTTCATATATGTTATAGAACAAACCAGATGCAGCTTGTGCTACTTATCCGTGAGATTTTTGCGCTTTTATCAATGCACCTAGGTTCATGTCCAAAAAATAAACATTTTAACTAACTTACTAGCTGTATTAATTTATTTTATTGTATATTAATGATATTCGACGTTCCTTGTCGGTTGTAAACTGGTCGATCACTATGTCATTTAAATTAGGAATGATTGAGACGATTTTTGTATAAATAGAAAGAGAAATTACGTTCCGCTTCTGCAGTTGTCATTGGTCTTGTTACGAGCTTTTTGTGCTTCCCTCATTGTTGGGAATTGTTTGAAAATAATGAATTTCATAAGTAAGGCAGCTCCGGTTTTATTAGTTGTCGCCACATTAAAGCACAAAATAACCAATTTTGAGCATAGGAATTAGTTGCGCTTGCGTCCGCCTACACGCTGTCAGTTGGTGTACACCCTGCATCTGGATTATAGAACCATGATGTTGATCAGCTATTTCATGCGCCTATAAAACACACTAGTAAGAGCAAGTAATTTGTATGATATGGTGCATTGCAGTGTTGAGGTGCGGTGCGGCGGGACGATATACAATGGCGCGATACGCAAAGATCATTTTTTAGCAATTAATTTAACTTTAATCATAATTACAAAGATATCGACTAACGGTTTTTACCTTTATTTTGGTTGTTCTGCAGTTCATATAGACAAGCCGCCAATGGTACAATCAATTCACAAAACAGTGTTTCAATCTTACAGTTGATTAAGTTACTAATGCTGCAAATTAGGTTTAGGTTTTTAAAACATTTGTATTAATTACTTTTTGTTTACTTCAATTTAAACGTTACCAACTTGAAGGAAATAATGAAAACTAGAGCTTAATATATAGGCAAAACCACTTCTATGTCGTGTTGTCTGCACTAGACCTAGATGAACTATAATAATAGTTGAAGTAATGAAGTAGTTGAATACGATGCAGACAGTATAATGTAGGTAAGCATTAAAAAATAGAACTTGCAATAATGTAACTGACAATATACATACCGAAAAACCCCATGTGTCTTGTATCACTTAAAGTTACTATCTTAGTACAATATTAAGCAAATATAAACGACTATTTGAAGGGCAAATAGAAGCAGCGCCAACAATTGAATTTGAGAACAAACGTGGCAGATTATATAAACATCCTCTTAACAATAATGAAAAAATGTATGGAATTATTTATTAATGTGCTTAAAACAGACAATATAATGGATTAATAAAGTAAAAGGACAGATGAAGATGAAGAAGGATCAATAGAGGATTAACTGTACAAGAAGAAGAAACATAAGGAACAAAGAACAATAGTAAAACAATGAGTTAAATAATCCAAGAGAAATGCACGGAGAAGTAGTTTGGAAATTGCATGGAATATGAGAGCAAACCTAAAAAACAGACAGGGAAAAACCTACAACTGATACATATTAAAGACCAAAACAAAAAAAAAATGCTGAAAGAGAAGATAGAATCATTGAAAGATGGCATGAATACTTCAATTACTACATAGGGAGATTTCAAAACGATAAAATAGAGGCTGACGAACTTCAAGGCCTGTAAAGATAAGAAGCATGACGTACTTGAATTCCGAACAACTGCGAAATTGGTAAAAAAACATATTTTTGAGGTTTATCAATGAAGTAGTAAAGATTTTTATTATATATACATACTTTAGTTTAGTGCCGATGACTCCCAAAATACCTGTACTATCGTCAGTCCTCAACACTTGCTATTTTTAGAATCTAAATAGATAGTTTAATAATTAATTAATAAATAAAATAAGAGTTCTTGATTGGAGTTGGTGTTGTTTAATACTACTAATACTGTAAAACAACTAATTTAACTAGATGAACAGTCGTTTGGATTTACTATGTACTAGGGTATAATTAAACGTTCTTAAAGAACTGTTAAATATTACTAAGTATATATCGATTGATTAGGTGATTGTGGAACATTATATAAATGTTTCAGCAGCTTATTTTATCAATCTCTCTGGCTTAGGTGCGCTAGCAGTCTACAGATTGGTTTCACTTCCTTTTTTATAAAATTACAGTCACATAACACGAGCCGGCTGACGTGTTCTACCCCTGCCAGCATTCGGTGTCGAGGGAGCGATGCATCATACAAATGCGCCCGCTCGCAACAGATACAGACCCGAATTAAGACGACTGTAAAAACGTATTCCACGCGCGGGGTTTCGGCGCTTTTTAACTCTAGAAATTCAATTACCGGCGCCACTCCGAGCTAACTACCACTATATCCAATTAGCTTCGTAATTTTAAAATTGCAAGTGCCAATTCGCCGCCACCGAGAGTCACAAAGGGGGGCTGTCGAACCAATATGTCGGATCGAGCTAAAAAGAGCACATTTTTCAATTCGTTTTAATTGAATAATAAAGGGCAATTTTCAATATGAAAGCAAAATGAACTTGTCGACGCCGGACTTGTAACTGTCATTTTTACGGGAACAGGTTAATTCGTTTGTTATTACGTCACCGATGGAAATTGAATTAATATTTGAATAACGTATTTTAACATAAATAACGAGTTTAAATTTTATTACTTCATAACAGACAAACGAGTTAAGATTAAATGACTTTTTCAAGCGGTATTAATTAGAAGTAAAGTAGTTCAGTGATTTTTACTTACGTCTCTGGTAGTATTAATTTTATAATTCAGATTCACCTGCCGCTCGCAGTTTCTTATTCTCTTTGGCAAACCAAACGTGCATCAGGTTACCATAGAAGGTAAGTCTGAATTTTTCTTTCACATATGTCGAGCCTACTGCGATGGCAAGCATGTTTAACGCTTAACTTGATATTCTTCTAATACCTACAGACCCTGTGTACTTATATCAGTAATATTACTTCATTTTGACATGATGTGACTGTAGTAGTAAGTAGGTAAGTGATCGTTAGAAGCACAACTTCCACCCTACCAAATATGGTGGAGAGGAAGTAGACCATCCAACAAGCAAAATTATTTTATAATTTCCAAATAGCAAGGCATATTTGTTATATTGTTGTTTTATTATTGTTCCTCGACGTCCATTTTATTTTATAAGGTATTCCCCTACGAGTATTCAGCTTCAGTACACTAAACTGTTATATAGTTTAGTGTTAGAAACGTTTTCACAGCAAAATTATAAAACAGTGTTAAGCGCCGTTTTATAGTCATTGTATAAAGGTTTGCACAACTTTTTATAGAACATTTTTCCAGTGGAGACAAATTATTTTATAGAGTTTAAATATGTGTTATTCAACACTAAATCGTCATCTTGTGAACACCTATAAAACTATTATATTAGGTCTTGATTTGACACATGTAAAAAAACAATTTGTTATACAGCAATTTCTTATGTGATAATCATGCTTTATAAAGAGGAAGCCATATTATTATCATGATTGTAAACACATATATGGCCGCCATTGCGTAAAGCCCACTAAAAATTATTTTTTTTTACAAAAAAGTAATGTACAAAAGTTATGTTTCTAACAAAAATGATTATAAAATGCGGTTTATAATCAGTGCAGATAGATTTAAGATGCCACACGATTAAAAACATTTTTTGTATTTTGTCAATATTTCTTTTAAATTGATGAAATACTTATTATTTTTGAAGCGCTTAAAAATTTTGTATACATATATGCATATGTTTCACAGAAAATTTTGTTTGGTAGTAGTTTCTTGTGACTACAATTCAATACTACGCATATTTTATGTCACAGGGTACGGTATATATCTCGGTCTGAGGACATGTTTTATTTTACAGAGGAATATGGGTTGCAACTTTACCCAATCGTTAAGAAATAAAACATTCTCCGCCAAATCGGTTAAAACACCGAAATATTCCTTTGAAGATGCTGAATGCAACAGAATTGTAGCATAATAGAAAATGCCGTAACATTTATAAAACTGTTTTATAATAAATTGCTATAAAACCGTTTTGTAACTGATTTATAGTAGGTAATTTTTATACCACCTCTGTAACTATCTACAAAACTGTTCTGTAACACCTACTAGAACCATTATGGGATACTGTATATAACTAAAATGTTTTATAAAGATGCGCCTTTTTGCATCTTTAAGTATTCTATAAACGTTATGACAATGTTTACAAGAGTACAACTGTTTTATAAAAATTGTTTTATAAACGTTTGCCTGATCATTATAAAGCTGTAAGTTGCTAGTTGGGCACCACCACTGTATCAAAGCAGCGATCAGTATGTAGCCGGCATTGTAGCCAAAACTGTAACCCATTTATAAAAATTAAGCTTCAAAACCACTGTTTACTGTTTAAAACCGAGCTTTCATTCAGGTTTATTGTAAAGTTCAACTAAAGCTTATATTATAATATACAGATTCCACCTAAGCTTCTCTTCTTTGCTAGTATGTTTTATGACATTCTACCAATCGCCTGGTAAATTTTTTCAACACACTAAAACTCAAACAAATTCTGTCCTACCACGAACATCAACCACAGCTTTTAATTTTTGTCTTTATTTTGCTTCACTAAAAACAAAAGTTCAGCTTTCAGCACGCCTACTATGTATAATATAATACGAAGCATTATCGAGCACAATCATTGCGTTAACCTCCAACTTCAGTACAATTGATGAGAACTAATCTGCCAACCCTTTTTATGTCGTCATTGTAGTCACATTTTTTTACTCAAAGGGCAGCAATCCACCTTCGAAAAATCTACTGTATTCAGATCTTATGTGGACAATAATACGACGTTTACCCTTTGCTTTAAGAATTTTCTGCTTGTCTCGGATTTTTGATCCTTTGTGTGCCCAACATTCACCCAAGTTTAATGAAGAAAATAAACGTTCTTTCCCTGTTCTTCTTTCTTTCTTCTTTCTCGTTCAAAAAGCTGCCACGTTTTTTTAAGCTGTAATAAAACCAATTATTTTACAGAATAAGAATGTTTTCGGTTGTACTTATGCAAAATTAAGTTGCTTCGACAATGTTCTTAGCGTGGCAATTATATAATGCGGAATGTTTTTATTATTTATATAATCCAAACTTTCTACACGGTTGGAAGTTAATTTCGTTTCATTGTCGAAATAGTCTAAAATTGCCCTCTTCTTTAGTATTTTTTAAGCTGGCGGAAATCGCGGTGTTCTTCGCATTTACTCAAAACCTTAAAAATGCTTCTCTATTTTACACCTAAAACATGAAATAATTATAATAATAATAATATAAATCATAAATTACCAAAAAGTTGCCTGCGGTTTCTGCACTAAATGCAAGATTTTCTCTACTTCCTGTTTAGTGATTAACACCAGAACTGGGATATGTGCGTCTACGAATCTCAGCGTAGCATAGCTGTTGATGTGTAAAGGATAGAGGGGTCGCAGGGACGTATGTAGCTCGTGTGGGAGGGGGGTCAAATGGTACGCATAATCAGATGAAACTACCAATACTATCTATATTGTTATAGTTCACATTTAGTGAGAATTTTTTACAGGAGAAAAAAATCAAGTTTTCTATTTTTCTTCGCAAATATATATGACTTTATTAACGTCAGTGATGATTTCCTGATGGATACTTAATAAGGCAAGGTCATTAAGACGCTCTTCTGCCATTGAGGTCCTAAGTTTAATCGCCTTAATGTAGAAAATGACCTTTCCGCAGTAGCTGCGCTTACTAGAAGAGTTGAGGGAACAGTCAACAGTTTACTTATAGCCCGATCACATTGCGGGTCACATTGCCTCAGAGCATCTATTGGACATTTAGACAGTACTGTAGACCCTATTTTAACTTCACGTGCCCACTTTGCTTGAAAATACCTGAATTTGACAGCAAATTAAATTAATATGCATGTATATGCTGTGCTGTCTGCACCGCAACCAACTGCAGATAGATGTATGTCGATCCTTGCTCGCCTGCCGTGGGGGCCTGCTGTCAAGTTGAAGTATGCAGGTGCATACCAAATTAGGCTACAGTCACTTCCTTTAAGAAGTAGATCCCCTAATGGCAGCTAGGTGGCTTTGTCATCATGCCAGTGTAATGCTGACAGATGGCATTTCCATCTGAATTTCTACTTGCAAATTAAATTTAGTAGTATCATACTTTTTCTAGTTTATACTTGAAAATTCTCGGGGCGGGGGTCATGACCCCCCTCCGTTGACGGGCCGTTGAGTAACATCTAACAGTACCGCAATTTACAAAGATGGTGCAAAGATCACGCATATTTGTTACCGAATTTATTTGCCGAAACTACTATACCTATTACGTATTAGCTTCATTTATAAGACAAATAGTGACGACGCGAAGTCAAGTAGAAACGACAATTCTCTGATAATGCCGCCCACAGTCGTCGGCAAAACGATACGTAAACGTTTTGCTATAAGAAAGAATATCCACCGCCAAGGCCTTATCACGGGAAAGACTTTGAACGCCTCAATGCGTCTTTAGCCTCCTTAACCAGCATATATATAAAATTCTATGCAGGATGATCAGCTACACTTCCGGGTAGAAGGGGAGGGAGCTGACATCACACAAAAACGTGTCGTCAACCAGCCATATGGTTATTGGTCTGCTGTCACGTTTGACAGTTGTCAGACTCGAAAAATCTTGTGTTTTGTAATACGATTTGAAAACATTTCTTGCGTTTTTGTCATTTTCGAACAATAAAATGATGGTATGTATCTTGTATTGTAGCAGAGCCAACATTAATAAGAAATCTATTCGAATTTTGTTTCACAGCAAAGTTATGTGCCTTCACAGCTTAAATGATACATCTTAATTTCAAAATAGTTTACTTTAGAAAATCACTCTATTCCTAGAATTGTATTAGATTCAGTATAGTGTAATAAAAACAATTAATTTGTTAACAAAGATAGGTATTTTATATTTATGAAAATTTACAAAACAATCCTTATTGAAAACATTCAACATAATTTACATATTTTATTTTAAACAATATTAATTATTGAAGATAAGCTAACTTGAGAAAAATATTAACAAAATAAAATTTAATATTTTGTTGGGCCTCCATTACTATCCAGAACAGCTTGAAGGCATCTAGGCATCGATTCTACCAGTTTAAGGGTAAATTTTAGTGAAATCGCATCCCATTCTTCCATGATCTTCGTTTTCAAATCATTTTTGTTCGATATGACCTTCGATTTATGGGTTAAACAATAACCGTTAACGAACTCTATGTGCTGTGTGTTTCGGGTCGTTCTGGTTAATTTACAATTTTTTTGTGCAAGGTGTTAAATGTCTTCAGAATATCTAAATACATGTATTGATTAATTATTTCCTTGGATGAAGTGTACATTTCCGACTCCAGACGACATGCAACCCCATAACATCACCTCCGCCATGTTCCACTGTAGCTTTGATATTTTTCATATCCAATTCTTTATTAAGCTTCCTCCATACTGTAACTTTTCCATCAGATCCAAATAAATTTTGTTTTCGTTTCATCTTCATATATCACTGACTTCCAGAAGTCTATATCTTTGTCTAGGTACTCACGAGCGAACTGCAATTGTAAAAGTTGATTTCTTCGACTAATATAAGGTTAATTTCTGGCTGTCTAGCCATGGAGATTATTATTCTTCCGCAACACCCGTCGAACAGTTTCCGGATTATGTTATTCCAAATTGCCTTTCTCTCGCTGAGTAAAAATTTTGTTTGAAGCTTTTCTGAACTTGTCGTGGATTCGGTCCCAAATTTATAGCGCTCAATTATATGCTGCACAGTAGATGTACATTTATTGACCATGTTTGATATGTTTCGCACACTATTACCATTTCTTAAATGAATAATTATTAAATTTCTCTCTTCTATTGTGCTTCTTCGACCCTTTGTACTAACACAAACGAATGATGAAAAATGAGACAATTAATAAAACATGGTTGTTACGTCAAACTAATGGCAAAACAATTATCAGTGCCTATTTGATACAAAAATACCATCTTCCAATTGACTCCATATTTTCCCTTGATTTTTATATGGGTATCATTTAAGCTGTGACATTTGGATTTATTATGATTTCACGTATATTTTTTATCACTATTTATTTTATATTTTTCGGCAAAGTAGGTATAATGCATAATCACAATATTTGTGAATGCTTTTTACACAGGTGTATAAAATGTATTATTAATCTTCTTGTATAAATTAATTGCAACAAAGCCAACTGTATGATTTAAGCTGTGAGTCATGCACAGTATGTGTTGATAGAATTGTGTGTATCCACTGTCCATGTA
This sequence comes from Rhyzopertha dominica, assembly GCA_025024175.1. Classification (NCBI taxonomy): domain Eukaryota; kingdom Metazoa; phylum Arthropoda; class Insecta; order Coleoptera; family Bostrichidae; genus Rhyzopertha; species Rhyzopertha dominica. The sequence goes on from QCXZ01000041.1 coordinate 25,695,673, forward strand.
AGTAATTGTTTCGTTTCTTTGTAAGTAAAAAAAAATCATATTTAATATGTTGTGTGTATGTTGGCACTTTTTTAACATTTTATTCTGTCCAGCGTTGCCCAAACCGTCATATTGATATTACTTTAAGCTCCACTTAGTGTGGGCGTTTTAAGATGCACTACTCACCAGCTACTTCATTTACCTCCGTGATCAACTACTTTCAGATATAGCTAAAGCACTAAAGCGAGATAAATTTAATCCATTCAAGAATGCTAAACCTTCGTTTTAAATTTGACGATTACAGTAGTAGAAGCGATTAAAGAATTCAATTTATGGTCGAAAAAACTTGTTCATACGAATGAACGAATTATCACCATACATGAATATGCCAGTAATGATGCTCAAAAATGGTAATTTAGTTAAGCGGGAGGCGATGCATGGTACTTTCTCACCACTACAGAAATTAGCAAATAAATATTTACCGGTAGCAGGTATCTCAGTACCACGTGAAAAATTATTTTCAGAGGCAGGTTTTGCAGCGACAAAAAGGGAAACGATGATCAAAATTAGGTATTGTTTCTATTTTTACAGATATTGATTGGATGAATAATAATTATGATAATCTATTTATTTTCTCGAATCACTTTTATAATAATGTGACCTTTTATGTCCTTTTCGACTTCTGCAAATATTAATCACAAAAGCATGCCCATGATTTTGGGATAATAAACAGGAGTATATCGCAGAATAGTTAATCGTTAACAAAATGAGTAAATAGTCTAGCAGCAAGCGATTATTAAAAAAAGTTGTAACTAGACTCCCAATTCTCGCACCTACCTCACCAACTTTATTATCCGGAGTAACTAGGGCAACATCCCCATCACCCCGCTCTAACACAATATCAGCAATGATAAAATGCAATAATAAAATTCCTCCCCAAATAGACTTCTCAGGCGGGGCACATCCCTCGCATGGCAAAAGTGCGCTGATTGCTAATTGCCATCTGAGCCTCTCGTTGCCTGGAGACACTGATTTAAGTTGCTGCCGTTTCGATAATCTCCCCGCTATCCACTGGCCCGTGAATTATTGCGTGCCCAGGGCGGGAGTGGGGCTGAAAAATTTCGCTCTCATTAATACCTGGATTCTTTCTTAAACTGCCAGAGAATAATGGTGCCGGGGGTTTACTGCCAGTGGGAAATGACGCGTGAGATTTGTGCTCGCTTTTGATGTGCTGTATTGTAGGAATATCTCGTTTTATTTACTGGCACGCTCGCAGGGAGATTAGAAACCCGTTTTCTGAATTAGACTCAGTTCAATAAACTTGGGATAATGAAAAGCGCTTTATCTGGAGCGAGAAGACATGTAATATTGGATAGCGGGAAGACGAGGGTACCGCTTCCAGTAAAGGCTGTCTTTAGAAGAGTCACTGATAGAGCTAGTTATTTCTGGTCTAGTTCTAAAACCGATTACGTTCAGAAAAAGTACGACATAAAGTTGATATTATCTTTGCTGAAAGTTAGCTTCGATCGAACTGCGTTATGATAAATGTGAAAGGCTCAGTGTTGTTGCAGCAACACATCTTTGCATAAACATGGCGTTAAATGATCGCGACGTTCCGTCAATATCCCCTATTAGACGATGATGTTCTCAGAATTATCTTATCTGTATTCTGTAGTTCTTTTTTAGTTATAAGTTGTTCTAAATTATAAACGTCACATGCATAATAGCTCACTGAAAGATTTAGGCAGCCGGAATCCGGTATTATAACCTTAATAGAGAAAACAAGACGGGTATATACGCATATTGTAAACAATGGATTGTATAATTAGTAGCTATTTATAAAAAAATTCTGGACATCCCACTGAAAAGCAAGGCTTATAACAGTTATCATAAAATTGATAATCAATATTAATTAGACAATTATAAAAAATTTAGAGAGAAAGGAAATTATCGATGCTGTATATAGGAATTATGTTTTAAGTATACCAAATAACGTTCGAAATGATCCGAATAAGTTCTGGATTGTAATTCCTATATTTCGAATAGGATAGAGTAAGAGCAGACCACACCAACGACCCCATTAGAATTTTTTTATTTTTTTGCGGATTACTTTTGCAATATACAGGGTGGATCATCTCCGCTGGGATTGTAAAGTCCATAAAGGTTAAACGGTAAGAGATAGAGGAAAATTAATGTAGGTATTCCAATTTCTTCTTTACGGCATAGCATAGTTGCGCAAATGGATCTTGGCTAACCTGATACGTTTCAAATTTGGCAGATTGACGCTAGTATCTCGATTAGTATAAAATATATCTTGAAACTGTTTTAATACTTTTGAACTAATTTTGGTAGCATAAATGTTGTTATTCAATTTTTCTTTAAATTAATGCTTTCGGATACATGATATGCAAATCCGTTTTTTTAAGGAATGGTATATTTTTATGTGATTAAATTTCTCTTGCAGTTGCTTGTCCAAAAATGTAACAGCTTGTACTAGTGCTGTCAACGGTTAGGTATAACCGGTTAGCTGGTTAGAATATTGCAATATTAACTGTAAAAAGCTACCATGGAATAACCTGTTAAAAATTAACCGGTCATAAACCGGTTAAAAATTGACCGGTTATGAAACTTGCTCCAAAGTAACTAAATAAATTAGAAATGCAAGTATTTACTGTTCAGCCCAGACTCAAGAATGCGCGGAATAACACGCTTAGGCTCAGACTACTACGTGCGCTAAGCACGCCCCGCTATCGAAAACGGCAGAACGCATACCCTTACAGCCGAATACCTTAAAAAATAACCAATAAAAATTTGAGTGTTAAATCAAATTATTAAATATTGGTATGTTTAATAAATAAACATTTTAAAATTGGTTGACAATTACGTACGTTGCGAGGTACATTCATCGCGTTAGGTTAAACACAAAACTGGTTCAAATTAAATATCCATTAAAACGGTTATACTAGACGGTTTTTCCATTTCCACGTAAACAGGTTTTTCCTTATCGCTTAAGTTAAAAAAAACGTCATTTTTTAAATTTTCAAGTATGAGATGGTATAGAATATATGTTAGCCTACTAAGGGGAAGACTATTATTAATGGATTAACATAAAACTTGATTAACCGGTAAACTGAAACTAGTTAACCGGTAAAATTAAACCGGTCAAGTCTTATCTCGTTTAACCGGTTACTTTTAATCGGTTAACCGGTTAACATAGGCCGAATAACCGGTTAACCGGTTAATGTAAACTGGTCAACCGGTTAACCGGCAGTGATCATTTTTATTAAAACCGGTTATTTTTCATATCCGGTTAAATTCGTTGTAACCGCCAAACCGGATATGGCGATCACTGTTGATTTGCAATCCCAGCGAAAATGGTCCACTCAGTATACCGCAATTCTGATCCTGTTGACGCAGCTATTGCTGCTGATACTTGTTCGGCTACCGGTGTTATATATTTCACTAATACTTTCAGGAAACATATTCGATTTGCTTTAAATGTATTAAAAATTAAATGTATAGATGGAGTTAATAATGTGATACTATCTATTTTAATTCGAGATTGTACTTGCCTTGAATAATTTGTTTAATGCTACATTGAAGTGTCCTGCTTTTCCGTGTTTGTGGGTGGTTTCGAGGGTATGTACTATAACTAAATCGAGTGAGTTACACGTTATCAGTAACTGGAGGTATGTGTGAACTACATGTAAGTCTTTGAAGTTGTTATCCATACTAAGCCCATTTTATCTGCAGCTAAACTTAACTTTATGAAATCTCGCTCTACCATGACTAATTAACTACCTTTGTGTCAATTTACTGCAAAGGCGTTAAATGACCACAATTAAATGGATAGCTAGATAGAATGAATGATTTTTAAAACTCACCTCTTCATAACTAATAGAATTCAGTTTGTTCAATGTGGTGGTTTTAGTTTTTATATCTTTACAGCTACATTAGAAGCGCTACAGGGCTCAGGTTTGGAAGAGTTTATGTTTCCTAATTTTATTGATTACGTTACATCTGCTAGTCAGTAATTGATGATTGTTTGCATCTGGAAGGTGCTCTTTGGGATATATTAGGATGCTGTAGGCGAAATGAATTAACATTATATATATTTTAGACGTATAATCAAATCGTACACTCTTAAAAAGTACATCCGCCTATATGCAACTATGAGATAGACGGTAGTCTTTTATGCAGAGTGTCGGAAACATAGGATATGAGTAGTTCTATTATTTGATGTGTCCTCTTCGCTTTCATAGGTTCAATCAAATTTTTACTTTACTTCTGGCTGTGAATAGTGTGATTTCGACACCTCCGCATCGGACTGACCTCGGGTTTTCGCTAGATGGAAGCTGATTGTCTGTAGACATGCCCAAACAATTACTTTTTTGGATGCTGGAACAGTAAAGCTCAAACTTTGCCTACATTCGTGTTCGTGTAGCTCGCTCATGTAAAATAATGAAGATGAAGCCAGACAAATATTGCTCCAACGTTCCTTAATCGCGCCAGCATTACGATCTTTGGTGCTATGATTGGCATGCCAAATTTGGATTAAGACTATCAAAGTTATTTTATTATATTAAATACTGATGTGTAGCAGGTCGGTTGCGCTGGCAACACCCATGTATATAGGTTTTGATTAATTTTTATAATTTGGCTCCTATCGATAATCATCTTTGTTTTTTCTAAAATTCTTTTCTCGATAATTCACCAAACAAACAAGGACTGAACGACGGCGTTTACTAAATTACATAAAATCTACTGGTTTCTACAAAACAGCAAGCTCATACTTCAAATCAACGTGCTGCGCCAAACACATACATGTGTTTGGCTGAAGATATAAGGGGAAGCTGAACAGCTCTGTTTTAAATATGTATATTGGCCACTCAGTTCATATTTCTTGCGATTTATCACACTCCCCTTGAAGGGCTTAATACATCGCGAAGACACGGGTGTTCTCACTCCCTCGGCTCATTTTCAGAAATTGTATCCCTTTTGGTTAGCCCAACGATCACTTCAGTCAACGTCACTCAGACGGAAAAATAATCGCCACTGGGAATTGGGTATCCATCCTGAGGATTGCGCGGTGGCGATCCCCACTTGTAACAGAGCAAGACTATTGTTTCTGCAATTTAATTTAATTACATATGAATAAGTGTTTTTAATTATGCAAAAATTCTGCGTATGCGAATATAACAGTAACATAAAACACGCAACAACGTGCCAGTAACGTCTTTAAAAAATCTAATTAATCACTTACATATAATTTCCCCTTTTTGCATGCTGTTTTGGAAAACGCTACTATTTCACAATATTACTTCCGAGTTACCTCAGTACGGTGAGGTACTTTCATTTCTGCTCTCCCAATATGAGATCATCAACCACACTAGTTTTGTGGGCTACCGCAATTATTTTACTGCAGTCGTCTTCCACAGATTCTTTATTTGGAACCGTTTTGATCAGCCTTTTATTGAGAAAAATATGGTGCGCTTTTTGCTTTACATTTCATACAGATGCTCATTGATGTTGTGAAGAGAAAGACCTTCGCGGGTAAAAAATTTGGTAAGTCAGTCTTTGGAGTCTTTGAAATTGCGATAAGCAAAAGATATATGTAGTTACAAGTAAACGAACGTCAATAAGAAAGACTTCAACTAAATGTCGTTTTTATGGATAAATGAATTGCTAAGTCAGAGTTTATGTTACTACGATGCAGCGCGTCATGTTCTCGTTATTTTAAGCCAAATGCACAAAAAAATATGGTTTAACTAGTAGCTGAAGTTGTTGGCACTGGTGTAATTATAATGAACCGAGCAAACTTTGCTATTGAGTTCCAATTCCGTTTTCGTCTCATAACTACTGAATTCTTGCTCCGTGAAGTAATAATAGTGCACTGCAAGCAGACTGCTTCATTTATTTATAAATCGACATGATTTTAAAACAATTTGTATACATAGCGGCCTTGCCTAAGTCTGGATAAAATAAATTATCGGCACGACGACGTCTGGCGTTTTAAGTAACGACCGACTCTTGCAAATTTTCTAAATCACCGATAATGACGACGGAAGCGAGGCGATTGCTGGAAATGGCCGTAGCGCGAGGCGCATTTTAAAAAATGCCCCCGTTGGCGACATGAAGTAACTGGCCATTAAATCAGATCTGCCGGAGTTGGCACAGGCGTATTACTCGTACGTGAGCACCCAACTTTTTAGATACATAAAGATGCACACTTGCACAAGGGCGTCCCTTTTTTCGTTTTGATGCCATGCACGTAGCTTGTGCATTAGGCACACTGCGGCAGTTTTGTAATGTTGTAAAGCTAACGCGATTTCAGCTTTAATTACTACGTTGAGTAGTAAATGAGGTTGGTTAAAATTTCAAACTGGCACAAACCATTTATTTAAATTGCCTTTTATTTTGAAAAACTGTATTATATCAAACCCAGCCTACATTACATACATTTGAGAATCATTTATAGTTTCTGCAGGGCTTGCTCCTTGAACTCAGCAGATCTGTTCATTTACGTAAATATCAGGAGTGGTGAGAAGGTCTAGAGGAGCAAAAGTTGTTTTGTATTTCAAAATAAAATAGGCGGCTGTATACATTCTTGGTACCTTTTAAAATGCCGCCTTAGGCATTTAGTGCAATAAGCAGTGATGGGCGTTTACGCGTAAATTATAATTTTCTACATTACCCGCGTAGAAAATGTAGATAAAGCATTTTGGCGTAGATTTTGAGTAGAAAATATGAGAAGAGTATATTATGGCTATTGTATATTAAGTGTATTGTGCAAATTATTTTGTTCTAATTTCCCTGTTTTATGGGTCAATTCTTAAAATTTTTTAAAGCACTGCAGTTTTTTAATATTTATATTACAAATTTGCATAACTTATTTTAGTAAGTCATCAGAATACCCAAACGGTTTTCTTACTTCTTTGGGACAAAACATGCGTTTCGAAGTCTTTTCTTCTACGAGTATATTAGGTATAATAGGTAGCATATGAAATAGCCAGTCTTCTTCCGTTTATAGACAAGAATGATAATAAAATCATAGTTTACAGTCATTTAAGAACCCATTGACCGATTGAGGGCTCCAAAGCACGCTTGTGCCTTCTGACCCTAACAAATGTATGTCGAAACGAGTTATTGTTGTTTAACGTGGCTCTAGTTATTTTAATAACAACGAAGTAGCATTTTGTTTAGTTAAGAAGCAACAACCAGTMGAATCGTCCAAAACGAAAAAAAAAACGTTCTCCTATGATCGACTCCAGGTAGTTCCGATCGTGGTCCACGCGTAGTTCCAACCTACTGACGTTAGTGCACGGCGATCTGCAGCAACTTTGATGTCCTGTAACTTTTGAACGGTGCGAGTCTACAGCATAGGGCTCRGGATTGGAGCTCAGAAGGTCATGGGCTGTTACCATACCAAGTTTGGTTGTGATCGGATCAACTCCGTTCCATTGAGTGATATATATAGTTCTCTTTTTCACGTACCTCGCGGTACGATCGATGGGAGAACGAAAATAATAATATACAAAATAATACTGTCATTTGTGGCATTTGGAGSTGTTAAAAGTACTAAATATTACTAGTTTGCTGTTTATCTACATAAAGTTATTTTCTACAGTAGACTTTTAAAGTAGAATATTACATAGTTTACGCGTAGATAATGGCGTAATCTACATGAAGTATTCTACGCGCCCATCACTGGCAATAAGAAACCTATAGTTTTGTCTACTTCCAAAACGCTTCATTTGTGGGTCAGTAAGTATAATCGGCAATGTTTTAATGCATTTAATGAATTCGTAAGTAAATACTAATAATAAAACTGTCTTTAATATTACTTCCAAATTTGTATTTTGTAAAACCAAATACCAGGATTTCAACTGCTATGCGGCCTTCTTCAGTGGCTTAACAGATGAAACTAGATTAAAACAACAACAAACCAGACAAACATAATGTATAGTATAGATACAGTTGCGTGCGGTCAAGGAAAATAATTTATATTAAATTGCTGGCTTTACTAATTGCTATTGAGATAAGTAGATTATTTGAAGGCGGCAGATCTGTGTTTATCGGATGATTTAAATGGTGTTTCATATAAAGAGCCTCTAAGGGATTCAAATTTTTTTACATAATTATGTTAATTTTGTGAGCTGTTTCAATATTATGCAATGCTGGTACCGATGTTTCCCTGTTGCTATTGTTTACATGGCACGTACCTATGTTCTTTGAAGCTAATACTAGCATTACATTTTGTTTATAGCCAATGTACTTTTTTGGACAATTAAAGCATTTAATTTCATAAATTCCAAATTTATTTAAACCTCCTTCTTTAGCCAAAACGTTACTCAATAGGTTTCTTAATGAACAGTTATTACTAAAAGCAGAATTTATATTAGATTTAGAAAATAATTTTTTAAGTTTGTGTTCTATTGAAGGGTGGTATGTAAATTTTCTGTCAACATGCAGGGTGTGTGAAATTTAAAATTTACCTTATATTTATATTTGTTTAATAATATTGTATACATTTAAGTTGTCTGACTTAAAATTGTATAATAGTTATTTGTTGTCTTATAATTCTCTGTTTGTAATGTAACATTCAGCAATGTATGGATTAAACTGTTAAAGACGCACATTTTTTACTTAAAGGTCGTGCAAGTGTGCCGGTTTTCTGTAAATATTAAAAGTTATTTTATTATCCTTCATTAATGTTGTTAATTCTAGAAATGCAAATAGGAGTCCTCTTTCACTTCACAAGTCTATTAATATTAAAGTATATTATTATAGGTACCACAATATCGGAAAATCATTTATAAGAGGGTTTTCCAGTGCCAATTTAAATTTTTGTTTACAGCTAAAAATAAATAAAATATTCGGTGCCTGATTCTGTTACCTTCAAGTATTCTTCAATGACAATCGAGTTTATTTTGTTTCAGAAAATCGTCCAAAGATTCTTTTTTCGGGTATTAGTACGCTCGTGAACGACTGTTGATTGTGTTTAAATTAATTTTGTTGTAATTTCTAAATTTGAATTTTACTGAATTCCTTAACTAACTTTTTTGCTAACTGGTAATTAGGAGCATGTACATTTAAGCCTGTAAGGCGATATTTACCTCCTGGTTTGCAAATGTTTTGTATATCACAGCTTTTTGATATTGACATATTTTTTTCAACTTTAATTTGCATTTAAGATAAACTTCTTTTATAATTGCTTTAACAGATTTTTACCTATTTCAATTCAGTTTCAAACCTACAAGTAAGAAGTAACGTAATTAAAATAATTACTTTCTATAATATCTACGGCATTACCCTTATCGGCTTTTATTCTTAGGCTCAAACTTTTTAAAACGCCTGGCTCTGATGGATACGTTTTCTTCCCGCTTCTAAGGCTAAGCTGCCTTCTGTGGTTTAACAAGAATAAGCAATCGAAATTTTATTACGAGTATTACACTTGGTAGGTTTGTAAGAAGCCAGAGGATGTAGAAAATATCATGTTTCGTTAATATTTCTATGGCGGCATTTTCATTTAGCGTATTATCTAAAGGGGCGGTCGGCCCGCTTGATTGCTGCATAATTCCTCCACGTGCTGTAAGTGACATGAACCGCGCTCTTGATTAGTGCCCCTTGAAATGCGTGCAAGAGCACTTGCGGTACTCCCCGTTCTCAACACAAAGCGTTCGCATTCTCAAACTGTAAGCACTGATGTACGGTGGCGGCGGAAAACCAAGGTATAAAACCGCCCCCAGAGTAAATTCGAGAACAATGACGTGCTGGGGTTGTGTTGTATGTCGAGGTCTGGCCGGTCTTTGACGCAAGTTTCTAAAGAAGAAATGTGGGCTGAGCTCTAAGCGACGCCTGCGTACACACATCCTGAGGAACCGTCGTGTGAACCAGAGAATTGATATAACGTGTTTCTGGGCTATATATGTTTAATATGTTTTTAATAATAAAATTATGATAGAAGATAATGTAAGTGTTGGTTATGTGCTACAGCCTATTAAGTAAGAGACATTCAGGTGGAAGTTGGAAGAGCGTAGCGTCTTTTTAAAGAAACAAAGTTGGTTATTTACCGGCAGCGATTCTTACCAAAGTGTGAAATATATCCGCTGTGTTGAAATACCCCTGCAGGATTAAATCCGACGTCATCACTGCTGTTGGCGCAAACGCTGCGGATATTATCTTCTATAAAATTAAGTTCCGTTCTTACCCAACATAGTGCGCAAAGGCAGGGGAATAATATTTAAGTTACGCCTCTCCACTTATCCGACAACTATATGTCGATGTGTCTGTTATTTCTGTGATCTCTAAAGGGGCTATAAGAGTTATATAGGCGTTAAGAACGTTAGATAATTTTATAGAAGGTGTCCAGAACCTTCATGTCCAATGTATGAAATCTATTATGAACATAGTGTGGAACATAGGTATGCAGTAACTTGTAAGCATGTTGGCGGTCTCTCTCTCTCTCAGATACAAACTTAAACGAAAACAGTCGGAGCCGGACCACGGCAATAACCCAGGCGAAGGCGGGTCGGGGTCTTCATTAAAATTATAGATTTATAGAAACGAGAAGAAAAAGAAGGAGAAAAAAAAGAGAGCGCCACGAATTTGCTTCAGGCTCCGTACGGCACCAAATCCGAAATGCCAAGTTGAATAAAGAAAAAACTAAGTTCAATCTGAGATACGAAACAAATTTATTCTTTCTAGTTTAGAATTAAAAAAAAACCAATGGTGTTGTACAATATGCAAAATCTCACAACAAAGTTTACGCGAACGCCAGATTCGCCAGAATTAATTGCGCAGCCAAAAAAATGTGATACTATCGAGGAAATAAAAAAACAATACCGTCCCGACACGTCCCGTAGCGCTACGTCGTCCGGTCGAAACGTCGTGTGGAAAAAAAGAAAAGAAAAAAAATACCGCAACCTAACAACAATTTGCAATTAATCCGTAATCCTAGCGTACTCGAATAACTAGATTGATGAAACCTATTCAGTTAAATAATATACAAAAGAAAACTATAAAGGTATACAAAAAAATATGATTAGAGTCTGTTAATCTATACCCAATGTAAATATTAAACGACAGAAAACGTAGTACTTAGTATAACAACAAACGATCGCGGAAAATGTTAATCTTTACCAAATTTCATTAACAAACTACAAAAACTACTACACTAATAAACAATAGTGGAAAGTGTTCGTCGCGTCGAACAAAGAGTTTATCAAAAAGGTAAGTATCTATGCACCACAAAAGGTGTACTTATCACTAGGTTGTCTTCCAGGTACTTCAGCTAGGTCCCAAATGCCACGTCAGAGGTAGTGAATAACCAAGCGATTTTCTGGATGAAAATTGTCCACGTCGGTTGAATGACTTCAAGTACTTTTTGCAGATAACATCAGGTGATTCTGACCTCAACGTGATACACGCTCCTGATGGATGTAGAACCCGTGGGTTCCAGGTGACACGGATCGAACCAATCAACGTGAATAACAATATTTAAAAATCCAATATGCGATTGTAATTAAAAGCCTGAAATAATACTGGAATTACAGAGCGAAACGAGTAATAAGAGAAAACGAACCTGTGATGGTGTGCGGCTTTTTCGGTTTTAGAGATTGTGCGGGATATCCGACAAATGTCGTTTTCGTTTCCCAGACAAACGAATCAAATCTGGTACACAGAATTCCCCGACGGTTGATTATGATCCGGACAAACTCAGTCGCCGATTTCGGTAAGAATCACTAACAATTGATTACCACTAAACAATCTAACCACCTCGTGTGCTAACACGGCAACAAATCGAAGAATGAATCTCTTGCTGTTCCAGTATGAAGATGCAAGATGGGATCAATGCAACGTACTCGAGAGAGATGCACAATGGCAAAAGAACAAGTGATGAAGACCTTCAGCAGATTAGCGATATCTCGTTTGATGCGACCACAACGAACTTTAAAATTTACTGTAAACGACGTGCTTATGTACTAATAAAAACGGAATTTTGATATTTAATAGTTGCTACTTAAATTTGGAACGTTACAAACTAAATAAAAAGATAGATAAACTAGCAGTATTGGTAACTATAAACATTTATCAGCATGGCCGGTAGCACATTTGCTAAGACATCCATGATGTACCCGTAAGGCAGAAGGCACCCTGGGTAAGGGACGACGGTGCTGTAGCATTTCCATCATGCCTATACTTACAGATATAAATTAATATCGAGCAAATATATCAACTTCGAACAGTAAGTTCTAATTGCATCTGAAACGCATGCAGCTTAATTCTTAGTATTGAAATCTTAGTATTTTTGGGTTCGACCGCGTCTGATTTTGGAATAAGGTAGGTTTCGTCCGCACTTGGAATGGTATGGAATATGGTACAAACCTAACGCTAGAAACACGTCCGAGATGAACCAAATCCTGAGGAGGAAAGAGAAAGGAAACGATAGGTACCGTTGTATCTGGCATTACAAGGGGGTGGAGATGCTTGGACAGCAGAAGTGGGAGATTGTGAAAGTGGATATATCCTTTGAGTGACCGGATCCAAAATTAGTGGAGATGTGATAACCATCTTAGCGACTTAGATTATTCTATGGCTTCTCAAAATTTTCGGGTGTGAAACAGGGAACTTTCGCTAGAACTGACACATTGTCAAACAAACTATTGTGACCGGTTTCATGCTGATACTCGGCTACTGCTGAGTGGGTAAAAAAACCTGATTTTATGTAGCGTTTGTATTCATTAAGCCTGGTTTTGTTGCGTCTGCCCGTTTTGCCGATATACAGGTATACACGGCACCGCACGAACAAGCGATGCTTTAAAATACCTCTAGAAGGTAGAGGATTTATTTTGTCATACGGAGATGGAAGAATCTGTGATATTTTAGAAGGGGGGACTTGAGTGTTTTGAGAACAATTTTCTCCTCTTTGGAAAGATTCTATGGGAGAAGTTCCTGTTTTTGAAGAATCTTGGTTGTTTCAAAACGGAAAGCTTGCGTTCTTACATAGTTCTTAGTAATTTAATCTAATACAACTAAATAAAAGTGTAATACCTACCATTAATAGAACGCACTCATCAACAAGGCTTACACGTCAAGCGCAGTAAATTAGTTTTCGCAACAATAAAAAAATACACGTAAGCGTGACTTTCTTGAATGTATGTATGTCAAAGCGAACATGCGAATCTACATATCAACACAACTTCCAACTTCTACCTTGACGGACTTTGCCCAATAATGCTTTAGTAACTTTCCATCCCGAGGTGGCAAAAACAACGTAAATATCGGACTTGTATGAAAGACGAAGCGAGAACAAAAGACTTTAGTATTCGTAGAAATACATTATCTAACTCCGTGATTTTTCGGGCTATATCCTAAGCTGGTTTGCCAACCCCGACATCTAGGTGCGAAAGTTGTTCTGTACCCGCTTTTACAATCCATTATCAAATCCCTTCAAAGCAAAACTATAGAGTTCCCAATAACTATAGCTAGTGTATTCTCTAAATATGAAATTGAGTTACATATCAGCTTTTAACTTGCATGTCGGTTTTATTATTAATTTAATTATCGACCCTTTGGCGGGGGAAGAACAATCCCACATAAAAAAAACAAACCTTGCACATTGTAGTCTGTATAACCTTTCTAATTAACACCACAAATTGAGCAATCGAATGAAGCCATAAACGATAACGGCTGCAGTCTTCCTAGAAGCAACACAATTGGCAGGGTCTATCTTTTCGCGTTCCGAGCATGCAGCCATAACAAGTGACTGTCAATAAAAGCTCCTCCGTCAAAGTGAAATAAATCGTTAGTATTAACATAAATATACAACTTATCAAAATTTACCCCTAACAGGTGTTTTGCTGTGACGTAATGTTAAAATCCAATTACGTATGCCCCGAAAACAACCATCGTAGTACAGAAGCAAGCAAGACTGGGAGACACGAAAACAAGAATATAGGAATTCAGAAAATCTGAATCGGGAATTTCAATAATAACCCTGCGCGTGTATCGCATTTTATACAATAAAATTAACGAAATGGAGAGAAGAGTAGTGCCTAGATTTCATAAACAGTCACAGTTAGTATGCATGAAATATGTACGTCTTCCAAAAGTTAACCCCACAGAAAAAAAATTGGGGAGTTATGTCATGCGGCTTTGAAGGGTGCTGAGCGGATTGGCCGTTGAAAGGCTTTCTGTACAATCACTAAGTTTGGACGACAGCACAGTTTTACGGGACGCCTGCTGTCACTGTCTCTTGAATTTGGTGTCAACGTCTTATGCTCCTTCAAAGAAAAGTTTCGCTTTTGGCTGGTGAACAACATAAACTATTAATTTACCTGCACTGTAACACAGCAGTAGATATTACACTACTATGCTTACCTCTGTCTTGATTTTTGTGGAAGAACATTCAAAGAAACTTATTTTGCAATGTCTTTTGCATCTTTAGTTATATGGTTATCGGAAACTGAACTAAGTACGTATTACAATTTTCTGAAACGCTTGCATTTAACTATTAATAACTATTGTGTGACATCGGCACAACTACGGTTGCTTTCCAAAATTATTTTAACTATATAAGTACGAGTTAATAATTGCTTGTAAATGTCATAAATATATCATTTCAATCTAATGCAGAAGGAACCGTTTCACGTACTTTAAAGCTTGTGCAGTGCAGTTTAGGTATAGTGCCGTGAGAATTGCGTAGAACTTCTTTTGCCTGTATAACAAAGCCAATAGTAAGATGCAAGTGAAAATATGTTCTTAACTTATTTTTCCATACTAGACAAAATAATGTGCGGAACGCAGGAAGGAAGACCTTCTTCTCTCTTTTGCTCCATTAAATATATGTAATGGCTTAATGACAAAATTTTGCGAAACCGCAAATCGCCCAAAGCCCGTTTTGTTATAATAAAGATAAATATATCCCGTTTAACCCTTTGGATTTTTCGACGATGACCATGTTTACTCACAACTGTAAAATGCATCAAAAAACTGTGTGTTCTGAGTAGCAGTAAGAGCAAAAGTTTGTTGTACATACTATATTGTGTTGGAAATTGTAATGAGAGTTGTCAGTTATTATTATTATCCCCTAGTTAATGGCAAGCTTAGACAGCAAATGGTTACCGCAGCTAATAAGTCACAGTGTTACCGCAACTTACATCAAAATAGCAAAAATAAGCAATTGACATTGACCTATGCCACTAGAAGGATGCTGTGAATTGAATTTTGTTATTTCCTGTAGATTTTGATTTTTTTCACTCTAACTTTTACACATACAAGCTGCACGGAAAACCATGTTACATCACTACTTTTATTTGGAAAAGACACGTTATATCAGAAAACGTTAAAATGTCGGCCTTTCTTTTTTGGTAACACGTTCGGTATATGTACCAATGCTTAATAAAAAGTGGGAACAGTATCGTCGACAATTACCTACAGAAACCTACCCGAGGTATCTTAAACACTGACGAGTAGAACAATTTTACGCAATTATTATCTACTGAAGATAAGGAAATCAAACGTATGAAATGGACAGTACGCTCAAAACAGTAAAATGTGCGATACAACGCTTTTCATTGCTCTCCTTCTCAAATACTATATAAAGTAAAACCCCGGTCACCAGATTCCCTTCGATTGTAGGGTTATTTTTCGGTATTTCCGATCCAGTTAATTTAAAAAGCGTCGAAATGGCGAAGAAACACGGATGGAAAAGTGGTCTGAGACAGTAATCTAAATTGAGCAGGGTTTGGAGCCGCGGAGGGGGGGTCAGTAGCCGTGGAAACAGGTAATGAATGTTTATCGAACCGAATCGGGACGCCGACCATCCACAAAGAATCGATAGGAATAACTTCAAGTAGATTAGGTGTAACCATCGCTACGTTGCCTGCCGCAGAGTATACAGTTCCAAGTTCTTAGATCTAATGGGGAGAATCATTTGCTACACCATGTATGTATTTTGCATCATGATGAATTCCTGCTTAAAAACATTAACTGGAACACAAAAGTGCTGTGGTCGTAATATTTGAATATATGTATATGCCTTTTCTTGCAAATAGAAACCTTAGAAACAGCGCCTTGCTTAAATATATTGAGTTAAATTATTCCTCACCAAACGTATTTCTTTTAACAACTTGTAACGTGCTATAGAATTTGCTACTAAGGACAACTGCACCAATCCTATATAAGCAAGTGAACGCAATGAAGAAAGCGTCAAGTTTAGATTAAATTAATTCTAAAAAGTTGTTGCCATATAAATGTTAATTTCTTTGGAAAATAAAAAAAATAGTTAATTTTTGGTCGATTTGCGCAAACCTGTAGGAATTCAGATTACTCCGATTTTCTGGAAACGGTTCGTTCTAGCGATTAGAATTAGAGGTTCTTATTTGTATGTTATTTGTTGCTTTTTCTGAAATTAGTGACGAGTTTTTTGACATTTCACACAACTTTTTTCGAAAGAGAAAACCGCTCTACCCATTACCCTACGCCACCTCTGTTACAGATATGAAAAAATGCTTTATGTCAGATTATTAGCCGCGATCTATTATAACATTCTACCAAAATTCGTAGTTTAAAAAAGCCGTTCTCTAAAAAATAAAAATTCTATTTTTTTTAACTTCAACAGTGATGTATATCAAAAATGAGGCATTTTCTGACACATGTTTATACAGACTTTTCGTCATAATTTCACGTCAAGAACACGCACTAGAAATTACGACGTCGAATTTAGAGACACCCTGTATGTAGAATTCATTTCATTGCTACCCCAACGATTGGTTGAGAAACATATTGACATCCGTTTCGCATTTGTATGACTAATACTGATTAAGATTTATATTTGGCTAATCTTTTAAATCAAGACAGTTTGATTCAAACTCAAGGAAAAAGGAAATTAAATTGTAGGAAAGATCGTTTATATATTAAAATGCATGTCTATGCTGTGCTGTCTACACCTCAACCAACTGCAGATAGTACTATTTCGCTGTCATTACAGCTCATCAGTGCAGTTTAGGTCTAGTGTAGACAACACGGCATAGAACTGGTTTTGCTTATATACCAAAGCAATGGTATGATAAAAGTAAGAATTTAGGATGGCAATGCCATCTGTCAGCATTACACTGACATGATGACTAAGCCACCTAGCTGCCTTAACGGGAACTACTTCCTAAAGGAAGTGACCTGTAGTCTGACAAATTGGTATGCAACTGCATGCTTCAATTTGACAGCAGGCCCCCACGGCACTTTTTGCTGACGGGCAAGAACCAACATACATTAAAATGCATGTCTATGCTGTGCTGTCTACACCTCAACCAACTGCAGATAGTACTATTTCGCTGTCATTACAGCTCATCAGTGCAGTTTAGGTCTAGTGTAGACAACACGGCATAGAACTGGTTTTGCTTATATACCAAAGCAATGGTATGATGAAAGTAAGAATTTAGGATGGCAATGCCATCTGTCAGCATTATACTGACATGATGACAAAGCCACCTAGCTGCCTTAACGGGAACTACCTCCTAAAGGAAGTGACCTGTAGTCTGACAAATTGGCATGCAACTGCATACTTCAATTTGACAGCAGGCCTCCACGGCACTTTTTGCTGACGGGCAAGAACCAACATACATTAAAATGCATGTCTATGCTGTGCTGTCTACACCTCAACCAACTGCAGATAGTACTATTTCGCTGTCATTACAGCTCATCATATCATTGCTTTGGTATATAAGCAAAACCAGTTCTATGCCGTGTTGTCTACACTAGACCTCAACTGCACTGATGAGCTGTAATGACAGCGAAATAGTACTATCTGTAGTTGGTTGAGGTGTAGACAGCACAGCATAGACATGCATTTTAATGTATGTTGGTTCTTGCCCGTCAGCAAAAAGTGCCGTGGGGGCCTGCTGTCAAATTGAAGTATGCAGTTGCATGCCAATTTGTCAGACTACAGGTCACTTCCTTTAGGAAGTAGTTCCCGTTAAGGCAGCTAGGTGGCTTTGTCATCATGTCAGTGTAATGCTGACAGATGGCATTGCCATCCTAAACTCTTATCGTTTATATATTTTGCATTACTATGCATACTATTACTATAGTGCATTACTATACTTACTGAAAATTAAAACGTCCCCAATTTTTATTTGAAGCATTCTCCACCAGCGATCACTTCGGTTGCTGTTACTTTCGGGCTGTTAGCCGTGGTTCGAGGTGTCCTTTTCCTACAAACGTTTCGCTGCTCGTCGCTGGCAGCATCTTCATTGTAACTAAGTTGTTTGCGACTCTGGTGAGTCTGTGATGGTGGAAGTTAAAGGGGATAGGATGGTTTTCGCTTGGCTGGTTGCCGCTCTTGCTTGTTTATTATACAGGGAGTTCACGGTAAAAGTCTACAATAGCTAACTTTTTTATTTGATGTGGTAGACTAATGATTTAAAGGAAAAAGATTTGTAAAATTTTGAGAATTTTGTGGTGTTTACAAAAAAAAATAATTGAACATTAATTGACCGAGATATCTGCTACAAGCTTGTTATTTTGAATAGGACGATCCCATTTTTATAGCTCATTTGATTAAAGGCGTCGAATTAAACATATAGTATGTTGTTATACTCTGAAGAAGAACCGAAGGTTCGAAACATCTGTCAGTAATTATTAAATACCGTGAAACAACCAAGTGTTTTTTATTTTTAATTTATTGTAAATTTTACGTTGCATCCTTCCTCAATTGCATGCTCTGTCACTGCTAGCTTCCGGCTTTTACCGTCCTTGATGTCTTCCACCTCATTTATAGAAAATGCCCTATAATATTCCAGGTGTCTTTTGACATTTGCTGCTCAATAAGGGTGCTACTTTGTAACATGAATTAGGGTAAGGACTCTAACGAAGCGCCAGTATAAAGGTGATGTCGTTTGGAATTTCCGTTTTCCCGTGATTGTCAACTCTGTTAACATCCTTTGTTTTGTAAGCACTCAGCATGAGTACTGCTCGCAGATTGTGTTCTTCTTGTAGTATGATGGGTTTGAGGCTGTCTTTGCTCTGTGTATTAGGGTCTTAATGATTCCTTCCTTATAGGTCGGATGATGAATTGAATCGACATTTAAGGACACGCCTATATGATTTAATTTTCTATACATCTTATGATAGTCATCCATCTGGTGTCTTGATAACCAGCACGTCCTGGAAGGGTATGCTCTTTTTATCTTATTTATATTGTGAAGCGGATGTTCGGGTGTCTATTGTGGAGATGCGTTTCTTCCATACAACCAGGTCACAAACGTGTCGCCGTCTTATCTGAACCTCTAAATAGGTGCTGCGGCAGCGTGTCTTCTTGCAATTTTCCCATAGAAAGGATTGCTATTACTAGATTCCGCGGATTGCCCATGTTGACACCGTCCTTTTGTTCATTGAGCTATTTCCAATGGCATGGAAGACTCTTCCTCCCACTGGCAACAGAAATTGTAATCTGAGATGTGAAAGCGGCGGGGACTGACCGTTTCTTCAATTTTAACACATGTTTACTAACGGTAGCGCTGTAGTGCGATTGGTTGGAACAGTACATTCTGTCAACAGCCTCGGCAATAATAGTTTTCTTATAGGGTAGTAGGTGTAACGTAGTTAATTAAATAACATCTTGCAGCAATGTAATGTCAACTTCGTTATAAACCAGTGTTAAGCTCAACCAAAGCGTAACACATGCTAATACATAATGTAACCACAAGCACGACATAAATCTTGCGTGTTCGTGTACCTGCCACTTTGTATTTTTATCAAGCCTGTCATTACGGCACGTTTTCCCCCGAATGAATGGAAAACACGTTTTAATTGTTTTAAGACCACCCTCCCACGACTCGTGCGTAAATAATAAATTAAGGGGGACATGCTCAAACAGAGGGCGGTGCAAAAACGCGATACCATAGATATTGAGTCAAAGGAGTTTCGTTTTCAGATTGTTTTTAAACGAAAAAAAACTGTTTTTAGAATGAGTACTGTTTATTATCGAGTATACACATAAATGTGTGAACCATCTGTTTGCAAATATATATCTTCTTATCGAAATATTTTCTCCTAGGACTGCATGTGCACTTGCAACGCTGGCTTAAATATTCAAGATTACAAGTTTATAGTAAATGCAAAACTGACAGTATAAAACTGCTATATAAAATAATGGACAAAGCGATCAATGTTTTCACTTAAGTAGAGTACGAGAGTAAGCGAACATAGGTTTGTATACATAACTACTTTCGATGTTGAGGATTATCTCGGTACTACCATAGTTGTGGTAGATAATCTCTAAAACAATTTTAAATTCCTAGCGGAACAATATTCATTATGATCATGATCACCTTGTTTTAGACTTTGTACCTGAAAACAAATTCTAAATGTAACTAAGAAAATCAGAACGGATGCCGCATGCTGCCATAACTTAAACAAGCGACTGATTAAAGTGCGCTGTCCGTTTATCATTCCCTTTATCGCACATATTGTAAATGTATGTGTTGACCGTGGGCAAATGTACGAGGGGTGTTCAGTGTTTGTTGTTCTTAACATACAAAATAACATTATTTTTTACATAATCACCTTGCACTTAATGTTCTAACATAGTTATCCCCGTTTAATAATGTAGGGGTTTTGATTACAGAAAAATTCGTTGACTGCTATCATGACTTCGTCGTCACTGTTAAATTTGTTTCCACGAATACATTCCTTGAGTTTTGGGAAAAATAAATAAAAATCACTAGGCGCTAGGGCTGGTGAGTATGGTGGATGCACCATCAGTTCAAAACTTGTATTTTGAAGCCACAAGGAGCGTTGTCCTGGTGGAATAAAATTACACGGGACAACTTTTCTTCTTTTTCATTTTTCGTGGAATCGCGAAGTTGAGTAATCAGCATGACATAATACTGGCCCGTGATTGTATGACCACTTTTAAGGCTCCCAAGCCGCCATTCTTTGCTTTAACGTAATAAAGCAACCCAGAAATCCTTTTGAATTATTACTGTTAAACAATGCCAAATTCGCTTTTGAACTGAAGACCCCATCACGCTTTTGTCCGGGCATCAACGTTCGGGCTACCCATCCTGCAAACACCTTATGCAGCCCCAAATAGTAATTTATTATTGTTGCTATATTACCATTTGAAAGGCCTGTTATTTTTTCTAAACGCGTAGTGATTAACCAACGATCTTGTTTAATCAAGTCGCAGACGCATTTTATTAGGTATACACAGTTAGCAGGCGACCACCACCTTTTGCACGTTCGCAAATTTTCCTGTCACATACAAACTGTCGTGACCAACCTTTCACTACCTGACAGCAATTTTCATTTTATGAAAATAAAGACCATACTGGTATTATTTGTAATCAAAATTCAGGATTTATTGCTATAAATTATTAAACATAGGTTCTCCCAAAATATTTTGGGTGGTGCTCCGGTATATCGGGGTTAGTGCGAGGAGCGTTGCCATTTGACGGTTTACAGCGTTTTAATATCGCCATCAGGTATCTGCTTTCTACTGAACATCGCCCTTACAAAATGGACTGTATATCAAAGTATTTTTATTCCACCTACAACTACGCTACTCACGGTAATCGAACTGTCAAGCAAACCAAGACTACTTCAAATAAGTACCGCAAGGATTTCGTGTACAGGCGTAATGAATCATTATTAAGAGATATAAAATTCCCTTTATTTTCGAACTTAAGATCGACAACACCACTAGTCCATCAAATCATTTCCTTCAATCGCAATCTTAACGGCCATAACTCATGGTTCGAAAATTACGTATTTCTGACCAAACGTCTTTTATTGACACATTAGAAAGCTACGAAAAACACCAAACTGTAACATTACTAATAAAATTCCCACTAGATTTTGCACTACAGTAAACTACACTCACTCAATAGCACTTAAGTCGCTTTGTTTGCTTGTTCCTTACTTAACCGCTTTTTAAATCAGACTTGTTTGCCGCCACATATCGCGCGCGGTCATACGTAGGCGGACACATTCTGTTTAACAGAGAACATTCCTGTAAATTAACTACTCCGTTTCTTTCGCATAATCAATAACAGAAGTCGTCGACATTCCGATGTCACTCATTATTGTAAAGTCACTAGATAGATAAAGTACCGCAATTCATTGTCCTTATTTTTGCACTAAAATGGCGGATGAAACCAAAACCATATAAACCAAATAGCTTTGATCCCGTCTTCTACATAAACATTTAAATTTACCGCTGCTATTTTGCACTAAAATGGCGGACAATTGTGGTACTTATCTAACTAGTCACTACATTATTGATCGTATCCACGCCATCTATTCGTTGACTACGTGAATGCATAACTGATTGTAGTGTCCTGAAGCTGCAGCCATCACTGCATACCTACTTGCATCAGTCGACAAATGGTAGTTTACTTCATATCCGCGTTAAGGTCCACTGCATCTTAAGATACCCCTAAATTTAGTCTTAGGGTTGACCAATACCAAGGGCGGAATTTTGTCCTACGACACGAGCGACAGATGGAGTTTCAAGTATTACCGGATTTCAATTTCGTCTAGCAACCGTCACTATCAAATTTGGCAATAACAGAGAGACAGCTAAGGGCAATTCACAAGAAAACCAATGAAGTAAGCGGTTGATGGTTTTTGATGTCGTGAACGTAAGTCGCAGTGCTAGTGCAACAAACTCAACTGTCACCTGACTGTCACTTGTTTCGATTGTCAAACAGGTTTTGTTTGCATTTTACACTCACGTTGTGGTCATATATAGGCTATTTCACTGTTTGAAAACGTTTTTAAAGAACCAACGATACTCGTATTAGTCACAGGTAACAGTAATTGCGTCTTTATTTTCGCACTGCAATAAACGACTATCACGTCAATTGGGACAAACATCAAATGTGCATCAAATTATAGGTACGAAGTAATTGGCACCACAGGCGCTGCGTTCCTGATTCGTTCATAAACGCCCCTTGTATGAAACTATATGGAAATTGTATACATCACAACCGTTGTCGCTACCTTTCAAGATTCATTCGCCTTATATCCGTATATATAATCTAATCTAATCTAAACGATAACGGTTTCATTATGACATTTTTACTAGGTGAACTTGAAGTCCGACAATGCTTGCTAACCTATCTCTCGCTTGTACCATAGGGAAAAGTATCATTCAAAATCAAACCTCAGATTATTATAGTTGATGGTAGGTACCTTATAACGCAATGATTTTATATCCGTACCAATACACATTTTTAAGTACTTAAATTTCCTTAGATCTGCAGACGGAGACCTGTCTCAGGCGCTAGCGCTGATCGCGTCTGTACCCAATTATTCTTGTAATTTTCTCCACGTCACTGGAACGCAACCCTCCCTAAACTTTTCTAGCCAGAAGCGTTGCACACATATGTGCCCCGGGTTGTTGTTAATCCGTGTCTTGTTTAACTTTGGTTTATAAATGCCTCCAGTTTGTGTTTACGAAGCCTGTTGTTGTTGCAGAGTACGTGCTGAGTGGAAGCCCGCGAGCTGGTGGAACCTACTCGGCGAGGTCCCCCATGGCACCGACAGCCAATGCTCAACAGCTTAGGTAAGTGTTCAAAGCTCCGAAATTTCGTGTTCCTCCTGAGAGAATAGCTCTAACAATTCGAGTGTGAAATGACAAATGCTCTGGAGAGTGAATTGTGTAAACCGCAAGTAAGCTATGTGAAATAAAGATTAAGCAGTAGTAGACCCAAGGACGTTCAGAACCAACGTTTGCGTTATTCTGTTCATTTTTACCAAATATACTTCTTTTGCTTCTTTTGTATACGTTAACGTCGTAAGATTATTAAATTCCTCAGAACTGCAAGGAATAACTTTTCTTTAATTTAAATGTAACCTCTTTACCTCTTTTTAAAGGGACTTTCTGATTTCTTATGTAGTATGAACAACATACAGTATCATAGGTGTATGTGTATGTGTATGTGGTACTATTACCAAAATTTTTCTTATTGTTCCTGTTCCTACAAAAACCGAAGGGAATCCCGAAATTTAAAAAGATATAAATTATGCTTGCTACCGTTTTACAGAAAAAGAAAAAAGCCTAAATTATGGACTTATTTTTGTTTTTAATTTCACACTGTTGACGCGGCCAAATACAGTATTTCTATTTTGTTTCCTTTGTAGTGATACCGCACATCAATATCTATTGTTAATAATTTATAAGGAAATGCATGTTATAGTGTTCTTTTTCACTAAAAGGTGTCACTGAGACATTACGGTATAAAGTCCTTAGTTTCTTATAGACATAATTAATTGGATGTTTAAAGTGTCCGCAATAGGGGTCTTGCGCTTGTGCCTGAAATGAACGTCCTCGAGACTGACAAATGACGTCATCACTTTAAATATGAGTCGTCGACCGAGCACTCCTGGTTTGGCTTGCCGTGACAATGCTCCAAATATTGCCACGTGCTGGATGTGCAACCAGTGCAAATATATTTCGAATAACTCTGGTAAGGAACAGGACGAATTTGTAATCGTGGTAGTCGACATCTGTGCTATATTCGCTTTTACTTATACTTATGATGAAATATCATTATTTTTTTGACAATTCTCCCTATCGACAAGTTTCCATCCATTACATGAAGTTTTTCATATCGTTTTTTAAGCTGTTTAGTAGTAAGTACAAGTTTTGGATTTTAATACTGTGCAATTATTCCTCTGCGATGAAGTTTACTTCCATTAGATGATTCAATGACATTTAAGTAATATGTGGTTGGAATCCCGCCATATTGTTTTCATCCCTGTCTTCTGAGGGTAACGGCATCTCAACAGCACACAGCTGATGAGTAATAAAACATTGCAGATACAACATCTACCTATACCACTTGAATATTCCATCATTTAACCAATCAATCAGTTTTTCATTATTCTTTATTGAAAATTACATTATATACATATATAGGAATATAGGGACATGCACATAACACCCATGCCATAGGCGGGACTCGAACCCACAGCCTCTGTGGATGTAGGCAGCCGCGTTTGGCCCTGCTTCCCACTGGACCACGGATGCCGGCTATATGGGTTATAAATCGAAAACATAATTGGGTATTTGCCATGTATTTATATTTTATTAAATTGTGTATTTAATGTATCAAAATGTGAATATTTGAAGTGACCGCCAAAACGCGAACATATTGGCTGTGATGTCAGGTGTCTTGTAAATGGCCGCTTGTTTACATCTGAGGATGCGCGTGACGCGTTAGCCACCCCGTCAATTCACCAGTTTGTTGTTTGAGTTCATTTTGTGACAAGCGAATTAAAATACGTCAAGAAAAATTGAAGTACTTATGAGTTATGACTTCTGAAGGCTACGTTAGAGCGTCTTCAAATAACTTCCCGACCGTAGACATGTTCATGGTTATGGAATTTGTGAAGAGCGACGAGCGATTCAACGCAGCAGAGATAAGTAACGTAAATGCAACAGCATAAGTGAACTTATTGTCAAATTAACGTAGCATTGAAAAATTGATCGCAATGGGTTGTTGGAAATATGCTATTTGTAAACATAAAAAAGTGAGAATCAAAAATTTACCCTCAACTTGACATTTATTTTAGAGGTCAGAATAAATATAAATTGCCATTTATTTTCAGGGGCACTTGTGGCTCGCTTCGGGTTTGCCTGACAGTCGAATATATAGGGAACGTCTTTCTTTATTATAAAATTTCCCCCTATCAACATAAAATGCATATAATTTTCCATATCCTCTTCCAATTATACTAACACAACTACTTTTTCTCATGTCACCTCAATTTTATGACGTAAGTACATATATTTGCATTGTAATATTTTATATATAATTTTCTTGCATATCTTTCTCATTATATATTTTAGTTGCTTAATATATAAACCCCTTCCTTTTAGGTACATTGCTCATTTTCTCGTAATAAAAATTAGTACCATTACACAGGTCTATCACTTTTTAAATACTATTTCATAACTTTCTTTAAAGCAAAAGCATGAATTTCAATATTAAATTATACTTAGGTGTTAATAAGCAATATACAATTTAGCATAGGTTTGTATTTCAAATGAGTAAATAATATTTCTTCCTAATAAGTGTAAATATACCAGAATTTGTGAAAAATACAAACAGTGTCCAATACTTTTTCCTATTGAGCAAACAAATTGATCCTAGCGCTAAGGATCTTCCATCTAATTGGTCCTTTCTTTAACTAACAACTAAGGCACTTAAAGAGGATGAAATATTGAACACCGTAACTGTTGGTGTATCTAGTCCATTAACTTCTTAAAGGAGTGTGTGCGTGTATCATTTTTTTCTTCCCCGAAAAGAGAGTAACGCGCGACAAAAAACACATTAATCTTCTTCAGAGATCACATCTGGTAGCAATTAAATACGTAACCCACTTTGCGCTTTATGGTAAGAGATTAATATCTGCTGCTAAAGTACCTACGGGCATGTGCTATTGCAACTGTTTCAGTCGCCGCGCATGTTGACGACATACTGGATACAATTTTAAAATGAGGATGTATGACCGTGTTTGTCTATGATTCCTTTACGAAATATTAAGCCTCCTTCCATGCAGTTATCACACGAAAATTTTATCTTTCTTTACGTTCGTGCAAGACGATTACTTACATTATTTGCCACGTAATACAAAAAAATTTCCAACTGCTCCTGTAAATCAAACAAACACTTAGAATTTTCTGTTTATCATCTAAATACTCAATCGCTACGTAACAAAGTTTTAGAGTTAAATGCTCTTCATTTAGATTTCTCTGTCTTGTGTTTTTCTGAACATTGGCTAAAAAGTTTTGAAATTGAATCAATGTTAATAGATAATTACACTCTCTTAAGTTACTTTTACAGATCTCTGCGTACTCATGGTGGTGTGGCTATTTTTATCTGTAAGAAACTGTTCAATCTCTTTTCAAGTAGAGATGACCTAACAGAATTGAGTATTGAAAATGTTGTTGAGATTTGTGCTGTAGAATCTGTAATACTTAATACAATAATAGTATGTGTATATCGACCACCAAGTGGAAATACTGCTGCGTTTCTCAGTACTATGCACCATCTGTTTGACATTTTATGTAACGCCAAACAGTATGTAATTGTTACAGGTGACTTTAACCTAAATTTTATGTCGAAAAACGTATCTTTCTTGAATTTCTTTGATCTTTATAGTTCATTCAACTTTCATCATACCATTTTTGAAAACACTCGTTTGCAAGCCTGTCTTGATAATTACATAACAAACTTAGAAAAGCTCTATGTTAACAGTTCTGTTATTGATTATAATATTTCCGATCATTCTGGTATTACTTTTGAAACCCATTTTTGTTTTAACAAATCCACTGTCGAAGAAAAAATAATCTATCCTATAACGGAACAAGGCCTATTTAACTTATATAATGAATTGGAATCTATAGATTGGTCATTTGTGTATGATGACAAATTAAACATCGATGACAAATTTGATAATTTTCTTTATTTACTTTCTTCAGCAGTAAAGACAAATCTTCCAGCACGTAGCACTAAAGGCAAATGTCAAAAGGTGATCAGTTGGTTCAATGAGGAACTTAAAAACTTAAGAAATACGCTAAGTTTATTAATTAGCTTTCATAAAAATAATAATGATCCTGGGTTATTTCAACAAATAAAAATACTTAGATCTAGATATCGTCATGAGATTAGGAATGCCAAGCAACAAGCTCATGATAATTATGTCAGACTTGCAAAAAATCGACCAAATGCTCTCTGGAAACTAATTAATAATTTAAACAACAAAAACATGCATACTGCTGACTGTCCGTTTTCAGCTGACGAACTAAATAATTATTTCTCCACAATTGCGGCAAATATAACGGGTGGCCTGTCCCAAGATTCTAATTCTACCCTTAATACTATTTCTATTCCCTCTCAATATCCGGCTTTTTCTTTTACAGGTATTTCCTTGAATAATGTTAGAGATATTATTTCTCATCTTAAAAATACATCATCTCGAGATGTACATTACCTGAATGTAAAAATTATAAAGCATGTAATAAATTTAATTATTTCTCCTCTAACCGTGCTCTTGAATGAATCTATTGAGGCTGGTATTTATCCTGCTGCCCTAAAAAAATTTAAAATCGTTCCCATTTACAAAAAAGGTGACGCAAATTCTCTTAATAACTATCGCCCAATTTCCATAACACCAGTCATAAGTAAGATCTTCGAAAAAGCCTTGCAACTTCAACTATCCGAACATATGGAGCTGCATCACATATACTCCACATGTCAATATGGATTTCGTAAAACAAAATCTACATCATTAGCTGTCCAACATTTGGTATCCTTGATTCATAATAGTTTTGAAAGTAATTTACATGGTGGGGCGGTGTTCTGTGACTTAACTAAAGCATTCGACTGTCTTTCAATTGATGTACTTGAAAGAAAATTTTGCTATTACAATTTTTCTGTAAAGTCAATCAATTTATTAACTTCATATCTAATGCCTCGTGAACAAATGGTAATATCAAAGTCAGGCAAATCGAGTTATCTACCGGTCAATCAAGGAGTTCCACAGGGATCTGTATTAGGCCCAACACTTTTCCTTATCTACATCAACGATTTAGAAAATATCATTAAAGATGGAAACTTAATATTGTTCGCTGATGATACTACATATTTTAGTACAAACAAAAACGCTAATTTACTAAAATGCCATTTAACTGAAATGAAGTCAAACTTGTCAACTTGGTTTACATCTAATAGTCTATTACTAAATGAGTCCAAGACTGTTACGTCATGCTTTACACTAAAGAATTTAACATGCGATATAGAAAATCAAGAGTCTGTTAACTTTTTGGGAATACGATTAGATCCACAACTTACCTGGCATTCTCACATTGACTACGTTACTTCCAAGACCGCCAAAAATATATTTCTTTTGAAATCTCTTCGCGATATAATCTCAGATAAAATCCTTTTGAATGTGTATTTTGCTTACATACATGCTAGGTTAACTTATGGAATATTAGTCTGGGGGCATTCTCCTGCATCTGATCGCTTATTCAAATTGCAGCGAAGAGCTGTCAGAGTAATTGCAAATTTGGATTATCAGGCAGATTGCAGAAAATCTTTTCAAAAGTTTAAAATTTTAACATTGCCTAGCTGTTACATACTATCTTGTTTATTATTTGTTAAAACTCACTTAGGTTCTTATACTACTCGTGGTGAATCACATATGCTTAATTTAAGGGGAAATCAAAATTTAAATGTTAACTTCCATCGTTTGCAAAGAAGCCGAAGCAGTGTTTCTTACTGGGGTCCCAAACTGTTTAATAAATTACCTGCACAAATTCAAAGCTTAGATTTAACAGTTTTTAAGAAAAAAGTTAAGTCATATCTACTTTGTAAAAATTTCTACTCCTTGGAGGAATTTTTAAATACTTCTTATTTATTATAATATCTTGTTTTAGTTTAGTTTATCTTTTATATAACGCTGTACTTTGACGTGTGTTAACACTGTAATTGTGAACCAACACAAATATATTTATTATTATTATTATTATTAGCTAAGCAATTTCGACTTTTTGAGGTGTAGACGCTGTTTCTCTTGTTTCTGACTGCAGTTTTTCTTCCAAGTCGACTGTATTCATATTTCATGAATACAATATTGAAGCCAAAATAAAGGCTAATCAGCGCTTACCTCCTTTCTTACTAACATTTTCTTATTGAATATACAGGGTGTTATTATTGCGAAATCTATCCATTGTGCCTCTTAAATTTGAAATACCGAAATTTGTAAGGCATGAAGTCGCTGCTTATGAAAATGATCATTTTCTGAAAATATATTACATATACAGACTATTCCGTATCTTTAGGGCATTCCAGAACACTTTTTAGGTAGCACCGTTTGTTTTCAAAATTTTATCACATCCTGGCCATCTATTTTACTTCCTAAAAACTGCAGAACTAGACTAGTCTACTAAGTATTGCGTATTTCAGTTATTTCTAATAATAAGACAAATCGAATCCCCTATATGTATATCCAAACGAGGGGTGGGTCTTTACATAACACTATTTTCACATCTATTTATACAATATGT
This sequence comes from Rhyzopertha dominica, assembly GCA_025024175.1. NCBI lineage: Eukaryota > Metazoa > Arthropoda > Insecta > Coleoptera > Bostrichidae > Rhyzopertha > Rhyzopertha dominica. The sequence goes on from QCXZ01000041.1 coordinate 25,725,734, forward strand.
TTACCAGCTATAGGTAATTACTATTTAAACTTTTCGAGTTCGCACTTTTGCTATCTTTAATGGAACACTCTGTATATTTTAAATGATTGCATGTGCATCAGTACGTTCTTTATTTTTTTTTATTAAACAGGTGCATGATAGTACTAGAAAAGTAGATGACAGTATCAGTGTCAGCTATAAACGGACATGATGACGAAACCACCTAGCTGTCATAATGGGAACTACTTCCTTAAGGGAGTGATCACTTTGTAATTATACTGACGAACTATAATAATAGCGAAACAGATATGTCTGTACTTGGTTGCGGTGCAGACGGCATACCACAGATCTGCATTTTAGGGTATATGGTCCTTGTAAAACACGTCCTGTTGAAAATATAAGCTTTTGGTGCTAAATATCCATTCTTTCCGTTACCTTGCCATCTGGAACTACGAAATTTCGACAATAAATTATTTATATTACGTATGAATAAATGCTAAAAAACAAATAGTACGAATGTATTACATTTTTAACGTTTTTATTTTAAACCAAACTGCAAAAAAGACGAGAGCACGAAACACTGATTAAGTAATATATGTTCAAAGTAACGTCCATTATGGTTAAAACTTGTGTTGACTTGATCTTTAAAAGATCCGTTTACATTTTACAGCACGTTTCATCCATTTTCTTGTGGGGTTTTCTTAGATATGATATTGCATACCTTAACCGCATACCATAGGAGATATTACGAATGCACTTAAAACAGAAATGGACTTCTGGACTGGACTCTCAAAAAGTAAACGATTTTTCTGGAGACAAATTATTAAAATCCCACTTTACTGTTTTTTTTTTAATTAGGTTTTGCCTGAATATGACGGTATCTATTGTGCATGAAATATTTCTTTTGAACAATAACCCGATCAAATATTTGTTGTCATAATATTGCGAGCGCATTACTAACTGATTAGCCACTACTAGAAACAAACAACCAGATAATGTTTCAAACCGAAATATTATCCATATCTGCATCGTAATTAAGCTGACAACAATTGAACTTGCTTTTGTAGATAATAATTCACTAAATATAGTTATTGCAATCCGATAACAATTGGGTGTGTTCACTAGTTATAAAATATAAACTTTTATACATTAAAAAAGAGTACTTTATTAATTAAGTGTGTATCTTTATCCATAACGCTGCAAAATTTCTTTTAACCAAAATAAAATGTTTACAACTTCTCAGTGCGCAACGTGGCAACTACGCAGTTTTAAGAGACGCCCAGGTTGACTAGGATTGGCTGTGACGTATCACCCGATMTAAACAGGATAGCGTCCGCTACTTTTCGGATTTTGTTTGCGTTATTGGTTATGTTTGAGGGTGTTCTCGTTTGTTTTTTTATAAATTCAACAATATGTCGTCGGAATGCTTTGTTAAAGCGTCTTCGAACAATTTGCCGGCTGTAGATATGTTTATAGTCACCGAATTTATCAAGAACGACCCACGTTTTAATGKTGCCGAAATCAAAGGCGCTAAAGCAGCAATATAAGTAATTAATAAAGCAGCTTAATCTGCAATTTAATACATTATGGATCATTGATATTTTGAACGAAATACATCTTTTTTCTAGTGCAAGTCGTGTTCACGGAGATGCAGCTATAGGTTATTTTCAGGTGAAGCGAGAGGGGCCCATATGTTAAAGTGACCATACGTCCCTCATTTGGAGGGACAGTCCCCCATTTTAAACTATCGTTGCTCCTCTATTAATGTCCCTCTTTTTGCTTCCTTTTTAAACATACAATATTTTCTGTTTGAGAAAAATAAAAGCGATGCTTTTGCTATTCGCTATTCGATATGTTTTAGTTCTGGTTTTGGTATCTTTACGTGGTCAACCAATACCCGCTAAATATCCGTAAAAAAACATAGTATAGCAGCTAATTATACACGTCGGTCTCTGGATGTCTCAGAGCGAGAAGCCAGTAACAATGACCTGTAATTTAACTTATACCGTTATAACATACGTGATAAATGGCGAAAATTTGTGCGAAATCATAACCTTGTTTAAAATCAATAAAAATATAATAATTTTGATTGAGCTTTTTCCTGCTACATGTATACCTGATAATAGGTATTTCCGTGTGCCGTGTGGAATTCCGTCCCTCTTTGGAAGGTTTATAATCTGGTCACTTTACCATATGTATACTGCAGTCCAAGATATGCCCGGAAAACAAAGTTCGGCAAAAAATTATGCAGTTACTCTAAGTCTCACAACAGTAAAATGTAGATTTTGTCTTGGTTATACCCCTTCTGGCTGCTTTAAACCATCTCCGTTTGCGTTCGTAGTATCCGGGTACACTTACGAATATTTTGTTGAGACTATTAACGGATGTATTTGAAATTTGAACACTGGCACAAAGCACCGTTTGCTGTTACCTTCTGGTTTATACATGCTTAAACATTCTCCCAGTTGTTAGGAGGAGTCCGTCAAAAGCAAGAAAACAACTCGTTTCACTCGGCACAAGCAAAGGCACGTAGGTAACATAACCTATATTCTTTGTTTACATCAAGTGTTACGTCACACCGTCTCCATCCCGGGACCCTGCGTTTGTGTGGTCAATTTTTATATTTGAACTTCAGAACGGTTTTTTTTTTCGAAAACTGGTGCTAGAAAAATTTTGAAATTTTTAGGACATTACAAGGGTGCTCCAAATATACATGACATGATTATATATACACACACATGATTATATATATATACATGGCATGATTTCTAAAAAAATGTGAAAACACCCAATTAGTTCAGGGCTGTTGGTGATAGACAGCAGCTGCTTTAAACCGTTCGCTGATGTGTCCTGCTTTATATTATTGCATACTCAATTTAGCAATAAGCACGGTATATAAAATTGATCGTTATACTGTGGTAATGAGTTACCTGGCTTAAAAACATCAGCGCTGTGTACAAAATGAAAATGTTCACCTAAAAAGTGTACTACTTTTATTTTCCTTAAACTATTAAAAAGTAAATCTCCGTTCAGTAGTAACTGAACATCTGGAACGCATCCAATATAAACCGCACTAAGTGGATTTCGGCGAGCTATAGTGACAGGCAAAAGTGAAAACACATGTGCGTCTTTCCCCAGCAGCCCGTCAAAACAATCCCATCAGCGCAACCCATAAACTATTAACCGAGAATCCATTGTTCTCAGTTTCTTTATTCCGGTCGGGAAATTTAGTTCCTCGGAGAAATACTCCACGTCCATCCATCCGGCTGGTTGAAACTTCGCAGAGAGCTTTTAGAGGACCGGATCTGGCTCGGGCCCTCATGAATATTCAGGCCGACCTTAAAGTGTAAATGATTAATCATCGTTATTCCGGGGTACGATATTAATGCTTTATGAATGGCGTACATGTATCCGTATTTATCTGTGGACTTCCAGGGCCTGTTTATTGAAATTCGAACACAAATACCTCCTGCCCCTGTTTACACGTGTTGTAGGTAATTAAAATCGATGTGTACACGTGGATGTAGTGCTTTCGGTGTTGATTATCAATACGAAGCTTGTTTATTTTTTATGTGGATGAGTATACAAGCAATTTATCATTAGGCGAATGGAGATAGAACTTTTGCGTAACTGATCGAAACAAATGGTTCAGTTGACGGTCAAAGCATTTTTACCTTTTTAGAATAGGAAATGATCGAAACTTTGGGTTGTCACTTATTGAAGACAAAATAAACGAAGTGTATTTGCAATGAAATTTAATAATTACTTTTATTCTGGTTAGATTATTATGATCTATTCCCATTTTGCAGTTCTTGATTGTTATAGCTAATGTTTAATAATCAGTAAATATCATCGAATGACCCCGATTCCTTTAAAATCATCATGTTATTTTAAGCTATAGGTATTGGTTTTTTTCTTAAATGCTGTTAAATGCAGGAGGAATCGAAACATTTTTTACATAATCAATAACGTTAAATACGCGTGCATACTATCAATGACTAAAAATTTAAAAAAAATACAAAAGGTAAATTTCTCAATGCTAAATGAACCGAATAACCGATACAGATGTATCTAGCGATGGCTAGGTACTTTGAGCAATACATGTGTTGCTCATAAACCTAAGCTATTCAACTTTACAGATTTAGAATTTTTATACCCCCTGCTAGCGTTGTAGCAATTTAATAACCAGTATTTTCTTTCAAATTATTTGGTTCCCAGCAAAAGTACCGTCAAATGGGCCGAGATTGGACATCAATATAAGATTAGACAAATCGTATTTCAGGCAAAATTCACTCTAGAGAATTTTTATTTTGTTGTTTGTGTAAAGTGAAATTAGGCGTCTGTTTATTGTTACATGTCAATAGTCATTTGGATGTGTGGTTGCAGGTTAGCATTTAATACTAAATAAAAATTAAGAAACTGTTTTTTTTCCTTTTTGAATATTGTAGTAAACTTTCTCGGTTAGCTATTACTTCTACTAATCATAACGTGATTGTCACCTAACCTCTAAATGTCATGCAATTTTTGTTAATTTTAAACCGTTTGAATGTTACTTGCAGGGGTGAAATTAGTCATGCCTCGTAATTAAAAAAGGTAGCTGGGAACCAGGCCATACGCCAACTACCAAGGCAAATACATAATTCGAGCCATACAAGCTGTGAAAGCTAAACCTTTATCAATTAGGCAAGCATCTGAACAGTATTGCATACCGAAAAGTACCTTAGCCAATAAAGTTAAGGATGCACATAAACTTAAGTCAGGAGGCCAACCTACATTGAATGAAGCACAGGAAACGTTATTAGTTCATGACATTCTTCAATGTGGAAATGGAGCTTTCTTTTAAAATCCTCAGAGATTTTATTATTAATAAAAGGATATCTTGATCGATGAGGTATTAGAGAAAAGTATTTTAAGAACAGGATCAGAGTGGTTTCATCATTTCATAAAGAGAGATGGTAAGGAGTCTTGCTGAGAATGTGAAGAGAGCCAGAGCTCAAGTTTCTTGAACAATTATGTCTGACTATTTTAATGAAATGAAAAATTGTTTAGAAGTGAATAGTGTAAATAATGTGATAAATGAAAATTATGAAACTGAATTAGTTAGTCATAATGATAAATCTAAAAATATCTTTATAAACAAAGAGCCTAGTTCATTCATTATATTCTGGTTAAATTTACGACTTTAAAAATATAACCTAAAATTTGTTGGCAAATATTTTTGGAAAAACAAAGTAACACTTTAAAAGTAAAATTAAGACCAATCAATCAGTACAAAAAATGAAGTGTTTGTTTAGCCTAGTGTTAGAGATGTTTGTGAGATAAAAGCAAATCAATTTATTTCTGTTTTAGCCTCTCTAATAGATTTAAGAGGGAGAGAATCCAATTCAGAAAGAAATTTTAATAATATATTTATTGTTTGTTTTCTTAATAACATGTTTTTTGTTCACTGTTTACTTTTGTTAGTTTAATTTCTGTTTGATTATATCTTAAAATAAAGTTAAGTTGCTGAAATAATTTAAAAAGATAAATTGTGTTCAATCTCAAAGTATAGTTAGGTTTAACTTGCGTCTTGTGTAATTTTAATACGTATCCAAACTGACCCAGGTTTTCGCGTCGATTGTAGACACCGATAAAGTGTATATAGATAACAGCTAACATTTACAAAACAATAATGATGTCAATACCTCCCCACAATTATGATGTTTTAATATTGCTTATGCAATCAATGCAGTTACATTACAAGTTACATACAATAAAGTGCAAAATTTGTCTCGGTCCAATTGACGGTATATGATTTTTTTGTAATCTAACAAGTTACTGCAGTCTAACACGTTTAACTTCAATAAAAACGCATATTGGTCAGAGGTAACTGTTTTCAAAAAAATTAGCTGTCCACTGCGTTGGTCTAAAAGAGACATTGAAATCTCTGTCGACTTGTTTAAAGAGTTTGTTTAAGCTCTTTTTGTCTAGTTGCTATGAGAACCCTAGAAGGAGAGATGGAGGTTTACGACTAACAGACTGACATAGCCTAGATTTGTTAGAGAGGATTCAATGAGGACTGCTCTTTTTAACGCGATCTTTTAATTTAAGTGCTATATTTATTCAAGATACTTTAAAAATTAATACCACCCGTCCAGTTTGCGAATGAAAAGTCGATACCTTTTTTGTTTTCTAGTTATCGCAAATACAGTAAATCAGTACTAACCGACAGGTTTCTAATTTTCTAAGTGGCAGTAATTTAATAGAAATAAGTACAATGTATAGAGATGAACATTTTTACTTGTTAATAGCCATTTCCTAGCATTAGGAAGATCTACTTTTTATAGTTTTGGTTGCCTTACCTAACCCACTGATGGTAAGGTGGCAATAATATGATTAGTTTTTGTTATTTTGTAGTTTTATAAATGTATAGTCGACATCGTTATGGTATTAGAAAGATTCCAACAGAAATACCTAATTTAGATACCTTTATATTTTCTAATGAATCAACGAGGTCCTCCATTCGTAAAAGATTAAACATAKATGTTGTCAACAACACTAAGCATTTTGGAAAACTATTATAAACCGATAGTAAGTACATAAACTGCTAAAACAACTATGAAAATGGCCTATACCTATGTGCGTAAATATTTTGTGATATAACGTATCTTCGTTTATGGGCATTATGAAAATGCTAACTCAAGGAGGAAAACAACATGTCATCGACAACAACCACGGAAGCCTTCAAATCAAGGAGGAAATTACTGTTTCCACAAATAACTACGACACCGATAAATATATTGACTTTTAGTTTCAAAGTATGTCTAGCTTAATTTAAAAACTATGATAAATAGTAAGAAAAAACCTGCAAGGAAGCGTTCAGTTCTTTGAAGGTCACTGTTTCATTAAAAGCAATTGACAGTTTGCCATACACAAAAATACAACTACAACACTAACCAAAGCAATACATGTATGTGTAAATGCTATGAATTTATAAATGCCATGAGTTATCAAACATCAAACTTTAAATAACAAGTTTTTCAGCATTTGACTTCATCCTTTGCACTTAATTTACAATAAGTTAGTTGTTGATTCTATTTTGAAATTGTCTTCACTGATTATAATGTATATTTACTCTGAAAATGTTATTGTAGAAATTGATACGCACGGTAAATGTGCCGACTACGCAAACTCAAGAGGGTATTTTACGCGAAATTTAACGTAATTACACCGAATAAAATGTGTAAAGTATGTAATATGAATTTAAGGCTATATTCCCTTGCCGTTTGAGCTATTTTCAAAAATTGTGATAACACCCATTTTAAAATGAGCAACCGCGAATTCCGAACAAACACAAGTTATTCCATTTTAAAGATTGGGATATGTTGTACCTGCTGCTGGCGTAGTCATGGCAATTAGATGACAATAAGGCCCGGTTGCACAAACGTGGTCCAAATTTGATCCGAGTTTAACCCGCGGTCGTTGCTATAGCAACGTCAATCAAAACACCGGATTCTTTGCGTTGCTAGGTAACGACCGCGGGTTAAAATCGGATCAAATTTGAATCACGTTTGTGCAGCCAGCCTTAACTGTTTGAATAAAATGTGTAAACAAGTAAACAAATATTCTATCAGCCCACTTTAAGCAAACATGGCTATTAAGTTTGTTTATTTAGAGAACAAAATCGATCATTTTATAGATCTTATCAAATGCTCCCCTAGCGGCAAAGTAACGAATTTTAACATATTTTTGTTGAAATACTTGCTTCAAAAGTAACTCCATATTCTAAAATTATTAGTTTCCAAGGTAAAGCCTCTATCCCAGCCAAAACTGTTGTTTGTATCTTTTTTTGTGACACCAGTAACTTAAATTTATAATGTGAAATACAAGATTAATTTACGTTCCCCATGAACACCTACGAAACGTTGCCATATGGTATAGGTGTCAAGTGAAGACAGATTAGTAACTTGCTTCGTAGAATTTCGGTCGTGGGTGGGGTGTTCACCCCAGTGACCTAACGACGAATTTCAAAACATAAACTGGATGTAAAGCCAGACAAATATTAATGGCACCTTCTTAGTTTTTTGTAGACACTTTATTAAAACGTCAGCGTGCCAGATAATATTACCGTATAAATCACAATTAATTGACCGCGATACACATCTTTGTAAATGTTGGTCTTACAATAGCTGGGCGTTGATGTGAGTCTAAATAGAACGACGTTTAAAAACGAAACCTTAAAATGCAGACCGGTAGCAAATAGCTCTTTTTGTATTGTTTTCAGCGTATGCAMACGATTTGCTGCCCAAATAGTGGCGACTCACGCAATGCACGAATCTATTACAGCTTGAACTGTACACAGGGTAGAAACAAAGTGTATACACATTTTTCTGCCCTACAGATGTCAACTTTAAACATAMTCCTGTTGKTATGCAATATTTTATTTAGAAGCGCTGCAAAATGTGACGGATTAAAAATGAGGCTCTTTCGTAAGAACAAGAATTTCTAATGAAAAATTGAAACTGATACTTCGTATTTTCATTTTCTCACTTAGCTTTTTAAAGAAGCTTACTGTTAGTTTTGCGTAGGAAAATAAGATAAGGCTTGAAGTTAGAAATATATACTCAAATTTAATTATGCGTTTACTGCTTTCGGTTTTTTTGCGTTCACATTTCAGCCATCACACCGTTAATGTGAGTGCGTTGAAGCGTCGTAAGTTTTAGCTACGAAACGAAAGCGAAAAAAGGTTTTTTCTTTTAAAGTGAACCGCGTAGATTATATTTGTAAAACTTGGAAATTTGGGAAATCGTGGCTGCACGTAAATGTCAAATGCCTTCTTCGTGATACTCACCCTGAAAAACAATAATAACTGGTCATCACTAAACCGATAGGTCTGTGAAAAACTTCGCTAGAAATTACACCAAATATATATATTTATTTGGCATGTACTTTCTATGAAATTATGGAGTCAATACTTTAATCCCGTATATCTCAGAAAATGCGGATGTAAGAAAGGTTAAACAGCTAAACGACATCTTCACTGTGCTGTTGGGTTTTATTTTTAGAAACTGCGGTTTCGTGCTCGGCTGTATGTCCCATTTTTTAAGAGGTACGATACAGGCAGTACTTGAACCTATATAACGTCCTGTATCTCTCATATGTAATTTTACAAAGATCTTTGAATAAACCTTTTGTAGTCATGTTTACGTCTACAGTATAAATCCTAAGAGAAGACTAGGGGTCTCAGCTAAAAGTTTATGGGCGTTAGGCCTTCAAATATGAAATTTAAATTGCTATCAAGTGAGAAGCGCAAGGACTTTACTATGGTCCACAATAGTTTTTCATATGCCCCTGCAAAAATTGCAATCTTTACCAATAGCAATACTTCGAACATAGTATACCTTTCTTAAATTCCATCTCACATGGTGTACTCTTTGCTCACCTGGTTTACTATACTTTTTGAACCTAAATACGTCAGCTGGAATCAGTAGAGTGAGAGGTCTCAATTTTCCTCCTTTTTGCGGGTGGATAGTACTTATTCTTTTAGGTATTGTAAGCATCAGACGCTGTCGACTAGAATTGGGTATAAAGTCTTTGCAAATACGGCGTATGGTTTGTTACACAATAAAATTAACTGTCTGTTGTTGAAGCAGTTCTATCCACGTTTAGAATCAAGACAATGAGGTGTTTTCTACCACAGACCTGCACTAAGCGGTTTGTGTAGATCACTTGCTTGTTGACGTCTAAGATGTGCAACTTAAATCTACTAATCACAAATGCTATAAGTCAGTATTTTCGGAGACTAACAAAAATACCAAATTCTCAAAAATTTCTATTCTTTCCTTGACTGGGTGTCTCCCGTTTGGAAATAAATTTTTATAATTATTTATCGTTACCGTCATAGGCGACAAATAGTTTTAGGAACACATGGCACACTTCTAAACAGTCATTATTATTAGACTTTTGTTACAATGACACATTTCGGATCGTCCATTCAGTAAAAAGTAGGGATCGGCTATTAACAAAGCATTTTCGACAAATCCTCTAAAGCAGTCCATTAAATGAATACCGAAACATTACAACCCACATCCTGTCGTTCCTTATCAGGAAACTCGTAAAACACGCAGTAATATTATGCCCAAACAAATTTATTCTCATTAACGTCCATAGTAGGCAAACTATGTTGAATTCTTGGCGTGGCACGCGCGTCCCGTTGACCGATGGTCTGCCATGATTAAAAGTAAAAGGCCAGTCGTTACGGCACCGCACCACTGAATCTTTAATAATGCCAATCACGAAAAGGGTCCTGGGCTGTCGGCAACACAGGCAATCGAATACTTCTTCCATGTTTACAAATGCGTGCCCTCAATGACAGCAAGAAGTTTGTATTTTTTGTTCTTTGTTATACAAAACTTGAATAATTAATGTCGATACCTATGGGATTTGAAAATTGAGATTAGGTATATTTTATTTTCGAATAACTCAAATGGTTGCAGCGCCAGCGTAATAAATATGGGTATTACACAATTGAACGTTACTAGATAACAGATAATCGAATAAGACAAGCAGAATAAGTCCACTTTTAAATTCCGAAGACTAGTTTTATAGAAAACTTATTCTTAGTTTTTGTTCCAACACTACAGCAGAATTTACAACCATATTGGTTGGTTGAAATGCATAATAGCAGAACTAAATTTTTATTAACCACATATAATTGTTTGAACCATCGTATGGAAGGCTTATCTGTCGCCCTTGAATATACTGCCAGGCCGGCAGTCTACGCTGGGTTGAAAGGATATTGCGCTTGTTGCTCATGGGTTTCAACGTAACGCATGTATGACAAGCTGAGAAGGTATACAGGATGCACCCATCTGCTGAATACTTTCCTTAGAAGTTTCTATGTTTGATGTTGGCTTAGCTCGGCTGCATTACTCTTCTTTCTTGTATAATCTATATGTGGTTATGTGGAGATGTAAGATTTATTCTTTATTTATTATTTTCTTATCTTGCAAGTGGCAATTACAATTCCTGTGTCTTGCTAAGTTGCATTTGTGTGATTATTTCATTCACTTGCTGGAGCTCTAGATAGATTTGTAGTGCTCTGCGGGATATTTCTGGTTAAATAATTAGTTTTTTCTATTGAACTTTCTTCACAATTGTCCCAGCTTCCTGTGACTTGGCTTGTTTCTTTGTCTCTCAGCTTTCTGTATAATACTAACCATTATCATAGTGTATTTTTACTCTTATTGATATTGATACCGCTTATTTGTTCCTCAGTATGTTCACCACCATCAGTGCTTTCGTCCGGTTAGAATGCTGTATTCCATGTAGACTACTATTTTCTTGTGCCGCATTTCTGCTGTTGCCTCTATGATTTCTTCTCACCCCTAAAGCCATCTTGTTCGAGGTCATTAAAGAGTGCCGGGATTCTGTTGGCCCTTTCCATTGAACTCTCTTTTGTAAGTAGTTCTTAAACAGTTGCTTCCAAGTTACTTTTAAACTTCCATATGATTTGCTTAATGTGATAGTTAGCTATTCCCATTGTTTCTCTTTTAAGGTTTTGTGTTCTTGTGGGGTAATATTCTCTCCATATATTTGGTTGCCCGAGTGTTTAGAAGGGAGTTTTCGTCTCCCAGGACCTTTCTGTACCACAACTGTCTGGTTACTTGAAAAAATCCCGTTTCGAGCCTTTTCAATTGCGTTGAGTTTTTGTTGGTGTAAGATAACTTTTTAACTACAAAACGTCTAAAAAGACGAAGATTGTGTTTATTGTTTGTTGGTTAGTTTGTGGTTCTACTTCCTACTACAGTATAAGTATAGGTAGCTACGCATATTTCATCTCTTTGATGCTTAGGTTTTTACTAGTGTTACCAGTGTTTTACTTATTTAGTGATTTCCTGTCGCTTTTGAACAGGGGGGGGAAGGGGATCTACAATGTAAGAAACGATGGATGCTATTTCGTTTGTACAGTCCGTTCTAGGTAAGACCCAAGTCAGACGATCATAAACATGAATACTGGGGCCCTCACATCTGGAACGAACCCTAACAATCTAGGCTGCAGCTGATCTATTCTAAACAGTCTTGTTTTTAGATTGCAATACCCTCCGAGTTATAGTTGGAAATTTCAAATTGGAGTAGCAGGTAAACGATTAGGCCTTTCCTGTAAACCGCAATAATATTTTATTGCTCTTTATCTGTAAACCACAAAGGGGTGGGAGACAGTTGTTATCATAATTTTACTTTGGGAATTACCAAGATCCGTCCCTTTTGTACCGTGTAACGGGATTCTTTCAAGGGGTTGGGGGTAGGCTAGTATAAATACTTAGGTACCGAACGAAGAAAATTAGTATTGTACAGTAACGCGGGAATATAAGACGTATGTTAAAATAGACTTAGTTAAGAAGTGTTGTAAGAATTAACTGAATATATGGTTAGTAAGTCCGAAAGTGTTTAATTTATGAGAAAATCACGCGGTATACCGTCGAAGGGTGTAATTAATCTAAATTTCACGTGTGCCGCAAAACAAGTCTAGTTTTACTGCTTTTTAGGGTGTAACGTTAAAGCGTGTTATAATGTGTTTTTTCGTGTTTATTTTACTTATTTTAATTTTGTAAAAGACGATTTGTACCTGCTTAGCCTAAGATTGGTTTTAAAGTTTGTCGTGGCTTTGCTCTGGACCAGCAACATGCGTATTATTATGTTAGTAAATAATTTCGCTACTTCTTATTTTTTTGCTGTTTTGGCTAAGCTCGATATTGGTCTTCCAAAAGTCTTCACTTGTATTGTCTCTTTAGGAATATTGGTCTAACACAATTACAATTCAAAATCACATCACACATCACCTAATCGCCGAATCAAGTACCACTAGGTATAAAATTTATATATTTTTTTACCAAAATAGAAACTATCTGGACACATCCAAATGGCATACGATTTTAACATAATTTAACATAAATTTAGGAAACTACTTAACAAAATAGTAAGAATACGCTAGATCTTTACGTAACCACTTTGAATTACGAAAGCCATACATTTGTGCACGCAGTATTTATAAGACAAGAAAAACTAACCCAGTAGTATTGTACACTTATTAAAAAAATCGTTAGTATCTCAAATGTGGAAAGAGCAGTTTATACAGCTACTTTGAAAAAAGCTCTGTAGATTATAGATTTGGTCCATGATAAATTGAATATCATGTTTTTGACCAGAACATAACTATATGTAATTAATGAATCCAAAAAGTTTTTATTTATTTACTTTGCAACCTATACAGCATACTTTGTTAAAATAACAGGAATTAGATATCATATAACATATTTAATTTAGAAAGCGACAGGTTCTCTAATTCAAGCCTGTTCACAATTTTCGTTTGCTGTTCACTTGCACTGTAAACTACTAACATACAATCAAAATTATATATAGTTTGCCAATAGTGCTATACTTTATAGTGCACGAACATTTATAGATTTCTTAACGAGTACATTACATTAATGCTGGTCCCTTCAGATTCATACAATGTATTGCATATGTAGATCTGTAAGCAGCAATAAAGGTGCAAAATATCATGTCGATCATATCAGCAGTATTAATCTAATTCATAAAGCACTGGCTATCGGCTTTTACTAAAGAGATAAAAATCAAAAAGTAATATTAGATCATCTGGTTTATGTATTTATCGTTTATCAACGGATACTAAAATGTACCATACATGTTTTACATTGTCAACCTTACTTTATGCCATATTTCTTAGGATTTCGGCAAAATCGCTATTGTACAGCACTAGCTTTTTATTCAGACTTGTGTATTTTTATGTATTCAGTACAGCGTATCCACTTACTGATGAGCATAACCGTTATTAAACCTTCGAGAGAAAATGCCCATCATAAGAGCAACGGAATAGTAGCGCCCTTCTCAGGTGTAAAGGTACGCAAATGATATTCCGTATAGTTTCATAAACTAATTCCAAGTGATGCTCCCTTGCGACTGTATTTTTACGCGAATCTCACTCCCAATAGAGGTTCGCGTTAGAGTATGCGGTCTATCAGCGCGAACTCCATCTGTATCTGTGTGTCTTTGTGAGATAGGCCTGGGACATAAAGGTTTGTTTGATTGCTACGTGAGTTACAAACTTCGAGACAGACTGACGATGCTCGAAGCGTGGAATCCGCAAACAGCAAACTTACTTTGGCAAATTTTCTCGGATTCGGATATGCTCATTTAATATCTAACAGGGTACGTCGTCGAAATAGTAAGAGAGCGCTACAAAACGAATCAATTAAGCATTTTAGTGCAAAGATAAAAGTTTTCGATTATCAAATATTTGTTGTGTAATAATTAATTACCTTAACTCACTTCTCGGTTCGATAATTTAAATCATTGATAAGAAAAATGCTTGCTTCATGCATCCACTGCATTGCAATTTTTGTGAACTACGTTGATTTAGGCTAAATTATCGCAAAGCGGGTAATATCAAACAAGGTTGAAAAAATTAAGTGTATAGACAGTGGTTCGCGGCAACATAACGAGTAGGTAAGCAAACATCTTTTGTAAAAACGCATACCACTTCTAGCAAACTGCATAGTAGGCGGGGCACAACTGAAATAGATGCACACAGGTCTGTTGTGGTCAATTCATTCGGTATACTTGACTGAATAAGGATCCCAACAGGGACGAAACTAGAAGGATCCGAATTAATTGACCACAGTAGACGTTATTCGTTCAATCTTGCTCATGGAGAGTTTCTCAGGTGCCTGCGCTAAAATCTACTCTATGCCATAATGTGGATACTAGCACCGCCTAGTTGCAGAGTTTCCGCTTAGGTGGCGCCAAGGGCATTTGCTATCACCGCATGTCGCGGTTAAGGCGGCAGTCTGCTGTAGTCAGATCTTTTACTATTTCTACGAGAGGAGTCCCCACAGGGACGAAACTAGTAAAATCCGATGATCAGAATGAATTGACCAAAGCAGATGTTATTAATTTCGACTGACTTATTTGTTTTGCGTTTCTTGTCTACTGCGATTTCTCCTGCTTTATGCAATTGTAAACCAAACCAATCTTCAATGCCAGAACAGCAGGTAACATATTGATGAATAATAGCTAGGTCATGTGGCTAGTGTTGGAGATATAACTTACTCACTACATTTGAAAGCAGCAAAACAAATGTGTATCAACATTGAATGCACCGACCATTGTAATACAAGGCTGGGATTTCTGATTATGTGCTAAACAGAAAACCTTTCTTTTATGTTGAAAATACCCTTCGAAATTGAGAAAAGATAAATAATATTTATTGGGTTTACAGGCATTAGATGAAATGAAAAATTATTGCCAGCCTTGAGCGAGATTTGAACTCGGGATCTTGTTACCTTCCTAAATTTGGTAGCCAACTAATTATGAAAAGAAACTACAAAACAAAATTCAAAGTAATTCAGAAATTCACAAACCCACTTCAAACACTAGCACCGAGGACACTGGTATTATCACGTTCTTAAATTGCCTCTACTTGAGAGTACCAAAAAAAAAACTTATTAGTGTAGGGGGATCCAGGTTGCGCGGTATGCCGAGCTTACCCAGGGTTGAACGGGGCGTGGTTCTATCTCGTAGTAACAACGTTAATAATTATCGATATTCGAAGAGCGCCACCCGAATCGCGGACCGCACGAAGATTTGGCAACCCCGACACCCTCACCTAACTTCACGTCAATCAATTCGGGAAACTGACAAATATGTGGTCACCGAGGTCAACAATAACGATAATGAGACAATACAAGAACAACCATAAAGTCCAGTGCAACGCAAGATGTACTTTATTACGTAAGTGTATAGTTTGTACAGGCAAACATGCCCACCCAAGAAAGTATATATACCAGGTACAACTAAAGTGAATTAAAAAGGTAGGTAACTGCTGTGGAAACTACAGAATTTCAAGGTAAGTAAAGTTAGATAATTTAAAACTCTCTTATGGAACACCAAAAAAACAATTAATAATAATTACAACTATACTTTCCGCTAAAGTCAACAAAAGAAATATACTATCAAAATTTTAATATTCCAACGCTTAACTTAATTTAATGTACCTAAATTGTAGCCAGACTTTATGGCATACACAAGAATGAAATGCTACACAAAAAAAATGTGATACAACAAAGATGAAACCCTATTGGGTCACCCGCTACAGCTGTACTGGGCTCACACGCTTCGCTTACACAACTATTAAGAAAATATTTGCTGCAAAGGCCTGCAGCAGCAACACAAAAACAAACAAAATTGTAAGCAAGAAAAAAAGGAAATACACAGCAATTATTGAAAATGCGGTAAAATTGCTCAACAATGTCTAATCATTATTCTTAAAATGTTACCAAAAAAAAGGAAAAGAGAAAATACAAAGCAATTAGTATAAATGCGGTGAAATTACTCGATAATGTCCAATCACTAATCTTAAAATGTAAGCAAAGGAAAAGAGAAAATACGAAGCAGTTATTGTAAATGCGGTGAAATTACTCAACAGTGTCTAATCACTAATCTTATCTGTTTCCCCTGTGGTGGAGATAGGTTTCCTGGTCACTCCGGGATTTCCACTGGCTTCCTGGAGGTTACTAATACACAGTCAGATGAAGAGGAATGGTCCTGAATGGTTACAGCCGAAGTATACAGATGGAACACTGGCTGGAGGTTACTAATCCACGGTCAGATTAAGAAAAATGGGCCTGAATGGTTACAGCCAACGTGATACAGATGAAACACTGTCAGGTAAGATTTGTGAACCCAGAAAAACTGGCCTAAAAATACATATGCCATTGTGAATTACTCTTATCAGAAATTCAATTTATACAGGAAGAAAAGTTGGATGACTATCGATGAGGTACATACCTGGTGTTCGACCAGACCATGTGCTCTGACGAAAAAACAGCAAGTATTCTGGCTTTTACTCAGGAAAAGTTTATTCTAACGGCACTAAATGATCCCACTAAGGCCTTCCAACATTAAAATTTTCTGTTCGGAAACACAACTGTATAGTGCCCGTTATCCACAGGTAAAACCAAAAATGTGGCAAACTTTTACACCTGCCAAAATCAGAATGAATCACTGTTTTAGATAAGTCATCAGATAGAGGTCGACAGCCTAGGGTCCTTCAGATTTTACCAACCGGATGATAAGACCAACCTTGACTCTAAGAACCGGCCTACAGATTGTAAACAATAACCTGCAAAGCATTCTAGAGCAGATTCACACGGAAAGACAATTTGAGTAAAATACCGCTTCCAACAAAATGTCCACATCATAAGGATCAATACACATCTTAAAATAATTTTACGGTAGACAATGCTATAAAAGGAAAAATATTGGATTCTCCAACCCGGAAAGATAGGCAACCAACTCAACTATATCAATTGTAAACATTCTGAAAAATAAAGAAGACGGATAATTTCTGTATAAAACCCTTCTGAAAATTTAAATTGTAACAATCTTTTGAACACTATTCAAACGCTCCTTTCACTGAGCTATCAAGGCCCTATTCAGAATCGCGGTCAAAGCGCCATTTATACATTAAAGTTTATACGTAGTGCTGCTGAACGCCATCAAGCGCATTTGCAGCTGAATCGTTTGTCGCTCAGTATTTTCGAGCTTCAGAGCGTAATTCGCTGCGGAAGCCAGAGTTTGGCGATCAACAGCTAATTACAACCCAAAAATATTGTATAACCTGAATTCAGTTTTTAATGAACATAGATTATATATAATTGAGTTTATAGGCATTACATGAAATGAAAAACTATTGCCAGCGGTGACCGAGATTTGAACTCTATTGGGCCAAAAACACTGTAAAGAGAGCACTACATCTGAAACAATGCTGCTCGTTAATTTTTGGCTGTCAACGAGTCAAATTTCTGAGCTAGATTTTCTCTCGAGTTACTGATGTACCCTAATCAGAGGTTAAAGATCTTTAAAGATTATAGTCATTCTGCCAAAGCACAAGTACAGTTATAGTAAAGATTTGGTGTAACCAACGATATCGCAAATATAAACAACATAATGATAATATCCTAAATGTTTCGTTAAATTGGGTCTTGCTTGTATGCCAGTATTTGACATTTTGTGATCCTATGCATTTTAAAAATGCAAGCCTTCAGGAAATAGCTCTTTACGATTGCCAATGCATCGAGACAGTTAACTTTGTCAACGCAACCGACTGATGCGACGTTGGTAATCTCAAGTCGACTTCTATTTCTTCATTTTGTCTCACAAAAGTTGTGTCTGAATCCATGTGTTAACACAATGTTGTTTGTTTAAATAGATTATTGTCTTAATTTACCGAAGTCCACATACTCTAAGCTGATGCTTACGCTATTCTAACTTTAACTTTAAAATAACAGATCAAACATCTTTATTACACAGACTAACTTCACAGTTTAGAACCATTTTTAAAGCTTATGTGTATAATAACTTTACGAACAGATTATTACATTTATCATAGGATTAATGGAAACCATTCGTCGTGTGGAGGTAAGCCAGTGTTACTATGCCTCACTCCGTCGTTAGGCAGAAGCCATCGAAGCAATGCATAAATTACCCTAACAACTGCCTAGAAGCTCGTATTTATTATAAATGCAGCTGTAGTCTAAATTAGAGGGAGCGGGATCTGCGCAAATTATACACAACAAATCTGAATTTGTCGATCCTCCATTAGTTAGAGAGATTTATACCCTAATGCGCTCCGATTTCTCTATAAACTGAGAACCAGTAATGCTGACTAATTACAGATGTAGGTGCGCTGAAGCCAATCACAGAACGAAAACCGAAGCTGTGCTCGCTTGCTTCTCAAATGTAAAAAGAGGATGGCAATCGGGAAATTGGATATTCTTACGTAACAGCATAACAAGAAATACACATGAAACCGGCTACCTTTATAAAAGGAGTAATATTTATTTGATAATCCCACTTAATAAATCTGATTCAGAAGTAGTATCGTTGAATAACAGCTAGCGTTTTGGACTGGTTGCTTGTTTGCGCAAATTAACATTTTACTGTTTATATGTATTGCACAAACCTCATAATTAGTTGGTGAATATTTCCCAAAATCATAGCAGTTTTAAAATTTTTCTGAAGTCTTCAAGACGCATTGTCCAACACCTTAAGTAGGATATGCAGTGATTTTTTAAGCGAAAAGCAATACACTTTTATATGTTTAGTTTCAATAAAAACCGAGAGTGTTTACGGGTATCCCTTGATATGTCAAATAATATATATACATTTTTTAATTACCATTTTTGAACTCGAAGCTTAACGATATTTTTTATGTGGATTAATGTTTGTACGTTCTGTTATTGAATTTATTTCGTAAACACCGCACATGTTTTATTTCTGAATGGTATGTTTCAGAATCTGTGATTCGGAATGTTCAATGATCGGATAAATTAATGCAAAACTAACAATTCATAATAAAAAAATATATATTATGATATTGGTTTTGGAAAGAAAGCTACAGCTATTTTGTGCAGTTTCTGCAGTCCGGTCTAAAGGGTGCTGTTGACTATTATGTACAGGGTGTCCCATTTTCGTTGTAATTGTAGGGTATCTCGGTAACCATTAATGCTAGAGCGTTGCGGTTTCGACATTACTGTATTACTTTTTTGTTATGAGTTGAGCTGTACCATTGCCATTTTTGTATCGTCTGTTGTTTTAAAGCCATGCATAGCTAACTTTTGAAAAATGTAATATTTCTTCAGTTCTCAATATCTCGATTGGCTATGTAGACAAAAAAAAACTGTAGAAACATGTTTTATAGATATTTTTATTCTGAATCCAGCGGCGTACTCAGAATTTTTTTAGGGGTCACATTTTTGAGATATAAAACAAACTTGAATTTTTTTAAATGGAAACCGTAGTTTGTTGACTTTGCTATGGTTGAAAAGGACTATTTTTTTCTGAATAAGAAAATGTATACATTGTTAGGTTTATCTTTTCTAATTTTGGTATTATTCCAATTTTTGTAATAATTTAATGAGATTTTACGTTTTTCGTCAATATGGATGTAAATATTTGATGATAAACAATGCATATCTCCAAATAAACAATCATTTTCATTAGTTACATGGCTTCCTAGATTATCGATAAAAATGCATGAGCGCTTTTAGGGGTCTTATGTATGTATTCAAATATGTATATATTATTTTTAAAGGATTAAAATTTTTACTTAATAATATAAATTATGTCGTATGTTTTCTTGTTCCATAGCCTCCTGGATGTATGCGTAAGATATAATTAAATTATTAAAAAAAATGAATAATTCCAAAATTAGTAAAAATAAACCTATCAATATATAAAATTTTAATCAGAAAAAAATAGGCCTTTTCAACCATAGCAAATCCAACTATGGTTTCCATTTTAAAAAAATGCAAGTTTGTGTTATATCTCAAAAATGTTACCTAAAAAAATTACGGGGTGCGCCACTGGATTCAAAATAATACTATCTATAAAAAATGTATTACAGTTTTTTGTATCTACATACCCAAGCGAGAAATTGAGAGCTGGAGAAATGTTACATTTTCCAAAAATTGGCTATGGCCAAAAGACGATACAAAAATGGCGACGGTACAGCTGAACTCAGAACAAAAAAGTAATACAGTAATGTCAAAACCGCAACCCTCTAGCATTAATAGTTATCGAGATACCTTACAATTACAACGAAAATGGGACACCCTGTACAATTGTGTTGGCGTTATTCATATACATACATTACATAACATTGTGCTTCTCTGAAATTAGCTATGACGGTTGCTAATATGATTTTCTTCGATGAAGAAATATCTTTCAGTGCCATAAAATAGTTGTCCAGGTTCCAGATAATTTGTGATATAATGTGGTTTTGGGAATCGGGCCAATACGAAAATGCAGAGGGTTTGATATCTACTTATTCCAACAATAAAGACCTATAACCATTAACTAATGATCTTGAGATGTTCAATGTATTATCCGTTATAATTCATCAACTTTCACTACCATCAGAATGCGTTCAAAAGACAATAACTGACGCGTAATTATTATTGCAGTTCTTGATACAGCAATTTTTCAAAATTCGATTTTCACATAAAATATGTCTTGGAAAAATGCTGTTCTGTTAATTGTAAAGTGCCGATACATCTAGGTAAATCAGTTTTTAAAACTGCTATCATCAGTCGTGTGAATATTCGTCGTCCCATACATTGAGTGAGGTAGCATTTTAGTTGTTATAGCACACATTATATACATTAACCCTTCAAACTCAAGCTATTATATACTCACAGTGTCAGTGTTTGATAAAGGATAGTGTTTTTCCGAAAATATAATGATCTCATATATGGAAACCAAAAGCATTCGCCCTCGTATTGTACTTCAATTAAAAAGCCAGTTAATTCACGTTTACTACAAATTAATGTCCGCACTTATCATAACTTTTAAAGAGCCAACACTACACTTAATTAACGGTGCTAATTCAAAAATCGACAGATGAAAAGTATACGCCACTTTTCTGAGAGGCGGCAAATTGATTTAATCGATAATTTCCATAAGTGCCCTGGATGCATGAATCATTTATAGAATCCCTGTACCTATCAATATTTTGGGGAAATATATCGATATTTGACAATTCCTAGTCTTACTGGTAATATCGTTACTTCAGATGTGGTATCAAAAAAGCTATATACTTGCAATTATGCTGTTAATAATGTAGTTATGTAAGGATATAAAAGCATTAAAATTTAAGAAAAAAAGTAATGGTCGCCTCGAGTTCTTGCAAAATAAATGTAAAAATAGCACTAATAAATAAATTCTGCCTACTAGATTTTAGGCATCAACAGAATCTAGAACTGGACAGACTACTCTGTTCTCAGCAATAAAGTGGCACTTTTGGAACTTTCTAGCTTTGGTAAAATAAAACTGTAGGTTTTCAACAGCAATTTTTCTGGTAATTATCAGGATGATATCAATACTTCTATGTATCGATACTTTTCAACGTATTATCGAACAGTATCTATACCTAAAATAAAAAGTATCATTCGATACTGCCAACCCCACGCATGGTTGTATTACAGCTGGGGTAACTTCTCGAAAAGTCTTGAAATGTAATCTGCTTAGTCTCCAAGAACAAAGATTCTATCGGCAAAACTGACCTATTGGAAGACATTTTGCAAACACTAAATAAAGACATAATAAAGATGCTTTTTAATAAGCAGCAAAAGAATACCAACGAGCCACTCTACCATGATTTTTTGAAAATTGTAAAATTTTTATTATTTTTAATGATTTAAAAATGCTCTCTATGAACTATTAACAATCTAAGTAAACGGAAATTGAAAAGCAGGTATTTACATGATTGCATTAAATTTTAGAATAAAAGGTCCCAAAAGCAAGACCCTTAATTTACAAAATTTTAAATTTGTATGCTCTTTGAAAAGCGAAAACCCCACATTTCTGCCATTTTTATATCTCCAAGTTATGGAGTTAAAACTATAGAAGGAATAACTTAATTTGGTCTGTCCGTGTTTTCAAGTAGTTAAACAGAGCTAAGCTAACACAGGGGTGCTATGTTTTATTATTTGTATTCAAATAGCAAATATTAACTAACGTCATAAAACAAAAGCAAAGCAGCCAGAAGAAATCGCAAAAACCGCTTGCCTCAGCTAGTTAGCAATAAAGTAGGAGGATTTCTGTAACATCCAAACTTTCTGTGTCCAAAATTACATACCGTCACCGTGCGCGTCGCTTATGACCTATTAATTCCACTTGCCCTGCAACCTAATCCACCCAGGGACATCAAGATAGCGTCCACCTTGTCATAACTTGCATTTGTGCTCTGCACTTTGCGCGCATACACTCTTAAACGCCCGAGTTATGGAGAATTACACGAGAATCTGTGCTCCTCGGTTGCTTAGAGGAGTCCAGTAAACAACAATCTCAGAACCAGAGTTTCATATCAGATCCCCGTGCTGAATAAATACGGAACGAAGGAGCACCCTTGGTGGAATTAAAACACATTACATGCAAATCCAGAGGCGATATCAGGCTGCTACATAAAAAGGGTTGTCTTCCGCATGACTAGGAACTGTGCCCATTGTTTGAGCGGGTATATTTGAACTCTGGCCACAGTGCCATTAAAATCATGCTAATATTTGCCGTTAATTACACTAAAAGCGTGATATTTTGGTGCATATCGCTCGTATTTGCTTAAGTGCGAAATGTAAGTTTATTCAAACGATTTAAATACGCATTACTGTTTGGATTACATTGAATTGTGGGTAGGAGTAAAATTTGTTTATTTTATGAGAATTAAGTGTACTTAGTGCACATTACGGATTTTATCACATATGCACCATTGATTACTGTTTATGTACCTTTGTACATATATAGACGGTTAAGAAAATTTCCTAATCAGCAAGAAGTTAATCCTTCTGTGAGAACATTGGTGAACATGTTAAGCTCTACAATTTTTATTGCCCAATTGTCTCATCTAATCTAAGGGGTTAATGTTTGCTACTGTAGTCAATGACATTCGTGAATGCGCTCTTCCAAACAGGGTACACAGGAGCAATGTTGCATGTCTGGCCTCAACTGCAAACCGAATCAGTAACCGCTTCTTTAAACGGCTCCAGTGCTTTTCATTGCGAATTTAGTGTGCCTATAATATAGTTAAACTACTACATTTAAAATTTTTATTCCATATCATTCACAAGATGTTAAATGAAACATTGTAACTGAAAATAAAATAAAACAATTCATTTTAGTACTTTTGCTTCAACATTTGCTCAAAATGTTTCAAATCTCTCCACACCTTAATTATTAATTATTCAATTTTAAATTGTTTCCGATAATAGGTCGATAAGAACGTGTATTTAATAATAATTGAAATTTATGCTATAAATCATTGAGCAATGCAAGGTAGTTTTTGGCGCTCGCTTACAAATTTGTGCTAAACTGAATCGACATCTTTGGGCATTTTTGATAAGGTAAGTAATAAAAATAAATTAATAAAAAAACAAMGAACCCAAATMAAATGAAAATCAGAAAATAGAAACCCTAATGATGATTGGATACGAAGAACACAAATAGGTTGTTTATCTATTTAGGCAGAAATATCACGATTTACCATCGATATTGTAACAAACTGCAAGCAAGGTTGAACAACAGCTAAGCAAAGGGTATGTCAGTAAAATAAGTATTTATCTACAGACCGCAGTTTAAGAAGAGGTCAAACTAATAAAGCTAATAAACATTCAATAAAAATAAATCTCAAAGCAAAATCTGATTCTTGCAAACTAACAATCCTGCAACTGAAGGCGGTACTGACAAAATCATTTTGTGGCAAATTATAGATCTGGACGCGAACGGTCGAAAACGTTGATACTAGGCACACACGACGGTGCGGAATGACCACCTTTGGAACAATAGTCTGAAGAAATTCACATGTACGAGGCATTTTTTTAAAGTAAGTACCGTTTTGGAATTAAAAAAAGACGTGCAAAGATATCGCAATAATTTTATCTTACATGAAAGCCTGTACCTTAATCTACATTTCTACATAATTTCCGTGAATATTGAGGCACTAGTCATAATGTGGCACCAGTTTTTGAATACCCTCATAAAATTCTGCCGCCTGACTTGTTAACCACTGTATCACAAATGTTTCGACTTCGTTATCGTCTTGAAGACGCTGACCACCCAGGTGTTTCTTCAAGTGCAGGAACAAATGGTAGTCGCTGGGCGCCAGATCAGGGCTGTATGGAGGATGATCTAGAGTTTCCCATTTAAAAGATTTGATGAGATCTTTGGTCCGATTAGCCACATGTGGACGGGCATTGTCATGCAGCAAAACGATACCCTTACTCAACTTGCCACGTCTTTTGTTCTGGATTGCACGACGCAGATTGTTCAATGTCTTACAATAAGACGCTGCATTGATTGTCTCATTACGAGGCAGAAACTCCACTAGCAATACTCCTTTTCTGTCCCAAAAAACTGTGCACGTGATTTTCCCGGCAGAAATTGTTTGCTTAAACTTCACTTTTTTGGTTGATGATGAATGTCGCCATTCCATGGATTGTTGTTTCGATTCTGGTGTGACGTAGGCCACCCATGTTTCGTCACCAGTAACAATTTGGTCTAAAAAATCTTCACCTTCATTGTGGTACCGCTCAAGGAAAGTCAATGCACTGCCTAAACCTTGGGTTTTGTGCAAATCCGTTAACATTTTCGGAACCCAACGTGAACACAATTTCCGGTAATTCAAGTTCTCGGTCACAATGCGATACAAAACACTACGAGGATACTGAGGAAAGCAGTCGCACAATGATGAAATTGTAAAGCGTCTGTTTTCTCTCACGTTTTCGTTCACTTTCTGCACCAAATCTTCATTAACGACCGAAGGACGCCCACTCCGTTCTTCATCATGCACATTTGTGCGGCCATCTTTAAATGCTCTCACCCATTTCCTTACCATTCCATCACTCATTATGTTTTGTCCGTATACTTCACAGATCTTACGATGAATATCGATCGGTTTTACGCCTTTAGCACTAAGAAATCGTATAACAGCCCGTACTTCATAATCAGCGGGACTCACGATTGTCGGAGGCATCTTAAACACTCAGTAAACAACGTATACAATGAAGAATCAAACTGTAATGGCGTCAGTGCGTAGATAAGAGATGTAGGTAACCAGCGCGCATGCGCGGAACGCCGAACGTAGCGCTGCGGCGGCGGAATCACGGTACTTACTTAAAAAACATGCCTCGTACTTAGTGTCATATTTGAAATTCTTACGCGAAGGACTAGTTCCAAATTTGGCTATTCTCTCTACCTGTCCACCTTTATTCCAATTTGTATGGGGATACTTACTTAAAATGTAAAGTTTTTTAGTTGAAACGGACAAATTTTGAGGAATTGAAAGGGAGAATGAGACATTAGTTTCGTTGAGGTAACAAGAAACGTTTAAAAAGAATTTCAGTTAAGTTTACAGTATCACCAAAAGGGAACTGACAACATTTTGGGCATTCGGTGAAGAGTATTAAAAAAGTAAAAATTCGAAATTTACTAGTTATGTGTAACTTAATAATAAGTATAAGCAGTAAAAAAGCAGGGTTACCATATACAAATAAACAAGCATTTACGTAATATCTCAAATTTGGGGCACAGTATACGTTTGTTTTAAACAAAAAAAAAAGACCACTTGATTTTCAGGAAAGAAAAAATGGATAAGGCATCATTGTAAGTGACGAACGATTTGTCTCCATTTTAGGCTTTATGGGTCAACCGAGGTGCATTGCTGAATTATACGTTCAACACAGATCACAAGATGTTTGCCTAAATATATGAAGTATGTTTGCATATTTGATAAACACATAATGGAAGTTTTAAATTGCATTCAGGTTCGGTAAATTTGCACCTTGCTAATATCATTTTCTTGATTGTTTCTGTTGTAAATTGCGGATTCCCGCCTCATTCGTTCAGTATTTATCACAAGATTCCTTACAAAGTCGAAACTCAGGATCATAAGACCCTAATGCAATTCATGAGATACATCATTTATGTATATTGTATATTATAAATGTGATTTTTTACTTTATAGCACGAAAAGTCAATTGTCGTTTACTATCAAGATTGGAAGATGTTTACTTGCTAGTTTTAGTACTTTTAAAAATATTAAAAACAAGTTTAGCAAAGGAGAGGATTGTTAGAGACCGTTTACCTCTCTGCGTGTTATTTACCCATTGTCGACATGGGGTTACCTCCGTTGGGAACACAAGTATACTAAAATATTGTTTACAACAATTACTGCAAAACATATTTCTTTTTTTATTGTTTTTACGTGATCACATCAGAATGTTAATCAGAATAAACGTTACTGTTTAAAGCGTTCTAGCAGAACTGCTCCTAAGACCAACTACTAAGGAATGCAACTTTTTCGTGCAGTGTCAAGGAATTGACAGTAACATACATACCTGTCATCAATATTAATGAATACAAATTTCGGGCGCATTTTATTTAGCGATAAATGTTGTTTGGAAAAATGCTGCTGTTGTCTGCCTCTGAAAATCGGAGCTATATTCATCATTCTCATATGTACCGCACCCGTATTGGCAAGTCTGACCACTGAACCACCTGAAATACTATTTTATGAACGAATAGCTGTTTTTATGGCTTTGATGCTGTCAGCGTTATTAGCTCTATCAGGAATATTCTTAAGCAAGCCACTACTTATTTTACCTATGCAGGCAAGCATAATTGCCTACCTTGTAACGTATGGAATTATGATTGTTAATAGTGCAGAACACGATCCACATGAATGGCCAGTTGCTATTTGCACAATTATTTGTATATGCACTGTACTTTTCTACTGTATGTTAGTATTACACAGTGTATTTATAGCCATTAAAAGGGAGTTACTAAGTACTGATGAAGAATAATAAAAAGTTTTAGTCAGATGTTTGGTTGCTTAATAATCGACAGGGCTCGATAAGTTTTAGGCTTTCACGCGTTCAGTAATTTCACGAATTAATTAAAAAGATCCCTGTTGGCTTTATCTTTGATACAATCTTAAGTTACATATATATTATGTGCTCATATCTATCTTAAATACATAATAGAGGAGGTATAGTTAACCATGTGCTAAAATGGAAATGAATATAAATATGAAGTACTGGGATACTGTTTTTTTTGCTCATAGTATTTCCTACTCTAAGCTATGGAGTCTACAACCAGCCGGAGGACAGCGTTTTGCGTGTATTTTTATTTCACTGGGATCTTTTCGCTGGACTTTTCTAATTTTTGGCATTGGGTAATCGGCAATGTAGTGTCTTAGTTACTGATCGTACCAACCTACGTCATGGTTTATAAAGCCACCGCTAGATGACGCACTACTGATTTTCACGAAATGAGTAGGAGGTCGGCTATGTAGGTTTCTGTACTTTCAGCCTACGTCGTAGTTCGTATAACCACCGCTATTTGGCATTACCTATATTCACAAAATAATGCCCGACATGAGCGCAGGACGTGCTTAACCTGCCTTGAAGGACAAAAGCCCTATTATTTAACACAAACGTGAAAATATGGTAATCCCGGGTTAATGTGATATCGTATTAAAACGATATCTATTTTAAATGTGTTCGATGCTTTTCTTGAAAATCTGTTAAACTCCAGTTTCACTACTTGCAGACTGCTCCTGCCTTTAGTTGCCCACTTATCTCGTCAAGTTTCAGTAAAAATATTTTTTCTTTTAGAACAGTTATTTTTTCACGGGTTGTGTTGCATCGTCATCCATATTAGTCACTAATTTTGTCTAAATTGTGACACCACGTAAGTAACACTTGGGCTGAAATTACTATTTTAGAGCAGACCTCAGACCTTTAAATAAGTAAATTGCAAGGTTTTCTTTAATACTGGTATGAAATAGGAGTTTTCTTTAGTAATATAGTAGAGCTGAAGTTAGTGTTTGAAATGTTAAGTCTGCATCCTCTGAAGGTATGGCGCAACGGTGGTAATTTGGGCTGCCCAATAAGATTCTCCAGCCAACTCTACGCTAAATTAGGTTTAAATGCAACCTTAATTACAACCCCGATACGTTGCAGTAAAGTGCGAACAAAACACGGAGAGGATATGTTGCTGTCTGGCATACATACTAACACATGAAGCTGTACCATGCACTGAAAGCCCCAGCTTCAACTCTAACGGCTAACAAAGAACTCCAGATTCTTATCTCATAGAGGTAGCCAGTATACAACTTTTGAATGAATAAGATATCGGTCTCATATATTCATAATATGCCCGCGTGCGAACATAGAACGTAAAAATGACAAACATAGGTGGATCCAGTTGCCAGGTAACGCGGCACGGGGGACCACCTCGTCACCATGGTGACTCCGTCCGCGTGTGTTTAATATCGCTCGACTCGCCGCGACTTGTAGGCAGTTAAATTTGAACCGAATTATTATGGTCGGCACCGAGGGTCATCTTCTGGATCTGATCTGAATTTCACATAGCGAGTAATAGTGAGCAGTCGTTCTGTATACAGATGTAACAATTTAATTAATTATAAAGGCAGACGCAGAATACTAATCGTTGAAATTGAGTTGATGTTGAATCGACTGCACTTAAATCATTTGAATAGCGGTGAAAATTTTATTACATATAGGTATCATATTTTGTGGTTCTGTTACTCGTGTAATTTATGCACTGAGAGTTTAACATTAACTGTGAAATGCCTTTTCAAGTTGTGAGGTGTAGTGATACGCAAATATGGTGTCCGCTTCCAAACTTTCCTTCCTATTTCAAAAATAATTAAGGTTCTTTCTTGTTTGACTTTGCATTAAATCTAGTTCGGTCACTTCCTTTAGGAAGTAGATCCCATAATATGAGCTAAGTGGCTTTGTCATAATGTCAGTGTAATGCTGACAGATGGCATTGCCATCTAAATTCTTACTTACATCATACCAAGTCTTTGGTATATAGGCAAAACCAGTTCTTTGCTATGCTGTCTGCACTAGACCTAAATTGCACTGATGAGCTATAATGATAGCGAAATATATCTATCTGCGGTTGATTGCGGTGCAGACAGCACAGCATAGACAGGCATTTTAGTTAGGAAGACATTTTAAATAGATATAAAGCATTACCAGGTATCGGAAGAAGATTTATATTCGCTATGCCTTCTATTTACAACATCGTGCACTAATGTTTATATTTCAAGAACTTTACAGCAAATCATCAAATTCAAATTTAGCACATGAATTGATGAGGTGAAACTCTTTCATTTCACCTCAACATTTATCAAGCGTGTGCATAAGATACTACATGACATTAGTAAATAAAATTTCATCACAAATACTTTTAAACTGATCCAAAGCTTTAGGACTCCCAGATTTTGAATTCCAGTTATAGAAAACACATATTTTATTATTTAAATAACTGTACCACAACGTGCTTCTCATTCCAAACATAGATATTAAAAATAAAATGTTTCAATAGCGATGCCCATCCTCGTATGGAACGTAAATAACATTCCGTGTAACATCAACGTGAAAAGGCCGTATGGAGCAGCGAATAGACCACAAATAAGTTGACACCGCGAAAACAATTTAGCAAACTATATCCTTTTGGCAGGCTGAACATGAAAATTCGCCAGTCTACTCGTKTCGGGCAGACGAAGGCACCTACGCAGAATCCAATTAATTTACCTTGCAGGAAACAAACGCTCCGCGACAACAATACGGGCTGCCGTACTCAATTTCGAAATCCAATTCGCAGAGTTTTGTATAGTAGCGGAGAGTTGCAGCAAACTCCCCGTTGGGGACGCGGTTAATTTATGCGGAGGAAAACATAGTCTTCATAAATATGCAAAAACTGCAGGACTAAAACAATACATTGGCAATCTAATCTCTGTTCTGTCCGTGCTTCAGTTATCTTTCAACTTTTGTATTAGTGGTGATCGTCGACTTCGAAAAGTGCTTTATATAAATAAATGTATAATAAATTAGATATAATGGTCGTTTTTGTACAATTCTTTTGGTTTCATTAGGATATATCGACCTTAAATTAGTACTCAATATTTCCAAGCTTTCGAGTGATATAATTCTCGTCTTCTTCAGGAAACTACAAGTGTTGCATAATCTAATAAGCATGTAAATATAAAACTAATAACAGTACAGTAGATATATATCAGAAGAATTACGATATTAATTTTCGAATTTAACATATTAAAAGTTACATTCAAAGTTTAAGTGTAATTTATTAATATTTATTATCTAATGTTCCACATTCAGGTCCTTTAGTTAAATAATTAATTGTATAAGTTTGTTTCTTTATATTAAAAACAATTAGTTTGTCAATGTAACTTTCAGTATGTCTTCTGAAATATTATTAAGCTATGTAAGTACTGTTATTAGTTTTTGCGGAGGTGTTAGAGCTTGCACCCCAACCCTCCAGCGAAGCATCTGTAAATATTATCAAGTCAAAAGGGTCTTGTATAATGTTATTATAAGAGGAAAAAATGTTTTTATATTTACATGCTTATCAGGATATGTAACACTTTTATTTCCCTGAAGAAGGCTTTAGAATTATATCGGCGGATATTTTGAAAATATGAATACTAATTTAAGGTAGATATATCGTAATAAAACCAATAGAATTAAATAAATGTACATGAGAAATTACATATTAGAAACAAGATTAAAAAAGCTCTCGGCGAGATCGTCGGGATGTATTTAATTTCATTTTAAGTAAAAAAAAAGTACATGTTGATCATTATCAGCACAAGATCTATCCAACCAGACATCAATGAAGTCCGATCCGTTGAGCCGTGCTCGAGCTAAAAGCAGGGTTGGCAAAAACATGTTTTTTTCAAATTAAACATGAACAGTTTTTTTAATTTAATCATGTTTAGATTGTTTTAAACACGTTTTTTTCTTACTTAGTTGAAAACATATTTAAAACCTTTTAAACACTGTTTTAAACATGCACACGCATACAAATTACTATGTGTATTAGTGAAAATAAATACGAGTAGATGACGCAAAGCGTAGCAGTTGTCTAAGAATCCCTAGGTGACTACGATTGCCTGTTGTCATTTGTCATTTGTATTCGATGTTTACGCGTCGATTTTAGTTATTATGAGCCGGTTTTTCTTTTTTATTTTAAGCGAAAATCAACTATGTTCTTAAAATCCAGACCAATCACATACTGGTTACTGGGTTGGTTTTAGCTAATAACTTTAACAAAGAGAACAGGAACCGACCTTGTATGTTTAAAGTTCAACAATTACAATGACCAGTAGGAGGAACGATGAAGTGTGGAATTACTTCGAAAAAATTAAGGTGCAAAATAGTACAATGCGAGCTCGATGCAAGAAGTGCAAAAAAGATATGCTTGCACTAGTAAAAATATCTTATTTCTTGCTTATTGTCTTTTTTATATTCCCAAGTTCTGATAACTATTTGTTCTATTATAATATAAGTCTTAACAGTCGACTCAATAATAAGCGGAATTTAATTAATTGGACCACTAGAACGAGGTGCTTTGCTCAATCTGCCCCCAAAATTTCGGGAGTAAGGTGTAGACCATCCTTTATAGGTAAACTACCAAAAATCCAATGAAGCATGATTGCACAGTATACGTTTTCATACCAATTACTCCCATAGCGTTTGGGATCGCTTCATAATTAACGAAGAGGCATGAGCCAGGTCGGAAAATGGAGGTAATTTACGTACCACCAGAGCACGTGATAAGGAGCAAGGCGCAAACTTGCCGTCCTAATAAACCCCCAGATTCAATTATGGCCGACTTTGCATGACCGAAAAGTTTTAATTGCGTCAATTCGCGCTTTGTATGCCGCAAACCGGATCGATAGTCGGAGGTAACACATGAACGGTCCGCTGATTGCTACAATACGGCTCATCAGCGTTATTGTCTCCGGCGTAGCGCGTYCCCTCCAACCAACCCCTTCGCCTCTTCCCGCCGTGATTACTGCTCGTAATTAACTTGTTCGATTACCCTTTGCGCTATTACTAGCGACTGCGGAGACAGTGATATACACGACGATGCACGACGTATCTGCCTAACAGTTCGAAAATTCGATTGCTTCCGCCCCACGATGGGGTGCGATCAAAGGAAACGGGCGAAGGAGCAAATTCATTAGGGTACACTTCATATACCATAATTGCAGCCGGGCACGCTGGTATGGACAATGTTTACAAATGCGGTCCCACTTCTTTCTTATTACGTCGGTTACAGCTCTGCAGGTTGGTCTAATTTTTAAGTTTAACACGAGTTCATTATAACATATCAGTGAAATGTAGAAACTTACATTAAAAGAAATCCATATGTTATGCTTTCGTATATTTGAATCATAGTGAATTTATGTTTCACACAGGAAAAAAGACATACTGATCTGATTTCAACAATGTTGTCCAATATTAACTAAACAAATATGTGTTTGCGTACTTTGGATACTTCGTCTTGTTCTACTTGCTTTTACCAACACATCAAAAATGCTTCAGCTAGTAGATTAACTTTTCGCAGCTTTGTAGCATTGGTTCATGTCAGTGGTAACTGGTCAAGTAAGGCAAGTGAGGCCAGCCTCAAGTCTTATACCACATTTCAATTTATTAAACTCATAACAAACGGCTTATACTATAATTACGGTATGATATTTAGTAGCGCATACATTTGAAACCTTAAGTATATGCACCGCTGCCCAAGAAGTTGTCGACGCAAACACAAATACTTGTGTTCTGCCTTTTCACTGAAGCGCAAAAATTGTAGCCTAGGTTTATACGGCCACTAACCAATTCGGGGTTCGCGCGGATATGACGCGAAGACAGATGTTAACAGCTTTTTAAGTGATCACCGTATCTCAAACTTTTGAGCTTGCTAACGTTCTGGATTAGAACGCAACTTCATCGACTCAGATCGGGTATTATCGGTTTCTTTAAAGTAATACGTGGCGTATCGCATTTGTAACAATCTGTTTTCTATCTTAACATTGCTTCGGCAAACACAGTCACCACCCCGTTATGTCAATGTAAGCTTTAAGCAGGGTTGCCAGTGTTATTACTATAGTAATATGTCTATTACTTTTTCGAATTATTACTAATCAAAGTAGTGCATTCTAGATAAAATATTCTGCTAAAACGTTTGCGTTACTGAACAAGGAAACAGGTCGAATATTGTTTATAGGGATCACTGTCCAAGGCCCCGTTAACATATAAATCTAACGTCATTTGTACCTTGTGTTGCACCGCATTGTGACGATTAATAGGTATGTAGGACTAGCTTTTTTCAAAAACAGGTAGCGTTACGCAAGAGTGATATCATTAGGAAATTGGATAGATATATCTGAAGTGTAAAATTCTACATATAGAAAACAAAGTATTGGTCTTAGATATGTATCACATAGGTTGGAAACAAGTAGCATAATTGAAATGATTTTTGGTAATGTTGGGTCTTCGCATTTTTTTTTTAAATTTGGCACCATGAACTCAGATTGTTAGATATTGATTCATGTGCTGTCTGCCCTAGTTTGATACTTAATAACCTTACATTGTAGCATGCTGTAATTTTAATCTCTTTCAGGAGCTAACATGAAATAACCATTGTTCACTAGGTGGTGTATTTTTTTTAAGTAATTTAAGTTATCAGAACCTACCATACTTGATTAATTATATATCTTTAATTTTTGCCGAACGTTCTCATAACGGCTAAGTTTGTTTTCCTAGATTAAAATTTCTCAATCCCAACCATTTGAAGTTTTATCTTTCCTTGTAAGAACGGTTTTTAGTCAACAGACTTACCGATTAACATATTATTTTACAGCATAATCTCCTTTTCTGTCAGTTGTGAACAAGTCCTTGGGCTTTTCATAAGCTGTTTTTTCCAGGATGGATATGGAAGCCGCTCGTTCTCCGGAATTTTTAGTTTCATGTGTTTCAGCGAACCTGTGTCGCTATTCCCATATTGATTGGTATACGCCAGTTTCATTACCACATTCACTACCCTCCCGAGTAAAGCGTTGCCTTCATAGTATGTTGACGCAAAGTAATGAATCTCTACGCTGTCAATTGGTCTGGAAACCACCTTGCCTAAATATTTTGAAATTGAAAGTGGTTAACCACAATAAAGTGGTGAAGTAGTTAGTTAGCACCTTTTAGTAGAGTTGAATTTTATGTGCTCCGCAAATTATTTGATGGGCTTAAAATGTTCCTTTAAAATCTTCGGTGTACATAGGTTGCGTAACAATATGCACGTCTCTTCGCTTAAGTCTTTAACATGATACCTACCTTTTTTCAACCTTCATCTGTGATACAATAATTGGTGACGAAAAATTGTTGAAGTGTCTTTATCGAAAAACTGCGAAGTCTGAAACTATATAATACGGGTTTAACGTTCCTAAAGTCGAACAGAAGTAACTTCCGAATGATAAGGTGTGACCTCTAGTTGCGACACTTTAGCAATCTGCATTATAAACATCGTCGCCACTGTTGAGTTTTTTGTAAAGAAACCATGCTTTAACCCACATTAAGCCGGTTGCACAAACGCGGATCAATTGATCGCGGTGTTAATCTCGGACCAAACTATGGTAAATACAAGCGCTTTTATTGGTGCTGCCACGGTTTGATCCGAGATTAACAACATTGCTATCAAATTGAGCACAAGCCCATTATGTATTTAGATTTCAGAACACAAATGCACAAACCATCAGTAAGTCCGCATGGTCAAGTAAAATAGAATATTCACAAAAAGTTGTTATTTCCTGATTCTGCGCTTGCAATGGGAACCTTGACTTACTTACAAATTCAATTATTATTTATGGTTGGTTTGATAAAGATATCCTATATGGATCCTACAAGGCAATCATATTTTAATTAATTTCACTTCTTAATCGGATTATCTACAGTATATAGGTAAATATGTAAAATGTATAGAATAGAATAGAATAGAAATACCAATTTCATAACATGTATCCAGATTATAATAAATATATGTAGTTTGAATGAAATATACAGTATTTACATGATCCAGCTGTTTGTTGCCTTTGCTCGGGAAATACAAAATGTCAACGTGATATGTAGATTTTATCGGATCGTGTCATTTAATGTTTTCCGTTTTCATCAGCTCGTATAACCAGATCGAACTGTACATGGCGTGAATGTCAAAACGCCTGGCACATACACGCACGTTGAGAACAGTTACCGCAGATTTCATTATACATTAGAAAATGTGCGCCTTGAAAGTTCCAACCACTAAAGCTTAAACAAGCTTCCCAAATTGATTTCGTCATTTACTTTTATAACAACCACAAATTACGCGCCTCGGAGCATA
Source organism: Rhyzopertha dominica (assembly GCA_025024175.1). Classification (NCBI taxonomy): domain Eukaryota; kingdom Metazoa; phylum Arthropoda; class Insecta; order Coleoptera; family Bostrichidae; genus Rhyzopertha; species Rhyzopertha dominica. Next base: position 25,761,530 of record QCXZ01000041.1, read on the forward strand.
ACAGTTTGATTACAATTTTTCACGGGTAAATTGATCGCCGGCACATCATCTATCACTTCGTGGCTTATTGGAAGGAAATTTAAATCTCTTACGCGGTGTCTCCATAAAAATAAATTATAAATTGGGTAGCTGCGGCATTCACTATAATCACGACTGCGTTCGCACGGCAGCTTTAAGCTAGCGGGACGGTAAACCTTACAGTAAAATCAATTACGTCCGAGTAGCACGTCATCAGTGCTATAGTTAGCATTCGGGCAAGAGAGTTTTCACTCAGAGGATTGTACTATTATATTATTCTGGCAACGCTAATAATGATTCTTACAGTTCTGAGTTACGAACCCCTTTGTTAAACTATTCAGTAGTAAATAATACCACTTAAAAGTCAAGAATTTTGGAAGTCATGGCTTTCGTTCATAACTCGTTTAATATTAGTCGAGTATTGATACATAGTATTAGCAGGCCAATACAAAATAGCTATAGGTACTTCATCAAACAGGTGCTGTTTTCAACTAAAAATACGTATACACTTAATACATGCAGAAGTTTTCTAAACCACTTGTATGAACGGTTAACTGTATTAGTGTTCTATTCATAGACAGTTGGGACCAGTTGTAATAAAATATACATTTGTTAAAACATGTCGATACTTATTTCCAACTCCTGCTATTTAGCAGGCTTGAACCTATATAAATAAACACAGTTTAGAAGAAAACTGGTTCCCATAGTATATGAAACTGGATTGGATCTACACTGTTATAAATGGAATTATGTTTAACCGAAAACAAAGCAACATGGTACTCCATTTTGGTAAGAGTTAACTTTATCCTGTTGGTCGCGTAAAAATCTTAGGATCGAGTTAATTGATTGATTGAAACCAACGTACAGTAGGCATTTTTGCAACTTTCAGCTACGTCTTAGCTGGGTTGGAGGGGTGGCTTCCTMGTTGCTAGTGGGCTCCTCCGTAGCGCATGTTATGGAAAGCTGAATATTGAAATGGGAACTTTTGCAGATTGCACACAACCACTTTTCTTTATTTTTGCAAGTGGCAATTATGGTTCTTGTGTCTTGCTTAGGTTTATCTTGCGTGACGATGTCGATAGTTTTTTTGGTGATTTCATATGTGTTTATCCGCTCGCTTGCTCGATCTCTAGATGGAGACTATGACTCCAGAGGTTTTATTTGCCCTTTTTATCGGGGATGCTTTACAGGTACCTTCCTGGACTTCGCGCTGTCATAGAGAGATTCCTAATTCCTCTAATGTGTAAAAAATGTTAGTTTCTTCCTCTGAATCCTACGCCTCTTTAGTACTTTCATCCGGTTGGAACGTTATTCCTCCCTCTTAGTTCTGTTGATGCCGCTGTAATTTCCTCTCCTTGAAGCTATCTTGTTCGAGGTCGCTTAGGACGGCCGAGATCATATTCATGCTTCTTTTTCTTTCCAGTTGCATTAAGTTCTTATTACTACAAGTGAGATTCTTTTAGTGAAGCGACGTCTTAAAAGACTAGGATTGTCTCAATTATTTATTGGTTAGTTGGTCATTCTACTTGTTAATCCTACGGTATGGGTATTCACGTGATTTTGGTGTCTTGTATGATATGGGATTTTACTAATGTTAAGTACTAATTCTTTATCGATTTAGCGATTTAATGCTGCGTTTCAATGGGTGAAAATACAAGGAATAACAAACGGAAAGTCATAACGGTGTAGCTGTAACAGTAAATCCTATTATAATGTGTAATAGGAAACAACTATTGTAATCTTGCACATGTAATTCAATGGGTAATTATTATGTTAGTGTTACCGGAGGCTTGGAAATATTGGTCTAGCACATTTACACCACTTGTCACATGTTCACTAACACAAGAACGTGCACTATTGACTAAGTATACCTAGTTTGTCTTTGTTTATTTTTCGCACAAATAGAGGTGTAAAAAAGCTCATTTTGGTCGCGTGCGTTCGCTACGACGGGCCGCAATCGGCAATCTACGTAAGAATGCTAGGATTTACATGTCTTTTAGTTATTCAGTCGGACTCATAATAATTAATTCCATTATGTTGCTACATCGGTGCCCCTTGATATGTATTATATTGGCACTGGGACTAAGCAACAGCTTCTTTCATACTTCTCAGTCAGCTTTTTCTCGTATTATACAGAAATGCATATATTAGATAATTGTACCTCTTTAGCTTTGCAAAATTCAAAAGTACTTTTTGATTGCAAGTTCCATTCTAAAAACTGTTTATTTACATCAGTATCCGAAAAGGGGAAATTATTACAATTCACCTTTAATTAATTAACGTTCATGTCGGATAACTGAAGTTCTGAAGAATATAGGATATGAAAGATACGACAGTTAAGCGGGCCGAGTGTCGGATGGGATAATAAACAATACATTTAGTAAAACAATATTTTCTATATTAAAATGACAAAAATACGTAAAAGCATAAAGATATACTTAACTAATAACTTAAAACTAATCAATTGCCAACTTAATAACTGCAGGAAAAGGCACTAAGAATTGACAGACCTGTTAAATATAACAAATAACCTTATACAACATAGTTTTCATTTTGTTGATATATTAAACACTTAAATCAACTTCTGTAACCAACATAGCTAACTTGCCTTATGTATTATAAGAAGCAACGAGGAATGGCCGAAACCGACAACTTTTGCTACAGTGAAATAATACTCATTTACAAGCAGAATATTTCTTGAATTAATTTGATTAATATCTTAGTTATGAAAGCGTTAGCGATTAAGACCATATGGTGGTAGAGCAGGTTAGTATTTCTTTTATTCCAGTTTATAATGCAACAGCAAGGATCTCCATAGTCTGCTATTAACGCTTCCTATCAACCCCTAGACAGATATCAGCAGGAGGCGGCCATCCGCACCATTATGGGGTCGACGACATTTTTCTAAATGACTACAAGATCACCGCTGTGAATTTTATACAGCCCACAACCCTCGCGAGCATGTACGGCTTATTTATTTCATGATTTGCCTCTAAATATTTATAACATTTCTATCCCGGGATATGTCCGTTGTGCCGGAACTATGATAAATGATGACGATAGCTACAGAATCCCGGGAAACGCTGTGCCACTTCAAAATGTACGCAGACTGAATTTTAAATTGCAGCGATATTGTAAAGAGATTACGCGGATTGTTGTGCTACAGCAGGTCGTAACGATGGCTGCAAGCTTTTGTTTTGAGAAACATTTTTGCTTCATCATTCCTCAGTTTAAGATAGGATTTGACGTAATATTTTAGGAAAAACTATAGCGTTTGACATAACATCTATAAGGCATTTTACTACAAAAATATTTGTCAGTATACATATTGGCGTTGATGATTAGAAGTTGTTAGTAATAATTACTTATATTCCACGGATAAATAGTAAACTTGTTATAATATTACGTGTTCTAGGTTTACTGATTTCAAAAGGCAAGTCCTATTGGGGTCTGTTGAAGTTGTAGGCATATTTATAGATTTCAGTCGCATCATATGAAGTTGATAAGCGAACGGAAGTCAACGCAAGGAACCGAGGTATCGTTGAAATCTATTTTAAACCTCTGTCTACTAAAATACTTACTTAGCTAAAGAACTGTCAAGATGCTGTTTAGTGTGGAAGTGTGGAATTTACGATTAAGGATTATTACAATGGTGTTCAAAAATAATACATTCAAAACTGTTATGTGGTAGCGACCACTTAGTAGCTTGTACATACACACAGTATTTAATGAATAATGAAGGGTTAATTATATAGTTATGAAAACTGTAAAACATTTTACTGCAAATTATGTATTTATCAGATACACAAAAAACTACTTAGCACGTTGAAGAATGTTTAGTTTTCTTTTACCTTTTAAACATCCACTAGAAGTATGTTTACCCATATATCAATTATTCTCTGATAAATAACAGAAGAACTTTTCTTACATTCACACTGATAATCATGAGTATACAGGTATACACCCAAACATGCTGTATCAACATACCTTTACAGTTTAAGCACTTGAGTTTGGTCGAAACTTTATACCCAACATACAGTGCAATTAATAACCAGAATCACTTCGTTGGTATTTTGCTCAGGCATTAAACTGGCGCTGTTTACTATGATTTTGTCGGTATTTTCAAGAAAAGAAGAGTGTTCTACGATCCGAGTTTCAAGTTCTGTATTACTAATTTGCTTTCATATTCTATAATATGCTGTAGAGAAATATGACAGTTACATCCACTCATCTTTCTAAATTTTCCGAATCTGTCTTCTAGGTTGTCTGAAATGTGTCCAATAAATCACACTCAGAATTTAACACATTTTATAAAGGTTTTCCATTCACTTGGGCATATTCAAAACTGTTATGTCTTCCCTATTACGCAACCACTGACTGAACAATTTAAAAAATTCAATGTTTGTCTGGTCCATACTTCGGACAGGATCGGCATATAATTCACATAAATGTTTCATTTTTTAGGACGTTTCACATTGACTGTTGCCCAACTTTTCGTCTTGCGGAAAGAAAATTTGTTTTTAAAAAACGTTTTTATTCCAGCCTGGTTACAATACGACTGTCTTATCTAATACAGCTTGTAATGAAACAGTGTTAAGTAATATGATATGTTAGATAAGCACTTTGCTAGTTGAACAACTTGTCTACGTGTTAACCTTGAGACTCGGGAGCGTTAACTCCTCCGCCCTTAGATGAAAGCACATCCAGATGATGTGTTTTCACTAGGAATTATCATATAACAATTTCGTCGTTGGTTTTCGGTTTTTGACAATGTTTAAAAATTAAGCTTTTGAGAAGGTACACGGCCGCAATCGAGAACAAAACGTATAACACTATAGTCCAAACACTCGCTCTTTTCACATATACCGGCACTGACACATTTTCGATGTGCTGACGCTGCTGTTCCAATTTTTCTTGTATGTCCCTGGTTTCTTTAAAGTTGACGATGTCCAAATTTAATGCAGGTGGGTTGAAGATCGCTGAAGAATTTCGGTTAACCATGGTGAAGTTGAGTGCAGGCAGATTTAGCTTGACGTAGGCCAGCTGACTGGGCTTGTGGGTTTGTAGAATAAACGATTGTAGTCGAACTTCGCAATTTGGATTCGATTCCAATAAATATGATCCAAAAAGTGGTATGTTGTTTTTGGCAGTTCCACAGGTTGTTACAGCTATCTGACGTGCAGGTGTGGTGATGAACCATTTCCCATCACTAATTTTGGTGACTTGTAATTGGCTTAATTTGATGTTGAAGATTTGGCAATTTGTAATATTTATCTTATATGCTAGTAATTGAACGGCACAAGGTGGATCGTCTTCCAGGTACGCTGTGTGGGCATTTTTGCAAATATATTCTTTTGGCAGCATTTGGGTACACTGCTGGTCCATGTATGAATATCTCATACCGCTGTATGCTACGTAGGGTTTGTGTGGAATCGTAATTTGGAAAAGATTGTTTGTTTTTGGGATCGGAATAGGATAAAGGCGAAAGTACTGATATATCTCGGTTTCAACCAGCGGTAATTCCAATATAAAGGTGATTACAGAATTTTTTGAAAAACTTGTGATTTCAATTGTGCGTTCAAAACTCAACATATTTGCTACACTGTCTTCCAGGGGAAGCATGTCAGTTTTTAAGTGACTTTTGATATTTTTAATTTCTGATAACAATTCGATAGGACTGATTATTGAGTTATGTAAAGTATTAATTTTCGCAAAAGTGATTGCTACTTCGATTTTTTCAAATACGTTATAGATAGTTTGATAAATTAAAGTGATTTGATTTAAGACAATGTGAATTTGGAAATATTCATGAGTTTTAGCTTGTTCGAGAGCTACACGTTTAATATTGGCTTCAATCTGCATGATTCTTGATTTCAGGACAATCTGATTATGTGTAATATTGCTAATTAAGTGTTGGAACTTATTTATTGTAGTCTCCAATAAACTAATTTGATACAATGTGTTTACTTTTAGTTTGCTTTGGTTTTCTTGCAATTGCTCGATTTGTTTGTCGTATCGCTCTGCATCTGTGCCATCTAAATTTCCTGTGATACATTTTATAATTGTGCCTAAAGGATTTAACAAACCTCTTTTCGATCTGTCTTGTGATAGCGGGTCGATTTGTTTAATTTGGGACTCTATACGTCTTTCTAATGTTGTGAGTGCGATTATCGAATTTGAATATTCCGTGTGGTAATTTTGATTAGATTTTATTTGTTCTAATAGTGTTCTTGATTGTTGCCGAATGTTGTAAAATTCCTTATTAATTGCGGTAAGATCAAATACTTGTATGAATGACCAATGGTTTGAAAGTATTTTGGCGGTTCCAAGTTTGAAGGGAAGTAATCCAGGATGTCCATTTAAATCATGAAATTTTACGTCGGTGTCGAACGAGAGTGTTCCGGTCCATCTGGAACAATGGGTATAATTTTGGCTTCATTGATGTGTACAACTTCTTTAGATTTTGTTTTCGGGTATTCAATTTCAATCTTATTGTTTTCCAAAATCTTTGTTAAAGTAAAAGGACCTGTAAATTTATTTTTTAGTTTACCTGAACGAGTTTCCAATTTTTTGTATACTTTCGAGCCTAATATTAATTTTTGGTTGGTTTTACTTTCATTAATTTTGTCAATAATTTTTTGTTTGCGTTCCTTGCTTTCTTGTTGAATTTTGTCGTAAAGAGCTTTGGTATTATTTTGATGAGTATTGATATATTCTCCAAAAACATGGGAAGGAATTAATAACATTGGGTCTCGAGAATTAGTGTGACCTGAAACTAGTTCAAAAGGGGTATAGTTTGTGTTAGAATGTATCGTACTATTGTATGCAATTATAGCGTAAGGCATTAAAGAAATTATGTCAGTCTTGTCATCGGTTTCTCTTAAAATTCTGATGTGTTCTATCAAGGTGGAATGTAGTCGTTCAACGGGAGAATTTGATTCATGGTGATGTGGCGTTGTGAAGTGAATTTTGATGTTGTGAAGTTTTAAAAGAGAATCTAAAATTTCATTTTTAAATTCGGTACCATTATCGGATACAATAAGTTTAGGAATTCCGTAGAAAGAAAAGAAAAACACTAATTGTTGACAAACTGAAATCGCAGTTCCAAAATGTGGAAGGGCTTGACCGTATTTTGAGAATTTGTCCAATATGGTCAGAAATTTCTGTTTCCCAATAATAAAAGTATCGATGTGAATAATTTCAAACGGCTTTGACGGTGTCTCCGTTAAAATTAAAGGTTGTTTTGGGGGTTTCCTGTTGTATTTTGCTCTTTGGCAAATTTCACAATTGTGTATAAATTTAGTAACGTCTGATTTAAGCGATTTCCAATAGTAATTTGTTTTCAGGAATTTACATGTTTCTTCGATACCACGGTGATTCGAGTTACCTTCATGTTTGTGTTTGATGAGTAGTTCTCTTTCATCAGGCAATACGTTGTGTATTAATTTTGTACATTCGATTAACTTGTAGTTTCTGAAATATTTTGATAAAGACTGTTGGAAATATGGGCGTAATTCTTTAGATATGAAATGAACAAATGTAGTTTTCTGGGTGAGAAACTGTTTGAGAAAGTCCGTAATTGCTGTTGTATTCAGGGGTAGTGTTGTTTTTATAATTTTGTTGCCATCGAAATTTTCGTGGGTTGTTTTAACATAAGCGCCATGAGGTGATTTTTTGACAATCATTTGAATAGGTTTATTATTGATTATTTCGTCTAGTATGGGAATGTCGTTAAGTGTTTCCGGTGTGTTCGAGCTGTGTGCGGTACCTGAGTTACTAATGCAGGGAGGTTTAATTTGAATGTTTTGCAAAATTTTAATTTTGGGTTCAGAATTTCCATTTTCGATAATTTCGAGAGTTTCTGAAATTTCGTCGTGAGTTAAAGCGTTAGGGTCAAAATTTTGATCTAAAAAGTTCTCTACGTCGAGATTGATGTCACCTGGGTTGTTTATTACCGATTGAGTATCCAAAGTATTTAACTGAATTCGAGAAAGTGCGTCGGCATTTGTATTTTGTTTACCCTTTTTGTATATTATCTCATAGTCAAACTCTTCTAGTTTGAGGCGCCATCTCATTAATTTTGAGTTAGGCTCCTTGAGATTAAATAACCATACAAGGGGTCTATGATCAGTGTATATCTTGAATTTTCGACCAAATAAATACGGCCTGAAGTACTTGCATGACCAGACAATAGCTAACAGCTCTTTTTCTATTGTCGAATACTTTTGTTCCGTGTCGTTTAAAGTTCTTGATGCATATGCTATGGGTTGATCATTTGGTGGGGTTCCCTGAGACAAAACTGCTCCTAGGGCTACATTAGATGCGTCTGTTGTAAGAACGAAAGGTTTGGTAAAGTCCGGATATTTCAATATMGGGGCATTAATTAAAAGGGTTTTAAGGTGATTAAAAGATTGCATAAAAGAAGGGGTGTGTTCAATTTTGGAATTTTTCTTTAAACATGAAGTTAGGGGTTTGAGAATTTTGGCAAAATCTTTTATGAATTTTCGGTAATAACCGGCGAGACCTAGAAATGATTTAATCTCCTTTTGGGTTCTTGGAACGGGAAAGTTTTTTACGGCTTCTACTTTATCTGGGTTAGGCATTACACCATCTCTAGTAATTTTGTGTCCCAAATATGCTACTTCTTTATGTAGAAATTCAGACTTATCAAGCTGGATTTTTAATTTTGATTGCCGAATTCTTTCGAAAATTAATTTTAGTCGTTGAACGTGTTCTTGAAGAGAGGTCGAAAATATGATAATGTCATCAAGGTATACCAAACATATTTCATTTTGATAACCACGTAACACATTATTCATAACCCTTTGGAATGTCGAAGGTGCGTTTTTTAAACCAAATGGCATCCGTTTAAATTCGTAAAGACCTGTGTCAGTAGAAAAAGCAGTTTTTTGGATGTCGTCTCTGTGCATTTCAATTTGGTGAAATCCATTGGCAAGGTCGAGAGTTGTGAAATACTGGGCCTTTCCTAACTTGTCCAAAATATCTGAGATATTTGGCAGTGGAAATTTGTCATCTATTGTTTTTTGATTTAATTTTCTATAATCAACTACTATTCTCCACTTACGTCTTCCGGAAGCATCCAATTTTTTGGGTACGACCCAAATTGGGCTACTCCAAGGAGAAGTAGAATTTTGAATAATGCCATCATTTAACATTTTGCTGATTTGTGAATTTACTTCTTGTCGATGGATTTCGGGGTATCGATATGTTTTAGTATAGATGGGTGTTTCGTCCGTGAGGTTAATTTTGTGTTTCACCTGATTTGTAAAACTGAGAGGGGTTCCTTCACAGTAAAATATATCTCTGTACTCGTAACAAAGATCCCGTATTGCTTTATACTCTTCCGAATTACAATGTTCCAATCTTAAATTTTTTAGATTTTGTTTGTGCAAATTATCTATTTCATTATCGTAGATTGTTTCGGTTTCCATTTTTTCAACAAAGTTTACTTCAGCTTCGTTTATCATCTGAATATCTAAAGGTTTGAAAAGTTCAATTTCAACTGGGCTTTCGCTTGAATTAGTTACAAGTGTCAAAGCATATGAATCTACAACATTAACGAGGGCTTCGGGCATCTCTGCACCGTTAAAATTTGTATATGGTAAAATACCAATACCACTTTGTTGGTTTACAGGAATTTCGACTTTACGAGTGCTTCTAGGGGGAATTATTACTTTAAATGATTCGAAAAAATTTGTCTGTTGCAATTTGTTATCAATGTATAGGGGAATGATTACATTCGGAGTTTCAAGCGTTGAATTTTTAAAATTAATATTTGCACCAACTTTTAATAAGAAATCTATTCCAATTAATCCATCAAAATTTGGACAGAAATCAAACAGATAAAATTTATGATGTGATGAAGTGTTAAAAGAGGGAAATGTGGGAATAATCATAGCTTCGTTATGTATCGATGTTGCATGAGCAGATCTAACAGTAAAAAGTTCGGGAAAAATGAAATCTTGATATACTTGATATGCTAATTCGGGTTTTACAAAACTCTTACCACTACCTGTATCTACTAAAAATTTGGCGTTTAATTCAGGAATAAAAATTATGGGTAGATCTGTTTTGGTATAATTATTGAGATGTATTATCTCGTGTTGCTCGTACTCGGGGCATTGTGAAAATTTTGATCTGCGTCAGATTCAGTATCGGGAACATATTGAACATCTAAATATTCGTTATTGCCTTCAAAATTTTCTAATTCTTCCGGGTTGTCATAATATTCTGATTCGTAGGGATTATCATCATATTCGTAGTTTTCCGTTTCTGATTCTACCGTCTGAGCGAATAAATTTTGTTGAGGTACATAACTTTGTCTTGAGCGATTTAGAAATCTGGAATTACCTGAGGAGGTGTCCATTGGCTCTGGTTTGGGTAATCTTTCAATTTTAGAAGGAGTTTTATTGCCAAAATATTGAGGTTGTGTATTTTGTTGCGTAAAATTTGGTCTGAAATTGAAATTTGGTCTTTTAGCAAAATTTGATTGACCTGAGAATGCTGGGCGTTTAAATCCAAATGTAGGTTGGGTTCCAAATGAGCTAAAATGTGTTTGAGTGCCAAAGTTTGGGGTGAACTGTGGTCTTTCGTTGAACAAATGTTGTGGAGGCCTAAACATAGGTCTGAATCGAGGTTGTGTGTTTACTGGGGGTTTGCTAACTGTGGTTTGTTGAACTGTAGTAGTTGTCTTATTCGTATTGTTTGCACGTTGTCTATATAAAAGAAAATTCTCTTCTTCTAGCGCAAAAGAGATTGCCTGTTCTAGTGAATTTGGATTTTTCAAGCGCACTACTAACTGCATGTGATAATTTAGTCCGTTAATAAATGTCTTTAAAGCTAAGTCTTCATACTGATTAATCTTTAAAAGTTTAACGTTAGCCTGTTCGTTAGTTGCATTTAATTTTGATACAAGCAAACTTCTGGCATCTTGCAAGCGTAAACCAAAATTTTGCGGCGTTTCATTATTGTGAGGTTTTAGTGAAATCAAGTCTTGCACTAAGCAATCTATTGATCTTTGGTCCGAAAAGGTCGCTAATAATGCAGACTTTACTGAATTCCAAGAATCAAGTTCTATACGTGAAGCTATTAAATCGGCAGCTCTACCTGTTAATTTACTCAATATGGTATCTAACAGACAAATATTAATTGGGGCATTAGCATTGGTAGCGTCCTGATGATTTCTAAGTAAATTTTCGCAAGATTTAATGAATCGATTTATTTGTTTGGGGTTGCCATCAAAATGCGGGATATTGTCGGCTTGATATTTCATTAATTGGTAGTTCGGGTTAGCCATTGTTGAATTTTGATCGTTTAATGAATTTTCAGTACCTGGATCGAGTTCTAAGTTTTCCAAAATAGTAATTAATTGGTCCAGGATCGGTTATTTACACGCAGGGTGAAATTAATATATATATACAGTACTAGTAACTAAATGAAATGGAAAATGGGACTTACAGCGTAATCCACAAGATGCAACTTCTCATTCTTCTTAGCCTATGGTTTTGCCAAAAGGAAAGCGATGCTGGTCTTATCCCTGGCTGCTTAACTATGAGTTTTCTTMCTCGCACCAATAGGGTGTTGGACGATGCTTGTTCCTATCCCCTGGCCTGAGTCGATGTGTACCCGACGGATTTTTCGCGTTTTTTKATTTTTTGTAGGATTAATMCCAATTAKTTGTTGAAACAAAACAGTAATACTCGATGTAAACCGTTTGGCAAATCCTACTGACTGCGCCACTTTTCGTCTTGCGGAAAGAAAATTTGTTTTTAAAAAACGTTTTTATTCCAGCCTGGTTACAATACGACTGTCTTATCTAATACAGCTTGTAATGAAACAGTGTTAAGTAATATGATATGTTAGATAAGCACTTTGCTAGTTGAACAACTTGTCTACGTGTTAACCTTGAGACTCGGGAGCGTTAACTCCCACATCCGATGGATTGTATTAAAAATTCCTTAGTACCTATATTTTCTACAGCTACAATAGTTGTTTCATCAAAAACTTGGACAGCTAATTTAACATTTTGACACTCTAAATTATTATTATAGCAAACTTTACTTCAAATACCAGGGACACGCTTAACTAAAGCAATATTTTCACGTTCATACAAATCACAAATTACGCAAAAACGGGTTTCTTTTAAAATTGCGTGGTCATCAAAGCACGAAAAAAATAATGTTTTAGTTTTTTTATTCAATCAAATATTTTGAAGATTTTCCGGAAGTTGAACAGTGTCAAAGAGAATCAATATTTTTTGTCTTTGTCTACAGAATTTGCAATAGGTGATTACAATTGCTTTTACCTGAAACATCTGCAAATAATTTACATTCACTTTGTCGTTATCATAAACCTTTTATTATCATATCATTATCATAGACCTTTCTACTTGGTAAGGAAAATTAGTAAGTATTTTGGCAATCTAGAACGAAAGGCTATTATTGACCATTTATAATAAGTGAATTTGAAAGAAGATGCTAGTAGTAGAGTAGAAAGATTAAGTTTAAAGACTAGTCAAACATCCTGTTTAAATCAACCGCTAACACACAGTTGCATAATTTCCAGCGCATGCGCCTTTGTTGGAACGGACTTTGAGATTTAGCCGCTCCTAACGAGGCTTCCGTAATAACCGTATGCGCAAGAATGGGAAACGCGCCTGTGTCGGAGATTTGAAAAATAATGTATTATACCAAAGAGACTTTAATATAAACAAATTATATAAATTAAACTTAAGAACATGGCAACGCTGCACGCCGCAAATGTGCGTGAGTAGTTGTCAAGACTGGAAACGTTCTCTGGGTGTTGAATTTACATTTTGTAAGTTTCCGCTTAATTGACACCCCGTTTCGCAAGAGTTCACAAACCTCACACAAACATCGAACAGTTGACAGCAGTGACAGCTGGTAGTTGATGGTCAGCGCTATCAAGCAGAGTAACATAGTTACCAGTTTCTGGACTTTTTCTCCAAATTTTATTCCTCCTATTTAAGAAGTACAATTTTTTTTGGTAATATTAGTAGCTTCCATTACGGAATACAATTGACCCATGCTGTTAATAAAATACAGGCGTGTTCTCCTATTTACTATAAAGGGATGTCCTATAACTGTAGATTGTTCTACTTCGCTCATATTCTACTTCTTCAATGCTATTAGCATAGGCGTAGCTAGGGGAGTCTTCTCGATAGCCCCCCTCAAAAATATTTCTCAACGTTTAAATATAGTAATTTATTTATATCTATAGACTTATTATGAAATACGGTAAAACTGCCATCGCCAAAACTGCCGCCACTGATAAGGTCAACTTCAATATTTAATGTTTTATTACCTATCGTTAATAATTATTATTTCTACTCGAGGGACTTAAGCCCCCCCCCCTAAAATATTGTTAGCTACGCCTATGGCTATTACCCTATTCCTATTACATATTATTAGTATACAAGTGTTAATTTGCATGCAACTGCTTTTAGTATATTCACTAAAACAGTTTAGTTATTCAAAAACGATTGCCTGATTTGATTTGATGAATTTACGTCTATGTTTAATTTAAGCAGCAATTGTAGCATGAACACCATTTTATTCTTGGTAAAAACAGTTAAAAATCTTTAAATAACTTTCTTGCTGCTATTGTACACTGCAATTTCCACAAAAATGGTACCCTGTACCGTAAACACACACAAGATCTCCGAGKATACGAACTGATTCTGAAAAGAATGAATTGCAATTAATTTTTCTTTCTTTGAGAAAGTTCTTTCAGAACAAAATGGGTGTACTTCTACACCGGCCAAATAGACACAACTGCTAACAGATCGACCTGCCGTTAAACCGTCTACTTAATCAAATATTCATCCAGGCCGGCGTTGCAACATCGATATCCATTTACATTACAAGAACACGCTGCGGAGCATATTACGGGATAATACACGTGTCGGCTTTGGTGGTTTTTTAATGCAACCAGGAATGCTTAAATGGAATTGGTGCGTGCTAAACGGCAATATCAGCTAGGAAGTTCGATCGTTCGCAGGCTCGAGAAAACTTTTCTACTCGCAGCAATAATACCCACTTCTGTCAGACGGAGAGTTTGCCGAACGTGCTGCATTGTTGTCCTCTACTTTTCCTGGACGCGGGAATCTTAAATCTTTAGGGCCGCGGGCTGATTTCCCACTTCCGTTACATATTTGTATTGTTACGTGTATGGGTTCGAAAAATGCGAATTTCTAACTTAACTTCTTTTAATAATGAAAATCTTTGATGGCCGTACTTTTTATTTTCTTTATCTACAGCACACTATTATTCCAACACTACATGCGCTATCCCACATTTTATATAGGGTAACGCAATCACTCTAGACGTTTCTGGAAAATTACTGGATCTGATCCATGTTCCACACCATCCATCAGTCAGTACCTAAAGAATCGCATTTCTGCACGCATGCAGCTCTGGTCCGTAGATGACGCTGAAGGACTACGCATTTGCAGCAGTAATTATTAAATATTCTTCTTTATATACATACAGCTTTTCGAGAATGGTACCCTTTCTCTGATGTTCGCCCATGTCGTAGTCATTTTAATCTTTAAAAAAAAATACATTAACACATCGGCATCGTCCGCGATTAATATAATATAGGTAGATTGTTTTGCATTTTTTTATCGGATTTTGCCTAGTCCTGTAATGGTCTACATGAAGTTCCCGTTACACAAATAGTTAGTATAGTGCGTTTAGTATAGGTGATATAGGTAATGCTGGAAAATTAGGCTTATTAGTACTGCCATGGTTAACATCTCCTGTTGTTAATTTTTTCAAGGCATGCGTCTGTACAAATGTTTTACGTAATAATGAAGCGTTGAATAAATACATCAGCCACCTTTTACCAAAAAACGACAGGGTTTTGTTTTAGAAGAATCAAACTGTTCAACGGCACTTTTTTATTTAATATTGTGGAACATAAGACAAATGGTATAAGATTTTGTGATAAAAAGCCTGATAATTTTAAGCTATCAACAAAACAAAACGACGAAATATGGCACGAAATACAGACAAAACCTGAACCGCAAAAAAAACGAATGCAAACTGACAGTATTCGTACCATAGTCTTTTATTTCAGATATTAGACTAATTTAGTGAACTAATTGGCGCACTATTTAGCAAAATTATTAAAAATTTATTGGCTGTGTAACTCTTAATAAGTGTCTTGTAGACTTGATTCCATTTGTTCAAGCTGTAGCACTCACTACAACAACCTGTTAAAGGAACAGAATAATACATTTTCAAAACTCCAGGAGAAGTAGCCGTCTAAAGTGGTTTATGGCTGTGTTACGCTATGTATTTTACCTTTGCTGACTTCACATGTAATTTATAATATTTTATTTAAATCAATGTTATAATTTTTTATAGGTTTCAGTAAACTATATCTCTAATGCCGTAAGAAAACAACCTCTCCTTAAGTGCTTAGTAGTTCTTTTTCTAAACTGACTTAGTATAAGCAAACATATCAGAAATTGTGAATACAAAGTTGTACGTAAATACTACATTAAGTTGTAAATCCTTCATACTTCGTAGCTCAATAGGTATTGAGGTAAATATTCTAAGGATATCGTTAGCGGATATTAAAGAGACAAGTAAAAAATGCAGGATAGTTAGGACTTACTTCTATCTTGAAGAGTCGAGTTTTCTTCATAACTAAGCCTTTTGGCAAATACTAACCATATTGAGCGCACACGTGTAAACGCTTTAGCAGCAGCTACAGCTCCAACTGCAATTGAAAAAACAAGCTGCTTTTGATCCTCAAGAATTAGATGTACATTAACAGTTTGAAATAAGTAAATGTAATTTAGATGCATCAATTTTCTCTTTCTTAAGCAGTTTCTTGTCATTTTTTGTAAAATAGACAATTGCAAAAAACAATCTTATAACTTCTTGCATTTGAACATTGGACACGACTGATGAAGATTTCCTAATTAACATAATTAAATGTAAATAAAGGTACATAATAAACCAAAGGTCTTGAGTTTACAACTAATGTAAGGTTTTAATCCAATGCGGTCAGGTTTAAGGCTATATATTTCGTCTAGCTTGTATTCGAGCTGAACAAAAAGCGCTTATTAACTTAAACATCATAGGCTTTAGTTTGAAAAATGTTGCGCCCTTTGAATTACCGCAAAACCCACTCCAAATCCTCAGCAGTACAGCATAGAAATTTTCTGCCGTTGCTCAGTTATTTGATTATAGCCGGTGGCTGTGTATAAACTTCGGACCGCCGTCAACACAGCGAAGCTACATTTTGAAAGAGCTAATTACGCGAAATAAAGGAGTAAAGAGAAAATTACTCGGAAAATATTACGAGAAAACATCTCCGTTATTAAACTTTACGTTTTATAATACTCCTCACATTAACAGGCCAGTCGACGCTCGCTACTTAATTTAGGGATTTCATATCGTTTAATGTTTCGCTTCCTTCTCCCCTCCTAACCCTAGGCACTTGCTTTTTATCATTGCGTGTCTGGTATCTAAAGCAAGTTATTATATATTTTGAGGCAGTGTACACAATCTGTGCTCTTATATTTCTTAATCCCAATGCGGATAATATTGATAGTTTTCTTGTTTTGTAATGTTATAAAAGTTGTCCCAACTGAAATTTGTAAAATTGTAATCGTTCGTTACATAAAATTATTGCCGTTCAATAAGTTAAAAAGAAAATCCGTATTATTTTAAATGGCTTACAGTACAGAGAAAATAATCAAACTTTAGGCGTCTTATACGAAATGGCGCAGTTGAAGTGGCATTTTTCTTTCAACAGGATAGAGAGCCTTCCTATTACGTATCATATGCGACTACGCGTTTCCTATATGCTCATTTTCCGGGACGCAGAGATCCCATCGTAGGTTCAGCCGACTCGTCCGATTTAACCCCTATTGATTTCCTTTTATGGGAACACTTAAAATCCAAAGTTTATGCTACACCATCTGGTCTCTTGAAGTTCTTCAGGAAAGGATGGTCGCAGAGTGTTAATTGATCATGTCGGAAATGTTACAAAACTTTAGACCAGCTTTTCGAAATCGATGGTACTGCTGTATGGAAGTTGAAGGTGGAAATTTTGAGTAGTGCATTTGTTAAATATTAATATGCGTTTTCAGAACCACTTTTGTTTCTTCTCGAAGTTTTCAAAAAAAGTATCTTTCAAATTTGAAATAAAAAGTTCTGACACACTAAAAGTAACTTCAAAATGTCTTACTTGACACCTCTTGCGATTTAAATTTTCTTTCCAACTAAAGTAATATATTTATTCCCCCTTCAAGTTAAAATTGAACTGTGTTAGCATATTTTCCAAAACTTTAGTTGGGTCACACTACATTATTATGTCTGAAAAAAGGTTCCGAAAAGATTACCACAAAAGTTCGTATTGTATTTTTACTGGTGTTTTACTATTACTATAGTGCATTGATGTTTCGTCGACAAAATGAGTGCATTTAATTTAAACATATAGCATATAGGTATATACTAGGCAATGTGAATAGCGAGAACATATAAATTGAAGGAAATAACCTTGTTACATATGTACAAACTGTTGAAAAACGCTTTTCTTTAGTTATGCATATTATAACGTTTCTTGAATATCTTGGCCGAAGTCTTCGAGTTAACACTTAATTGGGGTATAGGATTGAATAAAATTATCAGTATACAAGCTTACGTAAAGTAGTAATTCCCTTAATGTTTTAAAGATTACTAAATATCTAGTAATGAAAATCTTCCAGCCTTTAGGTTGAAAAATGTCAGTGTTGTCTAGAAATAAAAACGTACGCGGAAAATAACATATTACCAAATCGAGTTTTTGATATCACAACTTGTACTAGGCCGGTTGCAAAAGCTCGTAAGGAGAGTTATTACGTGGTGACATAGAAACGTCATTCACCTTAGCAGGTATGCAGGCATTCTAAAAAGGTTGAATGAAAATTAAGAAAAACTTATTCTGTTGGGCTTAATTCACCAAGCCTGGTTTGGTAATTAGCCAGCTGACCAGGTTTATTATTTCTTTTGTTTTGCCATTTTTATATGGACACAAACACAAATATCCATGCGGGATTCGAACGCGCAACCTCTAGGTTCAGAGGTAGGTACGACATTATCTAATGTTATTCTTCTTATTCTTCTTCTTCTTCTTCTTCTTCTTCTTCTCCTTTCAGTAGTTAGGAGCTTCCCCAATGGAAGGGCAAAAGTACCAACCTGTAAATGTCAAGTAATACTTAGTGTTTGCGGATCAAAGATTTTTATGCGAAATACTATTTAAAGCAATAGTAGGTGATCATTTTAGGGTTTTAAAGAAACAAAACGCATTTTAGGTAGAATCAGCATGCGTCAAACATACCCAGAAGGGACAGGATGCCTACAAATTATGCTTGAGAAAAAATTAGACTGGACTAAACTAAATGGTAAAACAGTAAAGAATGACGCATCCATGTTAAATTTGGCAGTTTGTCAAAGGCGGATGTTTTCAGGTCTGTCTTATCATAAGAAGCACCGGCAGATGGATCGAATTCGGTATAATGCGCAGCAGAAATCAAGCGCTGGGAGTTTTTGCAATCACTATAAGAATAAAACGCTTGCTTTAAATATAATTTTTCAACTCACTTTTCGTGAAAACTAAATAATAGCCTTTCAACCGCCGAACGTGGTTTTAAATAACTCTAAAAATACAACTAGCAAATGGTTTGAATTGCTAAATTCCAATCTCGCGGCTTTAGATGTTTCATTATTTTAGTTGCACTTGTTAAGTTTCTGTGTCACCAGTTGTAATTTTTTATCGAGGATTGTATATTAGTTACTTTGAAAAGTTTCAGTTCAGATCAGATCCCAATTTGCCTTCGTAATCATTCTTGTTGGTAAGTAGGTACTGCGGAGGGGGCTGCCGTTTTATATTATTTCGAGACTCTCCTGTTCGAATTATTCGTCGGATTTGTCTGTCTGTCAGCGCCAAACCACCCTTCCTAATTATTGCGGAAGCATCATTTTAATCCCGGTTTAAATAGAATTGCACGTGCGTCAACGTCCTTTGGGGTCTCTGTCGGCGGTGACGTCACGGGCAATGCGTTACTCCGGGGACGGTCGTCGGGGACCGTCAATAATGAAGTATAAAATAGTTGATTACATCGTGTATGATCTGCTATATTGCTTTCTGGTCGATATAGGTTCGATTTTACGATTGAGCGGGGCATAGTCCAATCGGGCAACGTTAATAATTCACCCGCAGAAAACGACCTTGTCGTTGGATTTGGAATGGAAAATCCAAACTGGAAACTGTACCTGGACTTCGGTTCCTAGTTATATCATAAAGTAACACTTAGATATACACCTGGACATCAAAAACATGTCTCTGCAATGCTGTCTGCACCGCAACGAACTGCAGATAGATCTATTTCGCTATCATTAGAACTCATCAGTGCAGTTTAGGTCTAGTACAGACAACATGGCGTAGGACTGGGTTTGCCTACATACCAAAGGCTTGCTATGATGTAAGTAGAAATTTAGATGGCAATGCCGTCTGTCAGTATTACACTGATACGATGACAAAGCCACATAGCTGCAATTATAATTTGTATGTCGGTTCTTACCCGCCTGCAAAAAGTGCCGTGGGGGGCTACTGTCAACTTACTGTATGTAGGTGCATGCCAATGCCAACTTGTCAGACTACAGGTCACTTGGCAGGTAGGTGTCTTTGTTATCCTGTCAGTGTAATGCTATCAGATGCCATTGTCATCCTTTCTACTGACCTATATGTACACTCAAAGACATAATTGAAGAAACGCCTAGCTTTGGCACACGAATTGGGTAACGGTAGATGGCGGTAACCAATTCGTTACAGAGCCGATAAACGGCATTGCGCCTTCCTCCGCTAGCGGTAGCGGTAGAATAGTTTCCCTAAATATAGAAGAACGAACAATCAGATCAATAGTCTACCAGATGATTTATTAGGGTAATATTTGCATATTTAAATGGGCATTAAGGACCTGTCCGCAACCACAGGTAAAGTTTTAACAAAGCAGTTTCTTTGAACCACCGATACCGTGTTATGTGAACGCAAAACTCATTGCAAAAAAATAATTGTCACACCAAATGATGTTTTTTGAATGTAAGTCAGTATTTTACATGTTTAAAACATTTGATGCTCTCTTATTGGACACGTAATAATACGTAACATGAGAAGAGAATTGCTTAAAAAAGAGACTGTATCCTATATACATTTACAAAGAAACCTTGCTAAAATAATTTGTTCCGAAACAAACAAATTCGTTCCAGCAGTTAAGATTGTCCTGCAATTCATGTTTATTATAATCAAAGATTGCCACAAGACATCAGCAAGAGCATATCTCGTTATTATTGGTGGAGCCATATTATGGTAGTCAACTATTCCTTTGTTTATTCTGGATCTTGTCTGTTTTAGTATTTCAACCATGTAGATTATAATCTAAACAGTAATAGGGGGCTTAGTAGTCTACGTTCTCTCAAACCTTCAACTGAGATTTATCTTTGTTATTCGCGACGACATTTTTGTTTAAACTTTTCTCTTAGAACTTTATCGAATACTTTCTCCAGAATCGTTTGGTGGATTGTAAATGTGTGACTTTCCACGCTATGCCACTTTCTGAAACCACTTTAAAAATCTACATTTTTTCATATTCTTGTGGTGAACCTTTTGTATTACACTTCATTTGTTGAAACTTCTCTATTTGCCACAACAAATACTATCTCATTTTTGTATATTTGTGTTACAAGCTTCACTTCCCGATCTTCTGTTATTTTTCCGTATGTCCATAACTTTCTTCAGTCCTGTCATTCTGGTCGGCCCCACATACTTTCCTCACACCTCCTTCAAATTTTCTTTGATTCCTGTCCATGTTTCATCATAGTTTTTCGATATAATGCTTTCATTATTTGTACTAGCTAGCTTCGTCTACTAGTATTTGATATTTCTCGTTAAATCTTTTACCTTCCCCACTAACATGTAATCATCAAAAAGTTACTGTAATTGTACAGGTCTATCCGTTACTCCATATCGTTGGGCATAAAGATCTATCTGTATGATAGTCATTGTCGTACTTTCACTTTCATGCATCCCACGTATTAAAGCTGCTATCTAATCGCACTAACCCGGTCCCTACTTAGTTTAAATGTATTGCAAGTTTAACCTAACATGAAGCAGTCATTTTATATCCATAACAAACTATAGGGGCTGCAGAGGTGTAGCGCGAAATAAAACTAAGCGCAAAGGATAAAAATAGATTTTCTGGAGTTATCCCAGCCGTATAAGACACAAAGAGTTGTCAGTGTAAGTCGGATACACATAACTGACGTAACAAGATAGAAACGGAAGCCCTTTAAGTATTTATTTGAGCTCCCGCTTCATCTACCAACGTGTRTGCTTCTGTGTTCTATTCCCAAAAGTATTCTCGTATTTCCGCTCAGGCAGCGCTTGTTGTACGTATTCGTGGTCCTTGTGATTGTAGAAATTCAGTCCGTGATACACAAAGAATTCCGTCAACATGATCACTTTAAAATTTTGCACCTTCTCACCAAGAAATTCTATAAACGCTGCGTCTAAACTAGAACAACTAGTCAACCTAATGTAAGCTAACGTTATAAATTGTCCCGGTCGTCCCCGCCCAAACGCCTGTAATTTTTGCCGATTCATTTCCCGCGGTTCAACCTAATGCTATGTTTACCCAAACAACATATGTTACCCAAAATCTGGTGAGTTTTGTTGACATTACATTACGAAGGGGTAAATTAGCTTCTTTGGCCGTACCGTAAGTAAGAATTGTCAACTGCTTGATGCTTGATAAATGACTGCAATGTGGCATTATTAACAATCTGCATTCTTGTAAACATTTTTTGTAAAATTCATCATTGCCTCTCTTTGGGGTTTTTATTTTAGTCATAAGGACCAATACACGTTGTCATCACCTGGCTATCATGCACAATTTCTAGATGTTTCTGTAAGTTTTTTAATAAGTAAATTGTCAATGCAGACTGCCTAAGTACGCAATTTATTGGTCGTCTTTTCTTGGCAATGTCATTAAGAGATTTATAGCTGTATCGTAGGAAAGTAGGTTGCAGCTTTCATTTAAACAAGTGTATCTTACGTTGATGATCATACTACCGCTTAGCTATAGCTTTTTAGTGCATTGATGACTTCAACAAGTCTTTGCTAACCCTTACGCTTATTACCTATCTTTGTTAGCTATTATCATAGATGAATAAAGACTACAAATCTCCTATATTTTAACAGTTTGATATACTATGGTACGTTTCTAAATTAAATGGGTTTGCGTAAGTCGATTGCTATGTATACATCTATGCCAATTTAAGTCAGTCATCTCAGTGTCGTCTAACAAACTTATAGCAGACAAGGGAACTATTTTTCTAAAATCTATATTTATATTTATATCTGTAGTTCTAAGATCTATAAAAATATATTTTACATTCTACTTGTTTAAAAACATTACAAATCTGACGACATATCACAAATAAGCAACTGATGTTCACAGCCAACGTTAAAACAATTGTATTAAGTAGTAAGAAGGCAATATATTGCAGGTAATTTTGTGAACAACTTGGCATTTTTTAGTACATTGAATCAAATTACCGTTATATATTTAATTTCTTTTTCAATTTGGTTGCTTAATTCTTTCAAAACGAATGTCGGAGCTAATACTGTTTAATGGTATGTTCACATCAAAGAAACACAGTTGCCGCAAGCTGTTTATGAAAAAAGGAAAATGTCAGAGTGGTACCAATTTCAGTCACAGTATATTGCTGCAACAAGAAATGTTCAACTACACCAGTACAGTAAGGGTAAAATATGGTGGTGTGATGACGAATTAAATAAAGGTGACTGCACTTAATACAATACTAAAAAAAACAAATAGAAATGATCCCGCAAATGTTGGCTAGAGTGACTTTTTTAGATATAAAGGCACATAATGTTGCATGTCTCATTAAAGAAAAAATATTTAGTAATATCAGGTTACAGGATCGATGATGAAATTATAAGAAAAGACACGACATGTTACAACGTATCCACAATACACAGAATTTAAAATGTTTGGAACGACTTCCTTTGATAATTAACGCTAATTGCGGAAACCAGCATTTATAGGAATAGATGTTCTTGCGACCATCAATAATGTGAAACATCGAAAACTTTCAAACGTATTCAGTAACAAGTTTTAGGACCAAGCAGCATGAACACACTATGCCCGGGTCATAACCATTGGTTATTTACTATTTTTGTTAAGGCTTGCTATTTCGCTGATAATGTACAAAAACTTACCACTAATAACTACCTGACATCGTTGATTTCAAAATACCGTTGCTCTATTAATTGCATAATTTTCACTTTTCATTAACCGACGTGGTTAACCAACAAGGTTCATAGTTGCTTAGATGTTATGTACTCAACGCTGGTTGGTAGTTGTAGTCTCAGTCCAAAACAGTTGCGTGATTAGAGATTAATAACCGGAAAATTTTTTCTCAAACCGTAGCAAAAGCTTTCGGAGCCTCTTTTTACACCTGTAAAAAGCAGGCTAAGTACTTTTTACTCATATTGAAAATAGTTTTGATAGTATCATCACACATGCAAGCGATAAGAAAGTACTAAGCAATAAAAATACTGTGGGGAAACTGCCGCCTGCCGATTAAGCGACCAGTCTTACTTTTGCGCCGTTGCGTATGTTTCAAGACTTCCATCCTATTGCAACGAAAAGCGCGCCTGATTTGAAAAGCGGTGAAGCAAGCGAAGAAAACAACGTTAGTGTTCTAAAGTCTTTTAGTGACTGTAGTGAAAGGTAGTGTTTTGAATAGTGGTCAATTGAATTGGTAGTGTTGGAATAGTACTGTAATGAATTAGTAGTGTTCATAGCAAACTGTTTCTATACTAGTGCGCAAATAAGGGGAGTTAAGTTAGAAACCCGTAGTTCTCGAAATCGTACAAGAAACAAACCAAATAACACTAAGGCTGTACCATTCCATACTCCAACCGTTGATTGACGTACGTCAATCAACGCTCCAACGTCTCAAATTCTGCAGCTGTTTTGCATTAGCCATAGAATGGGTAATACAACTATGCAGTTAGTCGTACGTATGCGCTTTATGATTAACATTTATCAAATATTTTCCCATTTGGAAGTGCAGTCTTGAATTTTACGTTTATGATATGACCATCGAATTGGTTGCTGAAGGCAGTGTTGATGAAAATGACTAAAGAAGCAACAGGCATTACCACGCAACATTGTAACTTAAAAGAGGTATTATTGAAATACTGTTTTAAACATAAATGTTACATATTTAGTGCATCTGCTGTTCTATATTATTTGGCTTATAGATATGAATACTGCTGCGGTTGAATATCTGACATGACAATCTCGTTGAATATCCGACAATGCCTCAATATTATTCCATTTGAATACGTCACCAGCCGATAATGGCGTTGCTCTACACCAATTAGACTATACTGCAGGTAATGCACTTAGGTAGAGATAAGCACTAGAATTGTTCTGGATCAGTTGTATTTTGTCGAGAACACTATGCGTCTCCAGTAAGATTTGTCACGGTTGAACAGGCGGATAGCTCAGGAATAAATAGCAGGAAATTGAAGAAATGTATTTTGCATGCCACACTTAATGTGTAATTTAATATACTATTTTCTGTTTTTCCAATCCATAGATGATGGATATAGCTATAGTTGTATGAAAAGATCTATGAAACCGACTTATGGAGAAATTTATTAGTGTTTCATCCCTTCACCGCAGCCCTCGCAATAAACTGGTACTAGAAACCTATATTGTCAACTACACCTACTAAAAGGAAATATTTCAAGAAACCGGACTTCGTAGTTTTCAAGTTAAGTTAAAATGGAACAATTTAAATAAAAACACAAATATACAGGGTAGAATCCTGAATAAAAAAATAAAACGACATACCTATATTTATATATATTTCACAAATAGCTCTTATAATGATTTTCATAGATCTTTTTCTACAACTGTAATGAAATATACTATGGTACTTACTAATTAAAAATATATTTTCTAAATTTTATCACTGTATTCTATTGCGCACTTGCGAAAGCGACATACACAACGTAAATATGGAATATCTTGCAAAGATTATGCGAACTAGAGTGAGTAAAATCTACGTACCTATATAAAATATGCTACACAAAAGCAATACTAAAGCTTTGTTTACTGTAACTATAATGGCGTGTTTCAATACCACATGCGCGTCAAAGGAGTTTATCCTAATTACAAGTAACGCTTTTGTATTATCAAATGATGAAAAGGCAAAAGTGTAGACACACAACTGGCTCTTTATCTATCATATAGCKKGCGTTTAAAATTGTTCCTGTCTAATGCACAGGAATGTATGATTACAGCTCGTATCGCAGCGACTTAGTTTCTGTACAGTTAATCATTTTTCTAATTCGCCTCCCTATTTGAGCTCGGAGATCTCTTGAACTTTACATTACTACCAGATACTTATTTTGCTTTACTAACGCTGGTGCCAGACGGCTTGACAAGTCCTGTAAGGGAATTCACAATGGCAAGCATTAGCATAGAAGGCCCTGAGACAAAGAGGCGCTGATAAGAGGGCCATGTGCACTAGACAGGCACACAATGTAAACGCTGAGCACTCAAACGTACCTAAGCCGATTTTCAGAACGTTAAGCAAAGAGGGCTGCTCTAGGACATCTAGGATCGGTATAAAGGATTGGTGGTGCAAGCTTATATGCGGAGTCTTCCTATATTAATACATATACCGCTTCATGGCAATTTACTGATTCATTTCAATTAGCTGTTGCGACATAGATGTTACGAATTCTTATTATAAGAGTTTTAATCATTGATATCCCAATAAGCAAAATTAACATAATGATACTGCTTATGTTACGATGCTGACTGCAAAGAACGATACAAAATGATCGTATGAAAGCCTCATTCCTAGTCATTTTAAGGAAAGACTCCGTAATAGGGTGATTTGAAGACAACACACGACACTTTTAGTTATACTGATTGTAAAAATCTCAGCTTAAATAATACAGGTAATTATATTTTTTTATAGTAGCATTGGTTTCCTTCCTGAGTGAAATGTGAAAAGAGGTAAAATCAGCCTAGGAAAATACACTTATGTTCGAAAACAAACATTATGTTTAATGAAATGTATATATATAATTCCGGTAGTTTATATTTCGCCTGTATTAAGAATAAAATGTATATGTCGCGGTCATTAGACGTAATGCGCCATTACGCGGGAACGTAGTCGTTAGTCGTACTGCCGGCAAACGCTGTAATCAAATGAATATTCCCTTGCTTGATTGAAATTTTACGTCATTACAAGAATTGCCTATTTAATTATCATCAACCAAAGCAAACAGTTAAGCGACTCGATGTTACAGGGTTTGACGAACGCATATTTAGTTATTTGTTGAAAATTCTAAAATGTTTTATATACTTGCTTTAGAGTTTATGACATATTCATGGACGTCTTGTCCAAAATATTGTGTCCATGAATGTACGTATGCAAAGACGCCATAATTAACAAATTAAAATTTCCTGTTTCATCGTCACCATTGACATTGACTGCGTTTATTTGAAACAATGTATATCATAATATCAGGTGCAAAAAAATTAACAAAAAATATTTGTAGAACTTAACACTAAATTCAAAATGGTAACTTATTATTGTAGCATACTTATTAAGTACAGATACATACTATTTATTTAAACAAGTAGCGCTATTATGGCATGTAGAATTGCACATCACTTGTTTCTTAAAACACACACACAGCGATTTGCATGGCACTGCATGGGAGAGGACAGATGCCCTCAGTGCCATCTAAGCGGAACTCTGCGAGTTAGGCGGTCTATAATTGTTATAGACACCGGCCTAGTGCAGGTTCCTAGCGATGGCATTGGAGAAGCTACTTGTAGAGCAAAGATGAAATAAAAATCATCTGCCCTGGTCAATTCACTCTCACCCTACGACTAGTCCTCCTATTCTCCCACGCACCAGTCTGCCGCCGCGGATATAAGCAACGGTCTGTCGTGGTCAGTTTGCTCTCTACCCCTACCTGATGAGCCCCAACAGGACAAAACTAGTCGTAGGGTGAGAGTGAACAGATCAGGGTAGATGATATTATTTCATCCTTGTATGGAATTGTTTCTTAGGTGGCTTGCAAGAATACTTTAAAAATCCTTGTTCACTACAAAATGAGACTCCAGATACAGCTTCCCGAACAGAAATACAATATTTATCAGGCACTTATTTTATATTTAAAAACTGACTATCTGCTGCAACAATATCTGCACGATTATACCATCCCTTAATTTATCTACAGAACATCCTATCGGTTTACATCATTTTTATAATCCATAACTACACATATAAAATTCTGCATGTCGCTTGGACCGCGATTAATGTTTTCAATTGACAATAGCACGCAGTCCCCAGTTTGTAATGGTGCATATTTTTAGACGTACCTATTCGACAACATTTTCTCAGCTGCCCTTTTTTTGTCCAGAATGACATTAGTTTCTGTTACTTATTATGGAGGTCTGAAGAGAACACAATGCACAGTCTGCATTCTTATGATTATCACATCAATACAGGTGATCTGGACAGCTTCCTCTTATTGGCTTACATTTTCTGATGAACCAGGAATGTTCATTAGATAAGAATTATCAGGTTCAATAACTTCTATTAGTATATTTGATATTACAGTATCAGCTTTTTCTTTTTCTTCCAATTAAGTTTCCTGTTGGTTATTCTCTACTATTTGATCATTTTTGTTTTCCAAAACCCTGATAATTTCTTCTTCCATTACTAACCTTTTAATAATCGTGCTTGACGGGGTTGTCGACGATAGTGCAGTTTTTGGGTTGGTGCCAAACAACGCTTTGTAAGGACTCCGACCAATAATTTTGTGGTGGTTGCCACTTCAACGGATTGATTTGATCTCAGTGCACGTAGACAGATGAATTTGGTAATTTATTTATAATTTTTTTAATAATATTTTTATTTATTTGATAATTTAGCAATCATTTGTAGTTTTTATCCTGACGTGATTGGTAAACAATATCTACTTGGTCCCAAGAACAAAATTCTTTTGAAACAATAGGTTTCGTTACCAGATTTGCATGTTTGTTAGATTTTTATGGAAAACTTCGCAACAATGTAAAAATGTTTCCACTACAGGTCGTGGAATTTGATATTTGGATTTCTCTACAACCCTGCCCCACTGCAATATGCGTAGAATACAATACATGACATAAATAATGTCATCATTATCCTGAAATCTTTTTTAACGATGAATTCTTTATTACCTAACTCCACCGTATTATAAAGGGACAGTAAATGATATTGTATATGAGGTTATGTATGTATTCTTAGCGAGTAAAATGTCTTTTGCGGCCTAAAATGTGCAACTGTGACGAACGATTGTATTTTGGGGTTAGAAGTTTCTTACTTCTTGCATTTCTTCATAATTCCATCGTTTTTTTGGCATTCTTGTTCGTCAAATAATATTAACCTTCATTTATCGTAAAACAAATTCTTGTGGTTATCCATTTTCAAAAATAAAGTACTCGAATGGCTCAAAATTTAGACCAATAGTCGAACCTATAGCCCTTTCATATTAGCTTTTTTTTAATTTACATTACGGGAACTTTCTTCGAAGACCTGCTACAGAAATTCTACATTCGAAAACAGAAAAATCCCTAGTGGATGTATCTTTCATAAACCTTTAACTTTGACTGATATGTCTATCTTAAATACATGGTAAGAGAGTTAATTAGCTTTGAGCTAAAATGAATATGACAAAGTAAGTTTATTTCACTGGACTTTTTCAATAAGCCCAAACGTTCATTGGGCAATCGACAATGTAGGTCTCTGTACTTACTGACCATACCAATCTAAGCGTAGTTCGTGAAGTCGCCGTTAGGTGACTAATTACCGATTTTCACAAACTGACTTTCAAAGTGGGACGTAAGATGTGTTCATGATAAAAGAACTGGCGAATGAAGTGATTAAAACCTGTCTGTATAAATTTTGTTGGAAAAACGAAGCTGATGTAGAACAATGTAAACATCGCTGCAATGATTGCAGAATTTCGAAACTATAAACTTGTTTTGCTATTTTTTTAATTCTATTTTGTAATTCGAGCATAAATACGAAAATATTATCGTTACGTGGCGGCTTCTTCTGTAGTACTGTTATTTTAAAGGAATCTGCATTTTTATACAGTAAACTGTGTTATAAGGGCGACAAGCACTCCTTAGGTGTTAGGCTGACACTTGACGTGTTCACCAACAAAAGACTGATAAGCCTATTCAGTAGCTACTAGGAATGCAAGTTCCTTGCAGCTGCTGATTTGCATTATAATGCGCACGATTTAATCTACCTCTGTCGCGATAAACAATTCCAGTGTATTTAAAATTTAAGTTTTTGCAATGCTTTTAAAGAAAAGACTTCGATAAAGATTTTTTGCTAGTTCATGCCTCGCAACAAATGGCAAACTGTAGCTCGTAGAGAAGGTTATAGCATGTGTTCAAAGTAGCTACTAGTAGCTCATGACGTTGAACTACCACGGCCAGTATATCCTTCGCAGTAGCAGCATAGGCGCCTCAAATCGGAAGACCAAGGTGGGTATTTAACAGCACCTCTCCGAACCATCCACCATCAGAGTTTCATTGTAGTAGAGGTTATGAATAGGGACCACCCTGATCGAAAGGTAGAGAGTACGGAGAATGGGTTCAGCAAATGATTGGTGAGAATGAGAAATTTGCAGAAAAGTTTGTATGGACAGACGAGTACGCTCTGACATTCACCACGTTCATGTGGATAGGGCAGTGGATTTTCCAGGAATTGATGTGTGAAATTGTCTATCAGAAAAATCGGTCAAGCAGAAACTGAAATATCCTGCTGGTTCTACACTTACTCTGCTACTGAAGTCTCTGGCAATAATTATACTTCTGTAGTGATTTCTGATACCAATGATATCTCCTTCTTACTTGTTTATAGTAAGTACCTATTCATCGTACATGGGTGCATAGACTGATTATATTTGTTATATTTGATATATTTGTTTCCTTCGATATCTCAATTTAGTTCACTTAAGGGTATTCTTTGTTATCAATTCCCAATTAGTCCGTTTTCCATTTTGCTTTGTTGTTGATTATAATCCTACAACTACTCCGGTACTAATTATATAGCTCAGTCAAATCAAAATTATAAAAGTGCTCTAACTATGTACGAAATAACCTTGTCTTCAAAGTTGGCAGAAATATCATTTCTGATATCTAGAAGGGTCTGTTGATGAAATATAGGAAAAATTCAAAGCGTTTCACACTGACAGTTTAAAAACCTTAACTCCTTTAGAACACTGCAGTAGGGATAAACAACGTTCTGTTATTCGTTCCTTAGACAGTGAAGGCGTAAACCACATGAAATCCATTGTAAAACGTAGCTGCAATATGGAAATTCATGTTTTTAACTCCAGCAAGCGTATGAGACAAGCAACAAATTTAAAAACGGCTTCAATMCTGTCGCTGATTCTCACCAACTTCGTCAAGCAAATCGTGTTGTGACTCATAAGTCCATTTGTATTATCCTGATCGCTGTAGTTTTGAAAATAACTCATGGTTCTCTGCACCTCATTATGCACGATGACCTTAATTTCCATACTGTCAGCAAGATGGGTACAAAAGCTATTAACCCCAGAAGTGTAACAACAACGCGTCGATGCTTGTGAAGAACCTTACCGTCGCGTCGGTATGAAGCAGAAGGAGACTCCTTTCTGACTACAAAGGTGACTAGAGATGAGTCGTGGGTGCACTATCATTAACATGAGGCTAAGAGAACCCAACAGATTTCATATACAGGTCTCGGCAGGAGAGAGTATGCTGACTTCTTTTTGAGACGCAAATAAGGTTTTTGGAAGACTACATACCTACTGGAATCACTGTTACAAGTTCTACATACTCAGAACTCCTGTTTAACCGTCTCCACCCAGTCATCAGAAGCAAAAGGCGATGATCTCTAAGCAAGGCTATTCTCTTGTAACACGACAATGTAAGCCACATAATGCGCTTGCAACTGCGGCGACCACCCAAGATTTGAAG
The DNA here is from genome assembly GCA_025024175.1 of Rhyzopertha dominica. Classification (NCBI taxonomy): domain Eukaryota; kingdom Metazoa; phylum Arthropoda; class Insecta; order Coleoptera; family Bostrichidae; genus Rhyzopertha; species Rhyzopertha dominica. Next base: position 25,792,731 of record QCXZ01000041.1, read on the forward strand.
TTTCAGTGTCTGCCACATCCTCCTGATTCCCTGTCCTCGCTCGAAGCAATTATCATGCCTTTGGTCAAATTGAAGTGGCATTAGGTGGGAAAAAATCAGAGTAATAATGAAATGATATAGGCAGTGCATAAGTGGCCATGCATACGTATTGATATGTACTTCCAAAACGGTGGAGAAAGTGCATAGAACATAAAGGCTACGTCGAAAAACCTTCTTGTTAACATTACTTTTTCTACCAGCGTTTTTTTTAGGTTTTCATTTAACTCTGTCTCGTATTTGGCTGAAACTAGAAACAAACAAGTTTTAATTAGGCTCTTATTCACATGTGTTATTGCGGAAGCAAGCCTAAATTTGTTGCCCTAAAAACCTTCCCATGCGTGCTAACCCTAAACGGACTCCAGGCAGATAGGAAGCACCAAAGGAACGGAAATTACGACTAAGTCGGAACGAGCGGGCGACGTCACCATTCCAGTATATCAAATAATGAAGTTCTAATGCGAGGGACTATCTGGCATGTTATCTGCTAGCTCTGACACGGGTAAGCTTTTATCCGACGTATTGCTCCTGACGTCCAAAGCTCTGCGATGTCCTTATAATTCTATTACTTACCTCCCTATCTGACTTTTTATCTATTAGCCCCCAAGTTGACTTTTGTGCGTCTTAATTATATTATTCAAGCGGCTTTTATACTGGGGCAACGCGTGTCAGCTGTTTATGAAGAGAGCACTGCCGCCTTTGACTCGATATGACCAACCTCTTTGATTTCGTCACCCCTGCGCTATCTTGATTAAGGTTCTGAGGACGGTTTTGACAATCAAATTTAGTTTAATCTCCTTATGTTTTTTAAAGAGGACAGATAATTTATATTAATTGTGGATAATTATAATAATCGTGTAAACTCTACTCATACCACCTTTAGCCTTAATGATGTATAATCAAAGCCTACTATATTACGGGGTGTTCACGGTGACTTTTTTTATTTGTCATCGTAGACTAGTGGTTTAACTGGGGAACTTTTATGAATTTTTGAAAAAAATTTTGTGGTGTTTACAAAAAAAAACGGTTAAACATCAACTGACTGAGATATCGACTTTTTGTTTGTTATTTTGAATAGAACAACCCCATATATTATATTATAGCGCATTCGATGCGTCAAATTAAATAAATGTATAAAGATACTACTACCCTACAGTCATTTGTTTTTGAGATATCTCTTGTTGAATAATTGGTGTTCTCGAAATAGTCTACAATTTTATTTGGCGTCGTGGACTAGTGGTTTAAATGGGGTAGCTTTATGAATTTTGTAGAAGAATTTGTGTGGTTAGAAAAATATTGAACTGACCTAGATATCTACAAGTTTCGTGAACAGCAATTATTAATATCAGATACCTTAAAAGCAAATAGCTGGTGAATAAACGTATAAATCACTCAAATAAGAATTAGATCTGAGAATAAAATCCAAATCAAGTACCCAAGATTAAATGTCACAAAAATGGCTATTTATAAAATAGTATATTAAAAAAACTAGTTTGATAAGGCGCCATTTCTTTCGCACGCATCCAACGTTTACAAAAGGAGCAGAAGGCGGGTTTGTAATGAATGAGCGCGACAAAGAACCTTATGAAACGGGCTTTTTATACATTTTTTTCTATCTTGCATGATTTGCGTCTTCTACACAAAAAAACCGCTGCAAATTAAATCAATACTTCCATATCCAATTGTCAAAATGACATTTACGTTTTTATTTCTTATACTATATGATTTTTAATCAGGTTTTGAGAATTTTTTTCACTCTACATATTTTTTCTAAGACAAACATCCTCGTGATATTAGCTAAAATACATAAATTTTAAAATCGTTTTTCTGTCAAATAACTCGAAAATTATTAACTTAACAAAAAAATTATAAGAGTGCTTTCTGATCGGAAATTTGATTTTCTATGTAATACCAGAATTTAAAAAAACAACGAGCAGCGTCCAAAATGCCAAATTTTGAATAAACTTTTTCAGACACTTATTGTGAGAAATTTTATTTCCCATCTGATGGTATTTTCGTTTTTTGAATATATTAAATATATTCGGAGATACATAGGAAAAACCGCTTTAAGTGACGCTTTTTTGCTAATATCTTCTAAACAGTTTGCTGCACCAAAAATTTATAAGAGCGAATAATACTCATAGTCAAACTTCTAATCACATACTACTTCCCAATACCCTACTTACCCCACAAACAATAGGTCGCTTTGGGTAGTTGGGATTTATACGTTTGCCAAATTTCAAGTTCATACTCGTATATTAAGTCTTTCGAAAGTTATCGTGTCCACAAACAAAACCACGGACACAAAGACAAGAAATTTTTTGCTCAAGTTTTGTTTTTTGCGTTTTCGACCATTTTAAAGCGAATTAGCAAACAAAAAATTTTGAATTTTTTTTTCGCGATACAATACCCATCCATTGGATGTGGAAGTAAAATGTGAGAAATTTAATAAACATCAAAAATTTTGGGAATTTTAACCTACCTTGGACAAGTGTCAATTTTGACAAGACCCATGACAGTTACAACGTTACGAATTGTAGTTTGTTTAATGTTCTCTCGGAGTTTTTTAGAGAAACCAACAGTGGAAAATAAAAAATCCGGGTTTTCCCCAAACATTTTGTGTAGTTTAAACTTTTCCATTCTTAGATTCCGCATCCACTGAATTTAGACGAATCCGTATTTCCACATTTTCTTTGTCACTTTACGTATGGGTCTGTTCTATTACAAGAACAAGCACGAATAATGCTTGCCGGCATTGCTAAATAGTGATGTTGCGTATGTACCTGATTCATATTCAAATACTTTTGAGTTTAGATAAAGGTTAAATTCTCTGAAAGAGTAGCGATATATAATAATAATAATAATAATAATAATAATAATAATAATAATAATAATAATAATAATAATAATAATAATAATAATAATAATAATAATAATAATAATAATAATAATAATAATAATAATAATGTCTTTATTCGGCAACCTGCCAGCATTCAAATACAAATGTGCCTAAGTAAGTGCTACATTATATGTGAGGTACGCTGGCAACACCGAAACGGCGAAGTTCAGTCTTCGACCAAAAAGCCGAAAAACTGCTCTACTACTTAACCGCAGCTTACCAAGAAAGAGGATAAAATACGCGTGATACGCAACCAAAGAAAGTCCATACCACAGCTACAACAGGACGATCCAGAAAGGGGGGGTAGGCGAGCTTCAGGCCAGATGTAAAAAGGAGAAAAAAAACTATGCCAAGAGCAATAAATATTTTTTGTAATGAAATTTAAAGTATAATAAAGATTTTGTTTTTAAATGCTTTAACAATTTACCTGGAGAGAGTTTACAGTAACTCTAGATTTATAAAACGACCCTTTCTGAGAACTTCAGTTTGATTGATCAAATTTTTTTATTTCTTTTCACTTGTGTCCCTAAAGTCATGTTTTCGTTCCCCAAAGTCTAAAATAAAGGAGTACTAGAAAACAGATATACCTAGTTCGTGGCGTCGTATTTCTTATTCTTTCATTGTAAGCATTATAAGTATTGTAATCACCCAGTTTGCCTGTTCTTTTTTGTTGTTTAATGACACACTTCCTAAGATTAATAGTACTCACTTTACTAAATGCCCGATTTTATATTTCTCTCTTTCTCTCCGCTACTTCAAAGGCTACTTAGCCAAAAACTTGTACTTTTTGTAAGTTAGAAGCGTCGGTTCTCGTTTGAGTGTACACTTTACGACACTCCCCATGTACAATAATAGAAGTCACAGCGTCCAAATTTTTCACACGCCCTTCATTTTTGGAAATTCTTGATTTTTAAGTTCGCAAGTCGCGCGTAACATTCACTGTATTATCTCCCAAAATCAGTTGACAAAACACAAATCCGCCATTACTCTTGAAACAGAACGCTCTTCGATGGCGTTGGTTTATATTAAGGAATCTGCTTAAGACTGGGACATCGCGTCAATACAAAAAAAGGAAAAAACCTATTTTAACGATTAAATCCAATACAAGTTAGTTTAAGCTTTAACGGTACATCAACTACAATGTCAATCCTTTTGGCACGGCAAATGCTACCATTACGCATGGCGATGATCCTCATAATCAGATTAGACAAACACCTACACAACCTGTTAATTATTCAAAGGAACACGTGTAGTCTGCCGCTTTAATATTAAAACCGGCGTTAACTGATTAACTGTCCCTTTGTATTTTTCATCAGTAAGGAACTAAGCCCTGACCATCGGACTCTCATAATTTGCTTAAACCTGCTTTTACATGCGGCCTCATGTTGAATGTTGCTGCACGGTTTTTTTTTTTCAAAGTACGCACCTTTAGGACTTCAGCTAATCAGTGAAACTGATGCAGATGTACTGAGAACAGTAGTAGATAACTTCAAAATGCATAAAGGAAATAAACTAGGATAAAACGTAGTGTTGTTTACATACTTAAACACAGCGGTTACATCTCATTATAATCATTATTTCATTAGGTCAACCACCGGTATATCAGTTCCCATAAACCTGATATAGGTACCATATGTTAAGTTCTCGTTCCGAATTGCTTTCTTAGGGAAAAAGTTTTTCAATTAAATACTAGTAGCTTAGAAATGCGCTGAATGTTTGAACCTACCTTGCTTCACGTGTTTTATTAGGAAACTTTGTCCTAATAAATTTAAAGAAAAATTACAACAAAATAATTTAATGCTTTTTTAAAATGACTGTTAGGTTCAAATTAAATGACAGAACACGTGAAGCAAGCCACAGCTAGTTGAAATCTTGGTTTTTTGGGATAGACCACGTGGGTTTAAGAAACAGGGTCGATGTTTCGCCCGCTCTTATAAGGGTCGTCTTCAGGACATAAATATAGAATATGGCACAACTTAACGCGAGAACACATCCAAGCTGAACCAAATCCCAATCATTCCTTTCTGTCTTCCTTGAGATTTGGTTTAGCTCGGACATACTTTTCGTGATAAGTTGTGCCATATTTTATATTGTTTTCTTGAAGAGGCTCGTTATAAGAGCGGGCGAAATGTCGACCCTGTTTGCTAAACCAATGCAGTCTATCCCAAAAAGACCAAGATTTCAATCTAACTCTGGCTGCGTGCGTAACCTGCAAGCATTTTGGGACATTCTAGAATTAATGAAATAAGAGTTCTGCTTTAGCAAGCTAGTTACAGCATTATTTTTGATAAATTTTGTAGTTATTTATTGTGTAGCATACAAAAATGAAATAGTATCTTCGGGTCTTAACATCCTACACTTGGGTGTTCCAGTGTAACCGTTTCATAAATTCTGAATTGACACAGCGAAATTGTAAATGTAAAGACTTAAACAGAGGTATTGCTCGTGGTTCCGAGTAAACTACCTCAGCAAAGCTAGTGCCAAAAAGATCTGTATTGGATGCGAAAGAAGAAAAAATATAGATTATCAATATATTCCTAATAATAGTAATTCTTCATATTTGTTGCTTGGCCATCGAAATGTCACCAATTATTTTTTTTGTTCTGTTGTTTGTAAAAGATGTATGTAGCTAGGTACATACAATTTTACTTGTTTACAATTAAAGGATACGTTTTTGACATTTAAGGAATAAGCAAGTTCTCAGAGCCATCAAATAAATTTCTGGTCTTGTTCTGGAATACACTTATCATTATTACTGACAGTCTTATGTTTGGTAAGGTGCTGTTGTTCATCGTACTTCCTTTCCGTCTTCGGGTACAGTTATAACATCAGTATAATCAAATGGACTTCTTATTCAGTCGGGAAATTCTATTGAACCGATTGCAAAATGCTCTTTAAACACTTATAGCACATGTAAGACTTACTTGCAAGTCTTGCGTTACAGCTTTATTAGGATACTTTGAATTAAATGTGTTTGGTAACAGTAGTTGAGTTTGCAAACCTGTAAGAAAGTTTTAATGCTTTATTGTTACAATAAGTTGGTGTTCTAATATTTGCTCCCTGTCTTTATAAAACTCATGCGCCAACATTTGATTATAATGTTGTATGTAATATATCAATGCTTTAACACTATTTTTACTATACCCACCAAATAAGCACATCGTTCACCAGGATCTTACACTAAATATATCCCTCTCTTCGCGAATGAAAGTAACAAGAGAAAGAGAGTTATTCGATCTAATGACGGAGTAAAGTGGAAGTAAACCAAGGCGAAGAAGTTTTAAGCACCCCCCCTTTTGCTCAAGACATATATCTGTTCCGTATAGTAAATCTCTTTCGGGCAATATAACCACGAGGAAGTGCATTAGAGCCTTAAATAGCAAATTCGGCGAACTTATTCCGTAGTTTGATCTATGGTATCTTTTAGCACAAAGTTGAATGTTTTTTGCCTTGTCTTTGATAATAATAAGACTTATAATATTATTATTATATAATAATTATAATAATCGTAAATAAGGAAAATTGTTTAACACAATGTTTTTTTTGTATATTTGAGTACAACTTAATAACCGCTKCAAATTGAATTAATACTTCCACATCCAATTGTCAAAATGACTTTTACGTTTTTATTTCTTATACTATACGATTACTAATCAGGTTTTGAGCATTTTTTCTCTACACTTTTTTTCTAAGACAGTTATCGTGATATTAGCAAAAATATATAAATTTTTAAAATCGGTTTTTTCCAAATAACTCGAAAATTATTAACTTAACAAAAAAATTAAGAGTGCCTTCTCATCAAAAATTTGATTTTCTATATAATACCAAAATTTAAAAAATCGTACGAGCAGGGTCCAAAATAGGTTTTTTGCTAATATCTGCTAAACAGTTTGCTGCACCGAAATTTTTAAGAACGAATAATACTCGCAGTTATACTACTAGTCACATACTAAAACGAAAAAAAATCAAATAAAAATTTCGCTCCCTTCCCGATACCCTACTTACCCCACAAACAATAGGTCGCTTTGAGTAGTCCACATTTATACATTTGCCAAATTTTAAGTTCATATATTAAGTCTTTCGAAAGTTATCGTGTCCACAAACAAAACCACAGACACACAGATAAGAAATTTGTTTTTGCTCAATTTTTTTGCGATTTCGACCATTTTAAAGCGAATGAGCAAATAAAAATTTTGGAAATTTTTTTTCGGTATCAATACTTCCCATCATTTGGATGTGGAAGTAATTATTTTCAAAGATGCCCAATTTCCGGCTGTACCGGAGGCGCACATTTATCCTGTTTGTTTTAATGAAACACCCTATTTTTATTATATATTTGATTTCCTTATTAATTTAATACCACTTGCAATACGTATATAATGCACCAGTAGGGAGTTATTCGACATTTTGTGCAAAATTTGGAKTCCAATACCTAGGTAAGATCAAAATAATTTGTAAATTAAAAGAGATATGACCATCAGCTTTTCGCTTCTATAAGGAGTATAGTTATGCTTTTTAACAAATAATAAAAAGTGGAACTCTTGAAAACTTTTAAACTCAAATAACTGGTGCAAATATCTTCCAACTTTCAAATGTGAGGTAAAATTTTCTTGATTTCATGTTACTGTTAATAAGTTTGAACTTGAACTAACCTTCTTGGAGTTATATAAAAAAGTAACTAATTTTTGCAGTTTTCAAGAAATCGTGTTACTCACCCTCATTGTTCCTGTTGTTTTTACATTTATTTAAATTACCTCTCATCAAGTAAAATTCAGAGATAAACTGCAGCGCTAAAAACATTACACTACTGTTTCACCAATACTGACTCTCAAACTTCTTAAGAAATTGCTTAAAATTTTTTTAGTTGTTTTTGTTTTGTTGTTTGAACACACTACCAAACGCATTCTTTAACAATCCTCTCGATATTCTGAAACATTTCTGGGCTAACTGAACGCACCCACAATTTGATCTCTCTTGTCACGTAGTCGTAGTCACAATAGACAATAGACAATAGCCACAATAGACTTAAAGTAGTCCTAGAAAAACAAAAAAAGAAGTCTCCTCAGGTCTGCAAGCCAGCTAACAAGTCCACAATGACCGAACTGCACATTTGGGATACTAGAATATTGTAGTTTAAACGATTATGGGGTCATGGAAGAAATACATTGACTTCGCCCGTAATGTACATAATGCGTCCCAGAAACCTGTATAAAATTAACAACTGCAACAAGTCTTTAATAGCTGTACTTCTTTTAAGATGAAATGGAACTGGTTTAAACGCTACTTTCGCACTCCAGGTTTTGAGTATACCAAAAATCTGCACTACGACTATAGTAGTAGCGGAAAAAGGTTTCTTTGACACAGAAAACCGAAATGTTTGTCCAATGACCAGTGATGTTTCGTAGCAGAGTACTCAAGGGTCTCGACCAAAACGTACTATAACTGCTTCATCGTGGAAACAGAACCCATTTGTTCACATAGGATGCGAATGCCATCTATTGTCTTAAAAAAACCTTATAACATTCTATAAACTTTGTATATCCTTGAATCAATTAATAAATCAGATATTCTGATTGCAAACTTAATATAAAAACTTCTATGTTACGTAGCTGTACTGGTATTCTTATTTGCAATCGCACCGTAGATTTCTAACTGTATGAGAGATCACGAACCATATCTCGGGCGTTAAACCTAACATTTAACTGGCTTTGAAATGGCATAATAAAATAAGCAGGCTTCAAAGGCTGGTAAGCTCAACAGGAACGATGTCAGCAACGCCCTTCATTTCTGGCTAGAATCACCAGCCTAGTTATGATGGTGATGGTAGTCAATGCAGCGTGCAGTTCGAAAATAAATATTTCTATACAAAATCCTAAAAATCTAACATCCACATTGACGCACAGTCAAACAGAAACTTCCTCTAGCAGTATAGTCATTAATCTGAGAATAGGAAAGTTGGCCTAAGGAGTTCGGAGAACAWCGCTATTGCCGCATGCAATGAACCAGGTCGTACTATAGTACGGCATCACTTTTAATAAATAGCGGTTCCTAWTGTGGAGAGATGGGACATTGTACCACCAGTAAAAACAACATAAAGCTTATTTTGCCTTTGAAATAAGAAATAATAATTGAATTATATATTTAATATATTCATTGAGTATGGTTATTCTGTGCTTTTATAGTAATGGCCCGGTCGCGAGCTAGATTACACAGCCACCTATAATTCGCAGCGCAGTGCATATACGCAGGACTAACCGATGCCCCAAAGTCCCATATTTAAAACCGCATAAATCGTTTTAGCTAGCAGGAGCATGCTTACAGTTGAAATGCTGGTGTTCTTAAGGAGAGTTGGGGCAATATTTAAGTCGGTTGTACCCTCAATATTTTAGCTACAGTAGCTATAAAAGAACGAACGTAAGCAAAGTTTCAGTTGTAGTTTTTGGCCGTAATGGTAACTAATTTCCTAATGTTGGTGAAAGTTAAGAAAAAAATGAGTTCTGAGACAAGCGGAGAAAATTAAATAATTTGTTTTATTTCACAAGATTTGTTTACGTTGTTTTTATTTTTACAGTTTCTGGTTTTTAATGCAAGACTGAATCTGAATGCATTAGTAACGCAACGGACATGTTCGTCTGATATTAGTCAAGTGATACTTCACCATCTGGCTAATCCACATGCCATAACTGTTTCTGGTTGTAATGATATCACATTGCTGCAGATTTACAATTGCATTTGAAAGGGATACAAATAATTTCAAACCTATACAAGCAACAGGCATTTGGAAGTCAAGTTATTAAACGCATATAAATGTGCGTAATACAATTTTTACTTTGTACCATAGGAAAATGATAAGCTTTATTAGAGCTATTTTTGTAATGTGATGCAAGAAATCTTTAACATACGTGTACCTACGTGTGTAGTAATAATAACTAATATTAAAAAGGCTTTTGAAAGTAGCAATCTTGTATAGAACCTGTATAATGTTCTTTTATGTTAATATCATTTTGTCTCTTCGCGGAATATAAAATTTGTAGAAACAACTAAGTTAAAGCTTTCTGTCGTACTCCGCACATACCTGTTATGGAAAGTAACATTCTATTGGCTTAATACAAATCCATAATTAGTTTTGTACTAGTTAGCAAACTTCTGTTAAACGGAAAAACTTTGGCTTGCTAGCGTATTTATTTCGTCTGGGCGCCAAAGGTTTGAGCAACATTAAAGTTATTTTCATTCTGAAAAGCATAACCACCTAGAAACTAGTTAAAACTTTGTGAATATTCAGGAGGTAATTAAATTCCGAGAGGTTGATTGCAAACTTTACCGGCAGCAAGTGCTGTAACGAAATAAGTCCGTTGTACCGAAGAAATGACTGGCGAAGGCTCAAACTTAAACCCAACCCCACAAACTGAAATAACTGTTATTGCAACCAGTGATCAAGTGGATCACATAACTATGGCTATAAGCCCGCCAATAGTTCCTTCGGGGATTCTTAAAAGGGGTGTCCTAGCCCATTAGCACTCTGGAACTTCCAACACAAATTTCTCTGCCCCCGAATTGTCTCCCGAATCCAACTTCAAGGATAGATAAAAGATAATCTACTGATATTGCTGTATTTTGTACCAGCGGTAACAAATGCACAAAAATATTTTAATGCTGTTAACTGGCGCATAATATCCATGGATCTTTCTACATAGGATCTAATACAATTTCTATTTCAATTTGCAAAAAAACAAGCTGAGTGTATTACCAAGTTTTAGCGAGATATGCAGTATTCTTGGTAGATATCTTTAAAATTATTATTCATCTTGACTGCTTTTTTACGTTTTTTAGTATAGTATACTATAGTACATTCCTTTTATATACCAATTATTAACTTAAAAACGTTTACTTTCCATGGCAGGATTCAGTTCGAATTATCCGTTCCGTACCTACCTGCTTGGTATTCCGCATCACAATTAAATATTTAGGTTCTTTTAGACTGAAAAAGTTTAAACATACAAAGGCATAGCTTTGATTAGCAATTGATCGTTTTACTTGATATAATGAAACAAAGTGTCTGATATGCTGCTAACTGTGAATAACTGGTTAATTTTTTGTTTCAGGTAAGACTGCTACATTTTCTGATATAGTGGTAAGTGATGTACAGAGACTTCTAGTCATTAATATACAGGTTAAATTCAATGCACCTAGGAATAGTTTTTAATCATAACAATATTGTATAGTTACAAATAAAAGTTACCAGTGTTGTCTAAACTCTTGAAGTCATTCTTTATAAAGTAAAAATGCGTACCTCCTTTATAGATCTACAAAACCTCCGCAATGGCATATATCTATATTTTAAGGATAATTTACTATACACATTCTACCTTCTAAAAAACTGGTCACGTACAATGCGGTAATTGGAAAACTATTTAGACGGATACAGTATTAATCCTTATCAACTTAATACATAAGTTCCTTCTTTTACACCATATAATTCAAATAAATACCTTATCAGTTATCGCAAAAAATTAACGCGCGCGAAAATAAATTCAAGTGCGTTTCTTATACCGATGACGGGACTCTCTTGATGCAATCACCCCCGGGCCGCTTTGCTCTCCCGCTGCCGCCCACTGTTTATATATAAGCCCAGCGATAACGGGAGCGTACTCCTATAATAAACAGACTTTTGGAACGAATGGAGGTGACGACTGGAATTTGCTGTAAGTATAATTAATATGTCCTTTGTCCTACTACCCGTGCGAAGCCGGTGTGTGTCGCTAGTTACTAATAAATGCACTAGAAAATAAGGGTCCTTGAAAAGGAATACCGCATGACAGGAGCGCCAGCTTTTAGAAAACCTCGTGGGTGCTCATGCTAACATAATCGTGAAAATAGTATCTATGGATCCGTCCAATAGAGCTCAATATGACAGAAATATGTATGATATAAATATAAAGATACGTAAGAGGAAAAAAATAAGTACAAAAATGCTAGATTTGTCCTGGTGCCTTTGTTGGTACCAGCATTAGTCATCGACTAACTTTTTTATGAAAGAAACTGTGTTCAATTCACTACAGAACGAGAGGTAGAATGTGGAGTACTCTTTTTTGAAACCAAAGATATACGAAAAAATTATAAAATAATACTGTATAGGTAACGGAAACCAACCTCATCGGGGAGGTATATAAACTACGTTTCAAATCATTCGACACAAGTTAAAATAAACTTTGTAAAACAGATAAAACATAGAATTATTAAAATAAAATATTCACAATTTATTGAAAAAAAAATTAAAAAATTAAAAAATTTACTAATACACAATTCATACCCGAGAGCGTTGATAAATAAAATCTTCTATTCTACTACTAACTTATCAACACTTCATGTAACGCAAACACAGCTAACGGTAGTATGCAGTGTGACGTGGGGCAGAGGGTAAATCATGATCCTATGGTTGACAAAAACCTACAAACAGTAGATCATAGAATGTATGTATCCCTACCAAACATTACTGGATTGACAACAAAATTATTCAGAACGTTTAAAAAATGAAAACATAAAAATTACAGTTGAGAACAAGAAGCATGGCTCAACTCTACTCGCAACACTTAAATCAAAAATACCTGCAAAATATCATGCAAATATTCTATAATATATGTTTGGAATGTGAGGATTGCGAAGGCAAGTACACATAGGACAGGTATCACAATGGATGGTTAATAGATTGGCCGTCTACAAAAGTGATATAACTAAACAAAGGGATAGATGCTCACTTACTGAACACATGGACATCATATTAAGTGGGATAATGTGAAAATTTAGAATAAAGAAAGTAATACAAACAAGAGATTAATACTTGAAATGGTTCACATAAATCAAAATTCCAATATAATAAATAAAAAATCAGATATTAAAAAACTGAGCAACATTTCCACGTACTTGCTTTCACAAGAAATTCTAAAACAAGGCTGGGTGGGCTTGAATCATCTGACAGCACTGAAGACTCTCTAATTTGATAAATTTGACAAAGAGTTCTTTTTTATATCTGTGATAAGTCAGTTTGAATTTATGGTACATGTGTTGAAGCCTATTTGGTCGTGGGTGCTCCGCACCCACAATTTACTTCTCGTGGGTGCTGGAGCACCCGAGCACCCATGGAGTCGGCGCCCCTGCCGCATGATGTGACATAGCCTAAAATTTTTACTAAAATCTCAAAATTTGTAGCATCTGTTGGCTGACGTMGAKCCTTTCTGGGTCCTGTTTAATAGCCTATGAAGCTACAGTACACAGTGCATGTATAAAGTCCTCTTATCTCGGAGTTTAAAAAATACATATCATTCTTAAAAGGAGGTAATTTTTTAACCTTCTTGCCATGATTTTGTCAAAATCTACTAACTTTATGCGTTCAAAAATTAGGGGATAATACAACATACACTGTACGATGTACGTATGTAATAATATAATAGTAGAGCCTACAGTTGCAATACAAAATTAATATTTCTGTCGGATGCGTAACTTCTTTAATCGGAAAATACTATTGCGAACAAAAAATAAAACTATTATCTGCTTGTTTAAGATATATAACATTGCACAGTAGCTGTTGGATAATATCGATAAACGTAAATGTCAAAAATAGCAATTAATTAAGCGTATTCTTCGTATATTTTAGCTTCAAATATTTAATTATTTTTTCCTCTTCGTATCCATTCTAAATTTGTCAATCGCTCTATACCCTACATCAATTTTATGTTAATTTTTGTTTGGTGCTGTCTATTGATATTGCATCCAATGTATTTAAAATTTTCTGCAACTGCAAACTAAAACTCTCCTATTGTTACTCCTTTGCTTGGATTTTTGTCCCTCTTCTCCGATCCTTATATAACTTTTCTTTACTTTATTTATTTGCAGTTTTTTCTTCATTAATTTTTCAGTGAATATTCTTTTGTTTTTAGCTTGCATCGAACTAGGACATCTGCGCCAAACGAAAGTTTGAAATGGTGGATGAAAACGATGTATCTCGTTATTGTTTTCTGTTTCACAAAGTTTATTGTGTCTTTGGTAGATCTTTGTAGCTTAAAGCCATTCTAATATTTCGCTATTGCTTTGTCTGCCATAAATTTGGCATTACTTCCAACAGCATAGTACTAAGCACTCTGTAGGCAATATTAAGCAGAGATATCTCTACAGTTATCGCAAACTGAGGGGTTTCCCTTCTTCAACCCAGGTATTATCAATCCAGCCATCCACTTTAAAGGCATTTCATGGTTTTACCATTATTACCTGTAAATCACTAGTGCCGCGATTTTAGCTTAATATGTCTCACGTAAACTTTTTACAAAACATGATCGCTTTGACATGACGCTGTTGACGAGCATCATCAGGATTGTTCAAAAGGAACTCGTTTAGATTTTGCAAGCCATTTTTTATACAATAAATTCGAAAATAGTATCCACCAACACATGGGTCATCCTGGCTAATTTATAGATACTTACCTAGCTCATAAAATCTTACATCGTTTTTTTAACTCTCCTGTAGCAGCAATCTTTACCTGTACATCCGAAATGAAACATGCAAATCATACTGTGATAACTTGAGATTGCAAAAGAGAAGTTCTAAAACTTCCCATTTCTTACGCTAAAAAAGATCTCGATCTGTTTTAATCTGGATGGCGTCGAACATTATCAAACAGATTAATCATACCAACAGTGAGCTTCGAGAAAAGTTTATAATCTATCCTGACACGTATGCTAATTAAGGTATTATTATCTGTAATAAGGAAACGGTGACCACTCTTTTTTATGTCGAAGGTTTGCTCTCGCAAACTCATAGTGATAACATCATGACGTCACCGAGTACAATTGGGTGTAAAAGGCATTACCTGTTGTCGATAGCCTGCCAAATGTTTTAATGATATGGCTGAACATAAATTCTTTTGTTCTTCAGTAAGGAGACACAGAAACCGCTGTGATATCCAAGACAGTGAATGATGAAACGAACAGTTAGTCCGAATCTGAGAAGGTTCTCAGACTTTGATACTCTTATTTGCGCCAAAACATTGTCTCGTATTTACATCTGATACAGCAATACTTGCAGTTCGGGATGGTCAAACCTTAAATGGATTCATTTTCCTGTCAAACTTGCTGCTGACAACCCTCATAGATGTCACTTTAAAAACCGGTGTTTAACTATAATACTTAAAAAAACAACCATACGTGAATATTTTTGAGATGCGTCCCTATTTTTACTGAGCTTTGTTTCCATGACAAATAAAATACAGATATGTAAATCAAACGTATTTCTAAGAACACTCAGTATAGTACTTACATGTTTAGTACGCCATTATGTCCTATCGATTGTGGACTTAAACACCTAACGCTTCTTGAGCCATAATCCGGCTGTTTGGATTCGTCCTGTGTAGGTGGCATAAATTTAGGGGTAGCAAAATAAATTTGCATCCGGATACGTTAGGTCACACGGGCAAACCATCGCATACATGAAAGTCTATCCGGACCCCTGGTCCTGCCCGTTTTAAAATTGAATATATTTGCATATACCCACGCTGTATTCAACGGCAGATACATAGTAATATCCTGTTGTTATTGAAAATCTTGGATTGCCTAGTCCGTTATTAACCTGTCAGGAGCACGACTTACGTCTACATTCTGTTGGAATTGTATTTACATTTGAATAGATGCTTAATTTAAATTTTACGTAAAGAAGAAAGTTACGATATGAAGGTAAACGTGGGCAATATTATGTGATCGTTCCAGGAGGCAATAGTTTACTTGTGATTGTTTTATGCAGGTATTACCCGTATATAGTCGTTTGTGTATTACTGAAATATATTTACAAGATCCAAACGTTCTGAAGTTTAAGAGGTAACACACTACCTGCGAAATAAGAATTGTTTGGCTCCTTCAGTTAGATCACGTATATTTGAAAATAAAGCTTACAGTTATATGCTGTAGAAAAGCATCTCTATTATATACTGTGATGTAGCAAAACGTCGCCGCATGATCCCGTTTGCCACTTATGGTAGATGCATTTTAGACATTTGAAAAGAGTGAGATGGTCACCACACAAAGTTCATTGCTGTGGTTTTTTTATATAAACATGCCACGATCTATTCGTGACTTTACAACAATAATTACAACTCTTGGCCTTATCTAAATACTAATGATAATGAATAATTATTTGTAGGAAATTAGAACATTTTTCTGAACAGAAAAGATTTATATCCCTCGAGCTAAAGTGCAACTCGGACTTCTTTGTTTATACCTAAAAGTGTATTCCAACGCACCAGCGGAGCTCAATGCTTCTGCTGATGAAAAGGGTGTACATTTAAAAAAGTTGTCAAATCACTTATGACTGAAATAACATGTTAATTTATATTGCTTTACAGTAATAGAGGGTTTCTGGCATAAGGTTTAAGGGGATACGGTAAATGTTACAATATTCATCATATATGCGCAGTATTTGAATCACCTGACTGTAAAAGGCAAGAGTTCTTTAGAAACCCAATATTTTTCATTCAAAACACCTCGTGTATGGTCCACAAAGGCTAATGTCGTTTAGAAGTGATCAAGTAGGTAGGCAAATACGCGCCCCAGGTTTGAGAAAAAAGCTCTGTATCAGAATAAAGAAATTGCAGTCTTGGAGCAGCAGTATTGTTTTCGTGAATCCCTCCACTTTAGATGTGGTGTTTGAAAGCTTATATTCAGCAATCCATATATCAAGGTCTTTTCTCCATAGAAAAGGACAATTTAACATGTAAAATCTTATCGTATGTCAAATGTCCATTAATGACATTGAATCGTTGTGTTAGTATTAAGAAATAAATTACATCTCTTTTTGGCGCCGCACCGTTATCATCTGTCAACAAATTACAAGCGAATTTTTTTAAGCAAAGGCCTTAATATATTATGAATGAGAAGCTTGGCTGGGCTGCAGTGTTGGGTTACACACATGACCATAAACCAAAGAATCCGGGTTCGATATCCGGGCGACGCGTATAAATCATTTTTACTCACAAAGTTGTCCTAATTTTCCACAAATAATTTATAATTAATAATTGCAGCTAGTGCCACCATTCCACATTAGTAGACCAATATCTCGATTCTACAGTCACCTGTACAGTTTATTTGCCGGACTTCAAATACTGGTACCAAAAGGAATGAACCTCCATGGTTGAACTCTGACCTAGTTCAGAATTGGAAGTGGGTACTTAAGAAGTTTAACACTACAGAACACTGTTTTCCGTATACTGAAAAAATATTGAATTATATGATAGAAAGAAAAAAGTTTGTGTTTTTTTTACTGTTATCGTTTATCTCACACCTAATCGTACCGATCAACTTAGAAGTATCTTGGACAAAATAAATGAAGGTAAACTATGTACTGTGGGCTCAGAAATGCTTCACAGACAAAATAATTGTATTTTATACTATTTTTATTCTGAATAAAAGTATTCGGCTTAGGACAATATATACTGGTTAGGTAACACTTATTTACAAAATAAATAATTCTATTATTTTTATGCGTATGTAATTATAAAATAAAACAAATCAAACGTTAAATACCAATTAAACAAACTCATTGACTAGACATAACTGTAACTAGTAGGGCTTTTTATTTTTGTTGGTACTAGTTCGTGGATTAATTAATTAATGAAGATACGCCCTAGCAGATTACAGAAGAGTTCCACAAATTATAACAAACTATAACTGTAACTAGTATGTATAGAAAACAGTATATTCTATAAAAGGGCACTACAGTGAAACAATTGGTCATTTTTCAAGGTTTTGTTAATGTAAAGAGCGGTTGACACCATGATCTGTAATCAGAGATGTGTTATAGTAAATATATCGTAATCGTTGTCACAATCAAATTCATTCTATTTTTAGCTCCAAAAATATTTTTATTTGGAGACTGGAGAGTCTCATAGATTCATTAAATTCTAAAAGGAAACTGTTATCATCACTGGAACAATGCAAAATACATGTCTTATTAATTGATATTACTTCCTATTTCTGATGCTCGTTTAATATCTGTATACAGCAGTAACCTTTTGAAAATACTCTGATCTGTCTAACAGTATAATTATTATTTGCCTCCCCCCCTCCTTATTACTCCAAATTACATTGAAAGAAAAAATCTTATCTAGGGAAAGTTATGTCTTAAAATATATTTTATTAATGTGGCTTCATTTGAAATGTACGTTTTAAATGTGTTTGTTAAACTGGCAGTATAAAGCCATAAAAGCCAGCTTCTCTGTTAGTTTGTAATACTGGAGTATTTCTTAACTTCAGACCAGAGTTTTACACAACTGCATATAAATTGAAAATCTTTATGTTGCAGATCACAACATAAAACTTTGCAAAGTATCAGCAGCGCTATTGCTGAACGTTTGGACAGCGATTTTTACTCATATTTTCTCTTATACGTTGTAAATGTCTTTTTACAATTTTGGTTGCCGTGTGGAGGCCTTTTTGAATATTAACTAGATTTTGTAACTACTGGCACAAATTTCCCTTCTTTTACTGTTATTTAACGAGCCTTCCCTTCCTAGACAATTAGGAACTTGCATAGAAGCATTTTATTCTCTTAAAAATAGAGATAAAAATTACTATTTCAGTGATGTTTCTCATTTACGACGATTGGTTGTTAAATAACTTCACAGATTAAAGTTAAACCAAAGGCAATTAATACTGGTGAGCAAACGGCTACGGCGAGATGGTGACGCCCTGACATCATGCTACAGTAATGCACAAATCACTATGCAATAGAGCGCGTATTTGCTACTGTCAGAAATCAGCTTGACTCGTTCTGTTTGTTCAATTTGACGTACTTTATGCAGCGAGCGACCTTGGTGGGCGGAGCTTCGTTACCGTTGCGTGACGCAATTTCGTATTCAGTCACTCACGGTACGCTTGAACTCACGTTTAAATCTGCTGATTTCTTTCAAATTTACTCACCGTTTTCTAATATTGGAAAACTACATATGGAAAAAATTTATAGTGAATAAAATCATGCAAGTTCCTAATTTCTAATTAATTTGATGATGTGGCGTAAATCAAATGTGAAAATATATCGTATTATATATTTTGTAGGATTGCATAATGTTACTTAAACCAACTCTCAAAGCTGAAGCCATGCTAAATTGATTGGAGTGCATTAAAATGTTACAAATGTGACAATGTGTGACAAAATATAGGCGTTTAATGTTCGAGCTGGCTTTTTTTAGTACCAATATAGCCCGAGTACTTATTGCGTATCCATTCCACATGCTTCCGAATAGACAACTCATCTAAGACAGGATTGCAAAGGACGTTGTGGTCTTTGGAACAAGCTCTAGCTGCTTTAATTTTTAAAGCGATTCGTACCTCCTCACTAAAGGCTGGTGCTACATTAACTGACAGATACCACTAGACTATTGTCCTTGGACGAAGAAGAGACTCTTTGTGTTACATAATTTGCCTTGCCTGAATAAAAATTTAATGTTATAATAAATGATCTTAGTTTGAGAGAATATTTAGGTCCTTTTAAAGAACGTTTGATAGTATTTGCGGATGATGATGTAATGGACGCGTTAAGCGTAAGCTTGATTGATTCTGATATTAGTTTTTGCTTTTTACAAATAATCTAACAACGATCTTGCTCTTAAGTCTTCTATTTTTGTCGTAACAAAAGAAGCTTTTTCATGTAAGTTTGAACAGTAGATTTTGCAATCGGCCAACAAGACAGCTCCTTAAACTTGGCCGACCTTGGCAATTGCCCCTTTTCCATTGGCTGAGCGAATACCAGCCACAGGCTGCCAACGTAAGATACCGCCAAAATTTAAACTACGAAATTGTTTATTTAAAGTTATAAACCAAAACTTAAGATTGCTGTATACCATAGACGTTTGCGTTTACCTTAAGAGACGGTTTATGTGAACTGAAATAGAAATATCTGGATTATGTAAACACTCCATTTAGTTATACACTTAACAGTAACAACAAAGCAAATATGTCTATGAAATATAAAAACTCGGTAGCTAATTTTGTTACAGGTACGCTTCACGATGTCTTAATATCAAATTATCATTTTATGAATGACTTCCATCCCGGTTTTCAAAATGCATACACAAAGTATTCTCAAAGTTCGTTGGGTTCCCGTGGCCAGGGAATTCAGTTTTAATGTTCCACTGTTCTCGAACAACTTTTCTTCTCAAACAGGAATGTTAATGGGGAGAGAGCTTACTGTAGATTAACGTTAACTTTGTTTAGTGTACCAGACGCTAAGCGAGTTAAAACTTCAGTTGTCTAATTGAGGAAATCAAATTAACAATTAAACAGGGCGAGGAGGAACGTAAGATAATTTATATGTTAACTGGTCGTCGGCGCGGCAAATTGGCAATAATTATTTGCTGTTCACTGCAGGCAGGGCGTTGATGCGAACATTTTCTAATAAACCGAAGCTGACTTCGGCACGAATTCAATTAAATAATTGCTTGTTCCCCATCGGCTGGCCGGATTAAATTAAAGAATGTAGGTACGTCAGGGCAAACAACTTTGGCTAGCCCGTTGCTTGACGTGATGGAATGTATAGTTATGTGGTCTAGTGTTTAATCTTTCACTGATATGAATTTAGTAATTAGTGCGCTAAATATTATACATATCCATTTCCTTACCTTATTTGGGGAGGCGCATTCATAATTGTATTATCTTAGTATCTTGTTATCCTAAGCATACGACTTAATAAACCTCTTCGTGCACTAATCATATTATAATGCAAACTAATACGTGCAGTTAGAGGTTGAACAGACTGGGAACGTGGAAGGATGTGCGAAAACACGTTTTCTTACATTCATCGAAAAACTCGCCTTGTTTTTTTTAAACGTGTTGGGTTTTAAACGTCTCAACCAGAATTCTGATGGTGCTTGGCAAAGATAAACAAGAATTTGCTTTTCCATGGCAATATCTCATACTGATAGCGAAATGTGATTTCTAAAGTTACTTCTGCAGACCATGGACGTCATTGGTATGTAACCATGCTATTAAGATCCATTCTATGGAAAGCTTACGCTTCCCAGGTGTATTCAATTTTATAATAATTGTTCGCCTTAAGGAAAATCACCTTTTTTTCGCTTTCTCTGCGTAGCTGTTATCTCAAAAATAAATATTTACCAAACTAGAAAATTCCGGTCGATTTCAACGCCCAGCAGCAGTACTCCTTGTTCACGTGATCTTTTTGACGTAAAAGTTTCGATCACCTATAGCAGCTGGAACTGCACTAACAGATAGTTGCCAGATTAGGGGACTTATCGTAAAATGTATTATAACATTCAGTGTTCCCATTTAATTAAATAATAAAAATCACTATATTTGTACAGAGGAAGTAGTCCATCTGTGGTGTTAGTTGTTTCCAGTCAGGCTATCGTTCCACCCGTAAGTTTGTATTGTTTTTTTAAGTGTTTTCGGCCCTATTTTTGTGGAGATTGGTCCGAGACTCTGATCACTCCGCTACCGACTTTACTGGCCTTATCGTCTTCTGCTGAAAGTAAACCCTGATATTTATGGTGTAGCTATAATTTCGATTAAGGTAAGGTAGTACCCTTTGGTCCTTCAGGGTACCTGGTAAATTATTGGAATCTTCCAATTTGAAGTGCCTGTTTTTTTCCTTCTCTTTGAAGTCGGTTATACTTATACCCAATAAGTATATTTTACCTTATGTTCAGTACACTTACATTATACAGCTTCAATCGTAAGGGTTGAACGCCAAGGTCTATTTTATATACCGAAGGCCTCTGCCTGTCTATCTGTCTGTCGGTCCGTAGCTGTATAAAAGAAGGGAAGCTTGGAGMTCATCGATTTGGCTAACCACCCAGATCACCAACTCCCCTGCATTCACATCATCATTTGGGAAGATAACACATAATTGAATAAATACTACCCTACGATATTACACATTACACTATAATGCATAGGAGGTTAGAATATCATTCGGAATACCAAGATTTTCGGAAAATGTAGACAATGTGGTACCTCGGTTATCGACAAGCGCTTAGAAAGAAAGTCATCTCGGAATTTAAAAGATGTTTTTGATGCGATATCAAGCTGTTGAAAAGGAGAATTTCTAATGCCACTAATATCTTTTCGACGAGCTGCGTTCAAAACCTGATTACAATGCGTTGCTCAATCGATACTAGGTAGTAGCTGATCCAATTAATAACGGTAATCGACTTATCTTGCGTGTTTTGGAAGAAGAACGTTTAAAAATTATGAATCCCATAGCTTATATTTTTCTATAAACTGCCTACAACTTATATGCAAATGAAAAGCAAATATATGTTGCCTGTTAAAATACAAACAGCTCATTAGCAATGGGGTACGAAAGTAATGGTTGTTGCACACCTGTTTTACAGAAAACATTGCTTTAGGATATCCGCCGCTCTTATTTTTTACTTAGGTGAAAAAATTTCCGTTAGATTATCTATAAAAAATAGGAAAATTCTGATTCAATTCTTAATTATTATTAAATGACTATTTTCAACTTTCAAGCAACCCCCGTTGCTCTTGCAAGTACAGTGGTATACACAATTACAACCTTACTTCTTTCTAGTTAAAATAATTTTGTCAAAGTCTAAGAGCATAATTTTTATAGCGCATGAATGTGGTAAGCAAAGGACAATGTAATATGTTATTAATACCTTTTTTCAATTGATATGTTTCGCTAACATTTCGGCATTTTTTGTTTTTACGCCACCAGTTGTTACATTATGCCTATAAGAGTCTGGACACCATGTACATATATTATGAAAAAGATAAATATCCCTGGAAATTTGCTAATCGACAATTATTGCAATTATGATGCTTTTTAAATGGTAAGATAAGCCAAACTAAGAAACTTCCCATTAAACAATACGTTCTTGCAGTTGCGTTATTCCTATTATTAAATAGCTCTTGTAAATGAAACTACTCTAAACATTTACGACTTTAGTATAAACAACCCGTATATTAATAATTATTATCAACCATTCCATTATATAGCAGAGGGGAATGCTAATAAAAACGCAGCTTTCATTTTGCCGCCATAAAGAGGTCGTTACTACGGCAAGTGCAGCAAACGGAAATTGTGCCAATATTCAAGATAATATTGGGTTTTAGGGTCTGGTGGATGTGAGGTTGTCTGTTGTTATATTAAATTGGAAACTGGACGCAGTATTACTGTCGTAAAACGTTCGCGATGTCTTCATTGCATTAGCGCCGACTGGGGTGGAAAACTCTGTGAAATTAAGAGTGCTCTCGGAGAAGACGTTGAGGGTAAAGGCAGTTTTAGTTCCGCTACTGTGTAGTGGAGCTGTTGCAGTATCGTTTATAATATACATGATTTTCTCTCTACAGCTCTAACAGTAACTATAATAATTCACTTGTTTTACTGTATCTTATATGGTTATATACCTCTAGGTTGTAGTTTACTTGTTGACTTATTGAGTATTTCTTGCACGCATCATCTGGTCGTGTGCTGGAAATTTACTTTCCACTTTTTGTTCTTATATTTTAAACATCCAATACAAAAATCATGTTCTCATGTCTTCTAGATTCTCTTTCTGAGTATGCACAAAGAAAGATATAAACGCAGAAAAAAATTCGCATCTCAAGGGGAAATAAAAATGTATTGAATGCGCGTGGTTAAACAAGTCAGTGAAATTTTCACATGAGAATTCCTGTGAATTTCTGAACATCATTCACAATAATATTATATCGAGAGCGAATTATTAAATAATTCAGTGAAACATCTAAACACAATATTAAAACAAATTCACAAGGAATTACTCTCATATTAACACAGTTTTGTAACAAATAACTTCAAACGATAGCTCAAAAACAGCGAAGTAACCCCGATTACTGCGCACCAAAGAAAGAAAAGAGTTCATCCTTCTTCTGTTTGTTATTACCAATAAGATAAATCAGATCAGAACTTCAGCTAGAGGATGATCCATATAATCGGATGTACCAATTTTACCTTCATTAGTCAGCTGAAAAAAAGTGTCAAAACAATTAGACCACGAAGCCGTATTACGTTTTGTGTACCTCAAACGGATGTTAAAAAAGTTTGCAGTGGCAGGGCAGCGTTTTGTTTTCATTCCTTCCATTTCAACAATTTTATGTATCCAACATTTGCGTTGAAATTACAGGAAACATAGAGATCGCACCTGCAAAATCGAAATTTGAATATTTTCCGCTTGTTATGACAGACGGCGTTGTAGCCAGGTATGCTCCGGTTTCGTTATTGTTATTTCAGGGTCTGGGATCCGAACAAATTGCGATGTTTTCAGAGAGCCGCGGTGCATAATGAGTGTCGAGGAGATCGGGAAACGGAGACGATGATATTCAAATAATATGACAATTTCGCGTTTTGCCGTTCTCTTTACAACCGGCGCTTTCATTTATATGCCTCGCGAGTTTTCATCACGACCGATTTATAAACGTTGCAGATCCTTTCTTGACGAAACATATTGTTGCGCCAGAGAGTATCCAGCGATTTAATATCGCGAGGCTTTGTGAAGACTTAAGGATTGGTATACATTGAGGTTCATAAGCTATTAGTTTGTACATATATAGTTTTATAGTTACTTCACCTTGCAATAGTTTACTATGGAACCAGTTATTGGTTACTGATAAGTATTCAAATTTACCAACATTATAGATAATTAACTATATACGGTCCATTGTCATACTGACATCTGTTGCATGTAAAACACGAAAACGGGAATGAACGTTTCAAAATTGAGTCATTCCTAATTTTCGGAAATAATATAGGAGGAAATATGGTGCTTAAGATACAGTGTGAAGAACAGTCGAGAGCAAAAGAAGAAATAGAATGGGGACTTAAGTTAAATCTTCAAATGAAGCAAAGAAAGACAAAACTTAATGGAAGAATAAATATCATAAGATTTTAATAAAATAGTTATAAATATGTGTTAACGTAAGCGGTATTAATGAAAAAAGCATTCCACAAATAACGTTTCCAAACACAGTCATGTTGCCAACACTACACATCATTTAGTTGGTGGCACTAGCTAAAATACTAAGAAAAAGAGGACATCTAGTGCAGGAAACACACTAATCAGATTAGATCGGAGGATTAATAAGTGCAAAACGGTAGGTAGCCCATTGCTCAAATGCGACTATTTTTTTAAAACCTCTCGAAGGAATACCTAAAATTAATTGCAATTGGATAGGTAAAGGCCAGAGATATAAGCGACCTAAAAATATACGGGTCATACATTGGAAAATGTATATTGCAGAAAAAAAAACATGTTTTATGCTGCTTAAAAAGCCACTAAAAATATTTAAAAAAAAAACATGCGCAGTCCAAACGACAATGGCCACCCTGATCACGTATCGGTTTTGTTAAAAAAAAGTCTTATAGGAAAGCAGCACTCTTCACATTTCTAACTCCGAACATCTGGGTTGTGGTATGGACATCCGATTTTATAGTCATAAAGCACGTCGTTTGATTACTAATAGTCTTGGTATATTTTTTATGAACAGCACTTTTGATAAATTGTTTTGCTTCCTACGATAATTTTTATTGTGATGCCATTTTGGTTCAGAAAGTTTTGTATTTCACAATACTTAAAAATCAAGCTGTAATAATAATTATCGCATTCGAACTACAAGTTTCCCGTAATATAATCTTTAACTATACTATCCTATTGAATGTACAGGGTGTCTCATTTTCGTTGTAATTGTAGGGTATCTCGGTAACTATTAATGCTAGAACATTGCGGTTTCGAAATTACTGCATTACTTTTTTGTTGTGAGTTGAGCTGCACCATCGCCATATTTGTATCGTCTTTTGTTTTAAAGCCATAGCCAACTTTTGAAAAATGTAACATTTCTTCAGTTCTCAATATCGCGATTGGCTATGTAGACACAAAAAAAACTTAAGACATGTTTTATAGATGTTTMTATTCTGAATACAGTGGCGTACTCAGATTTTTTTAGGATATAATATATTTTAGAGATATAACACAAACTTGCATTTTTTAAAATGGAAACCATAGTTGGCTTTGCTATGGTTGAAAAGAACTATTTTTCTGATTAAGAAAATGCATACATTGTTAGGTTTATCTTTACTAATTTTGGTATTATTCCATTTTTTGTAATAATTTAATGAGATTTTACATTTTTCATCAAAATGGATGTAACTACTTTATGATAAACAGTGCATAGGTACTTATCTCCAAATAAACAATCATTTTCATAAGTTACATGGCCTCCTAGATTTCGATAAAGAAATGCTTGAGCGCTCTTAGAGGTCTTATGTATGTATTCAAATATGCATATATTATTTTTAAAAGATTAAAATTTTTACTTAATAATATAAATTATATCGTGTGTTTTCTTATTTAATTGCCTCCTGGATGTAAACGTAAAATATGATTAAATTATTTTTAAAAAATTTGAATAATTCCAAAACTAGTACCTAAAAATAAACCTAACAATGTATATATTTTTCATCAGAAAAAATAGACCTTTTCAACCATAGCAAAGCCAACTATGGTTTCCATTTAAAAAATGCAAGTTTGTGTTATATTTCAAAAATGTGACCTCCTAGAAAATTACGGGGTACCCACTGGATGCAAAATAAAAATATCTATAATAATGTCTATACAGTTCTGCATGCACATACCCGAGCGAGGAAATGTTACATTTTCAAAAAGTGGGCTATGGCTTTAAAACAAAAGACGATACAAAAATGGCGACGGTAAAGCTTAACTCAGAACAAAAAAGTAATACAGTAATGTCTAAACCGCAAACCTCTAGCATTAATAGTTACCCTACAATTACAACGAAAATGGGACACCCTGTACACATAGCACCCGAAGTTTTAATAATTAAAGTGACCTGTAATGAATACACTTGTTAAAACAAATTATTCTTAAAAAACAGAACTACCATCAGTATTAATTAAATACATTTCGTCCGTTTTTCAACGCTACCTTATCCAATCGAAATTTTTTTTGTGACATAACGATCCAAATTTCACCAATCGCTACGTGGTTGTCTCTACTAGGGCGATTTCTTCACTCTCACTCCTCTTCTTCTCATATATCGACAAAATAAGAGTTTTTTCATCATAAGATAAAAGGTTGCGTTGGTACGCAGTTCATCCACCTGCACACCATTTCCATCACATTCAGGATTTCCATTAGGATTCGTTCTATCAACAAAGTCACTTTGCCATGTCCGCCACATCTTGTAAAATATGTACTGATTGACTCGATGATTCGATTAGAACCGATTAGATTTTCGAAACTATCCCTTCTTGTGTAGTGTCTATTACTACTTTATAGCACCATAACCCCTTGACCATAAACCATTGTGCACTTTACAAATAGCTCTTATAATAAACTTGATAAAATTTTTCCTACAACTATATTTGCAAATTTATAAAAGCTTTTATATTTATAACCATTAGTTAAACCAAAATATGTACAACTATATGAGTAAGCGCAGTTATTGTGCTTGTGCAGCAACACATGCTAATATTTATTATACGTGCTGGTGTTTGCAATCGATAAAATTACATAATAATTACCCCACATTCCTTAAATCAGTTAAACGAATACTAAAAGTAATAAAAAAGTCTTAAGATGTTGACCAGTACAGAAATTATGGACACGCAAGAGAGGTATGTAATACCCCAAATAATACCTTGCGTATTACAAGGTTTTATTTGGAACTATGAACAAAACTTTCGTGGGTACAACTGAAAATGTTTAATGAAAAATATCTTTGCATTAAGAATTGTCATTTGTACCCACAAAACACATATTAATGTACTTATATACTGGCAACGACATCTATACAACAAAAATAAAGTGTAAAGAGAAAAAAGTTGCCAAGCGAATAATGTGTTAAATAATGAAAGTGATAAGAAAATAACATTCTACAATACTCGAGCGACCAGTACAGTGCCTTGCAACATATGTTTAATTTCGAATGACCCAAAACTTTTTTCGGCATAACGAGATTCACGGAATTATATCAAATATAACCGCCTTCATATACACAAGAAATAATTTAATTCTACATTTAACCCAATCGAACCCGTATCAAACGTTCTTGTTACCAAATGAAAGTAGTCTGTTATGAGTAATAGAGCTTTGACATATGCGTGTACGGTAAATATAAATAGGTATTCGGACGTATTGAAATTGTATAAAGCCCAGAGCTAATAAAAACCAGCGGGATCGACCAACGCATGCGAACCCTCCTGATTTATTATAACTTTTGTAAGGGTTGCGGGCTTTATTTGTATTGTGTGCATTTTATTAAATCGGCACGTACCCCTTCAGTTGACAATATGTTCGGCAATAAAGAATGTCTAGACTTAGCAGTGTCGAAATACAAAGTTTACGTACACCATTCACCATTAATTATTTTCTTTTCTTATACAAACCGAAAAACTGTCATTGAAACTAAATGTGTAGCGGTAAAAAAGCTAGAGATACAGCCTACAGGGTCTTGCGTTAAAATGAATGACAAAATCTATCAGGTGCTATTAAAGAAATATATTTTATAAGATAAATTTTCTGATATAGCTGATAGCTAATAAAATCAGAATTGCCGTATTTTTTTGTTTTTTTTTTTTCATATGTTGACTAATACTCAAGATATTAATTAATAAATAATATTATTAAGATCTGCCTTTAAAATTATGACGTCACAAACGAATAAAAAAATAGTTTGACATCTTTAGTTAGAAAGAGATAGCCAAGCGACACTGAAAATGCCCACCGTGGCAATGCCGCAGTCGTCAGCTGTCATGTAGCTATTTCCGGTCGGTGTTATTGTTGGGTTAGGTCGTGTTTGTTTATCTTTATTCGTTCAGTTTGATTTGTATTCTTTTATCTTTAAGTATAAGTATAAGTGTGTTTAATATGTCTAAGAAAGTGTTGTTTTTTTTACTCTGTGCTCTGGTGTTATTCTACCAGGAACAGTACAAATATTACGGCTTCGCTTGAACTGAACATAACCCACAGCATCATTTTTATTACTTACCTGCAGATCTACAAACAAACAGGCAATTATAATAATTTATTTATAATAATATGTTTTTAAATTATATCAAAATTTTACTTGCAAAAACCCCAACGATACGATATATTATTAGTACTGACCTTTCGGTTTTCGCATTTCACTTCGAAACATAAACTAAGTTGTCTATATAAAAATTATTTATCATATCTTTATCTATCAGGGGCTAATTTGCAACCAAAACTACTCAAACAAATGTTGAGGTTATATTTACATCGACGACACTTGTTGACAACTAACAAGTAACAATCGGCAGCGGGCAGGCCGGTAGCTTTGTTGCCAAATGTGCATTTCTGTTTCATTTGTGACGTTTCAGCATTCAAATTCTAGTTTAAAATTAGTTAACTTTAGACAGTTTCTGTGACACTAAGAATACTGCAAACAGATTGGGTGAATTTATTTCATATATCATTAAGAAGATCTTAATTGTACTAAAACACGAAATTTCAATTACAGTAAACATGCCCATTGTCACTGTACAATTAAGACGTTATAATACCACCAAAGCATTCACGTGTATTCCTATTTATTCAATTTTGCAAAGGAAGAAACAAACAAGTCCGATCCCTTTATTCCAAACTATAGAATATCCAATTTTGCGATAGCGAAATGGAGTGTAAACCGTAGCCTCCCCTGTCGAGATATTAGATAATGCCGAATAAAAGAGGGATAACATAACTCAATAGAATCTGATTCGGATGCCGAGAAATCCGACCTTGAATACAGAAGAGGGATTATAGCTTAGGTACTCGAAGGACATTGTGCATTGGTATTGTGTCATTTCCAGAGGGTTGGTATTAAAAGTGCTTGCTTAGCTGGACCGATCCTCTACTTATTCACGAAAACCTACCCAGGGGTCCATCATGCCTTGCGCTAAGCGGGCTCCTCTGCGAGGGTCACACAAGCATAAATAAACAATATGTGTCCTTTGTAAACTGGGAAGGATCCTCGAACTGGATGAACAGCCTACTAAATAAAACTTATTCGCAGTTTAGGAGAGTTGAAAATATAGCTTTCGTTTACATAAAATGCAGTTAGTTTATTATGAAAACAAAAGTGGGTGCTATTCGAGCACTAGTGAACTTCAAATTTAACTTAAGCAAATATCTATCCTTCAGTAAAATAGAACAACCTCTAGACCTGCTATTTACTGATCTTGTCCATTAACGTCAAACTAGCGATGATAAGAAATTAGTGAACAGATGAATGTACCTGACTATTTTATTAAAATGAAATCATTATGTTACAATTTTGTGAGCAGCATTATTTTAATATGTTATTACTTTGTTGTAAATTGCTTGTAATATTCATAACGAGCTTAGACTGAAAGTATCATCCGCAGCAACTTAAAGAGAAAAGCTGCCTTTATACACAGTTAGATACAATGTTTGAAAGAAGATTTAATCTAATATAGATTGGATGATATCTAGGTAACAAGGGGTGCGCTCGATTTAAAGTGGATTTGAAACGTACAATAATTGTAACTGTAACAGAATATTGTTGATTATATAAGCAGATCAATATAGATCTGAAAGGTTATTTGTCAGCTTATGTCACCATATGCTACGCTACTGAAATGCCATCTGATGCTTTTGTAGCTGAATCATTCGTCACTCAGTATTTTCAAGTTTCTGATCAGACTGCTAAGGCGACTAGATTCCGACGGATAGCAGCTGATTACAACCCAAATGATGTATTAAAACCTATAATAGCGTCAAACGGCGTTTCCTTAGTATTATATGATGTACGTTGTTTTATATCATACAGGGGGCAGTTTTTACTGCGAAATCGGTTTATAATGCCGCTAATATTTTCAATGCACAAGCAAAAGTGCTTCGAAATATATAATATTAAATCTAACTGTATATTTTCTCTGGTATATCCGTTCACTACTTAAATACAGTTTGTACGTATTGTTACGATTACAGGTTCTGACTTTAATTCCCTTATTTAAACACTCGTTTCGAAATACAGTAAATCTAAACACAACTAGTTCAAAACACTACTACTTTAGTAAATTACTGTTCAAAATACTAACTGCACACATTAGCACTTGAAACATTGTAACACCTGTTTCGCTCTGTTCGCCCATGGAAAACTCCAGATGTTTCCGAAAAAGACATCTTGCTGTCGCTGTGGAAACTTCGCGAACATTCCACAGATCGAATATATAGGGTGATTCGCATAAGCACCGACACAGAGCAGGGACATGTAGGGGAGTCCAAAATATTAAGATTTAACTTAGCTATATACTAAGAGAAGTTATAGGCCTTTAAAGTGGAGTTTCAAATTTCGAGAAAAACCAATATCTCACTTATACTTGAACATAGAAAAGCCAAATTGGGTACATGTTATGCGTATACCAAGAGCAGTATTTGAAATTAATTGTGAGTTGGGGCATTTGAAAGGGTTGATATGGGATGATGCACCCTTGAAATGTGACGGAATTTTTTTAACACGTTGGCGGACTTATGGGGTGTTTAATTCTATTTTTTTTACTCTTGCTATTTTGCAAGAAATCTTATCGTGTTTAAGAAGAACCTGAATAACTAAAAACATATATTGTAGCTGTGTTATTTAAAATTATCGAAAATTCAAATGATAGCTATGAAATTAAACGTCAGACTTGGCCATCAGGTAAAAAGTTGAGATAAGAATACTTCAATCGAATAAAATATTAGCAAATGTTTCTCTATGAGGGATTACGCGTTTAGGGAATCTCCGATATTCTTCAACACTTTTTCAGCAGCTTCCTTCACAGAAAGCTAACACTAATAGCATGTCAACTTGTTCGCTTAATGAAAACTTCCAGGCCATTTTTACAACACTAGATTAATTTAGTGTTCAATTTATCTGATTGTCAAGTCTGACGTTTAATTTTATAGCCATCGTTTGAATTTTCGATAATTTTAAATAACAGCTTGCAATACATATATTTAGTTATTCAGATTTTTCTCGAAAACCGAAAGATTTTTTTAAAAATGCCAAGAATAAAAAAAGTTTTAGAATTAAATTCCCCATGAAACAGAATAACAATTTTTGAAGTCCGCCAACATGTTAAAAAAATTTGTCACATTCTAAGGGTTCATTCAACCGTTCAAAATATTCCCGCTGAACTCTAATTATTTTCGAATACTGCTCGTGGTACACTCACAACGTGTACAAATTTGGTTCTTCTAAGTTCAAGTATAAGTGAGATATTGATTTTTTCGAAATTTGAAACCCCACTTTGAAGGCCCCTAACTTCTCAGGGGTGCAACTTAGTATATAGATAAGTTGAGTTAAATCACAACATTTTGGACTCCCCTACATGCCCCTGCTCTGTGTCGGTGCTTATGCGAATCACCCTGTATTGGACAATCGACGTTCCCCACCATCTATCTGGTGCTAGGATTGCAGTATTAATACCACCTTTGCATGCTTGCAGCTCTAGTGGGCCATAGATAAAGCTTATGGCGTCACATTATCCCCTAACATGTGTTAGTATTTTTTTTGTTTTTCGTATTTGGTCGCAGGATTGCCAACTATTCAGCTTTCCGTATTACCAAGTTACATTCGTCTACTTGAAATTACACATTTCTGTTATCACTAAGCAGTAACTATCCCTTACGAATCACTTACCGAAGGATTGCTTCATCTTCTGCTAACAATATTTTGACTTCTGTCTATACAACGTGTAGGTATACTGGCTGTAAGCATTTTTTTAATTTTAAAATACGCGTAACATTCTTATTTTAAATGGAATATCCTGTATACTTTGTGGTCAAAATATGTATGGAGTTTTGTCCATATCTCTTGTGGGGGTTTTCGAAAAGAGGGTATTAAATTGCACATAAAGAAGCATTCCATCTAGCTTGACGATATATGTTGCAAAAAGTTAAGTAAATCTCTTGAAAACTAAATAAGTGCTTAATATGTTGGCCAAACAGAGGTTACATTGAAAATATTTAAATGGTACTATCGCGCTTTTGATATTGTAGTTTGATTGATTGAACCAGCGTATCGTAGGCACTTTTGCCTTTCCCGGATATACCGCCCAGCCTGCTACATTTAGCCTGGATTGGAGGGGTGACATGCTTGTTGCTAGTGGACTCCGACGTAACGCACGTTACGGAAAGCTTAGGGTTAGAATGAGGAGGTCTCCAATGTACATCCAACTAATAGATGCTTCTCTGTTTGATAATTTTGTAATTTTATATAGGATTAGGACATCCTTATTTATTGTTTTCTTGTCTTTTGCAGTTTGTGACCACGGTTCTTTGAGTTTATTGACGTTCATTTCCCACACTTTTTGTAGTATATATGGGCCTACTTTTTCTTTTAAATATGTCCTCAATATTTCACTACATATGTCTTTATGCTTTTTGATGGTCCTTCCCCTCAGCACTTTTGTTGTCCGTCTCTACTCTGTTCCTTTCTACGTTTCTTAGCCTTCGTTATACTGTAGTTAAATTTAAAGTATAATATTTCCCTGTTACAGAATTTGATACGAAAATTAAATAATTTAATGTGAAAATTTCCTAGCTTACTATTCAAAAAGGCAGTAAACTTACGTAAATAGTGGCGATTTTGATTATGTATACATAGCAAACTATTTAAAGAGAAATTTAAAGGTCATAATTAGTATCAAGGAAATGGCTTGAAATATCGCATTTGAGTTTCTATATTAACTTAATTATTACTAAACAAATTCTTATAAAAGCCTCATCTTGTATGTTATTTCTGAAACATCCTGACATTTACACAAATTATATACGCATTTTCGTGTCATTTTGATTATAAGACGGTCGGCCAGGAATAGGCTAACCCGAAGCAATGGTAATGTAGAAATAACTGGTAATAAACACCTACGCAACGCACACGCACGCAACAAGTCCAATTATACGCAACAGGTCCCACAGAATCCATACCTTTCCAAAGGCGTTATTTTGGAAAAGATAACGATTAAATAAACATTAACTACCCGCTCTGTGTTCCCCGTGGCATTCGAGACGGAAGCACACCCACAACCGAACGACAGACATCGTTTAAAACGACGTTTCACTCCATAAACCTATCAGCACGTCGGCCGTGGCCCTAGAGATATATATCTCTGTTCCTAATGACGTATCTTGTATTCTGAAAAACGAATTTCTAGGGTCGCTATTCGCCGATATCCATATTCAGAAGTGCGAGGGATCCCGACAAATTGATGGAAAGGAGATATCGGCGACCGATAAATACATCTCACATTTTATATAAACCAACTGGAGCGCTTTATGGACATCCTCCAATTCTTTTCGTTTCCATATACGTCTTTTTTATATACGATGGACTGACCTAAACTATGTAAACCTCGACATTGATTTTACTGAACTGTTGTTAGTGTCCAATTTGGTATTTTAGAATTAGTTTTTATCTTATGAACTACCTATAAACTGCAATTTATTTAGGCTAGAGGTAATAGATAAACAAAGTTAATCGTTTAAGGCTAAAATGTAATCCTAAATAAGTTTAGTTTTGAGGGATTTTTTATTTAGCATGTTTGACCTTTACTGCTGTATACGTAAATTTTGTTTAGGACAGTTTCGTTTATGTTTATTATGTTTATTATGAAATAATCAATGATCGATTTTTCCAATAGTGACGTCATACACACAACTATAGATATTGACGATACTTCGCTACTATCAAAATATCGATATTTTGAGTCCAAGTAGGTATCGATAATTTGATCGATACTGATTGCTCGGTATTATCTATATGTGGTATCGCAATAGAAGGCGCGGCAGTAATTGCAATACTATGATGATATTTCATAGGATATAAATGTAAAATGTATTACAGCACGCATACACAATATTTCTCGACTGTTGTCGCCATTCCCAAATTTTACCATACAATTTGGCGCTATTTATATTTTTTGTCAATATTAACAGAGAAGAATTGAAGTCATAATGTACCCTATGTTGTAATTCACCCATCAACTTAAAACACCTAGTTACTTTGAAGAACGATAATTTGCCTAATTTAGATGCGTAATTTAACAAAAAATTGTTTCAAGGGATAAGATGTGACTATAGGTATGAATATTCTAGATAAATAGTAAATTCTTTCAAAGTCTGTTAGGTGCGACTGTCTTTTTTATACATTTGTAAGTTGTGCATCTTCATTTTTTAATCAAATGATAACATGATTATTATTTTGAATTCAGAAGCAATGAAGCAATCTCACAATATTAGGACTGGATAACTTAATCCCCTGTTTAGCTTTTAATTTTCAGTGTTTTAAGATTTTATTTGTAGTTTAGTAGGCATGCCATCTTTTAGTAGGTTCGGAAATGAGCACTTTTTTTAATGCGCCAATTGCTAAGACCACACTGAATGAAGTTAATAATTATGACATTTGTTGCTAGTTGCAGCTGAATTTTGGCAAACAGAACATTTCGACATGAAAACAGGAGAACAGTATATTAAGCCTAAAAACAATGGATCTTCCTTTAAAACATGAAATCTGGCAACACTGTATTACGCTTTTTGGAACGTGTCATCTAGTGTGAAGCCGTGAAGAAGATAGAATTGGGTGTTTTCACATTATTTAGAAATCATGCCGTGTGTATATTTGGAGCACCCTTGTTACGTCCTAAAAATTTCAAAATTTTTCTAGCACCAGTTTTCGAAAAACACCGTTCTGAAGTTCAAATATAAAAATTGACCACACAAACGCAGTGTCCCGGGATGGACACGGGAGTCCATAACGAATCCCGGAATGTCGAACCAAGGAAATCGTCGAATCACCGAACATTCTGTTTGTACGCGACTAACGAACACAAGAAAGTCGAACGGGGGAAAAATTAAACCAGTGGTACTTAAACATATTTTAGTTGTATTGTATATTTAATAAGTAGTTATCAGGTTACTAGGTAATTATTCTTCCAGCCAACCGTAACTATTACCCTAAAAAATGCAGATTTTCTTAAAATGAGGATTCCGCTCAAAACAGTAACAGTACATACATAATATATAAATCATTGTAAAAAGTAATAGGTTTGCCTTCTGAAATCTGTCAATATTTTAAAATGCTTTCTAAAACTTTATTGAGCATAGTAATAGAAAAGACTAATACTTACCTCTTATTTAATCTACCATGGAAATATATTTGCTTATAAGGTAGTGACATTAACTTATTTTATTCTAAATAAGACGTCATATGTTTTGTTAAAACTTCGAATTATAACAAAAATCTGAAACAAAATAGGTATGATTATGCTTGAKCTTTTAAGGCCAACTTAAAGGTGGTGGAGATACCGTCAACTATTTGATTCTATGAGGCAACTTCCACGTATTTACAAAAAATAGATGCATTGAGTGTAAAATATGGCAAGCTTTTTAAAATGCAATGCAATGAAAAAAGGTTTTCATGAAGTTCGTCACGACATTCTTGCAAGCACCACGTAACGATCTCACATGTTATAATAATTTTAGATCTAGAGCAGTAATTTATAACATCTTTTATTTATGTACAATACGAAATAATACAAATACAATAATACGTGGTACTGATGAGGATGGCTACAGACACATTTATATGTACGGTTGCATAAGCTACACGTACATTCGTACAAAATTTGAGGTACCGCTGGTATGTAACTAATTTCACTTCATTCCATGATTCGACMTTTCCTGTGTTCGTCGGTACTGGTTTCGCTAGTTCGTAATTCCGTGGTTCGACATTCCGGGATTCGTGGAGATACCGGACACGGTGTGACGTAGCACCCGATATGAACAAAGAATATTGGTTATGTTACCTACGTGCCTTTGCTTGTGCCAAGTGAAACGAGTTGTTTTCATGCTTTTAACGGACTGCTCCTAACAACTGGGAGTATGTTTAAGCATGTACAAACCAGAAGCTAACAGCATATGGTGCTTTGTGCCGAAGTGTTCAAATTTCAAATACATCCGTCAATCATCTCAACAAAATATTCGTAAGTGTACCCGGGACTACGAACGCAAATGGAGATGGTTTAAAGCACCCAGAAGGAGTATGACCAAGACAAAATCTGCATTTTACTATTGTGAGACTGAGTAACTGCATAATTTTTTGCATGAACTTTGTGTTCCGGGCATATCTTGGACTGCAGTATACACTTTGGCTCCTCTCGCTTTACCTGAAAATAACCTATAGCTGCATCTCCGTGTTGCTCACAACTTGCACTAGAAAAAAGATGCATTTCGTTCAAAATATCAATGATCCATAATGTATTAAATTGCAGATTAAGCTGCTTTATTAATTACCTATGCTGCTGCTTTAGAGCCTTTGATTTCGGCAGCATTAAAACGTGGGRCGTTCTTGATAAATTCGGTGACCATAAACATATCTACAGCCGGCAAATTGTTCAAAGACGCTTTAACAAACATTCCGACGACATACTGTTGCATTTATAAAAAAAAACAAACAAAAACACTCTCAAACATAACCAACAACGCAAACGAAATACGGAAAGTAGCATACGCTATCTTGTTTACATCGGGTGATACGTCACAGCTAGGCCTAGTCAATCCGAGCGTGTTTTAAAAATGCGTTGTTGCCACGTTGCGCACTGAGAAGTTGTAAACAATTTATTTTGGTAAAAAAAATTTTTGCAGCGTTACGGATACAGATACACACTTAATTAATTAAGTACTCTTTTTTAATGTATAAAAGTTTATATTTTATAACTAGTGAACACACCTAGTTGTATTGAATATCGATATTTTTTTTAGTTGGTATCGATCAGTATGTTAGCATGCAAAATTGTCGACAATACTAAATATCGATACTTCGTTCGGTTTTTAACAACCGTAAGCACATTATTCCAAGAAAAGCAACATGGCTATTATATTTCTGCATTCACATACCTATACGACGCTAGTGGTTAGTGCATAGGCGGAACACAGCTCTTTATTTTGGAGAGATATTAGAACACGATCTAAATTATCGTGACGTGCTATCTTTTATATAGCAAACACTCTGTATATTTTTATGTCAGTCTTGCTCTCGAAATTGTATCGCAATTCTCTACCTATTTTCAACCGTTTCCTAAATAACGACAATGAATGCTGAAGGCCTTTAGGGGCTGGTGAAGCTTACTAAATTATGGTCATAATTTTAATTTCCTATTACACTATATATTTTCACTGTCCTCTCGTTAAAACACAGCAGTTGTACAAAGTAATATCGTTGTGTAAAAGTTTATTTTAAAGAGCATCTTATGTCTGCTTTTGTGCTAATAGGTAGTATTTTGCAGGAGCGCTTAGTTAGTATATATTACATATTATTGACATCTATAACTGATTATTTTAAGTTTGTCGTATCAAAACCTGATTTGTACCAATTGAAGGACATACGATTTTCTATAAACTAACGAGTTCACCATCACCTACACTGAGTTTTCTGTAGAAGTATGAAATATTTTGTTCAGTACTAGCACAGTAGCTACAATTTTAATGAATACTTACTATTTCTTATTAAAACTGTCGATACTAGGTCGGTGCCATTAGAAATCAACCTATACTGAGTTACATGTTAACTTTTGAAGACGCCGCCACAAAAGGTTCGTATCAAATCGTGTTAGATATTTGAAAAATGGTATCTTTTAACAGGTGATATGTTTTTACTTAAAATAAAAGATGACATCGCAGTACCAGCTTGACACTTTTGAATAATAAGTCAGGAAGGGCAAGTTACAGTTCGTTTCAAAGAAAATTGACTGGACAGTTCATTCTACATTCCCCCAACAACTTATGAACACGTTAAGCTAGAAGGTTCGAATATAATCCGGGAAAATCACTCAAATCGCTTAAAGTGACCTCATTTTATAGCCAAAATGTTTTTTTCAAAATTCAAAATAACACTTAAGTCGCTAGCAGCTTAAAAACATTTGAATAGGAAGTGGGCTCACATTAAACTGCAACTAACTCCACTATTTAGTTATAAGTATTTGTTTGAAAATTAAACAAATTAAATACGTGCAAACTTGGAGGCAGTGGGCGACACTCGCACCGGTTAAACTTATTTCGATATCAGTCGGTAAAGTCACACATGCGCTGATGTGCCCATTCGGCAATAACAGTTGTCAATGTCAATTATTTCGACCCTATGTTGCGCTTTTGTGCTGTTTTCTTGATACTTATTTAATACTATATAATAACCATATTAGAGACATCAGGAGCACCCCACCTGTCAAAAATACGTAATATAACATCGCTCATTGTCTTCAAGGTCATATGTACTTGCTGCATTCGTTGCAAATGTAACACTGAAGCCATTTCAGATTAAAACCCTCAAGGACTGTGCAATTTCGATCTTCTAAATGCGAATCTTTTAAATAATGAAAGTGTTGGGGTCAACGGTGTGTGAATATATTGCATCGTGAGAAAAATATATTCATCCCGCATTTTACCCAAACCTAGCTTAACGCTATCAGAAGTTACGATGGAAGAGAATAGGAAGAGAGACTGTATATCTAACACTTTATGATAATTCATACTTACAAATGCAACGCAAATAGAAATCTGATCATAACACTTTTTAATACGCCATTCCCACCGAATTTATGTCGCACAAAATGTATAACTACCGAATGAATTTTTCACCACACGAACGCTGTCAGCCGCACATAGTTACCGGCTTTTGTACACAAGAATCTAGCCTTCACGTTTACTGAAAAAACTAATTTGTTTTGTGATTGAATATCGATCGGCTATGTGGAAACGTTGTAGGAGCGGTTATTTTTTCATGGTGGCTGCAAAGTTATTAAAACCTCGCTTTAGAGATCCAAATATCGCTTGTATCGCTTAGACGATATCAATTAATCAGGTGGCGACATTTGTCTTGTAGATGCTCGGAGGGGAGCTGAGCAATTTAAACAATGTATGACGCATACCGCGATATCCACGATCATCCGTCAAACGATACCGGGATCACACCCTCACCCCTGACGTTTTTAATCTTACACTTAAATTAAGTTTGCCTTATATCAGCTCTGTCCGATGCTCTAGAATTCTTTACAACAAAGAAGGCGGTGAGTCGACTGTAAAAAAGCTTTGGTTCTAACAATTTTTTGGGGGTGAGAAATAGTATTTTTAACGTAATCTAATGCATTACAAAAATATTTTCACGACGAATAACAGATTACACGCGTGTACACATTTGTGGCCATTAGTAACTTTTTACTCTGACCATATTAGAAACTCTTGTTTTGCGGATGCGCCGTGTGAATTTTGTAATATACTGGTTATAGTATGCCCTGTTGCTCATTGAAAATTCAGGCTTCTAGCTATATCCACAACGAAGCTATAAGGGGGCCAAAGATACTCTAAAAGGTTTCGAGAAAAGAGTGGTAGAATTTAAAATAACCGAGTATTTACAGCAATCCTCCCGTTCTTTACCTTTGGAGTAATAATATGATACTCTTATTACTTTAACATTGCTATTTTTAATTTTACATCAAAAGTAAAGAAAAAAAGAAAATTGTGTCTTACCCAATCAAATAATGTCATTCAATTTTGCAAGTAAGCTGTCATCAGCTTTTTTGTTGACACTTACTACGTCAAATTAGAAATAGTGACGTTAGAGGAATAAGAAGCTGTCGCCAAATTTTTTTCAAAATATCTAGTAAGTAATGAAGTTTTTCAAAAATTAATTTATGCAACAAATCTACAAATCTTTCACCTTCCGTTTATCTGCGCTAGTTTCCGAAATCCCCTTCTAAACATAAAAAAATCAACCTGTATAGAATAAATAGATTGTGGAAATTGTTATATGATTATATGACCTTTTAGGTACATTTTCATATAAAAATTCTCGTTACTCATCACTGCATGTCATTTGCCATGATCTTCACATAGACATTCGCCAATAAAGCGTCCTAGAGTAAACAGGGGCTCAAAATTTCCAGAGTTGATAAATTTAAAAAACAACATTAATAGGCACTAAAGTAATAAATCCAAAATAAATTAAAACAACAAATTATTTTAATCAACATGTCAAAACTTTAAAGCCCTTGTGTCCGAATCAGAAAATGATGGTACAAAATTTCATTACAAAAAAATGGGAACCTGGTTAGTTTTGAAAAAATGCTGAATACAGGAAATGTAATAATCAGAAACAGAGAATTTTTGACACCATTTAATGGTCATTTTAATGAATGAACCAAACGCTCTTTAACGAAATTTTAGGCATTGTACTAATTAATAACGGTAACAACTGGAGTACAACTAGTAGCAATGCTTTTAATCCGTTCAATAGATGTTCGGGTGTACGAGAAAGAAAAGATAGTGGTGGTGCTTTTACGAGATCGGGTCGCTTGTTTCGAAAATATGATTTTTAAGTTACGCCTAAATGTGTGTGTGTGTGTGTGTGTGTGTGTGTGTGTGTGTGTGAGAAGGGAGATGAAATGACTTTTTGCATGATCTTTACATAGACATTCGCCAATAAATCGTCCTAGAGTAAACAGGTGTTTTCTTACTAGTAACCAAGAAGTATGTAATAGAAATCACATAACTACCTCTGATAATGAAAAATTATATCTGCGGGTATTATATGACAAAATAATATATTATTTTTCTGCACGTACATCAATAAAAGTCATTCAGCAGTATTGGTTTGGACGCTAAAGGATTCATATAGGTAGTAAGAGATTTTTACAGATTTATTTATGTGAGGCCATTAGTTGTGTAGTCTGAAAACATAGTTTTAAATAAACCAGATCTAAACCATTTTACAAACACCTAAGTTTTGGGCAATGTTTTTTGCAAATACAACAAAACTTTGTGCACGATTTTATCCACAACTTTCCAAATTTCAAATTTTTAATATAACTTGTTCAAATAGTGCCCAAACACGCGAATGAACGTAACCTTTTTGGGCACATTGCATTACTGAAAGCATGAAACACATGTTTCTTCCATCAGAAGCGCACGTGCAACTGCCTGTAAATGTTTGTTGTCAATTAAGCTCCTTGTTTAGCTACTGGCGAATTTAACAGCAACTTTACAAACAGCGTAACGTTTCTTTATTTGTAAATCTGCTGACGCTTTCTACGAGATAGCCAAGACCTCTCCTTAACGAAATTTATGACTTAAGTTGACGAATTATTTGTTGTTTACTTTGTTTGCCTACACTAATACAACGTTCCGGTGAAGTAAATCCTTGTTTGTAAACCTAAAGCCTTCAAACATTTCGCTTCTATTCCCACACTCACGTCAAGCTGCCTCGCAAATAATTGAAAACTCGTCTGTATCCAAGCAAACACGGAAAAGCCTCTCTGTAACAATCCGGCACGCCGCTACGCAGTATCATGTTTATTTTTTACGCCATAGGGGATCCCTTGCCGCATACTTAATTGTCGTTTCTCCTCATCCATAAATTTCCGGGCGTAAATCCCACATAAGGATTTAAATTAAACGTGTTAATTAACGTGAGTCTCCAGGAATTCGTTAACGACGGCACAATAATAAACACGGTCATTAGTGGGTGACACACTGCTGCCTTGGTTGGGAAACATACGAGGGAGGGATGAGTTGTCCATCTGGATTTCAGTTTATAAAATAGTACTCTAAATTGTAGGGTTGACGTATGATATGATATGATCCAGGCTTAAAAATATTCCAAGGGAGCTTTCTAAACCACTTCCTTTAAAAAATTTCGATGTAAAAGCAGCAAACAATTATTACATTGTATTTAAAAATCTGCTTAGGTATTTAATTATTAGCTCCTATTGATTTGGTTGAGGATTTCAAACCACTGGATCTAAATTTAGCAATAGTAACCTACAAGAATTCGTATACAATAACCGCTAGCCAATGCTTACTATGTGGAATTGGGGATCTTTTGTCTGAACTAGCTTGACTTAAGATACATAAGAGCTAAAAATTGTTAACTGATACATTACTCGAAGTGGATTTTTTTTAAATTATCCACGTTTTCTCCATTTTGCTTGGTCTAATTGGCAAAGCGCTTTCGGTTAGCAACACATTATCGGTACGATATACAAATATTACTTATTTAAAAACTAGTTCTCACGTTGTCGAAATAAATCAAAATAAGCAGATTTGACTTCAAACGAAAAGCCATTAAATGCAAAATTTAGATCAGGGCAATTGAAATTACAACGACCATTTAAAGCACTAAAATTATGGTCATTTAATAAGTTTTGTATGTTTCTAAAACATATAAACACACTACCGCGATAGATAATTTAAATAAATTTTCAAAACAAAAATCGCCCTGAGGAAATCTAATGTTTAGGAATATGATTTGTCAATGAGATTACCTTATTATTTCAATACTACATAG
This sequence comes from Rhyzopertha dominica, assembly GCA_025024175.1. NCBI lineage: Eukaryota > Metazoa > Arthropoda > Insecta > Coleoptera > Bostrichidae > Rhyzopertha > Rhyzopertha dominica. The sequence continues at coordinate 25,836,057 of QCXZ01000041.1, forward strand.
CTATCCGAACAAAGAACAAGAAGTACCAAACATGGTTTTGAAATATCTTTAGAAAACGTTTGTGCTTAGCATATATTTATTATGTGTTGAAAGACATTTGATACGGTCACGGTCTCTTTTTATAATCTGGAAAATCCAGATTCGAATCTCTTCCATGCCATTCTGTATTGGTCAATAAGAGATCCATTCCGCGACCAAATAATGACTAAAACTATATAGACTAATAATTTATAACAGAAAGTACCTAATTCCCATTGCAGTTAAGTTTTTGATTACGAAATCTGAGATGCTGTTGAAGTTTACATGCTTACAATACTTCAAGTAATACTTAGCTGGTGACCGGTTGTCTCGAATACGGTAGAAGTTTTCTTCTTAATAAGACGAGTCGCTACCTAAACCTGGTACAGAGAACATAGTCCGACCTGTCAAATCATACGGTAAGCCCAGTAGGTGCAGTAAAAGGAGCTGGATGTTACTGAAATGATTTATAACATCTCCATAAACCTAGCGTAATCCGCTGTTCACTTTATTTTTTAAACAGAATCATTGCTCTATATTCGTAAAAACAATAACTAGGCAATTAATAAAACTACAAAAACTAAAGTACAACCTATTTTTATTTCGCCTATATATAAAAATATAAAAACCATGGATAAGTATAATGCAATATAAAATGTGTTCAATATTATATATATTTTTGCCTACCATAAAATTAAAGAGTTACATACATACTGATGTAGCAAAACATTTATTACAATGCAAAAATTGAAAACAATACCTGTCTTAATTTTCTTGAGACCAAACAATACTGAAAAAATACTGTATAACAATGAGTAATTAAAATGTAATAAGTAATTATAACATGTACCTAAACAAAAATGTATCTTAGGAGCATGTTTCTTTGTTGGCGAGAATTTACAAGTTTTACTAGCAAACATCTTTTTCATAAGAAATTAATAATTAATTTTTCATTTTCCTCTACCAAAAATCGTCACATTTTATGCGTGATTATTTACCACTCAATCTATCGAAGCTCTCCTCTCTTATTGTCATAAGCGACTGACCTCGAATTTGGTAATTTCAGTCGTATGTTTATTAATAATATATGAATTATTATTTTCCCCCTTTTTCCAAAACATAATATTTTTAGTAACAATTGCTTCATCATAGACAATCTCGACTGAAAAGCAATATAAGTTCACTGGATTTTAGCGATCGATTTTCTACCTACAATATCATCCTTTAATTTAACTTTAAATTAGGTCAATAAAAAGACCACCGGTTTAAACTGGCACACCCTTATTTGCTTAAAATTCTGTTTTAACTAATTTCAATTTTTCCCGTGCACGACAGATGGAACATTAAAGTTTAGTTATGTTGGTCTATGTCTTTCATAAACTTTACATGAAGCCTTCGCTTCCCTCTTCCAACCATTTGTTGCTTAAATTTTGAAAATGCTTTTCTTTCTATATTTTTTTAGTCGAGCTTCATATCTCTTCACATCCAGAATACACTTCTTTATTGACAGTTTTCTTCATACTCGCCATTTTACATTACCTACATTACATTTAACTTCTCGACTATTATAACTAAATCTTGCACTTCTCATTGAAATCATTTGCTCTCGTTTTATCTATTTAACCGTCTTAACACTGCGAATTATTTTCTCGTTTTACTGGACAACTGCCTGTATAATATGAATCTTAATTATTTTATTATTTATTTATTATTTCATTTTTGGCTTTTAGATTATCTTGATGTTAATGAACTGTGACTTTAGCTTTATTTTTTCTATCTTTTATTGCCCTTTTTATATCCTTTCTCATACGAGCCCAATTCTGGTCTAATAGTTTTCGGTTCTGCAAAAAATATGCAGTATCGATAAGTTAATATTTCAATTTAGTGCAAGTCTCTGAGTAAATGATTTCTACATTCAATTTTTTCAACCTTTGAGTCAGTGTAAGGCCCAGTTTCAATAATTTTCTTGTATCTACTACTGTCTCCATCTCATTTGTAATACATACACCCCAAATATTTTAATACTTGGCCGAAAACTCTCTACTAATTTCAGACTTCACATTATTTTAAAAACCTATATGTATGGCATTTTTTAATACGTGTGGTTTGCCTCTATAAGAATTTCCTCGGCAACAGTATGCGCAAATATTTCGTAAATCAGATAGCGCTTCTTGCTTCGCGGCCTCACTTAAGGTTTTTCCCATGCATTTACCACACTAGAATGGACACGATTATATGTTTCCGAAGACATACATAGAAGATAATTCTTGTAAATGATAGAAGCCTCAACCGAACTAATGAACTAATTCCAAAATTGCTTTGCCTATACGAATCCAAATAATCTGTATGCTGCAAGTACTGGCGTATCATCCATTCCTCTCAAATACGGCGTAAAGCATTTTACATATAGTTACCTCAGATAAAAATGGTTTAATGTTACCACCTACTGCGTTGCCGTTTAAGCATCACAAATATCTTAAATTTTGGCTCCAGCGATTTTATAATGGGATATTTTACACCTAGGCTTTTTATTACTTTTATTTTATTTATTTATTTTCACAGAGTGTCTATATTATATAAAGTAAATGTATTTATAATGTATAATAACTAAAAATCGAACGAGTTGGCTCAAACAGTTTCACAAGAAAATTGTGAATCCGGTATCAGAGCTCAACCCACCTTACTTATATTTGGTAGTTTACTTAATTATAAATAACCTTAACTTTCTAAGGTATAACTGCATAACTTTGTGTAGATAAACCATAAGTAAGACAGGCAGCGACTAGCCTTAAGCTTAAAAACTTCGAACTACCAATAGTTTTCACATTCTTTCAAATCTTATTAAATATAGCTACCAACTGGTAAAGGCTCGTTTACGTAATTGACTTTTGCAAATTGCTATTTGCAGCGTACAATATTATTCAGCTACTTTTGCTTCATTGCACTTTAGTGCTAAATTGTTACGTTTTTCACGGATATCCCAGCTCTTTACGCTCGTCACGTTCTGCAAAAATTAGACCTGAGCATTTAGCACCCTTCCATTTTCATCTGCTGACTAAAGAAACTCGTTGATATTATCGCTCACTTTACCTTGTTAAAAATGCGCATACCTAATTTTTACGCCGCACTGGATATTAAGTTATCAAGATCATAAACATCACACTTTATGGCGATAATATGTAGGATTTTTTTATCGCTCTATAAAGACAAGGCCCACATCTCTTACTTTCGCTGATTCGCAGCCCAGATCGATAGTCAAATATCATCCTACAACACAAAATTCAGAACTTTTAAAGCTGACATATATACGAGTAGTATAGAGTGGATGCTCCTTATTCTCTATGTCTACAAAATTTTCTAAGCAATCAATTATACGCTATATTAGTGTTGACATAGATGTCGGCCATTTTACCGCAGCACGTCAAGATCCTGGATCTAAAAAACCGAGCTGACATACGGTACGTACGGGGAGATCAATGTTCTGAGCTAATTGTCGACGAAGAAGGAACTACCTACCTACTAGGTATACACGTACTACTTGATAAAAGATAACTACAAAATAGCCTTCCAACTTTCACCTAACTCATAATTTCCACAATCCCTATTAAAATTATTAGTATTCCTACAAATTTCTATAACTTCTTTTATTAGACAAAATACTTACCTTGCCCAGTATCTATATTCTGGAATGTATGCTGTTCGTTAGACTTTGAAATTATAGTTTGCAAAATTAGGATATCGATGGTCATCGTCGTACAAAACTGCATTCTTCTGTCAGTATCATTTAAGTTTAACTCATGGAGAAAGTATACTTTGTAGGGTTCGTGTTTTTTATATACCAACAACTAGCATTTTACTAATAGAGACTTTTACATATCCAGTTTCTTGAAACTATATATTGCACAATAGTATTTTTCTTTAGACAAAACTTTTTTAAACAAATCACAAACAACTTGGCTATCTCTAAGCCAACCATCATCAGTTTTAGTGGTAAAGGTTAGATAAATTTCATAACGTAAAATTATACAAGGTGTTCTACAGGAAAAATGTAATCATTTTTTTTAACAGTTAAAAGTACGTAACCGAAATACGAGCGTTAATAGACTCAGACAAATTTGAACAGCACAATAAGCTAAGTTAGCCAAAATCCGTTTGTGCCACTAACCTATGCTCAGACATAGATATTGTGACAACTGTATTAGTTTTTTATGTCTCTTATAATATGTCAGTTCCAACGAAAAAAGTCCGACCTGTACAATCATATACGCGCCCTCACAAGAGCGTCTGATTCGCGAATCACACCCCCGGAAGTGCTTTTAGCCCTCGGGTATCGGTTCTTTTAGCGGTTGACTGGCAGAACGTACACATGTCACTTCCGGGGCGCCGGACCTGAACACTTACGAATGAGGAAAACTGATAGGAGCCCGCACGGCCCCATCTCTTCCTTCCTTCGTATTATATAACACAGAAGCACGTGAATAGCTCTCAGTTTCGCGAAACTTTAGAAATGCGCGGCAACATCTGGCGAGCCAACTGCAAAATTGATTTTTGAACAATAGCCCGTAAGTAGTCCAGATTGCTCGCCAAGTTTCATCGCGAAAAAAGAAATTCGGTGTAGGGCAACAACTGTTTGCTCCAATAGACGATATGTATCGTAATGGTCTAATATTATACTCGAAACTTTTCAGGAAATCTTAAGTGCCACATAAAATGGCTCTTTTTTGTACTAAATGAAACAATTGCGTCATGTAATATTATGTGGATGCAACAACCAAATGCAACTTTTACCTAATAATGCAACAATCTCTTTAAGGGTAGGTAGTTGGTTTCACAGGACCCATTTACTTCTATATGCAATCTAGGATGTAAGTCTAGGATACGAGAATGCTTGACGTACTGGCTGTTTCACCTGACGTCAAGCAGTCTTATTGTTTTATGGTATTACCTAAAAGCTCCGATTTTGCCCCAAGTTTTTGGGGCGTTACTGAACGTAGGTCGGTATCGCTCTAATAACGACAATCCGATATACAATACTTTTTGAGACGCCAGATTCTTGAACAAATTTACTTATGTACTGGTGACTAACTTACTATAATATAACTTACTGTTTCACTTGTTCTTGGGTMAATAGTCTAGCAGTCGCACTTTCATAGTGGTTTTACTAGTTCAGTTCTTTTTTCTGTAGTATAAATCTTTAAAAAAATATGGGTTTTTATTCTTAACTTACATATTGAACGACAATAATTTATTAAATTAAGTAGAAACGGTGTAAGGGATGAAAATTTACCACCATAAACAGAAATGCAGATAATATAACATTTCCGTGTGCATCTATACCATAAAAAGCTTTATTACAATTGAAATGATCCCGATTAACAATTGTATAAATTTCAATGAGACTTAGATTATTAGTGACTTCCAAAAAAATTGAGTAAATATGACTGGATATTTAGTGAAAGCAGTCCCAAGGTAATGTGTTACTCGACCGCTCTTGTTATTTAATTTTTAAGGGATGCCAAAAGGATGCAGGAATGACACAATAATAATTACAAAATTTATCAATTTCATTTGTAGATGTTTACAGGTCCACACAGAATTGATCCTTTTTACAAAATTTGTCATCGGCATAAACCAAAACAGAATTCTCAACATGTTGATAATTTATAAAAAAAATATGTTAAACATGATAGGTCCTAAGTTAGAATCCATGTATAATCCCACTAGGGGTGGTGCTTATAGCACCCGATCTGAACCATTTATACTCCCTGAAAAGGCTTATTTTATGTAATTTTTTAACCAAAAATCGATAGTTTAGTACGTCAAACGCTTTATTAGAGGTTTCTTTATAAACTAAATCAATTTGAAGACGATATATGGACATTATCGGATATTATACTTGTAAACGCTAATAAATTAGTTATAGTTGATCTTCCGTGGACAAAGCCATGTTGTTTTTCGTTAACAAGAGATTTAATTAGTAACTATTGAATAAAGAATGTTTGTAAAGTTATTTCAAATAGTGAACAGCTTTATAATTTTGGAATACATTTTTAAATATGGGTGTAGCTATAGCTGTCTTCCAGGGTTTATGATATTCAGTTTGAGATATAATTTTATTGTAAGGTCAGATTCAGATGTGGTAACATAGGTTAAATCACGAACAAATAAGCGATTAAAGTGGCTAGCAAAACCATTGACGATTTGGGGTGGATCAGAGAAATCACAACCGTTGAGAATAAAAATAGATATAACATTCGTCATATTTTTTCGAGTTTACAAATGACCAGAATTTTTTTCGAAATAGTCCTTATATCTTGTGCCATAGATTGCAAGAAATTATTATATTCACGCCGGCTTTCCACTTTACATTACATTTACAGGCTCAGTATATTGACCTGATATAAAAGTAGTTATCTGAATAATTTTATATAAAGTTTCCATAAACCTTTTCTTTCTATGTATTTTCTTAATTAAAAATGGCGTAAACCACCAAGGATAAGATGAAGAATGGAAGTTATCTTTGGTACATGAAGATGAACTAGTGAAACATCTTTTTTTCATAGAACAAATCGCACGCTTCATTCACCAATATAATATTATACAGGTCTGGTCAGTCGACCTAAGCTAACTGTTGAGAGAGTTGAATGAAATGAGTCTTACAAAAAATATAAGAAAAGGTTGGGAAAAAAGTAATTTCGGCATTTTCCAACAGATGGCTTTAAAGTCGCGTACCTCTTATGGTGACTTTCGGGTCACTATATTACCTCTAGCAATACTTATTCAGCGAAGCCATACTATAAGGTCTTTGAAAGGTGACAGTCCGTAGAAGATTCGAGATATCAAGCTAACATCATTTATTTACTCAGTCAAAAGTTATTGCTCTCTGAAAATAGAAATTCTTGAACGCGGCAAAAATTAAGAGAGCTTGACTGGCAAGTGATGCTGCATCCACCGTATAGCCTGGATCTTGCCCCGTCCGACTATTTGTTGCGCTCTCTGCAGAACTCTCATTTAATGGCATAAAGTTGGCTTCAAAAGAGGCTCGTGAAAATCACTTGGTTCAGCTTTTGCCCAGAAACGGCACATTCTATCACTGATTAGTGTTTGAAAATTATATGAATGAATTTGCTTTGAAAAACATGGAAAAACTGAAACTTATTACATCCTTCGACGAAGAAAACTAAATCGATTGAGTATGTTATTGGGCTTAAGGAACCCAAAAAAATTCATTGATTGGTTTTGTTCAGGCTAGATTTTTGATTTGAATGCCAAGATGGACATGTACTGGCATCTATCGAGAGAACCAATAAAACACTAAAGGCGATAAGATCGAATAGGAAAAAAAGGACAAGTTAGTCACAAAAGGATCACCAGCGTGTGTGTGCGATGTTAATTTATTGCCAATGTTCGCGATCGCCCAGGTTCTAACTGATTAAATCTATCAAAAGGGGGTTCCTCATTTCCATGTCCTTATTCTTCCCAACCCCCCTAAAGAGACGAGGAAGTCAGGAAAACTGGGGTAAGTGCGCTTTATTTTTTACTTATAATCACGATCTGGTGCATAATTATTTGGTCCTATCGAGCCGGACGATTAGTTCCGCGATTTTAATAAGTTAGTTAGCTTGAGGCATTTGTAAAGTTGAAAGATTGTAATTTTCAACGTTTTCTTAGGCCTGATTCTTAAGGCGCTATAAAGTAAATAATGCCTGTTTAAGAAGGTCGATTCCGACAGGTAAATCCGTTCGTTAGGAACCTGTTCGCTCTTATCGCTACTTTTTCTTACAGTATTATTTCTGCTTGAAATATTTACAGTTGGAAATTTATTTTACTGGGAATTGATTAATAAGTGGTAAATTAATTGATGCTAGTACTTGTCTTTAAGTCATTACTAATAATAGTTATAAATAATAAACAGTGATGGCTCCGAAAGCGGAGGATACTATAAAAATTTTAAATGCTAAAAAGGCTACGCTTTTTCAGCGTATACAGCGCATTTTCGATTTATCTAAAAATATAGAGGATCCGAAAGTTCTGCAACAATTTAAAGTGTCGTATCGTTTAGTAGATAAAACACTAAACGACTACGATGATATTGAATTTAGAATAAATGCTTTACAAATGGAGCTAGATCCAGAATTTGTTCCAACTTTTGCGGACGCTATTCGAGATCTTGTTGAATATATAGAAGATGCTGCTGAAAGATCAGGTTTAAAGGGAAATGGTCAGTCAACCTTAACCACTTCGTCGGATGCCTCGAATATTGCGGGTTCGTCCATTCGTCTCCCGAAAATCGAACTTCCTTCTTTTAACGGGGATCAAAGACAGTGGATTAATTTTTATGAGGTTTTCAAAAATCTTGTCCACGAAAATAAAACTCTGTCGGATCAGCAGAGAGTACAGTACCTAATTTCTAAACTTTCTGGTTCTGCTTTAAATATATGTAAGCATTTATCACCAACCGCGACTAATTATTCCATAATTTGGGACGCGTTGATAGATAGGTATAATGATCCTAGAGCCCAAGCTGATGATTATTTAGATCAGATTTTTGATTTTAAAGCTTTGCGTTCAGAGTCTCGTGAAGGTCTAGGCATGGTGTTAGATAAATTTTGTGCACCGATAACAGCATTAAAGCGTTTGAATGTAAACGATTTAGCTGATACTATTTTTCTCAATCGGGGATTGAAAATTTTAGATCCAGAATCACGTCGAGGTTTTGAATCGGCGTTCAGAGAAAAAGATATCCCTACCTATACAGATTTCGTAAGTTTTATTGAAAAGCAAATCAAGACATTACCATTTGATCGTAGTTCATCATCGAACAAATATGCATTTTCCAATAAAGGCAATACTACTAAGCCTCATGCTTTGGTAACTTATTCTAAACCACGTTATGCTCATCCAAATGGAAATAAAACCTCTACGTGCATGATTTGCCGTAAAGGCGTGCACGCATTAATTGATTGTGTAGAATTTTTAAAATTGTCTCCTTGGGATAGATATCGTTTGCTAAAACATAAAGCCGTTTGTCTGAAGTGTTTTTCAATAAACCATTCTGTATCCAATTGTGATAAAGATGTCAAATGTATGCAGTGTAATAAGCCACATCATACTTTATTACATTTTGAATTCAAGACAAGTTCACCAGTAAATTCTAATGCTGAGGCTGATAATCAAGCCACTTCTTCAGTTCTTTGTTCTGTTGCTAATAATGACAGTCATTCCAAAGCTGAAGTATCATCCACGGTGTTATTATCTACAGCTCGTGTAAACGTAATTAATGAAGAGGGTAAATCTTATGATGCTCGATTGTTAATCGACTCGGGTAGTCAATGTCATTTCTTGACAACTAAATTTTGTAGAAAAATCAAGTTAAGGATGAATCCAGTAAAATCATCCATTATGGGTTTCGGTGGTACGCTAAACCCGATTCGCGGAAAAACATTCTGTTGTATTAGCTCCAAAATTAATCCTGAAGTTTCTTTTTCGTTTGAGCCTTTTGTTGTTGATAAAATCATAGATAAACTACCTGCTAGTTTTATCGATTGTTCCCATTTAAGGCATTTACAGAATTTGAAACTAGCTGATGAGCGTTTCCACATACCTGGAGAAATAGATGGTATCATAGGGGCTGAGTTAGTTCCTCATCTATTAAAAGGAGAACACTGTCAGATACAACCAAACCAGTTAGTCGCGGTTGATAGTGTTCTGGGCCATATTTTAATGGGGAAAGCTCCGATTTTGGCTTCATCAACAAACAATGTCAGTAGTTGCATGATGGCTTGTCATCCCACAGGTGATTCGTTAATTAGGAAATTTTGGGAAATTGAAGACATTCCAGATACAAGTGTTCGTCGCTCCTCGGATGAAATCGATTGTGAAAATCTTTATCAGTCCACTGTTCGTCGATTGCAGTCCGGACGATTTGTAGTGTCTCTACCTTTTCGTGATAATCCTGATCGGTTAGGAGATTCATTTGAAATGGCTAAACGTAGACTTCTTCTTTTGGAGAAACGACTGGAACGTGATCGTGAGTTTCGTAAGTTGTATCATCAGGTGATGATTGATTATTTACAGCAAGGACACATGTCGTTAGCAAAGAAAAATCTCGATTGTAAGGGATATTACATTCCTCATCATGGAATTTTTAAACAAAAAAGCAGTAGCACGCCTATGCGTGTTGTGTTTGATGCCAGTGCTAAAACTGACAATAATTTATCACTAAATGAGATATTGTTTGCTGGTCCAAAGTTGCAAAACGACATTTTTGTTCTGTTAATAAATTTTCGCTTATTTTCTGTTGCGCTTAGTGCCGATATTAAACAAATGTATCGTCAGATTATAGTAGACGAATCACATAGAAAATATCAACGGATTGCTTGGAGATTCTCTTCCAAGGATCCTATTGAAACGTATGAGTTAAATTGCGTTGTTTTTGGCATTAGTTCATCGCCATATTTGGCTTTAAGAACGGTCCATAAACTGGTTGAGGAAGAGGGGAAAAACTTTCCAACTATTAAGGATAGATTACCGAAAGACATGTATATGGATGATTTTATAACTTCTGTTCCATCATTGGATGAAGCCGCCGTATTATATCAGCAGTCTAAGGGACTATTCGAGTCAGGTGGATTTCAGTTGACAAAGTGGGCTTCTAATGCGCCAGAAATTCTAGATTTCTTGCCTTCAGATGAAAATGTTTCTCTTACTAGAGGTCTTGAGCATGATGGAACATTCTATATCCTAGGTCTGGAGTGGCAGCCGAATCCTGGTGATGTTTTTCGCTTCCAGATTCACGAGATAACAAAAGATGTAACAAAACGTACAATTCTTTCAGCAATTGCACGAATGTTCGATCCTTTGGGATTTTTTTCACCCGTAACGTTATTCTTAAAAATCATACTTAAACAAATGTGGCAACAGCGATTGGAGTGGGATGATCCTTGTCCTCCTTGTATTAAGGCACAGTGGGAAATCTTTCAGAAGGAATTATCGCATTTATCTGGAATTTTCATTCCAAGACATATCGGTATATCTATACCCAGTAAAGTCACGTTGATTGGGTTTTGCGATGCCTCTGAGTTAGGATACGGAGCAGTCGTATATGTAAAAAGCGAGGAGGATGAAAGGGATGCTCAAGTGTCATTGTTGTGCGCCAAATCCAAGGTGGCCCCGATTAAATTTCAAACCATTCCGCGTTTAGAACTTTGTGCAGCGCTTTTGTTAACCAAACTTATGTGTACAGTATTATCTGTGATCCGTGAACGGTGTGAAGTTCATTGTAGTTACGCATTCTCCGATTCTATGGTAGTACTTCACTGGATTAATACTCCTTCTTCAAAATGGCAAACCTTTGTCGCTAACCGCGTTGAAAAAATTCAAGAAGGTAAAATAGATCACTGGCTTCACGTAGCAGGTTCCGAGAACCCAGCTGATTGTCTTTCAAGAGGACTGACACCTTGTGAATTGATTGCGAATTCATCCTGGTGGACAGGACCGTTTTGGTTAAAGTTGGAGCAAAATAATTGGCCCATAAGTTGGGATCCGGAACCACTAGAGTGCCAGCCAGAATTAAAAAATCATCAAGCGGTCCTAACAACACTTGAGCCACGGGATATTGAGATTAATTCTATATATACTCTAATTAAACGTTGTTCAAATTATACTCGTTTGCTACGTATTTTGGTGTACGTTTTGAGGTTCTTAAAGTTGTTGCCCAAACGAACTATAATTAGTTTCAGTGATTTGAATGCTGCTGAATTAAATGTATGTCGAGTTGTTCAGACTGCACATTTTTATTCAGATATCAATAAACTGCAAGGTGGCCAATTTTGTTCCAACCGACTTCAACGGTTGACTCCATTTTTAGATTAGGGAATTATGCGTGTTGGAGGTCGATTAAGGAACTCTGATGAGGATTTTGATAGTTGTCATCCTATTGTGTTACCAAAACGAGATACTTTTGTTGATTTATTGATCGATTATTATCATCAAAGCAACTGACATGCAGGACCGCATTTGTTGTTGTCTATATTAAGACAAAAATTTTGGATTCTTTCCGCTCGTCATGTAATAAGGGGTAGAATTCGAGCTTGTAATAGTTGTTTTAGGATGCGGCCTTCAGTTGCACCCCCCAAAATGGGCAATCTTCCTGCTTGTAGGGTGTCCCAATGTAAACCATTTTTACAAAGCGGGGTAGACTACGCTGGACCGATTAGTATTACCATGGCGCGTCGGAGAAAACCCGTTGTACTCAAAGCGTATATTTGCTTATTTGTGTGTTTATCCACCAAAGCGATTCACATCGAATTAGTTTCTGAATTGTCTACTGCTATGTTTCTAGCAGCCTTTCGCAGGTTTATTTCTCGTAGAGGTCCTTGTAATGTTATATTCTCAGATTGTGGGACAAACTTTGTGGGCGCACGTGCGCAACTAAAAGAGTTGTCGCAATTTTTGAATTCCGCCGATTATCAGGACGCATTAAATGATAATTTTGCTTACCACCGAGTAGAATGGAAGTTTATTCCTCCGGGAGCTCCGCATTTTGGAGGCATTTGGGAGGCCAACATTAAGTCAGTGAAGTCTCACCTCTTTCGTGTGATTGGAAAACAACTTTTAACTTATGAAGAGTTGAACACGGTTTTAATTCAAATCGAAGCGGTGTTGAATTCCAGACCCCTTTGTCCACTAAGTTCAGACCCTGGAGAACCACTTGCACTGACACCGTCTCATTTTTTGACTTTAACTCCTCTTAAGTGGATTCCTGCGGCGGATGTAGTCGATATTCCTCTTCCTAGGTTGTCTAGATATCAGCTAGTGGATCATCTGATTCAATCATTTTGGGTAAGATGGCGGAGAGAATATCTTCATGAGCTTCAGGTCCGAAATAAATGGTCAAAGACGTCTCCTTCTCTTTCTGTAGGGACTGTGGTAATTATGGATCAGCCCAACTTGCCGCCTCTGCAATGGCCACTAGGTGTAGTGGAGCAAATATATCCTGGTACCGACGGGGTGGTTAGAGTCGCATTAGTTCGAACGACTACTGGCCGCTATAAAAGACCAGTAGTCAAATTGTATCCCTTACCTTCACAGTAATTTATTGCGCAGTTAAGGGTTTGTATATAATGTTGTTTATAGTTGGTGAAGGTTTTAAGGGATGTTATACAGATCCTAAGTTATCAGCATCATATAATTATTTTTTTTAATTATTTTGTTGTTCATTTAATTATACTTGGGCTGAAGACAGTCCTTCAGAGGTGGGGGAATGTTCAGGCTAGATTTTTGATTTGAATGCCAAGATGGACATGTACTGGCATCTATCGAGAGAACCAATAAAACACTAAAGGCGATAAGATCGAATAGGAAAAAAAGGACAAGTTAGTCACAAAAGGATCACCAGCGTGTGTGTGCGATGTTAATTTATTGCCAATGTTCGCGATCGCCCAGGTTCTAACTGATTAAATCTATCAAAAGGGGGTTCCTCATTTCCATGTCCTTATTCTTCCCAACCCCCCTAAAGAGACGAGGAAGTCAGGAAAACTGGGGTAAGTGCGCTTTATTTTTTACTTATAATCACGATCTGGTGCATAATTAGGTTTAGATAATAATATTTGTACCAGATTGTTTTGATTATAATATTGACGAATGTTGCATTCATCAACTAATAAAAGACTGATTTATGTTACAGTTATTTTCAATGAAATCAAATAATGCTTCAGATACATTTTTAGAAAACGAGGGAGAAATGTATAAATTAAAAATAAATATTGCTAGTCAGGAATAGTTACAAGAATTTATGACTAACAGTAATTTATTTATTATATTATTATGATTGTAATAAATTACTTTTCAAACTCTGAAACTGATGTGATTAGCGTTACTATCAAATAATATTTCGTCAATGACTTTCGGAAATTACACAGAAGTTTATAATATCAAGTCACATTCAAACGGAATGTGACAATTTTTTTTATATATTGGTTGTCCCCCAACCTTGCGTCTTTATGTATCAATTGTATAAATTGGGAGTGATAGTAAAGCCTGCACATGTGTTTCAAATCAGCCTAGGCGTACAAGTTATCGTGACGATCTCTTGCATAGAGTTCCGCATAGGAGACAGAATAACAAAGGCCTGACCTGCAGCAGTCATACAACGCTTCACGAGAGGTTTATAAATGATCTGGGGACTTGAGCGGAGTGTAGTTGAGTAATGAGGGACTTCCTTTATTACTATATATCTCACTTATGGTAGTATTTCATCACAGAAGGGCTGCCTTCTGCAGATATACCTGGGACCAACTCCTCGAATACGTCATGTTTTAATTTTAATGCTGATGAATGATTGATCAGGAGCGCCTTCCCCCGAACGGTCTCGCGGCATTAGCCGGTGCGCCCTTAATATAAAACACCCCCTCACAACAATCTGGGATACGCACTGTGGAGTCAGTTTATCCGCCGGCCTGCTGCAATTTGCGAGGGGGGCGGCAGGCCTGTAATGGTGTTAGCGTTACGAATTTACCAATTTCACCACCCCATACGTTAACGTAAGTCGCTGCAGAACTGCATCAGGATAATGCGGAAAGAATGTAGTTTGATGCATGGGCGAGGGGGACTATAAAGTTTCGTTAGCTTCCGATGGAATTAAAACGCACGGTTATTGCCCCTCAGTCATCCGAGTCTTGAAATGAATCTTTTTTACAGATGTTACAAGAGCACGGCTGGAACGAGAGAACTTGAAGTTCAAGACCTCTATGTTATCCAGAAGTTGTTAAAATATTCCATTTTCGGAATCCTAACCTGTTATTTCAATTTAACAAATTCTACTCTACTCCTCTGTTTTTTAGTGTACCTCAGTGTAATCAAAACCTTTGGTATTTTTTAAATCACCTGGCGTCAACTGAATAAGTTAAAATTTTGGCTTTCTTTGATCTGTAGCATTCAGACATTTAGACATAGTAAGTATCGTATCCAACTGTGAAATATAATGTCTGAAATGCACTAATCTACGCTGCACAAACTAGAACACTGACTTTGAAATGCCAATATTGTAATAAACTTTCTACATTGAAGCGTGGTCAATAATGACGTAGAAGAAAATATTTCACATTTCACCTTAGCGTACGCTTGAGCAAATTTTCATATTCTTTCTAATATCTATATTCTCTCTTTAGCTATCTATGGTAGCAAATTCACACTAGCTGCACAAGATTCTACTAACATTTCAAATACTTCCATACCTCATGTTCTGTGGCAACTATTCACTGTGATGTACATACCAACTTTATTTGCAAATAACAGGCTTTGTTGAGTATAAACTTCGGATATTGCATCAGTTTAAAACAAATCAAGCTTGTCTGTTTTTTTTCGCTGCATATTGACCCGATAAGGGTAATAACTATCTTCACTTCATCACTAGGACGCTAAAAACCATTAAGCAGTAGGAAATTATGGTAATTTAATATAATTTTATTAAAAAGAAAAGACATTTAGGCACAACGAATCATAATGGAGAATAATTAGTTGAATCCTTCATAATCAAGATGCAATTTGAATAAAATTATTCAAGTATTGATAATATCTTTATAACCGAATTAGACGTTTCCCATTCATTTATAGGCCAATAAGCTTTTTCACATATATTTGCAGTCAATTTAGAAGCTTCACCATTTTCAGCGATATTTACCAGTTTCCCCAATAGATATTTTTGAAGCCATACTGTTTCCAGTATATAATACAATTGTGTGACTCTTGGCATAGATATTTATTACGCCTGTATTTACAAGAAAGATTTCAGATGTTCCACACCAACAGTGACTCGTGTAGTCTTTAACATTCACATAACCACGATATTGTAGAATTTTTGAAGGGATGTCCCCAAAAGTATTTTTACCCACCGATTGACAGATACACCGACCATTGCTGCGATAGCCCCAAAAACCATTATTCTATTATACTATTCGATCGCAACAATGCATACTTTTGATAGACAAAGCATTTATTTTATTATCTTCCACGATCGTATTGTTTGTTTTGAATTTTGACCACCACAACCGCCCATCTGTCATCCAGGTCATCTAAACGTAAATCTACCAGCTCATTTTTCCTCAGTCCTTCTATAAAACAATTTGTAGCATCTACTGTTTTCTACTAATAACCAGCGTTCATAAAAAAAACGGGTCAGGTAAGCGGGTACATAGTTATTTTTGTCGTCGTGAATGTACATTATAGAGCTTGTGCCTGGTGCAATAAACAAAACTGTCACTTGTGTGCTTTGAAAAGCGAGAATTGCTACCTTCATGGTTGGCTTTGTTAATAAACGCCCGTTATACCTTTTCCTAAAAATATGTATTGCTTGAAGCTTCCCGGAAAGATTTTATAACACCTTCTCTTGTTATAATTTCCGTTTTCATTGCTATATATTATCCTTTCGATAATTGCATGTTTTAAAATAAGCTTCTAGTCGTATATATGTTTTTATGTTTATTTTCCGGTGCAGTAAGATCGCTGATTTCAGCATCGAATATTTCGGACTAAATGATACTCACTAAGAAAGCAAAAAATTATAGATTATATTAAGAAAGTATCGAAAAATTAAAAGATTCTTGCAAATATCCCATCGTAAGTGTCTCGCTGACAGTTGTTACGTTATTTTTGTTGTTCCATTGTTGAAACTTATCGAATTTTATCTCATGCTGATCTTGAAATTGTTTAAGCAACAACTCCGCAAGAGCCAAAGATGATCATGTCATAATTTCTGCATATATCAAGCTGGCGCTGAACTGGTGTCAAACTATAAAGGTCTGTCATTAAGGCATCACTTAGCTATATAGAGTATAGAGTGGTTCAATCAGTTTATGTGTAAAAATTCTCAAATCGGGGTAGTTTGATGCAATGGAACACGTCACTGTAGCGGATTAATATGCGTATATCATTCAAACACTGCGAGAAAAAACGATTGCCGAAATTTACGGTGCGTTACAAGGAGCTTGCCAAGAGTCGTGTGTGGATGGTTCAACAATATAACTTGATGGAGTAAGCGTTGCAGAGCGTTGGACTAGTGTTAAAGATTACCACAGAAGTTGGAGACTTCTTACTGCTACCGACAACAGTTTTGCTGCTATTGTGGCTAGAATAATGGAAGAAGACCCCATGGACAAACAAGCAATAGACAAGTACCAAAAGACAAATGTATTTGTCTTGTTTGTATAAAATTTAAATGCATGATTCCAAAAGTGTATACGAGATATGAAAGACAGCGGAGTAATCCTCTTGCACGATAACGCTTGATCGCATAAAGCAGTGTCAGTCAGTCAAAGGAGTTTGCGAGAACTGCTCTGAAATTCTCCTACATCCCCCGTGCAGCCCTAACATGAGTCCTCCAGATTTCGTTCTGTTCCTCCAGTGGAAAGGAGGATTTCGTGAAGTACGATTAATTGACTTGGAAGGATAAAAGCCCTGCAACAGCATATGCCCTCCAACTGCTGAAACATCTTGACACAAATGGCGTTATTTAACAACATTACATTACTGCCAAAGCGATGGCAACGTGTTTTTGATACACAAATGGATTATATTGAACGACTATATTGTAATTTTTTTAATTATACGCTTCTTCGCGCTCTGTGTTCTGTGTTTTTGTGTGCAGGGATTTTTTTTGCCCTTGGGCAAAAAAAAGAGGACCAAAGGCCCTCATTCTTTGTAAACTCGTCTTCTTAGCATCAACTCTAAGTAATGCCTTTGGTACGTAAATAACTATAATAGGGGTGGTCACGTTTTTATTATTTACGGAAGCAACGCAACCTCTACGTAGTAGATTAGTACTTAAATGTTTAGTATATCGTATTTTTTAGCTTTCTGCAACAGAATTTCGATGCCGAAAAGTTGTTGCACTACTCGTTGCAATACCAAAACTTTATTCATTAAAATAAATTGGGAACAGTAATATATTGTAACTTTGCAATTCTGGATCGCGTTCGTCTATAAATCGTCACTGATGTACCTACTTCGAAAGAATGCGGGTATTTCTTGTGCAAAAGCTGTTAGCAATGGAAATATGTGTACAGAAAATTTAAAATTGTTCACTACGGTTTGACAAAGATTATATTCTTACTCAGAATTCCGCATAAAGTGTTCGTTAGTGCATAACAAACTAATTTTATTAATTATACCTACGTACTGGAACATGTGAAAGGTGTCACGTAGTTATATCGATTGGTATTTTTTATTTGTTCGTGCTTTTTTTWTCACATTAMTTTTATAGATGCCACAATTCTTGGCGAATTATAACTMTACGTTACGAGATTACCGATTATTTTGGAGTAGCCTTAAATTCAAATTTCACAGTATACCATCCAACGTAAATATATGAAGGCTCAGTGTCTAGTGTGTTAATTAAAGCAAATGAGAGATTATCCCTAAGACATTATCCCAAATGCACAACATCCACAAAAACTACTATAACTAAGTAGATATAGCTAATGTACCCTACGGAAATATTCTTAATTACTCTAAGCCATTTACTGGTGTCGGAGAACTACAAAATGATTCCTGTTTCCGCATTTTATTTTCCTTGCATCACTCCTGAGATGTGAAAAAGGATAATTACTCTAGCCACTTGATAAAATATAAGTCCCTGCCAAGTTTGTATGCGGAATCGCGAGAGAGCGTTCTTTTTCGGTTTAGGATGAGGCCGTCCGGCTATCGAACAACCATGAAAAAAATTGCTTGCGCCGCGCCGTGAGGGAAGCGAGGGACGAGTTGTATGGGCACAAAAAGCTATCCTAAATGAATTATCTAGGGCTTTTAGGAGGAGCGCAGCCGGGAAATATGATTTGAATAATTGCGTAATACGAAATTGTAGATAGGAACTGAATTTTGTTGTTTATTTGACCGTTCCGATTTACATGTTCTGTGCGTTTGCATGTTTTCGAAGCGCAAATGGTGCATCTGGTTAATACACGTAACGATATTTTGGGAAATTGAACGAAGCGATTCAATTTATGCAAACTACTCGGTTATTCGAGAATCGTCTTTTCCTGATTGAGGAATTTCAAATATTATTATATCTTCGTATAGAATCCCTGAATCAAATCTGTTTAATACGTCCTTCCTACATATTATGTTCAAGGAACTGTATCCTTGTGGGAGATAGAAATCTATATACATGCCTGTCTGGCTCCTCTGCTGTTCGTAGTTGAATACTCTTATAACGAATTCATATTTTTACACAACTATGTTAGTTATATATTACTTTCTTAGAGCTTTCTTTTAGATTTTGTTGTTAGGCAATTAGCGTAGCGGCTTGCATAGTGGGAATAAAGTCAACGTTCATTTAAGGAAGATTGTCTGGGTATGTGATCGATTAGCATAAGTTGTATAAATTGGAGCGCGTGGATTATCAACAGTACTCGGTTTAGCGACTTTTCTTACAAAGAAGTTGGATAAATCCATTGCTAACTATACAGGACATCACGTCCACGAGAATCAAACAAAATGGATTTCCAGCGTAACATCCCTGTATATTTCACCGTTTCAGATTTCGCTCAAAATTGTAGTTTTCGGTGTATAAAAATAATTTGGGTTTTTAAATAACATTTTTTATGCGATCAACTTTCGAGTACACTTTAAATGCACACTAACTTGCTGTTTATTGGCATCGCGTTTGTTTATTGTATTTTTATATTCATTATGAAAGTTTAATAATATTTAATTAATTCGTCTGAAGTGCACGAATTATTGGGCGTTTTGTAAATGACAACGATGATTGTAATACCTTCGTTATAAGTCGAAATAGCTTTTAAGCCAAGATAGATAGATTTGATGTTTTAAAGAACAAAAAATACTTTCCTCTAATCTAATGGCTAATCACTAGACGAATATGAAAGTCAATATCAGTTAATTGTTAACGAAGCTGAATTTGGTAGTACATAAGTAATGAAGCATTATTAATCTTGTGCAACACTGTATTTCACCTAGACTTGTATGTTGATCTACCTTATTGTCCAATAAAATTAAAAAAAGGAAATTCGACACGGGCGGTTATTGTTTCTGGATCTGCCGTCTTATAGGAAACAGCTCGTCAACTGCGCTATCAAGCTTGATCCATCGGCGTTTTCCAAGACAAGGTAATTAATAAATTTATGCTAAAACAAGCGACCATTTGTTTTACGGTGTTCAAACACGCAAACAACTTTTGTTAGATTTGGTCATCTTGAAAGAACCATATTTTAATCGACTGCTGTTTACTATTGAGATCATAAACATAAATCCAAGATACATCAGGTCTGTACATATTATATACGAAATTTGAAGCCCTGCGATTATATTTCTCGAGCATTTATTTTTCCTCCATTAATCCTTACGATTTAGCTTGATCGACATTGTAGACGCGTGACTTAAAACAGGAATCGTATTTCCAAGATAAGTCGGATTTTATTTTGAAGTTGTAGAAAATCAGACTCGAGACGAAAACAAGAAACAAAAAAACAAAAAAAAAACAAAAAACAAAAATTTGCCGTTTTTCTGCACTGATCACAGACTAACAGGAACAGCATGTATTGGACATATCCACGTTGCATTCACAGATTTTCTTCTTCCGCAACAGTGTTAAAAATACCCTATGGCATACCAACTGGTCTTTACTAGACCCTCAATGCTTAAATGTTTGTTCGTCGAATGTCCTGAGATGCAGCGGAATCAGTTAATAGTTTACCAAACACACGCACCACACACTTTAAATGAACTGATGAGAAGAGCTGTTGATGTTGAAAGTGAACCCAAAATTGTATATATTGATATTTACCCTACATAACATATAGATAATGTTATAATGAATAATGAATCAATATGACGCTTTTAATATATTCTTCCTTCCTCTGATATATTTTGTTTAAACTGAAGCCCTTTCAGTCCACTGACACATCCTCTTTGTAAATTTGTATTTTGAAAACGACAATATTGTAAGTTTCTTTTGTTTCGTCGTACCTTCCCCATCGTCTTTCAAGCGAAGATTTTTGTTGGAAATGCTGCGTGGCTGCAAAATCAGCGACCGAATATCGGGGATGCAGGTGAGTTGTCCTCGACAGATAGGACAGGGGGTGAGTTGTCGCAGGGCGCGTGCGCCAGTCGCTATCGAGTTCTCCCCGTGTCTGCTGCAGCCCCACTTCGTCTCGAGAAGTGTTCGCGTTTGGTGTGTGCAGCATGTTTCCGTTATTACAATCTGGCGCAGCTCGTGTTTTAGGATGGTCCTTCGAGCCGCGCTGTCGTTTCGCTAAACCAGAATAAGCGCGAAAGTACCTCTTGGGTGCCCGGCAGAAAGGGACGCGCGATTTCGCCCGGGGGTGAAAACAGTAGGTGYTGTGACTGTGCGGATCGCCCTCGAGATGGATAGCTTCGACCCGCMYCCGCCCCCGCTGCCCCGGAGGGTGAGAAACATATACGCGGAGCCTTTCTCGCACGAGCCAAGGTAATAACCGTATATATTAATTAGCGCGTTAATCGCGCAGTTTTTTTGAGGCCGCCCCCAGTAATAATTCGATTTATATTCATGGCTGGTGCGTTTTTGCAATTTAAATACCCGCGGGTGGGACATGTCTTCTGCGTTCGGATGGGTATCGGAAAGAGCGGTTTTGAATGGTTCGCGTCGATGGGGTGGGCATCGAGGGGAGGATTCAATTAATCTCCTGTGTTTTTGCGCTATCATGCGTATGGAATTTTGAACGATGTCGGAAGAGAGCGCTATTCCAAGCTGGTGAAACGAAATCAGTGGCAAGAGATAACGATGTTATGATGTAGGAGTTGTTAGACGGCCTCACGATCCATCCCATAAGTGAATACCGACTTATCGACGATGACAACGTAATGTCATTCATACTGTCGCAAGGTCGCTGGGCGTGATCTATTTTTGGGTAGAAGCATAAATTGATCTAAGTGGAATGTATAGAAATCTAATAAGGGAGGAGGAACAAAACAAAGTCTAACTCCACTCACTTCATTGTAAAATGCTGAGCACTTTCAGACTATGTGATGGACTGCACTGATGATCGTCATATAGTGACCGATAGTGTTATGTATTTTGAACTGAAGTCAGTGGAGTTTTATTTTCACTTTGTTGGATGATCTTATTTTATTTTTTCATTCGAAAGAAGTTTTTGTTCATGAGATGGGAAGGACGATACAAAACATAAAACAATTATTAGGATAATTAACTTAGGTATTTAAGATTTGGTCTATATTTTTGTGCTCCTACATACCGAATTTATATCGAGTTTAAGAACCATCAGTCCATTAGTGACTTGATCAATGCGTAATTTGTCTATCAAACATTTAAAGATATTTTTGACGCACATTTTGTGTAAAATAATTGCTTAATTTTTATGTGAATTTATTCATAGTTTTTCTACATAAGCTAAACGTTGTTATAAACTTACTCATATAGTCGTCAAATTACCTCTTAACTAAATACGCATATTATTTTATTATTTATTATTTTAATAATTTTTGTTGTAATATAAACCTGAATAGCTCGAGAACGACTCAATGGATCAAACTCGTTGATGGTTTATTAGTGGTCTTGGCCTAACGATGATCAACATTTTTTGCTTCTATAAGAAATGTATTTTCTATACTTAAAATGATATTAAAGAAAATGCGATAAGGACTCTTTTACCAAGAGGGCTTTTCTAAACTTGTTTTTTTTTTACGGGAGATCACATCTTCTACCGTCAAAAACTACAGAAATCAGCCATGGCTGGTCCCCATCGTCCTTCGTAATGTATTTCCATTGTTCTTATATATTGAAGTAATTGTTCACCCTGTCCCTAGTTGATTGTAACCAGCAACCTAAGAACTCTCGAATGCATAGTTTCAAGGATATTGTATGACTGTACTGTTATTTTTAATTTTGAAAAACTGATTTCAGTATTACATTCAGGGACGTCAAAAAGATAGCTATAATAAAAATTATGAAATTCCAATAACGCCTCCATATTTTGTCCAGCTTTCCCGATTTTCTGACCATTGCTCCTGACATAACGATGACGGCTGCCTTATTAATCCGCAACTATATGCACGTTTTTATTATGCAGAATAATACATAATGATTAACTTCTGCCATATGTTAAACTAATTAAGTAAAGTTTTGTTTCCATACTTTTTTACGAAGTTATTGTATATTTATAGAAATATGTCAATGAGATAAAATATTCCTAGTTTCAAAACTAAATTATATACACTTCCACTAGTAGAATCCATTTTGTTGCTTTTTAAATCGACCAACTAAACTTGTTTTGATTCAGTTTCGAAGTTTGGTCAGCTTTTCCGATATTTCGACCACTGTGTGTGGTATGTCGACGCTAATTTACCGAAGTTTTCTGTATTGGAATATTTAGGTATTTGACAGAACCAATCAAATCGAAACAAAAAAAATTTAACAAGATAATAAGTTAGTATTAGGGCTTTATGAATATGTTTTCTATTATTGGAATTGTAAAAACAATGGGCCGAACTGGGTTACAAAAATCATGTCGGCCAGTGGTCGGGGTTATTAAAATTTCTTGAAATATCCTGCATATCTAAGGAGCAGCTAATATATTGTTGTAAAGAGTGTGTTAAGTGTATTATTTGCATATTCTTTTTTCTCTTTGTTGTGCCCCTCGGTTTTAGTTCTACGATACAAACACAGTTAAACTGCTTTATCCATCGCATAAGGAACCGGCACAAAAATCGAACCCAGTGCACTAACTCGTAGTTATATTGTGACATGTTACTACGTTAGGTTCTTTGAACATTTTGAACGGCCGACATATAAATAAAACACACCAAACATCCACTTAAATAAACCATGTATCCTATTACGAATTCTAGATAAGTAAAGGCACAATTCACGGGTTTATCGCCGTCCCGATATCATTCACTCCATCTTACAACTTGTCAGGCTTTCATGAATCTAATTGAACACATCACTGGCACGAAATAGGTTCCCACCGCCCACTTGATTTAGGGTTTGCCCTATTAATTAATATACGTTGGCTCGCTCACTTAAAATATACTGAAGTGTAGTTCGTATATAAGTTGGCTACAAAATATGGCAGCATGTCAGAGTTTTTATATAAAAAGTGATTATTTGCTGCATTAAGTTGTTTCAGTTAGTTAAAGTATAGTACACGCTATTTTGATGTTTATATAATATATCTGCAGTATATGTATAAAAGTACACTTTTTAACTTAGTATTAGTATTTTCTTTTAATTCAATATTATCCTTATCACTATTGTAACCTATACGTTCTGTATTAAACGTGATAACCATGCGTTCCGTGAAAGTTTCGGTAAAATCAAAAAACATCAGTTGCGTTTTCTGCAAGTCACTGTAATATAATTCGAATTGATTACACATAACAAAAAACGTTGAGCACCKGCTTAGACAAACTKAATGATTACAAAAMTATGATTTGCTAACGATGGCGCATTCCACGGCGATCTGTCGAAATTACCTACTCTATAGACACAGCAATTATGATAACATTAAAATATTTTGACGATTTTACAATTTTACTTATTTATAATTCCGAAAACTCTTAAAAGCCGTCCGTCGAATTATGTTGGAGTTGAGTTTTCATGTTCTCCTAGATCTGCTTCTTTTCTTTGTTTCTACTCCTTTCACCTCAATAATTTGCTTAACGAGTGATCTCATAATATGTTCTATATTTTTTTARTAGGATTATACTAAAGAGCTCTCTAAACACCTACTTTCTAGTCTTGCCCATGCTTATTTTTTTGTTCAATTTTAAGCAAGAACCTCTTTTCATTGCTTCTTAATTTAGTATTCTGCTTCTGCATTGTCCAAGACTTACATTCACAGTCAACATAGGTTTCACTATTTCTTTTCACAATTTCTGCTTTAGTTTATCTTAGAATTTCCTTTTTACCAAATTAGCTGCTCCTTATATACCGGCGTACAATCCATTAGTTCTTGTTGGTTCTTCATTTATTTCGTATTTTAGCGTACTCTATTTGTTTATCATTACATCTCCAAAGTATGTAAATTTATCTACCTATTCTAGTATTTCCTTGTTTGTGAGCATATTATGTTTTCATCTTGCAGCCTAATTACAATTGTTTTTGTTTATTTTCCTGTTATTTCCTTGGGAATATTAATATTTTCTTGTAGCTGTCTCTCTGTCTTCTCCAAAGCAACCATAAGATAGTTGAACTTCAGCTTACAATATACTAATATATAGGGCTTTAGTTTGCCTTTACTTTGTTTAACAACTTCGCCCATCATTGCGTTAATGGGCTTTGGGTTGAGAATACATCCCTGTCCCAATCAGATTTTATTAGCCAAAGGTTTAGACTTTTTATTTCTTTCTTTTATACAGCTTTCCGTTTTTCTCTTAGACTTTGTATCCCATATCTTCTACTTTTTGCTTTATTAAAAACTTTTCGGTCTGTGAAACAGACATGCATCTTTCTTCCAGTTGAAATTGCTGTCTATGGTAGTGGCCTATAGCTGGTTTAGAGTATTAGCTAATATATTCCACTAACCAATGTTCTAAAATCCTGGCACATATTTTTACTGCAATATATACTATATGTCGTTGTTCCTCTAAAGTTTGAGCAATTCGCGCTTCTTCCTTTTTATGCATTGGCCTATCTGCTAATCCAAAGGTACTTTCTTTTCACTTTTGGTCCGATTCATAATATCTAGAAAGTCTGCGTTTTCTTTCAAATTCATGTACTTGACAATTTCTATCGTCACTTGATCACTCTGGTGTTTTGTCTATTTTCATTTTCTGCATTGGCTGTGTTAATTCTGGCTCCGTTATTATTTCTGTGTAACCATAGTCCTCCAGTAATGTACGCAGTTGTATCCTATTTTCTTTATTCTGTAAGGTTTCGTTTTTATCTTCCTGTAATAATTCAATAAGTATCCCCAATATATTTCCATTATGTGTCCTTCACTTGCAAAAACTGTTCGATTTTTATCCCTTACATTCTGTGGTGTATTTGTTTTTGGTTTTCTCATTAATTTAAAGGCACTGTTGAATACTTTGTCATCATTACCGTTTATCATTCTTTTAACATCTAACTTGTTGTTGTCTATTTGGTAACTAATTTCAGCGATTTATTTTCCTTTTATTGAATCCCGAGCAAACGAAATTTTGTGACTATACTTACCATTTCATCTAAAGCATGTGAATAGTTAGGGGGGATGTCAAAAATAAGCAATACACGCATGATACTGGTAGTTACTGAAATGTTCGTGACTTGAGAAATAAGGTCATTAATTATTAGTTAGGTTTTTACAAATAATTTCAGCTTTATTGTGCTGATGATCATTTTTCAGATCATAAGCGGATCGCGTTATTTATTGTGGTGCAAAAGAAAACAAAAATAAATGTTATGGCTCCACTGTTATTGTCAACGAGAGCGTTATTTTATTAAATTGAATTAGTTCTAAGAGCGATTTCTTCTTAACGTAAACTTTCAATTATTCATAGTCTTATTAAGAAGCTAACTTAGGTCGTCAAATCTTGCGTACTTACGCTAATAGCGTGTTAGAAATAGTAGTCCAATCTGTTGTTCATTACATTGTACGTTCCCAAATATACTGATTAATTTGTAGCTACTTTGAAGACATCTGAATAATAGTCTCCAGCTTGTCCCGCCTTACACTATTTCTGGAAAAAATTAAGTGATCTTTATTGCTTTTGGTTTCGTCTTGAACGGGTTTGTAGCGTATACGTTATACAGTAGTTTCGCATAGTACCCAATCCCGTTATAATTCGCACAAACCTGACAGCATGTCATGCTTTAGTAGATTGATTCAGTCACAGAATTATAGATTTCATATAGTAATTTTTGGAGGCACTGAGATCTTATTGAAGAAATCCTCCTTCTATACAACTTACGTTGTGGAATAAACAGAAGGAATCTGCATTTTACAAAATCTGACATCCATGCTGACAACCTGCCTTAACTATACTACCTGCGTTCGAGCATTGTTAGACTCTTTGTGCTCCCAACAATGAAATAATGTCCAAGCACACGTCCCGCATTATTCCGACCAACTAATGTTCATGCATGCGTGCACCCTAATCTTTTTAAACCGATTTGTAAAGGCAGGGCCACAAATTTTCTGTCGTGACCGTTAAAATAGGTTATTGCCAACGCGTTTGCTATGCACGGCTTAGCTGGAAGTTATATTGATACACGTCTATAAAGCTCGAATTTAACTGTCGGGGTATTGTGCTTTAATATGTGCGGTACCGCACGGGTCAGTTTAAGCATGTTCTATATTAAGGGTTCAAATGGGATTGTTGTGAGACATTTATGCTGATATAAGAATAGTAAAGGTTTGGAGACAGGAATGGACACAGTTTTTGAGCAAAAACACGAACATTTCGATTACCGCTTCTGACGAACTTGGAAAACGTTTGTCACCTTAGACTTCTTAGGTTTTGGAAATGTTTGAATAGTGCAATAGATTCGGAAGATACATGTTGAGGTTAGGGCGTCAAAACAAAAAAATAAAAATGCTGATTTGGTGATTTAAACTTTAATTAATTAAATCATATAATTTTATAACTTATATTTTTATACATTAAATTAACTTTAGTAAGGTGTGGGGGTTTTCTGTTGTCAATCTTTCAAAATGTTTAGCAACGATATCGCTATATCAAATACTTTCAATTGCTTTAGCTTTAGCCTTGATTTTAATACTTTTTTATTTGTATGTTAAATGTTTTAAGTTATTTTATACAATAAATGATGGAGTACTTTCATTTTAAAGTAAATATTATTAAATTAGGTCTTTAGAATAATAAAAGATAAGCCCTTACGAAAGGAAATTAATTTCTACGTTGTGCAATGGAAGAACAGTATATAGTATATAAGAGGTAGTTGACTGGTTTAGCAAGCCAACATATGTCTGAAAATGTATGGTCAGCTTTGACTAGGATCGAACCCGGGACCGTCCGAGTGACTCAAATGTGATTCGAATCCCAGTCAAAGTTGGCAATACTTTTTCAGATATATATTGGCTAACCCAATTAAATACCTCTCATAATCATTATAAATCCATTCAGGCTTTTATCAATACAGGGTTTCTCTTTAAGAAAGTTAGGTCACCCACGTTCAATAATAACATTGCATTACAGTTTGTAAATTCATTTATAGAATGGCATTTGAAGACGTTTATAAGAAATAAAATACAACACTTTATTATAAGGACAGAGTTACAAATGAAACTTCTTTTGCCTACTTTTTTAAGATTATGATGGTTATTTTTTAGAGAGTTGGTATGGTTTAGAAACTGATAATATTTGGGGTACGTTGTGCTATAGAGGGCTGCGGTATATTTCAATAACACATTCAAAGTGAAATAATAAAGTTATTGTCTACTTTCGATGTAACATTAAGTTTTACAAGGCCGGAAACTTTTTTTATTAGGTTTTATTAAATATTACAACTCCAACAATATTTTTTCTACACCTCTGATAGTATAGATGTCAAACGAGTCAAAGAATATGCATAAAGAATTTAAAGTGAAGATTAAAGTACATTCTAACAAAGTCTTTTCGAGTAGCGACCTAAAAAGCGTAAAAACTGAAACTGTATGTGGAAACATAAAGCTGACACAGAAGCTGTTTCGCCGTTGAACTGCATGTCCGCGGCACGAACATGCGGCTTTGTGAGCGACTACGGTGATCAAAGATCTCTAGGCGGGTACATGGGGCCTTATTGCTTATGAAAACGCAATTTCATGCTAGAACGAACACACGAATAATCCGTATCCTCCCGCAGCAGTGTACTGCCAGTGATACAAATTGCTTTTATTCACATACACTATTTGCATGATAATGGCGCACTGTTTTGTCGTATTAATATGCATTGGATTATGCTCAATCAAATGGCGATTATAGTGGCGGACTTTCCATGCAAATTTTTGGTAATGATCAACCATTGAGTAAAAACTGAGCTGCACGTTTCCTAATAGTATTCTGATTGTGCTCGCACTATGTCCAGAAGAACGCTAAGTATTTTGCATACTCTATTCAAAATGTATACCAAAGAAAATATTGTAGTTTTTATTTACTTAACATTCAGCTTGTCACAATGAGTCATGTACACTACATTAAAATTATACTTGCAGTGAGATATTGCGTTCGAACATAACCAAAACGTTACCCAGACAACTCTCCACAAATTACAATGGTTATTAGCTATTGTACTCATTAAAATAAAGAAAGAAATTAAATTATTGGATTTTGCAATCCATTTGATATTCCACAAGTCACACGTAGACATCTTGGACATTGGTTCAGTAACGTCTGGAGGTAGTAATCGCATTTCAACTCGAATACGAACTTGTAATTCTTCCAGTGTGTGTGGACGGTCTACTTATACTCTATTTTTTTAATGACCCTGGAGAAAAAAACAATAGAAGTCAAATCTGGCGATCGAGGTGGACATTCTACAATTCTATTGGCAAAAACGTCAACAAATACGTGACGTACCGCTACACCAAACTGTGCCATCTTACCAAATGTCTTCTCTTGGAATATCATTTTCCAGCTCATTCGGAAATATCACGGTTAGCGCAGGTACCAAATGATCTTTGAAAAATTCCGGAAAAAAGAAATGTCAATCTGGGAGTAGCGCAAGTTTCGATATTGGACTTGTGCTATTTTTTTATTTTTATAAATGAAGTGAGTACATTATGTAATATTAATCTTCTTATTACGGATAAGTCCGGCCACTTGTTCTGTCATTGCTGCCACTTGTTCTGTCATTGCTAACATTTTTAACTGTAACTACTAGTAAACACTTCAAAAGCATTTTATACTCAATTTTCAACAAAAAATACTTGATTTGGTCGTAATATAATAATTAAGTTACTACCTAAATAAAATTCAAATTTCTTTGCGTTACTCTTGATGGCAATAATACATTGCGGATTTATCTAATAAAATAAGTATCTTATATTTTTTATACGCACACGTATCCATGCCGCAAATTATTTAAAAAGTGGAGTATTTTGACATTATCCGGAGTGTACAGCCTAAATTTGATTGTATGTGCACACAATAATTCAAAAGATGTACATGATTATAATACAAGAAACTGGGTACAGTATGCATGTTCCGTCTTTGCGTTCATCCATTGCACATTCGTCTCGTGTGTACCAGGGAATTAAGTACTATAACAGTATTATCACGTTTAACAAAAGATGAGTAGATACATTTTATTTGGAAGAATAAAGATCTGTGATCCACATAATCTATAGTAATGTCAAACAAAGTACTAAAGAAATGTAAATTAAGCATCTACTAATAGAACCACGTTTTATGATTTGGAATTCGCACATATCAAATATTAATTAATTAATCGATGCGCTTTTTAGTTTCAACTTTTTGCATTAGAAGCTTTAGAAGTTTAAGTTAGGATTGAATAGGTAGCTAGTATAGATAAAAAAATTATCAAAACTTAGAATGAGGAAATAACCTGGTCGTGAAACAGTACCTAAAACTGTAATGAATTATTAAGCTGCTGGTTTAGTTAATTTTATTGAAACTTAAAAATACAAGTTATAAGCCCCAGCATTATGCGTCAGCTGGCCAAACAATTTTTACTCATACATCTAATTTTACTCTAATTTTTTATTGTTTTCAAGCTACAAAAAAATCCTTTCATGTATTATATTCATCTTGCTGGATGTCATTGATTTGCAAAATATGGCTCAATATTGCCAATAACGTATGTTGAAAATTTTTACAGAATTTACTCGACTATACTGAAATCTGCAGGGATTAGCAATTAAACGCAAAGTATAAATTATTACAAATGTAGGTAGGTATACCTTTATGATCAATTAATTATGGCAATGTAATTTATACTTCGATTGTTACTTCTGCGGCATTTTTATGTGACATAAGTAATTTATTATTTTAACTTTAATCATATATGCATAGTTTATGAGCTTAAAGCGCCTAATATCGTTATCTGAAACTGAATATGATCACTTCGATGATACTCCACTAACTTGGATATTAGCAAATTCTGTTATTTTAAATAGATCAAATTTGAGTACTTCTTTTTGCTCTTTGGCTAAAATAATGACCAAGGCTTAAATCGAAAATAATGCTTTTGAGTCGATTATATAAATGCTAGATAATAACCAGACACCGCAACACATATTACATTTCAATGTTTGACTACGATTTTGTACATATTATATATTATGAGTAGATACTGTGTAAAATTAGAATTAGATAGTTGCATAAAATTTTGCAAGACGTGCCTTGTTATGAACACATATACAGAATATACCATCTTTTATTTGTACAGAGCCTTTGGGTTTGTTTGATTATCACACTTAATATTTTAACCAAATTAAGCCTCATTTAAATAAACTGAGATATATTTAACCAGGTATTAATTCGTGCTTATATTACTACTGGATTTCTAAAACTTACGTTAAATAGACTTTCATAATTCTTAGTTCGGATAGATTTTTGCTCGAAATAACTAATATTTTTGAGTTTTTATTTTTCTGTATTAGTTTTGAAATTTGGAACTTATAGAAGATTAGAGCTACCGCTAAATACAAATATGTGACCGTTTCTGGGTATTCCACATAACAGAATCATGCATAGTTGAACAATCCCTATAAGAAAACATATTAGAAGAGCTGAACAAAGTAGAAATCGTATTATGACGCCTGACCAAAATAAGCTTGGAAATCGTTTGACAACGACTTAATGAATGTCATTTGCATAAGTCAAATATGAGTTCTGGATGAAAATTATGAAATACGCTTGTCTACAAATTTTACTTTATTAACAATTTCGTAAATACATACTTAATTAATGGGCTAAATGTAAAGGTGAGAAGGGGCCAGAGTTGGCAGTCCAGGTCCAGGAAGGGTCAGCTGCCCCCCTTGCCCCCCCATTCGGTACGCCCATGCATCTCGATACTCTACAGTTTATCCCTTCAAGGGCGTCACAAAATAAGTGTTAGTAAATGGTACGTCGAAGCAAACGCGGTTGCCATAATGTGAGAAAATCTGGCAAGAAATTAATGGAACTGGGGCAATTTGATATATTACCAGCGCGTGGGTTGTTTACGCTTTTGTATCGGACTTCCAGCAAAAATTTTGATTGCTTTATTCATGGAAACTCGTATTGAATACAAATTAACACATTCAAGCCTAGAACAAGTAAATTAGGGTTGCTTGCTGGTACGAATAAAAACATACACGAGTATACTTGCACATGACCTGATTGAGCTAACGTCATTTTTTTCTACCCGATAATACTTTGGAAACCTTGTACAGAAACAGATAGGTAAATTAAATGTCTGATTACAACCGAAAGAACTATGTACTTTAAAATGCATGTCTATGCTGTGCTGTCTACACCTCAACCAACTGCAGATAGTACTATTTCGCTGTCATTACAGCTCATCAGTGCAGTTTAGGTCTAGTGTAGACAACACGGCATAGAACTGGTTTTGCTTATATACCAAAGCAATGGTATGATGAAAGTAAGAATTTAGGATGGCAATGCCATCTGTCAGCATTACACTGACAAAGCCACCTACCTGCCTTAACGGGAACTACTTCCTAAAGGAAGTGACCTGTAACCTGACAAATTGGCATGCAACTGCATACTTCAATTTGACAGCAGGCCCTCACGGCACTTTTTGCTGACAGCTAGGTGGCTCTGTCATCATGTCAGTGTAATGCTGACAGATGGCATTGCCATCCTAAATTCTTACTTTTATGTACTTTAAAGTTTAAAATTGTTCATGCACACAAATAATGTACAGATATCTCCGTGTGTTTCCTTATCCTCTAAAGTTAAACTAATCCTTAATTCACTTCAACTGCTAGAGAGCTAGCTAAGACGACTAACGATGTCAACTTAATATCGATCGTACTGCATTATTAAACGGGAACGTAATACATTTTATCTTTAGGGCTTATTATAAGTTAAACAAATAGTTGTCAGAGAAAATGCATGATGGAACCTAGTGCGAACAGATACACCTGTTTCCAGATTGCACAGCTACTTTGCTTCAGGCCTCTGTGTAATATGTTCAAGTTATGTACAATACAGAACTACAAATTTATTTTCCAAGAATAGTAGAAATACTTCATTAGTTTATTTCAGGATAACATTATATCTATATATATATGCTTTATAATTGAAGTGTCAAGGTCTAAAGGTGACAGATTAATAATGTAACATTTAGCAATGGTATCGTTACTTTCTATCTCCGATGGTTTACGTAAATCCGTGGAACTTATTTAGAAATTGTTGAACCATTCTCGACAAGCCGACGGCTGCAATCAGTTACTCCTAACTAGTACTTCGCGACAAGCTGCATTAAAATGCGGGAAAGTGTAATAAATACCTATACTAAAATAACCATCCCTTCGTATTTCAGTTTAGCGTTTTTTTTTTGCGGTTACACACTTCCGTGATTAGTTATAAATGACCGAGGTATATATAACTTATAGAAATACTGTAATGTATCGTACCCAGGTCCGAAAAAAGTTATTTACCTAATCATTATAATGCATATTTAGAGCAATTTCAGAACAAAATTACATTTTCTCGATTGATATCCAACAACATTCAAGGTTCAAAACTGAATGGATCTGCGGGTACTAAAGTACCCCGCCATAACTGATATGGTTGGATGCAAAATAAACTCGGAATTATCTGTGACCATCGTCGATAAGTTCCAAAAGCTAGTCCGCAAATGTAACAGCTATTATAGCAATATATGATGTTTCGGTTTTTAAAGTCTTCTCAACACAGCTGTATTCCAAATTCAGACAACATGGCACAGATCTGGCTTTCCCTTATACACCCCAAGGTAGGAAATGTGTATACGAGTATAATAATTGTGGGCGACACTATGCCATCTGTTAACAATTAACCGCACCGCCCAACCGGCTCTGTGGGAAACCTGTAATGTGAACGGTAGCTCACCTTGTAAATGACGTTTAAAAACCTACAGTGCCTGCGGAGTGCAGTTCTCAGCGTAATAGCAATATTAGTCTATGCCATGATATCTGCATCAGAACAATCTGTGGACAGCTGTTTTAGCTTATAAACCTCCTCAACACAGATGTAATCCCAATGCAGACAACACGGCACAGATCTGGCTGTCCCTTATGTACGTCAAGTTAGGCGATGTTAGCAAAATAGTGAACATCAGTCAGGAAGAAATTACTGTATACTTTTATACAAACGCAATAATTCAAACTCCTACACCTAACTTAGATAGTAAATGGGCATGTTATGGTGATAAAACCCTATATCTATCCCAATTTAAAATGCGCTGTGCATTATGATAATGAGGGCGAATCGTGCAGACGATAGGACGTAGAACTGTTGTGAACAAAATAGGCAGCAACTAAGTTTTGTTTATACCAGAATAACCTGCAAATAAAAGACAAATTCAGAGAAAAGAAATACACATTTTGTATGTGTCACGAAGCGAATAAAGTGCGGGACTGTTGTAAGCAAAAAAGATAGCAACTAAGTTTTGTTTATACCAGAATAGCTTGCAAATAAAAAACAAAATCAAAGAAAAAATTCATCCCTTGTATGGATATGTCGCGAACCAACTCGCAAAAGCAAAATCCACGCATTTATGACAATTCATAACAGAAAACAACTTTTAAAAAGTGTCGCATTCATTTCATATTGATAATGGTACATACAAACGTATGAAACCAAACCGTCATTAAAACGAAAATTCCATAATTCTCATGCGTAAAGCGCCTGTGGCAATGAAAAATGAAAAAAAAACTGTTTCTGACACATGCCTTGCATTTACGTTTTTCAGAAAAGAAGAATATGGTTTCGAATATTCATTTCTATTTCACAATGGAACGTTTCTGAAATGTCTTATGTTTAGAGAGCTATTTTTAGTCTTGTGGATTCTTTATTTTTTACGATAATTTAGAATTTAGAATTTGAAGTACTTCAAAAAGTATTCGGACTTTGTGACCAAGTAAGTAACAGTTTCTTATTTTTCTTTGTGTTTGCTACAAGATGCTTGTCGACTAGCTTTATAGCTTAATTTGCAGTAAAAATAATCATCGCAGTCGCTTCAAAATTATTCCGCTCGCTTCATAACAAATACATTCGGCAAATGACTGTGGCGTTGACAAATGAGAACTGTCATGGGAGCTAACGAACGCGTCGGCTTAGCGAGGCTTCTCGCCTTGGATGATCGTTTCTGAACTTCCATTTTTCCCTGGAGAAATTATTCATCTAATAACTGCGCAAGGTAGTAAAGGCAAAAAGTTATAAGCTAATTTACGTAGCAAATTTCTATCGGAATTTTAAATATTTTAATCAAAACACAATAACCTGTCGCTCTATTTAACGTTTGCTACATGCGTGTGACAGCGAATTAAATAATACCACTGCTTACGGGAAGTTGTTCCAATTATTTTTTGACGTAACTAAAAACTAATAAAAAATTCAATTTTTGTCAATTATGTCATTTTCAACGAATCAAAACACTATTATAGTGGGAATTTTCACACGAGCAAATTGTCGCTGGAATAATTTAAGGTAGATTTTCAATGGCAACAAAAATTGTTGGCTTGACGTCTGTCGTCAAACTTTACTAAAAATGAGTGGAACAAGATTTAATACGTCTTCACTCGATGAAATCAATCAGAAGATCAATGAAAATATATGTAAAACACACTAAGGTGAGCAAAGTTATAATAATGAAACGGTCTTTCTGCTTGTTACGTCAAATCCTTCGAATACCACTCGAGAGTTCGATAAGTATGAAAATAATTCTCCAGCAATTCTCCAACGTGTTGCCCAGTATCCGTTGTCGAATTTCTATCAAATTATTTTCAATTTATTCTTATTCTCTTGTATTATTACTGCCCTTAATATATGGTGGCTACGGCGAGTTTTTTTTACTTACGAGTTATAAAGATAAATGGAATGTTGCTTTCCTACGGCTAATTATTTCGACATCCCTTGGAAGAGTTGCGATTATTACAATTCATGTTTTACACCTCAGATTTGTTATTTATTGCATTAATCCCACCACCTCTTGATAGTAGTGCTATTTTTCCTATATCAATGCTGGTTAAAGAAGTTTTATTAACATTCAAAGATAATATAGCTTCGAAAATATTTAGATAAGAAGTTTGTAATTTCTGCATATTATAATTATATTACATTTTACATTTCAGGCCTAAATCCATACATTTGGGTACCTTTGTATGTACATAGTGACTAATGTCAAGCGCACTTGCAAGAATAATTTAACAAAAAAATACTTGAACAAAATTATAACCTTGGTCAGAATGTGGGAGTTATGGTTTCATCAGTGGAAAAGAAGAAATGAGCAGTTGAGCGATAGTTATAACGACGTTTCGGCAGTAGATTTCTTCTGCCTTTATCATTTATCAAGCTGAGGGTTTATTTAATAAAAATACGTCATCCATTACATAAACATTGCAAGAAAAATGGTATTAATATCAAATATCAGAATGTTTATATGTTGATGGAAAATCGTGGAGTTTTGTGCTTTCTGGGAATGTATATGATGTATGCACTGACCGGGGCACTGACCTGCTCTAACCATTCTCATAGTGTATGATGACGATGACTCATAAAATTTTCTTTGCACCATTGAAGGATTTGCAACGACGATAAACCTTGAAAGAATGAAATGGCAAATCTAACAAACTTTGCAAATGCTACAATCATATATACCTGCACTCTGGTTCTGCTAGCTAGGACAGCGGTACGTTAGTTTTCAGTTACACTATTCGTATGCGCGTGTCGAGATGCGGTACAGAGAGCTCCGAATTGTAGAGTTCGGTATAGTTAGGTCATTTTGACACCATATCAGGAACAACCAACAGGACAATTATTAGTGTTAACCTTTGCGACATTGCAGATACATGCAAATATATAACATTAAAGCATGAAATCTCTTGGCGATTCATTAACATTGACGATTCGCGACCATTCAGGTCAAATACAAGGGCTGTTTACCCAACGGAATTGTATTAATTAGTTAATTAGTATGTACCTGAACATTCGATTGAAATCCGGCTATAGTTAGTACAAGGGACAAGAACATTTATAAGGTTTAAAATATGTGAATGCAATACGCAGGTTCTAGTTTACATTTTCCAACTCATGTTAGGTACGTTCAAAATACTACAAAATGTCAGTGTTCGAAACGTACCTTCGTCGCTTCTGTATTTGCTTAGTTCGGTAACTGCACAATGCGCTACCAATTGATCACAAGTTAGTCTCTGAACATTAATTATCAACATGCAAGGAGGCCATTCATTCATTACGTTAAACGACGCCTTTTCTCCGTACTCGGTGGTTAAATTATTAGTTGTTCTATTATTTTGGGTAAAACAAAGCACAGTTTAACATTCGCGTAACAAAAAATTCATTCAAATTCATTAAATTTACGACTCAACTTGTACAGCACATACCTTCATGCATGCACCGCGCATTTAGTGTATTATATATTATATACCATACTTGCAATTGCAAAAGGCATGTGTAAGTATAGTGAAACGCCACTTCTGATTTAAACAAACTTCAAAAACCTTAATGAAGACTTTTTCTTTATTATTTTATCGTGTTTCGATTGTGCTTATGAATATAACTATGACGAATTTTCAAAGAAACGATTAGGGCAAACTGGTCCACCGCGCAACGCCGGCTAACTGACTGACGGCGAATTGTCGTCGCAAACCCCAAAATTTAATTAAAAATTGTTTTATGAATCGTTTTGAGGTTTAAAGCTAATTCGGTATATGTGCTATCCTGTAAGTAATATCTGAAAATCACTAAACCTATAAATAAGGCGGCTAACTTACAAATAAACAGAACCGGCAGCAATTATCTAGAGCGGTGTCTAGGGTATTATTGACAAATTGCCGTTGTCCGTTTGCCGTCAACCAATGTAATAAACAGTGACCAACAATTTCTGTACTTAATACTCATTATAGTTATGGCATTGTAGGCAAAATTTTCACAAATTATTGCGGTTTCAATTTCCTTGGAAATATGTTAAGTATACTTACTATGTACACGAGATATATTTTTTTCAAGTACATGATGATAACATCGATTAATAATTGTGAGCCAACTGATATTTCCAATTTAACGGATAACTCCTGTTCTCGGMGGAAATATCAACCTAACACAGTTTCTTTGACATCTTGAATCAAATCAACAGCATATTGTGACTCCCTGGCGTTTACAGGGTACATATTACGTGGAACATACACCACACCAGTTCACTATAAGACTAGTACGACGCGATTACAACGTGGCTTTTCTGTTATTCTGGTTATCTGTAGTTTAACTCATGTTACACGTGCCGAAAACAAAGCACACAACCAGCTAAATGAAGGTTACGCCTGCCGCTCATTTAGCTCTTGATCAATTTTAATAGACCAACGCAGTCAGAAGAAAAGTAATGTATATTACAACTGTTATCGGTTGATTCAACAACAGATTGATCACTTCAAAGTTTATTATTCATTTTTTGAGTCATCCATTATTCCTGATACTGTTGAAAGGCTGTTGAAGTTGGCGGACAATTTCCACGCGACTTAAATCATTCGATTTAGTCGCTTTTGCAGCCTGTTTCTCCTTATTTTTATAAGATATACAATATATTGTTCAATGTTACGCTTGGCTAAAAGCAGTCGGACCGTATCATTCATTTTATCGAATTTCTCATAATCTTGAACTATAGACTAAACAGTTATAATTATAAACACAAAGGTGCTAGAGAAAATATATTCATTTTGCATCGCCACGGATTGCTAGTCTGGTTCGTCCCATTTTAATTACCCGGTTGAACTTTTATGTTTCTATTACTATTCTATTATATTATTATTATTGCTTAATGCTTACATTGCAGGATAATTTACCTTCATTGTATTATACATATTTATTCACTAATAAGGTTACGATTCCATCTTGAAAATCAATCAAACTAAAAGGAAAAAAATTTGCAAAAAAGGGTAGTTACCCCACAATTTCACTCGCTTGCCTATAACCTACTTCATATGTTAAGTCTTTCGAAAGTTATCGCGTCCACACACAGACCGACAGACACAGACAAGAAATTTTTTGCTCAATTTTTGTTTGTGGACATATTCGAGCATTTTAAAGCGATTGAGTAAATAAAAAATTTTGTAGATTGTATTATTTTTATTATTTATTTAAAGTGTGGCGTATTATGACATCTCAATAACAGCCTAGTTATAAATTTTTGTTGGTACTTTTTCGTATATTTCAGATTTATCCAAGTATAATCAGTACTGTATAATCTTCTTTATATTTTAAAGTAACGACTTCTTACTAAAACATTACCTATATTAGCGGAAAACTCCAATGGAAAATAATTACAGCATTCTAGAAGAAAGCCCATATACGCTTATTTTATTCGGATAAGCAGGTTACGTATCAACGCGTTGTCGGACTTTTTGATTTACTCATATTGTATGAGACTGCAATTGTAGTATACGCACTACGCATAAGTACATAAGATATTTTTATTATAATATGAAGAGCTGCTTGAAGAAGTTATTCAAATAGTTATTATTATTATAGGATTGCTGTAGTTAAGAGGCAAAGAACTCGTTCGCAGAGTTCTTCAAACTAATGGTGGATTTAAACTTTCATAGGCAATCCGTCGCCCCTTCAAAGGTCCTGAAAAATTAAATTCCATTTCTGTTTCGTTTCAGATTGGCGCCGGGGCTACAGCAGCCGGGCGGTCAACTTCCCCAGCAAATCGCGGCGTCCAGCGGCGGTACGCTGCAGGGGGCACAACAACAGCCGCTTGTGATGCCCGTGTTTCCCCTGCGACCAGCCACTACATCACACAATTCACACTACTCTCCATATTCCCCGTCCAGGTTTCACATAGATAAGAGGTGCCAGCATCGGTGCTCTTGGAAGTGCCTCAGTATTAGCCTCATTTTTCTGGCGGTCGCGCTAACCGCGATGTTGGCTTATTTTGCAAGTAAGTATTGCTGTTCTCAGCTACGGGTGTTGTTATTTTTTAAATTAATGGTCTTATGCATAAGTATAGAGTATTTTGTAGGTATTGGAGTGTTCAGGAGATCTAACCATAACCTTTAGTTAGAGCTATGAATGTACGATTTGTATTTTGTTGATAATCTGCAGGATGCCTATTTTACTCCTTAAATTTAATCAACTGAATTAAATAGAATCTTTAGTGGATCTTCTTTTATTTTGATGCCAAACTCAATTATGCATATATCTGGAATTGCAGTATTCCTAAACATGTATACAGTAATGTCTGTTTATAGCGAACCCGCTTTTAGCGATCTTTCGTTTATAGCGAACCAATCTAAAAAGTACCTAACCAAAGAAGCATTAAACCTGTTAGATTTTTCGCAAATAACTATTCCGTTTATAACAAACTTTCCGAAAAAACGAAACTTTATATAAACGTAAACGTTTTCGGTTATAACGAACTTGAACCGGAATTTTATCGAGCAAGCAGGGGATTCAACCAAATCTGCAGACGCGTCATGTCAGGTTGAGCACGAACGGACGCCGGCGAACGCTGCGCTGTGTTCTTTCAGGTTGCCAGTATGCGCATAGTRATACAAATTGTGAATATTTTATACGAAGCTGCGTGCAAAACAATATGTGTAAGTAAACAGGCAAAATTCAGTAGTGGAACTAAAAGAGCAATTAGAAGTCACTAATTTTTAAATTGTTCACAAAAAGACAAGTCTTCTTGATTTTTTAACTCMGKATGGTGCTGMGCCTGTGCGAGATATTATTTTCCATTATAATATCACCAAATAGTGAAAATAATTCGACAGAACTCCGAGAACTGTTGCCTAGTAATAGCCACAGGAGCCGTAGTGTGGGACACCGCTTGTGTGTAATGTGTTACACTGCTTGATGACTTAACAATTTAAAATAAAGCTCTGTATTTAGATGCTGAAGGTTTGCAATCATGCAATTTCAGAGAAAACAAATAGTAAAGCTTTTACTTTGAAGAATGGTAATTGTTTACTACAGCGTCCCATCGCCTATCAAGCAGGAATTTTTCGCACCTCTAGAAAATGACCTCCTGAACACGAATCTTAAAACCGTTTCTTGCGGTCACATCTAGTTCTTGAGAAATACGTGTTTTAAATTTGAACTACTTTGCGACACGGAAAGTTTTTCCCTATGCTGCACAGTGTTGCATACTGCACAATGTCTGGTTGTCCTACGCGAGTGTTTGTACCTACCTTTTTTTAACCGACCGATTTTAGACGCGTTTAGGCTACTTTTTGAGCGCTTGCATGACTTCAAAGATTTTTGCGAATGAATTTTTAAATAATATTCTTAAATGTATTCGAAATATGTATCATTAAAAATATATCTGATATTTAGCATTTGTCCTTTATTGCGAACCGTTTAAGTACTTTCGCTTTATTGGGTTGAAATATCCCTAATTAAACGAATTTTAAATAATAAACGAGCGTAATATTCAATTTCATATACACTGCATATCAAGGGACTGAGGTATCTGGGGGGTACGGCAGCGCCCCCGTTAAGTCGAGCAAGCGCACACCGTACCATATTTTTCTCGAAACGACTCAGGACTAGGACATCCCGCTTGTTGGGGATAAAGCTAGAAGCTCAAATTTTTAGTGACCGACGGGATATATTACACCCAGCTATATTTTCAAATGGCATACTATTTTACCTATAGTTTACGAACTATTGCCAGTCGAACCGATCACAAAAATTCTAAGGTACTTCTAGAAGACACACACACGTAGTGTATACACTAGTAGTGTGATGGCGTCGCCCACATCCAATTTTTGCAATTACGAATACTCATAAACTATAAAGAATTTAAGGCCTGAAAAAGAAACAAGTACAGTTTCGAAACGTTGCCATAAAATGCAATGTGTTATTGTATCCCACGCCCTCAGCAACAATTTTTAACGATTTCGAAACGGGAGAAAGTAATTTTATCAGCAGTACATGATGTGGAATACAGTAGTAGACTATTAAAGCTTTGATACAAATTATAAATTTAAATATCCATGTCATTTACATATTTAATTCTGAATAAAAACAGCAATAACTGTGTTAAATAATATTATTTACGAAGAACTGTTTGCCAACCTTTGTTACGTGTACTGGTTCGAAAATTGCTGATTTCTAACTTATTCTCCTTTCTTTGAAAACCAGTATCGAAATACACTATATCCATACACAACTAGTTTGATACATTACGCTTCACTCACTGGAATTTAAAACACATTAAACACCTGGTTCGCTTTTATTGGCTAGCTTCACACCCTTTTTGCCTGCGCGTTCACGTTCCCTTTTATACCCTCCAACGAACACTCCCAAATAGCTAGGTCACGCAGTATCCGTCCTTGCCATTTGTCGGCGTCGTTGCCTAATTCGCAGGCGTTGGCTTGTCCACATGGTTTATGTTTTGGATTCAAGACTGTAGCTTGGAAGTAACCCGACAAAGGAGAGCTGTGGGCAGCATAAAAAAGTGCAAAAATTAATTCGCAATAGGAATTGCAATTGCACAGCCGTGCCCAAGTACAATGGAATTTAATTTATCGTTATATCAGTTAAAGCTTGTGTTTTGCGATATTTTAGGAAAAATACTATGTTCTACATAATGTAATGTTTAGCTTCACAAATTTCTGCTCCATTTATTGTGAACACAAAAAAGTTAATAGACATATACGGCATTCACATAGATAGGAAATCGAAAAGATTAACTATTGAATGTTGCTGGTTAAAACCTTTTGTATAAATATTATTATAAGAGAGTTATTAGCATTCGGTAAAGAACTTGCTAGGTTTTTTTTGCTGTCTATAAAAGTAAAGTACGTAATTTTATGTAAACGAACATTATCAGGTAATTTTTCAAAAAGCCTATCTAAGAGAGCATACGCCCTAAACTGTACTAAATATAGTATATTAGGAAAAATGCTTTATGCTTTCTTTAAATATTTTCCACCAAAAGAACAGGGTCCATTATTAATTTAAATTTCGGCGCAATTTTCGCCACTCAGGAAAGATAAAAGAAAAAGTAGAGATTATCCCACTCTACGGTACGCACTGTGCTGACAGACACTGCATCAGCTTTTACGTCTGTAAAACGGATTTTGTAAATGCATTCCAGCAGTTCCTACTGGGAGGATTACTTCCGCTTTGCAGACGAAGCTGCCGAGCAAAAACTAATATAAGCAACTCGAAGGATAACGAGCTAAAGTGGACTGACAACGCAAGTGGGTTGCTCGTTTTTAGTCTTGAAGGCAATATTTTGATAGAGCTGCTGGGCATGCAGATGAACAATAGGCGTATTTGTTGCAAACATAAAACCGCAACCCCATTAGACTCTCGCTAAGTTAGGTATATTGTACAATTTAGTAAGGTATTTACTTACGCGTTTAAGATCTTTTACAAGATCACTTTAAAAATTGTTTGACAGAACAAGTAGCACCAATTTTTAGGAACCAGGAAAAGGACACGAAACACTATATAAACTAGAAAACTGCGTTATCGGGCTTTCTGGCCGTCGTCGGTTGGGTGCCATCCCTGACGTTTCACCGGTTCGAGTGACCGGCATCCTCAGAGGTCTGTAAGTGCTTCTGCTTGGTTTGACTTCTGTGGCAAACTAGTCAAACTGACAACGTGTTGCTTACTATGATCTCGCGCGCAAACCGTATTGATGCCGTGGTAATCCCTTATCAGTGTCTATTCGTTTCTTGACAATTTTGGTTTTAGCAAGTGCCGGTAGCCAGGCTTTGCTTAGCTTAAAAGTTTCCTCTTGCCGGTTAAAGTTGTCCTTGTGTTTTTCGATCTCTATGGCTTCCCGGACTAGTCGACAATGATACCCGGCGTGTCCTCGAACAGTCCGTTGCTGAGCGCAAGTTCAGCTACTGCAGATTTTTGAACATGTCCTAGTCGACAATTACTTTTATGTTCATTCAATCTTGTCTTGATCGATCATTTTAGTGGTCCCAATGTACACCTTTCCACATGCGCACAGGATCTTAGGGCCTGCTGTACTTTTTGTGTGGGCTTGAAGATTGTCTTTATACGATGTTTTTCTAAGAGTCTGCCAATCCGATCGGTCACCTGCGGTATATAAGGCAAGAAAGCCTTTCTTATCTCTGGAGGTGCTGAGCTTTCCGTTTCAGTATTTTTAAATCTAGGATTCATGGCACTTTTGATTTCCTCGGCGCTGTACCCATTGGCTCGAGCCTGTCAGTTTGACAGTTTGCCACAGAAGTCGAACCAAGCAGAAGCACTTACAGACCTCTGACTATGCCGGTCACTGGAACCGGTGAAACGTCAGGGATAACACCCAACCAACGACGGCCAGAAAGCCCGATAACGCAGTTTTCTACAAACCTTGACCGCGAAAGCCTAAACCAATACTATATAAACTACCTATCAAATCGATAAAACCTTAGCTTCAAGGCAAACTTCTAACCGGCATTGCTGATGAAAATAGGGATTTTTTTTAATTTCTGGTATTTGATTTTAAAGGATATAAAAGGTTCTTAAATGGGTCAATAATTATTCTACAAGCGCATCTGAAATATTTCATTTATCATTTATTACATTGTAAAACGTTATTAGGTAAAAATTATTATTAAAATGCATGTCTATGCTGTACTGTCTGCACCGCAACTAACTGCAGATAGATCTATTTCGCTATCATTATAGTTCATCAGTGCAGTTTAACTCTAATGCCGACAGCACGGCGTAAAACTGGTTTTGCCTATATACCAAAGGATTGGTATGATATAAGTAAGAATTTAGATGGCAA
Organism: Rhyzopertha dominica; assembly: GCA_025024175.1. Classification (NCBI taxonomy): domain Eukaryota; kingdom Metazoa; phylum Arthropoda; class Insecta; order Coleoptera; family Bostrichidae; genus Rhyzopertha; species Rhyzopertha dominica. Next base: position 25,880,959 of record QCXZ01000041.1, read on the forward strand.
TACCGTGCTGTCTGCACTAGACCTAAACTGCACTGATGAGCTATAATGATTTACAAGTCGGCTATGCCTGTTGCCACATTTAATTTCAATAGGACACACTGACAATTGAAATCAGTCGCTTATAAGCCGTAGTGTAGAAAAAAAGATAAATCCTTTTTTCTACATGCTACCAAATATGTCACGCTATTATGTGATGAACAAAACGGTTTCAAATTTTACAGAATATAAAAATCAATTGTATTAGCATGAATGTTTTATACGAAAACATCAGATAAATTACACAGTCTGGCAATTCCCGAGTCTCGGACGCCAACTAGATTGACCAACTAGAATACGGAATCAGCACTCCTGGCAAACAAATGGAACAAATGTGTATAAATTGCAATAATGCATGTTAAGAAAAACAAAATTTCGCTCAAAACCGAACCGATTAATCAATTTAATTGGCATTCTCAGCTCCTTTCTCTATGCAGGCTAGGTTGTTATACAAACGTGCTCTTTAGTTTTAAAAATCAACACTGTGCTGCACCTTCGTGTGCTTGACCAGCCAAATTGACACATTAAAGTCTTTGAGCGACTGTTACTAACAACATATTTGGTTTTCGTTTAGAATAAGAGCCGTTTGTCACTATACTTATTTAAGTACTGAAATAAGCTCTTAAAATTATCATACTGAAAATTAGATGCGCGCGCCGTTTCAATACAAGAAATAAGCGTAGGGCTTTGTTCTCAATTTGTAATTACAAATTCTTTTCGGTAAGTATTTCAACACGTGCGCGTGAGCCCTTTTGTAGTTCTAATCGTGATTTTCTCAAGGTAAAGCTAATCTAACCGTAATCTATTAAATTCCGTCTTTATACAATAGCAAATGCAACGTATAAGGTCTATTCTACTGCTAGAGAAAAGTAGACCTTAGATATAACCCACTTATAAACAATTACTTTTACTGTTGTTTGTGTTTGCGGTCACCCTGAATTACCACAATTTGGATTTAAAAGTAAAAAAATGCCTGTTGACTGAAAAAATTATTAAATGCATCAGCGTTGATACTAACAATGATATTGCAATATTCATGGCTTCTTAAATGTGCTGAAAGAACAGCTGCTAATAGAAGATCCAGCAGCATATAAAAATTTTCTACAAATGAGCAATGCTTAATTTGAAAAATTGTTTGAACTAGTCCATAACAAAATAGGGAAACAAGGTACACAATTCCGTGAAAGCATTCCTTCCGTTTCATTTACAAAAGCATGACAACTTATCACATTCGCGGGGTTGTCTAAAGTGTACTCACACCAATATACATATTTTAAGAGGCCTAAAACTGCATTTCACGTTGATGTATTAATTAGCTGGTAGTAGGAAGTCAGCTCTAAATAACAGATAGCCCGTATTCAAAAGTTTATTTCGCCGATATCAGTACAAAAGCTGCCCAATCTCATAACCCTGCTTATTACGTAGGTTCGAAAAGTGGGTTCTATGAACGTTCTGTTTATAAACGGTAAAACAGGTTAGTGCGCATCGATCTGCGCAGTTTTAACACGAAGTATGGAAATTCAGTACAAGAAAATAGAACGTGGGCTAATTTCTTATATTGAAACGGCGCGCGCATCCAGTTTCCGTATAGTAATTTTAAGAACTTATTTCAATACTTAAATAAGTATAGTGGCAAACGGCTCTAAGTTTCAAGTCACATGACATTTTCAAACTAATTGTAGATAGCCCATAAAAGGGTTTAGTATCTTTTAAAACAGTAACAAGAAAGATTGTATCAATTCGGGTCTCATTTTAAAACAACTTTTAATGATTATTGCTGAAAACGCCTAAATATTCAAAAAATCCAAAATACCAGCATTCTTGTAATCGTAAAACTTTAGATACCTACAGAACGAAAATTAATAACTATTACAACTAGTGCTATTAACTTATAACCAAGCTTAGAATAAATAGTTTGTAGTAGAATACAAACGCTTACTTCATAATAAATTAATAGCCTAAAGTGCTTAGAAGACATGCTTTGCGATGGATCCATAGATACGTTGAATGAATGAAAAATTTTGAATTTTCTAATCAAAACTAATTTTCTTTTATCCAAACTGATAATTCATACAGATTAAACAGTTTTCTGATGAACAGATTTCTGTACTGTTCTGATGTTGATAGCATAACACAAGCCTTTGTTTACATAAGTGCTGCATTTTTGCAGTAATGCGCCAATTGAGAGCAATTGCAATTGAGAGTTTGTTAAGGTAGTGTTTGTTTGAAATACATTGTCACTTGTTTGCTTTACTGGCGGATGGTTATCGTTTTGTTAAGACTGCTTGGGTATTCGTATTATACATCCAGGGCCGACCTATATTAACCGTACATTCTCTCACACAGTTACTTACCTGTAAGCGTAGATTATTAAACTCCATCAAACTTGGCTCCCGTGCTACCGCTTAGAGTTCTGCAGCAGTTATCTAAGACAGTTCATTCTGTTTACAGCAGTCAGCTCCATGAAGCCTAATATGGATTCAGCCAACTGCATATTAGTTCAGGACGTCAAGGATGTTACTCATGATCAAATAACGCAAGGATCAAGTTCGACACAGTTACCTACGGAAGGCAAGTATTGATAATCTAATTTCCAAACACGCGATATATGTATAAGAGTGTTATTACATTAAGTTTAGTGTTTAAAAATAGCTGACAAAAATAAGTGTTGCTTTACCAAGCACACAGCTTTGCACGCACTCACCCCTAATGACTTCTACTTTTATTATTTGCTTTTGATTTTAGTAATAATTAATTTAAGGTGTATCTCATTATGTTAAGCTTACTTCTGAAATAAGTATAATTGCAATATTACCTGAATGCCGCATTCATGCACGGTTATAAAAGTTTCTTTTACTCTAAAGAAACAAACTTTATGTTAGACTAGGCGTAATATGTTGATGAATAAACTAAATTCTAATAATATAACAACAAACAATAATAGAGTGCAAAAGCTGTGGCAAACAGTAAAATAAATGATTTTATTATACGAGGCATGTTTTTTAAGTACCGTTTTGGAATTAAAAAAAAGACGTGCAAAAATATCGCAATAATTTTATCTTACATGAAAGCCTGTACCTTAATCTACTTTTCTACATAATTTCCGTGAATATTGAGGCACTTGTCATAACGTGGCACCAGTTTTTGAATACCCTCCTCATAAAATTCTGCCGCCTGACTTGTTAACCACTGTATCACAAATGTTTCGACTTCGTTATCGTCTTGAAGACGCTGACCACCCAGGTGTTTCTTCAATGAGATCTTTCTGATGAGATCTTTGGTCCGATTAGCCACATGTGGACGGGCATTGTCATGCAGCAAAACGACGCAGATTGTTCAATGTCTTACAATAATACCCTGCATTGATTGTCTCATTACGAGACAGAAACTCCACTAGCAATACTCCTTTTCTGTCCCAAAAAACTGTGCACATGATTTTCCGGGCAGAAATTGTTTGCTTAAACTTCACTTTTTTGGGTGATGATGAATGTCGCCATTCCATGGATTGTTGTTTCGATTCTGGTGTGACGTAGGCCACCCATGTTTCGTCACCAGTAACAATTTGGTCTAAAAAATCTTCACCTTCATACTGGTACCGCTCAAGGAAAGTCAATGCACTGCCTAAACGTTGGGTTTTGTGCAAATCCGTCAACATTTTCGGAACCCAACGTGAACACAATTTCCAGTAATTCAAGTTCTCGGTCACAATGCGATACAAAACACTACGAGAATATTGAGGAAAGCAGTCGCACAATGATGAAATTGTAAAGCGTCTGTTTTCTCTCACCTTTTCGTTCACTTTCTGCACCAAATCTTCATTAACGACCGAAGGACGCCCACTCCGTTCTTCATCATGCACATTTGTGCGGCCATCTTTAAATGCTCTCACCCATTTCCTTACCATTCCATCACTCATAATGTTTTGTCCGTAAACTTCACAGATCTCACGATGAATATCGATCGGTTTTACGCCTTTAGCACTAAGAAATCGTATAACAGCCCGTACTTCACAATCGGCGAGACTCACGATTGTCGGAGGCATCTTAAACACTCAGTAAACAACGTATACAATGAAGAATCAAACTGTAATGGCGTCAGTGCGTAGACAAGAGATTTAGGTAACCAGCGCGCATGCGCGGAACGCCGACCGTAGCGCTGCGGCGGCGGAATCGCAAAACGGTACTTACTTAAAAAACATGCCTCGTATAGTCGTATACGTAGAACACTGGGAAACGCATACATCTGATTGAGTGCTTCCACTGGTCGATCGGTTAAAGCGTGTAATTTTTCGATTAATAGTTTTCATAACTAATTGTGATGCAAATGTACAAAATCACGATCAAAATGAAACTACCGGATTGTCGACTTTAGCTGATAAAGGTGTACCGAAGCAGGTGCTTTTGACGCACGAATGATGTGGATCCTCAATAAATAAATGCGCCTCAATGGATGACATGTATTTTCCAGTAGGATATCGATAAAACTTGTATCACCGAACCCCAAACTACATTAGAAATGATTGACAACAATAAAAAAGCTTGAGTAGTACTTAATGCAAATAAGTATCTATTCTGTAAAAAAAGTCGATCTCGCATTACTTGTAAAAAATCGGAATGCCAAAGATGTACATACTAGCGCATGTTACAAAGAGTAGTAGTTCCGCTAATCGTAGACCAAATCTTTTAAAATCACAGTTTATACTGAATACTTTATTAAATGTTGAAAACTAATCCATTTACTGCAAGTGGATCGACTGAATTATTTCTTTGAAAACTGAACGGCTCAAAATACTCACTTTATTATTTTCAAACAGTAGAGTGCTTTGTGCAAGGGACCATCTTCAGTACCGTAGTTAAACATAAATTAAGAAATTGAAAAAAATATTTTCCTCGAACATTTTCAATCTTGCTTGGAGTTACTGCAAGATCGATCTTAAATAAAATAAATATTTCTCTCTGAATAAATGAGTAACTTCATTTTGTGTTCTAATTAAGTACCTACTTTAACGAATGGGCAAGATTAAGGTACAAGCGCTCGACATGTGTTTATTGATATTACATATTTTGATAAGAAATGTCAAGATGTGTTGATTCAGTTAAATAAATGAACCTTGAAAATAAATGCAGAAAAATTTGGGCAACACTGAGCATTTGTTGAAGAACAAATACAAAATGTTTTTTATATGTACAAATTTGGTAATTATGTATGACTTGATATAATTTAGGAATAGTGGTTAAGAAAGCAGTGTTGCCGTATAAAAATTATTCCATTACGTCATAACTCAAATTTGATACATACGGTATCCGTTTTCTGATACAATAGAAACCACTACTTAGGAAACAAGTCGGCATGTTCAAGCTTTCAAAATAGAAAATAGACTGCATTTGATGTAATACATTTATTTCAAATTACAGACTTGCACTGTATATTTATCACAAACAAGGTAGGTGAGCGACTATGTCGTTAAAATGTCCGAGTACTAGTCGCTTTCTACCTACAGTCAAGATAAAGGCAACATTCAGCCTTCTCGCATAGTAATGAGCTTTTGGAATATATTTTCCTGCATTACAACTACGAATAACTCCACTATGGACAACGATCTTTGCTATCTGCTATGCTGCAAAAATGGCCCTATGAAAATAAAGGTTCCAAATATCATAGGTAGACAGTGGTAATTTACAAGGATACGATTTTTACATTTTTTGCTCTTTTTGAAGTGATACGCATATATCTAATGATGTGATAGGAGGATTTGACATAGGAATATTTAATATAAGCTTTCAGTGTGCCCAGAGTATTTCCAATACGGAACAGGTTAAGTGATTTTGAATTTATATTAGTTTGAGTTCAGCTAAATTCGTTGTTTAATATTCGATTTGACGAAATTTAACGTTGCTTAGAGCAGAAAAACAAATAAATTTGTGGTAATATATAAGCTTTTTAATTGTTATGTTACAATGTTTTCATCATATGGTAATTTTATACTTAAGACGATAAACTCATTGGTTGGTGTTCGTACTTTTATTACTTGAAATAAAAATCAAACCTAACATTTACCCAGTAAACAGGGAATTGTCACATTGGGCGGTTTCTCTTCTCTATTTTAAGCTTAAATCAACTCTGTATTTAAAATAAGCCACTCACATACCTCAATTTAAGGTGTTGTCATGGATACTTGATTGATTTTAGCGAACATCAACTTTAACGAAGAGAATAGAAACCGACCCCATTGTGTTTAACTTATTCAAACATTATACACTTAACAAGGAGCGTCACCTATCGTCAATTACTAAGAACTTAAATTCGCCGTCAAAAACAGCGACGCTACCGAATCACTATAATGCATTTGTACATGATTATAGGGACTCTATGAATTACTCCAAAAGCACGATAATTTTACTAAGATCCTGTTATTGTTGCCTCTAATTTTAACCGTAATATTTGAGTATACTTCAGCCAGGCAACTGACGGAGCTATGACGTGATCACCTTGTACTACAGAATGCTCATTTTTGCTGAAGTTCACACCACAACACTGGCTTATAAAAAGATATATAAGTGGTGGATATCAATTTAAAAAAGGCATCATGTCACGTATGAGTGACTTAGCTTAATATTTTGAAAGCATTTCGTGTGTAATAGAAGTGATCAAACCGAGCGAATACAACCCAGTTTCAAGAAACGGCTTCAAATTAAAATAAAAAAAAATCAGTCGCGGAGTAGATTCGATGTACGGAGAAGCAGGAGTTTGCTCCTGAATTCCTCCTCCCGTTATAATTTTAATTATAAACCTAAAAAGGAAAAACACCTGAGAACATAATATAATCTGTCAGAAAAAAAATTAAGTACTTTTAATGCTCCATCTATCCTCTATTCGTAAATAATTATATTGATATAGTATTACAATTCAATGAATTTGCACATAATTTGCGTTACTAATTTTTTTTATTGTCATTTCCAGAATCACTGCCTACGAGTACAGCAGAACATTCGAGTGCAACTACACAACACAGTTCCTTACAACCTCCACAACAACGTAGTCAGCTGAAACCTCCATGGTCACCGTTGCCTCTGCTGGAGACCCGACAGTTCAACACACTGCACTCGGCTACTATTCCACCCTACCAGTTTTGGAATTCCGAATTTAGAAACAAACAACCTGCTTTCATCAGGTTCAATTTTACTTTACCCTGGGGAGCAAATTTTGCAGTTTACGGAAGGAGGAACGTCGCTCCCAGTGTGACACAGTACGATTTTGTGGAATTCATCAAAGGAGGGAGGTTAGATCATAAGCTAAGAAAGAGGGAGGCAAGCGAGGAACAAAGGAAATTTGGGTAAGGACGACACTTAGATTGTAATTAGTAGTCTTTGTTAGAAAATGGACTCCATAATATATTATTGTAGTTTTCTTAAACTGTACTTGGAGCTTATTGGTGTAATGTAATGCTTTACCAAGCATTTCGTTTAATCTAAACATTCGCAAATTGACTTCCTCATTTTGCCACTATTCGATTGCAATTTAGTCATATAAATTCTTGAATTCTTTTTTTTTAGCTTCTATCCGAGAAGCCTTGTTTCCTATCGTAATTCTTCAATCCTTACATCAAAAATATAAATACTTAATATGTAGAATGATTGGTAACTTGTATTATAGCTCTACTTCAGTAACTGCTGTACACAGTTCAGTAACTTGTGTCGTCCAAACTACTTTTTTATGTATCAATTTCTCTGCTTCAAATGGGCACATATGGGAAAAGATGTTCCAGGGAAAACTGAGGTTGCTTGAGTAATTTACACTTTTTTGATAAATGATGACAAACTCTAGTTATGTTTTTTATAAGCGAATCTAAGTCATCCCTTAAAATTTGCTCACAGTTACCGAGCTATCTATCTATTGTTTGAGTTTGTGATATTCTTCATTTTCGTACTATTACACAATTTTGTTGTGATAAGTTACATATAATAATAATAATATACAGTAGCGCGCAAAAAACCGGAGTGAATTTTCTTTGAACGTCGATAACTCGTGAATGAAGTTACCAATTGACACCGGGTTTTTTACCGTTTGATTCTCATTTTCTTGTTGACATTTCCAATAAATATCGTTGAGATTGTTTCAGTATATGAAAAGTTATGGTATCACGTTTCAATGCATATCAAAATCTAACCGTGCAAAAAAAACGGACACTCAAATTTATAGTAAAACATAAAATTTATTTAAAGAACCACAAAATTAACATTTTATCTAACTGCTGCTTATGCAGCAAAAACAGCAAAAAAACCCCGTGTCAATTGGTAATTCCATTCACAAGTTTTCCGACGTTCAAAAAATTTCACTCAGTGTCCGATTTTTTGCACGCTACTGTATATGTATGGTGACAACTTTCTGCGATTTTTTAATCTCTCCTCCCCCTCTTTTAAGTCAAAATTTTTATTACTTTGTCGAAGTGTAATTTGCGACAATTACTTTTTTGTCAGTATTATGTCGTAAAGTATAATTGGGCTGAGCCAAGGTTGAAAAGCAAAAGTTGAGATATTTGCATTTAATGTTCATTTTGCTATAGAAAAATGTAAATGTTTAAAACGTTAGACATTTATCAAATCATAATAATTTACTATAATAACTGCATTCGCACAATCCTATTTGAGAACAGGGAGAGATAATCGTATAAACATATCCTATATTTATAATAATTATTTGTTAATCAAATAATTTAATATTTACGCAGAATAGTTCTGCGTTAATATGATAGATTATTATCATAAGATAACAATACATTTTTTATTTATTGTTTACTGCTACACACAAGTTATTTTATTTGTTTAATACTTTCAGGTACCTTGTAAAGGACAGATAAATCATTTTTGTAAGCCTGTCAGGTAACCCAATTCCACGTTTTTCTTTTTTTTTGCGGAATCCTTGGCAGCGTTTTTTAAACCTTTGGCTGCTTGAGCTTGCCGTATATGACGTTCGCGTATCTGGCTGTCCTTTTTTTGTGCAAAATTCTTTTTAAAGTCTGTACTTTTTTTTTACTTTGACATGACAAACTCTGATCTCTTCATATTTCTTTACCACATTATAAAATCTTTTGCGTCTGATATCCAGGGTTTTCAAACAAAACCCGTTACATATGGGTCTGTTTAGGAGTTAAAGAATGGTGCAATGCCTTATTTTGGGCGGTGTTTGGGTGTGCATTTCTGAAGAGAACTTTTTTACGTATAGTACAATGAATGCGCTCTGTAGGTCCCATCCATTAGGTTTCCTTCCGAAATTTCAATAATCACTGAAAACTGCACTCTTAGCTTCATCCGAAAAATTTTCTGTACACTCGTAAACGTAACGGCACCTGCTTCACTGATTTTCTATTATCTCTTATACCACTGCGAGAAATATGCTGTTCGATTTTTTATATTTCTTTTGTGTCTGAACTTTACGCAACCTTCTTCTAGACATTCTTCTAGAAAAATAAGGCTGAACACAAAATTAAAATAATAAACTCAAAAATATTGATGTAGTTTTGCTCCGATTTAAACTGATTTAAGCAACTTAATGCGAGAATTACAGTGTGGATGCCATCTAGTGGCAATACGGCATCATCAACTAGATAGCATGGTGTCATTCACACTGTAATTCTCACATACACATCGCCTACCTTGGCATATATAAGCGAAGCCAGATCTATGCCGTGTTGTCTGCGTTGGGACTATAGCTGTGCTGAGAAGGCTTTATAAGCCGAAACAGCTGTCCACAGATTGTCTTGACGCAGGAGACGTGGCACAGACGTAAATATTAAGCAACTTAACCGCTTACCACTGCGATCACCTTAGAACTCATATTTCTAAAACAAAACCAAAAATTTAATTAACTTCTTTCACCATTATAATACTCCAACTCCAAACTTTTAATGAAATAACGAGTAGGAAGCGCTTCTTGCTCATTACTAAGTAGACTTATGCTTCTAGTTTTCATGTAAGTACTTGATTCTGTAAATTGCAAAAGAGTTCATTTGAACCTCTTGGCTTCTGACCCCTAAATTAAAGTAGATATGTATGTATGTATAAATCATACACTGGATATGTAATTACTAACTTACAGAAGGATAAGGCAGTTATGTCAATGATTTACTACAACTACTACTAGAAAGTATCACAATGTACATAGTCATAATTAACGATACCCGTAGCTGTAATTTTACATTTTATTCGTCGATATTATCATAAAATAATGCAATCTGTTATCACTTCTAGGTATAACAAGAACATCGCTCACAAAACTGACGTGTTGGATACAATCTCCACAAGCTATGAAGGAACTCGAAAAATTCTAGCCGATTCTGAACTGAAGGGACCCTTTTATGTGCCACATAGCGTAGATCTTGCTAAATTACCTTCTCACTTCACGGACTTACCACATCCAACGGTTGACCTAGGGGTCCCTATCGATGAACACGTGATTTCGAAACGCGAAACGGAGATCGAATCGATGTTGGTTAACGTAAGCCTTCTGCAGTACCTTGACACCGGGAGATGGTTTTTGTCGGTGTACAACGATGAGCTGCAACCACACACAGTTTCCTTGATCATCTCTGAAGCCGAAGGTGTAAGCACTACCTGTCCGAATGACTGCTCTGGAAGGGGTTCCTGTTATCTTGGGAAATGTGACTGCATCGATGGATTTCAAGGCATCGATTGCTCTAAAAGTAAGTAGCTAGCTTTTAGGTAGCGGTTTAATTATAATATGCAGTAAGGCGTTTAGTATTACTGTAATAGTAGTGTTAAGTGATGTAAAAATTAGACGTGATGAAAGATTCTTAACAAATAAGGCGATGTCCAAATTATTTATACATTTTATTCTAAAAATGTGAAGAAATCTTGAAGAATTATAATACTGTAGATCGATTTGAGAAAATAATATAATATTTCCTCGGAGGATACAGTCCGCGGCCTTTAAAACTGCGTCTGCTTATATTGCTTAATAAAATGGACCTATATACATATAATTTTAAGCTGAGAAATGGCTGCACTGATCTTAAGGTGGTGTGCCCTGATATTTAGCCGACCTATGCACGGAGGGCAACGACTGCAAAGTGTATAGCAACAGTGTGAGAAATAACGGCAAATTCTTGGAAAAGTTGGTTACACTTAACGAAAGTTAGTTCCGTCCTTCTAATCTACGCTACAGTAAAGTCTCTGCATAAAACGTTGTTGAATCAATCAAGCAAGAAAATATTATTATAGTCAAGAAAGTTCCCTATTCAACTAGACGGATGTTCTTGTATACAGCATGGTGGCGTTTACATGATTGCAGCCTACAAAGGCGACTTTTAAACTTCCTAACACCTTTCTTATTATTTAGGCTTATTGTGTAATGATAGGCAAGTAGGCTGAAGAAAAGTTCATAGATTTATTCGGGTGTCATCAGCTTCATACAAAATAAACTAAAATACAATAATACAATGGTAAATATGGAAATAAAAACAGTTACATGGACAACTCCCCTTTAGCTTTCAATTTTGCTTCGAAATTAATTTTCTATAATAAGCAGCTTGTCAAGGCCCATTCTGCAACTATGTTCCTAATTAAATTACGTCATTCCAAAAGTGAATTAATGCATTATAGCGCTATGATAACAATATTTATAAGTATATCCCAGCAATGGTTGCGTACTAAAAGAGAAAGGGAGACAGAGAAAGCTCTGCAGTTCCGTTGAAGGCCGAAAGCTCAACTTCGTCTCTTGGTTAACGGACCTCTGACATGTCACTGGTCGGTGATAGATCCTATAAAAAAATATCATTTCCTCGGGTAGAGTGATCCAAACTGCAATTAATTGTCGTCTGCTGCAAATGAAATCACCTATAGATAGCACACCACCTAAAGGATAAGTAGGCTATAAAGTAAAATAAACGTTGTAGCATCAATACGAACTAGGATATATAAGCAAACAAAACATGAAGCAGATCACTCTTCATCAGTCATCACTTTCACCAAATGGTGTAGGTATTGCTAAAATTTCTTCCAGGATACTTCGATATCTGTTACCCACCAGTATCAAAATTACCCTGTTTATTATACATAGTAGTAAATTGGTTTGAAGGCTTCCGAGATTGTTGTCGATGACATGTTGTTTTCCGGGCTGCATCCCACTTTGCTTGTTTGATCTTGACGTTTCGACAGTCATGTCGATGTCTTCCTCAGAAGTAACTCTGAAACTTCTAAAACATGAGTGCCGAAACGTCAAGACCAAACAAGCAGCGTGAGAAGCAGCCCGGAAAGCAACATTTTAAAAGTAGTAAATTTCAAAAGCAATGTAGTAAGCCGCCATTTAAGTTTTTGACTTCATTCAGTGCGCCTCTTTGTTGGGATTAACTGCTACCATACATTTTTTAAGATTATTTCCTGCATGTTTTTCTATGCATCATTACATGTACATTTAAGTTCACATGCAACTTATGCTAGTATATAGAGAATCAATTCGAGTATTGACTTCATAATGACTGTAACATAGCAACTGATTACAATAAGTACAATAAGTTTATCATGGTTATATAGCAGTAAATTAGTTTACTCGGATGATTTGGTCCCTAGCATTCCAAATAATATACTTTTCTGGTTAAAAGTGATAGCAAGAACCCTGTCCGCGATCTAACGGAATCTCTGTATACAAACTGGACTGAAACTATGTCAGTTAGTTACCGCGGATTGCCAACTCATGTCTTATGCGTGTGGAAAAATAAAAATTAGGACAAAAAAGCTCGCAGCGTTATTTAGTATAGTCTCTGCACAATAGGCGGACTAAGATGTTAGTCACTTATGGTCTAGGGTAGGATTATGCCGATTGTATCAATGAAGCGCTCCGTAAACGCAATGAATAATTAAATTTCGTCTGCTGTTGTTAATCGAGAGCTTACGCTAGATCGCTGTAGCGACTATTGCTATCACTTTTACATTTTATGCACGACACGAATATGGACGGGCACTGTTGTGATTGTCAATTCTTTCGGTACCTATACTTAAAGAGTCAAAATAGGGACACAAAGTTCGGAGCAGTAGAATTTCAATGGATTGACCAGAGCAGACGTATAATTCTTAATTCTCCACCTTTCTTGTTGTAACTATCTATTTCATTAGTTTATTAAAATTTTGTACCAATAGTAAATTTGCAGAACTTCCCGAAATATTTTCAACCGTTTTGTTCACCGATGTAAGTGCTGCTTCTGTCTACTTCATCCCCTAAAAGTAGCGTTTAGAAATTAGAAAAGCTTTTAGCCCAAGTGCACCATCACTCTTTTTTTAGTTAAAATATCTAATCGGTATAACCACTGCAGCACCTCCTCAGACTTTGATCTAAAGAAAAGATATCACCTATAAAGGCAGATCATTTTTCTTCATACTGGTACCTTATATACAGAATGACCGAGAAAAATAAGAATAATTTTTTTTAGTTGAGTGCGTGCTGTGCAGTTTTCCTTAAAACCTACATTTGTCCTATTTTTTTTCTTGCTGCAGGCGTTTGTCCGGTACTTTGTTCTGGACATGGCCAATATGGTGGTGGCCTTTGTCATTGCGAAGAAGGTTGGAAGGGCCCCGAATGTGACGTACCCGAGAACGACTGCCGCGTAGCTGATTGTTCCGGCCATGGCCAGTGCATCAAGGGTTCGTGTCGTTGCAAATCAGGGTGGAAGGGAGAAGTTTGTGACGAAAAGGATTGTGAGGTAGGTATCATTGTAGTCTGAAGGCTTCCGTGGTTGTTGTCGATGACATGTTGTTTTCCGGGCTGATTCCCACGTTGGTTATTAGACCTTGACGTTTCGACAGTAGTAGCTCTGAAACTGAAGTGTCCTAGCCTGCTCGGGTATTTATACTCGTCCGGGTCACTGACGCGTGGGCGTTGTTATGCATGACCGGTTTCCAGATTCCAGGTAGGTCGATGCCCCGGTCTCGGTTGTAATTGTGCGGGTTCTTCTGGATTTCGATGGCTTCCTTGTACAGTCTCGGCCAGAATCTCGCTTCCCTCGACAGCATTTGTGCTTCCTCGAATATGATGATGTGGCCAGTCTCCATTCGATGTTCTGCTACAGCCGACCTATCACCTTGCTGGTCTCTGGTGTCCCTCATGTGCTCCTTGATTCTCGTGCTGATGTGCCTTCCGGTTTGGCCGATGTAAACCTTCCCACAGCTGCATGGGATGCTGTACACACCTTGTGTTTGTAGCTCCTCAGTCGTCGAACGATATTTCGGAAAGGCGTTAGCTATCTTTCTCGGGGCGGTGAAGATGGTGTTTATATGATGTCTTCTCAGCAGCCGTCCGATCTTATCTGTACATCCATTGACGTAGGGCAGGTATGCTGCAGCGATGTTCTCCTCTGGTTCCTTCCTCCGTGGTTGCTTGTTGATAGCCTTCTCAATCTGTGCCTTAGGATATCCGTTCTTCTGTAGTGCTCTGCGTAGATGTTCTAATTCCTCTTCTAGGTGGTCTGGTTCACTGACTAGCTTTGCCCGCTGTATCAGCGTGTTGATGACTCCTTGTTTTTGTGCGGGGTGGTGGTGTGAATCTACATGCAGGTAGCGATCCGTGTGGGTTGGCTTCCTATAGACCCGATGTCCTAGCGTGCCGTCTTGTTTCCTTGTTACCATCACATCCAGGAAGGGTAGGGCTCCATTTGTCTCCATCTCCATCGTGAATGGATGTACAGATAAGATCGGACGGCTGCTGAGAAGACACCGCCCCGAGAAAGATAGCTAAAGCCTTTCCGAAATATCGTTCGACGACTGAGGAGCTACAAACACAAGGTGTGTACAGCATCCCATGCAGCTGTGGGAAGGTTTACATCGGCCAAACCGGAAGGCACATCAGCACAAGAATCAAGGAGCACATGAGGGACACCAGAGACCGGCAAGGTGATAGGTCGGCTGTAGCAGAACATCGAATGGAGACTGGCCACATCATCAAATTCGAGGAAGCACAAATGCTGTCGAGGGAAGCGAGATTCCGGCCGAGACTGTACAATGAAGCCATCGAAATCCAAAAGACCCCGCACAATTACAACCGAGACCGGGGCATCGACCTACCTGGAATCTGAAAACCGGTCATGCGTAACAACGCCCACGCGTCAGTGACCCGGACGAGTATAAATACCCGAGCAGGCTAGGACACTTCAGTTTCAGAGCTACTTCTGAGGAACACACCGACATGAGTGTCGAAACGTCAAGGTCTAATAACCAACGTGGGAACCAGCCCGGAGAACAACATGTCAGGTATCATTGTAGTTTAGAAGAAGCGACGAAAACTGTTTAGTAATTGAAGTACTATTTTGTGTTCATCTTATTGTATACAAGTGGTTATAATTTATTGTCTAATACTTAGGGTCCTAATTTAACGATTGTCAGTTTACAATTAGGACCTTATTTTATTTATATGTATCTAACATTTAGGTAGATAGATAGATACTACAATTAGTAGTAAATAGAACTTTGCAAGGTACTCTCAATTAAAATGTTAATTTGTGCAGAAACCATTATTGGGGCTCAAATTAAATTTCGGTTTCGACTCCATAATCAAACACACTAAATTACTTCCACATCCAAGGGATGGGAAGTATTGTATCGCGAAAAAATTTTCAAAAATTTTTATTTGCTCAATCTCTTTAAAATGATCGAAAACGCAAAAAAACAATTTTTAAGCAAAAAAATTTCTTATTTTTTTTCGTTTTAGTATGTGATTAGTAGTATAACTGCGAGTATTATTCGCTCTTATAAATTTTCGATGCAGCAGACTGTTTAGAAGATATTAGCAAAAAAGCGTCACTTAAAGAAAACTGTTTTTCCTAAATATCTCCGAATATATTTAATATATTAAAAAATGAAAATACCTTCAGATAGGAAATAAAATTTCTCGCAAAAAGTGTCTTAGAAAATTTATCCAAAATTTTGATATTTTCGAAATATTTCCAAAAAACCTATTTTGGACCCGGCCCGCACGATTTTTTTTAATTTTGGTATTATATAGAAAATCAAATTTCTGATCAGAAAGAACTTGCAATTTTTTGGTAAGTTAATAATTTTCGAGTTATTTGGAAAAAACGATTTTAAAATTTATATATTTTTGCTAATATCACTGTCTTAGAAAAAATGCTCAAAACCTGATTACTAATTGTATAGTATAAGAAATAAAAACGTAAATGTCATTTTCACAATTGGATGTGGAAGTATTTTTTAACTGAATATATATCTCTTAAATTAGATAGGTAAGCAACTGATTGAGAATCACATGATCGAGAGCTGTGAATCAAATTGGGTTATATTAAGACTAAGTGTCACCCTAGTATTAAGCGGTTTTATTATTATTTTTCAAGGACCCAACATGTTCCGACCATGGTGCCTGCGTGCAGGGTCAGTGCTACTGTAAAGCTGGTTGGCAGGGTGCGAAATGCCACCTGATCGACGAACAGGTTCACAAATGCTTACCAAGCTGTTCCGATCATGGAGCTTACGATTTAGAAACTGGAAAATGCATCTGCAATAGGCATTGGACTGGGAAAGACTGTTCGCAGGGTAAGGAGCTACAATCTTTTTTTGAAAAACAACTGAAAGTATGCCAATACTCCATAGATTGATTTTAAGTAAGGCGTACAACGTTTGTTTGATCGAAAAGTATGCTAGTGACAAAGTAAAATGCATAATTCATGAATGTAAGAGCAAGATTATAAAATATACTATTTGCAACAAATAGTACATAATTGACAGTATTCGCAAGGATATCCCGGTTCACTTCACTCTAGTATATCTGATTACCCTAAATTGTAAAACGTATACTTAATTATAACCAGAGGACGCAGTATAATTCTTAATTTAACATCACTTTAACCTCATCGTATTTCTTCCTTAACTCTAGTGTTCCAAATGTGTTTAATACAGAATCTGTCCAAATTATTCAATCTGTACAATTACTCAAACTTCTGTTAAATTATACACCTTAATATAAGGTATTAAATCTTATTTTTAGCTTTGTGCAATCTGGACTGTGGTCTACATGGTAAATGCGACTCTGGCAAATGTCGCTGCGACCCTGGTTGGACGGGTCCTCGCTGTGAACAGCTGCCTTGCGACTCACGCTGTCAGGAACATGGCCAGTGCAGGAACGGTACATGTGTCTGCTCACAGGGATGGAACGGACGACATTGCACCCTCCGTGAGTATACTTAGTATTCCCGGTCTATTTCAATTTTTTTATGAGATACGGTAGCTGTCATTTTCCAGTATCAAGCGATAACCAGGACTAAGATTTAGTTAAATTTGGTGACATTCGACATTCTACAACGCAGCAATTATTAAATTAAATTAAAATAGTTTTAGCGTCAAAGACTGGACATTTATTCATGACAGTGCAGTTGTAGGAGAAAAGGACACACTCGTTATATAGCAATCACAGACTGCAGTCTAGAGCATTTACAAAAAAAACCCTGCTGTAACAAACCCTATAAGCATATTTCTTTTATTTTATTCATAATTACAAATCTATGAATATCCTGTATGCAGAATTCTGTTCTGGTAGGAAAGCTTTTAACTTTTCCTCGTTTGTACTACCACCAAAATGGCGGCCAGTTTCAAGGACATGAGAATCACTGGTGGATTTCATATCTTTGTCGCTACTGTATACGAAGTAAATGTCTATACTGTAGTAAAACTGTGTGCGTTTTCAAAAGCCAAGTTTTAACATCTGCCAAGGTTATGCAAACTTCGCGACAAACAAAGTATACAAGTTTACGCAATAACAGACTACCTCACGACACTTGTCCATTTTGTTTTGTCTTCTTTGGTAAGAGAGGATATGCAGGCCTGTGTTAATTGTCAAAGCTTTAGAGGTTAAGTTTGTGTCGAATAAGTTTTATTATTTYAGGTGCAATCAGCATCAATTCGTTCGTTTTGCTGCAACAAACAATTGATAATGTTCAAATGTCAATGGGGTCGTCCCACAATTTTTTTTTATTTTACATTTAAAATGTACATAAAAAATGAAGCACGGACATTTTTTTCGATTTTTTTAGGTTCTTTGCAGAGAAAAATAATGCGAAAGTATGGATTTTTCAATATCCGTTTCAAATGCCTCGATATATTCCGCCACGGAGATGACGTAAAAGGTTCGCAAGCTGACGAAAGCGAAAAACACCAATAATAGCCAGTACCCTGGCGGCATTGCAAGTAATATTTGTTTAAATTTTTTTTGAGCTGCGTCGCGTTGGCAATGTGGGCAAATTTTCGCGATACCGTGAGGAATGTACTCGTAAACTGGCATTGTGACATTGATACCTAGGTCAACTTAAGGCGTATTTGTGAAAATAACTTAAACCATCCTTCAGTCAGTTTAGTCTATAATGAACAGTTCAATATAAAAAGCGCATTCACTGGCCTTTTGCTGAAATATGAAAGCACTTTAACCATCGAACCTGCTTTAAAACTAATGTTTTTATTATGAGGAATTAAACGAAGCTTGAAGCTTGATAATGGTTAGTTTGTATACTTTCGTATGACAACGATATGATAAATTTTGAAACTGTCAGGACAATTTTTTGCCGTCGTTAGGAAGAAAACGGTAAAGTACCGCTGACAACATCGCACGTTCGTACGTGTTGCATGTGTCACATGTGTAACGAATAACCCTAACAACTCTAGCCATGCGTTTTTGTTTACATAGTTTGATCAAACTTTCAAGTTTCGTATTTGTCAGATTAAGTGGTGGAGCAAGATGTTATCGAAGTATTTGGGTAGTCTGTTGTTTTTTTAATGTCAGAATGGCTTACGTTAAGAAGTGTTTTGTTCCGTGTTGTAAGAATACTATTGCTGATGAACAGTTACAGGTTATTCCCATATTTACATTATAATATTGACGTTCTAGTATTTCTCTGGCTATTTATAAAACTGACAACAGTGCGCACCTAGTTACCTAGGGAACTGTAATAGTGCGCATGACGGAAATTAGGAACCTTTTGCGTAGTTGTTGGCCGATTTAAGAAAATGTTTCAAACAAGGTAATTTATCTACCGCCGTTTGTTAGGAGTTGAATTAATCTGAAAGCAAAATAGATGCGTGGCACTAATATTCATGATGTAAGCAATAAAAGGCATAGGTTAAAACTATCAAATTTTAATGTGCGGGACGACCCTATTATAAAATGTCAGTACGCTGATACTAAATCCTTTTTTGTTACCATTTTTGATGAGTTTTGTTTTTCTTTTGTATGTTTTACCGTTGAAACCCATAATCTGCCCCAGCTAGTTCTACCTAATTAAAACTTAAAATTCTCACATGGGTTTGTAAAAACTACTTTTATCTAGTCAGAACCCTGAGTGCAAAAACTGACATGGGTATTCCACAGCCGTCCACTAGAAATGGCTATATTATTACTGATTCCCATTTTTACTGGAAATTTCAATCAAAAGTAGATGGAGCACATTATTCATTTAATAATGAATAGTGGAGTTTTTTGGAAGTTATTAAATAATAATAAAACACTTGTTTAATCCTACTTCCAAACTTTTATTTTTGGCAAAGCCAAATGCCACCGAAGAAGGCCGCTTGGCGGTTGAAATGCTGGCATTTGGCTTTGCCAAAAATAAAAGTTTGGAAGTAGGATTAAACAAGTGTTTTATTATTACATTATTCATTTGTCAATACCGGTGTGGCGACCCTCATATAGACAACAGCAAGCTGTGGAACAGTGTCGGCCCCGTTCCTAGTTCCAGTTAAAACACGTAGGAGCTAGTCGGCTAGTATATGAACAATAAATTGAATAAATGCCACGCGGTTTTTTATTTGACCATGTGGTTAAGATTAAATACCAAAAAATGACCATCTAGCAATGAAATTAAGGAAGTAAAAACATTTTGAGTAAGCTATTGTATATAATAATATATGAGCATATGTGATATTTTATTAGGTTTTGCAGGCATAAGATAAAATGAAAAAAATATTGGCCTTATGCCTGCAAAACCCAATAACAAGGCCAATATTTTTTCAATTTATCTTATGCCTGCAAAATCTAATAAAATATCACATATGCTTATTTACAATAATTATTTAATAATTAATTACAATAATTATCTATCTAATTATCTTTCATAATAATAATATATAAATAAATTTTGCTTATTTAACATTTTTTAGATGTTTGAGACAAAACCTGTTTACACAAGTAGGTAATTCATTTAATCGAATTAAGCAAAATAATGAAATCTGTGCCACAGGGAACACGAGCTTTTACTGTCATTCTGCGTAAAAACTGCTTTTTAACAAATAAATGATTTAGAACTTTTTTGATCATGCGCTTTATTAGATCGAGCTAGTTTTTACAAAAGCTTATAGGAATTTTACGTTTTAACTAGGTCTACCCACTAACTACTTTTTACCGATTTCTGATTGAAACGATAACGTGTCTTTTATGCAACTATTTTGCTATTATTGCTATTACCATTGGCTTTAAAAAATATATATATTATCATTTTTTGTTGTAATTCCCGAAAGTTTTATTTATTCGTATTATTTATAACCTCTACATTGGTACTGTTTTTAATGTATATTGTATTTGATGCAGCGGGCTGTGAAAATGGATGCTCAGGACATGGTCAATGTACAATGGAAGATGGATCGTACTTGTGTGTTTGCATTCAAGGTTGGGCAGGATCCGACTGCAGCATTCCACTGGAGATGACATGTAATGATGACGTCGATAACGATCACGGTAATTACAGAAATATTTCAATACTTTCGAGTGTCTAAAACTACTTTAAACTATTACTGCAAACTATACACAACATGTCCAACTGTAATTGTTTTATTCGGTTTCCTGCACCTGCATGATATTACGCCTCTTATAGGTTTAGAACTGGAACAGAGCAACTCAGCTGTACACCCGCTAATACTGTTTTCAATTCACATGAGACGTAACTTACCTATAATTACAGACGGTATGACGGATTGCTCCGACAGCGAATGCTGTTCACACTCGAGTTGTGCGGACCACATCATGTGCCTGTCTAGCAACGACCCCGTCGAAGTTCTTCTTCGAAAGCAACCACCTTCCGTGACCGCTTCTTTCTACCAGCGCGTCAAATTTCTCATTGAAGAGAACTCCGTGCAGTCGTATGCCCACATGGATGAGTACACCGAGAGGTAAGTGAGATACCTCCATTCCGACATGTGTGGTAGTGCTTTGAAAGTATCCCCGAGTCGGGGCCACCGACCAGTGTTGTCAGATTGCCACAGGCCAATCTGGCAGCTATGGTGCGGACACGCGACGGACGTGCACGTGGAGTTCGTAAGCTGGGCCGCTACAGGCCCAGTCGCGCTTTGCTCGGGCACAGCACCGGCCCTAAAGAGCCGCGTCCCACCTTAAAGATCCTTTCCCCCCGGCAATGCAACGCCCTTCGTGGAAAACGTACTTTTGATCTAAGTATTTCGGCAGATACCTACGTGAAGCACGTTAACGAAACGATCTTGATCTTGTCTTGGAGTACGAACAAGCTGGTATTCCTATGATATGTTCATTGAATACGTGGCAAACAAGAATATATATTTTGGAAATCAGATTAGGCAGAATCATCCCGATATAATGAATGATACTTGCGCAACTTTATGGTCGCGCGAGATCGAATGGCGTTGTTTTGATGGGAACTCTCTGTGTATTGTCTAAAACCTTTGTGTGCGTCTACCTGCCTCCGAAATCCGAGTCTGTCGCTCAGAAAGACAAAAATGGCAATGCCAAAAATATATCATCGAGAAACCTATTAAATAAGCGACCCATCTTTAGCCCTTAGGTACGTATTGCGATGGTGGACACAAGTTGAGCAGCCAATGTTGTTTCATATTGTCATTCGCTTTTATAACCTAATGCGGGGTATATTGTCTTGCGTCCGTATGTCCTGTTTATGTTTGTTTGTCGCTAGTAGACCTTTGCTAACTTGTGTCTGTCATTGTCTGTAGCTAAAGAGAGTACATTGTATGTTGAATGTGTTTAAAGCGTGCAAATGAGGAAGCGTGCTAGGTTTTTTGTATGTCACGGCGAGTTTCGGAAGAACCACGAAACTCGTCGGGCCCAATTGCTTTTTGTAGTACATGCGTCCCCCACGCGCTATGTGCGGCAGCACTGGCGTGGGCGGCGGAGTATTGCGGTGTGATTAGTAATTGTCCTGTCTTCTGTGTCCCCTATGTCGCTGCTGCAACCTTGTAGCGAGTTCTGGAATTCCTTTACACCTCGGTAAGTGGCAGCATCTCCCCATGTACTCTGTCTGTCTGTTTGTCTGTCCGTGTGCTGCCTTGTAGCCTGCGATCCTGTGCGTCACTATGTGTCCTTTTTGTTTGTACAGTCAGCTTTATAAATGAACCAGGAATCTAAGATGCTGAGATCTGTCCCTCTCTAGGCTATTGGCAAATACTTGGCGGAAATAGATAGACCTTTATTTGCCACAGAAATTATAACCTTCTACTTTTGTATATACTTAAAACATAGTTTTACCTATGAGCGAGCAGTAAATAAACATTTCTGCGTTTCTTATATCTTTCAGTTCTTGGCAGTATCCTTTTTAAACAGTTTGCCATTTAAAGTATTTTCTTGCCATCAGTCGTAAATTCCTGGTTCATATAGCCGCCCTGCTTTTCACAAGAACAAGATTCCTGTGAAAGGACGGCCAGTGTTATTATTTGCAATGAATGTTTATCCGCCTGTTTTTCAGTCTGCGATGTTTCGTTTCATATTAAATGGAGCGAATATGAATCTAATTTCATCTATACTCTCCCTCCGCTACATCACCATATACATCACATGATCAGCGGTTTAGAAACTGCAACGGTTGCTGGTCAACGAAATTACTTTCGAATTAAATTAGTTCCGCCTCCGTCTGCTGCATTGCGACACAGGCAAATTTTGGGGTAGTGCAAATAATTGACGACCGTTGCCGTTACCTGCAGGATGTGTCAGCACACTAGCGTATAAGTTAAATTTAGGATCAACAAATTCTCTTCATTTAACTAATTATTTTTATGCATTATGTAACGGGTGTTCATAAAAAACGGGTCAAGCGCGTGATTACAAATGTCAAATGAGCTCCGTTTACAATTTACATTGATGTTGCTTTTATCCATAGATATTTCGCAAATTGTAACCGTTTTCACTGAATCAACGGTGCCCGTATTAGTCTTAGGGAACACTAATAGGGTGTTTATTTTCACCAAATGTCAAACGTCAAGTGTGCCTCAATTTATACAAACAATGACAGGCACTACGTTCGCGTTAGAAAGAGAAAACCGTGGCGTGCTTGACCATTTCCTTTTATGAACCCACGCTATAAGAACTATCCGTATATTCATGCTGGCGCGCAAATTTAGTTAATTTTTAAATTGGTTGGTACTGAAGATAATGCTTGTTTAGAACCATCATTTTAAATATATTTATTTCCTAAAGTTCAATTTTGTATTTTTTCGAGAAACTTGATTTGCTGCAAAACTGTGCTGACGCAATCTGCATCCTATTTAACGCTGTATCAATGTGCTACATATACGACATCCAACGAAACAACATTGTACACTTAGCCATTTCACTTATGAAATGGACATAAATGACGGCTCGGCCGATTTCCTTCCTTTGTCTACGTGTCATTCGTCAAACATACCCCTACCTCTGTTATACCTGTCCTTAACCTCACCCCACACCACTACCAAATACCGTGCCCTATGCATCGTTGCATTTTGACCACCACACAATGTGTATTCTGCTGAGCGGTTACATGAATTATTTGGGTGCTCCGAAACTTTGAAGGATATTGAAAAAAATTGTAGAATCGTGTTTGCTGTTTATTTATAAAAAGCTACCACACGGCTAAATGCCGCCGTTTTTTCTACTGTACGTAGATATGTAATAGTGCATCATTCAAGTTGGGCAGCGGATTTGAAAACTACCGGTACGGCACGGCTGAAAATTTCAGTATATAGTCCATGCATTTCTGTAAAAAAATTTGACAAAAGTCTTAAATAATTTTAACAAGAGGATTACTTGGGGAGATACCTAATTTGGTGATTTACGATAAAGGACCACTCGCTTTTCCTATAGGGATTAGTCGTTGAAGAGTTCTCCTTACCCGCTTCGGTCATCATAAAACACCAGATGGGGTATCTCCCCAAGTAATCCTATTGTTAAAATTATTTTAGACTTTAGTCTAATTTTCTTACAGAAATGCATGTCTTCTGTGCTCTTCCTAATGAAATAAATATTTTCAACCCAGTATATGTTCCGGTTATACTAGAAGTAGACAATAACTTTTTTATATTAAATGAAACATATTGTACAGCGCATAACATTTAAATTTGACGTTGGTTTTACCTTAAGTGTGTAAGAAACGTTGTGCCTCTATTGTGTTTTTTTAATATATCTATAGGTATTTTTCGTAATATTTAACTGTTTTGTTGGATTTCGAAAATCAATACTTCCACAGTTGTGCAAGATACCAATTTGCGGTTTACACTGTGCTTTATTAAAATGAGGTTGCGAATATACCTTTTTTACTAGAAACATTTTCCAAATCTATTTCCGAAAATGTCAGTTGTGACAAACTCTCTTTTTAATAAAATCACGCAAAATAGACTCCCGAGACGCTATAGTTTTAAAGCAAGAGTAACAACTGCAATATCGATATCTTGTGCGGTTGTAAAGATATCATTGCTTCCTGAAAACACTGCGATATTCAAATTAGAGGAAGAATCTCATACATTTCATATGATGTATTAGTTCTTATATTAGTCTTTATCTTTATACTAAGTCGCATCAAGCAGCAAAATAATATATAGGGTGTTCTATTTGAAATAACCAAGTATGTATGTGTATATTCCCTATATTAACCGGAAATTATGCATTCAATATTATTGTTAGAACAAACACGAAACGTGCTTGTTTAATATTTCAGCCATACCATTTTAGTACTTTTCAAATTCTGTTTATTAAAGCCTACAACAAATGTAACGCTGGACCTTAATTTCACGCCTAACGTATACTATGCGTAAAAATAAATGTTTCCTACTGGAACCTGTTCGTATGCTTACAGTTAGGATATTATTTATGATAAATATGAATTAAATACCTGCTATAGGCAACAAGATTTAGTGTAAGGTTTCCAAAAACTTGTTTTTCAAATTTGATTGTATTCAACATCAAGATTTATGTTTCCAACTATGTCTAATTACCACAGGTATTTTTTGTTTTTATATATAAATCATTGAACTATAACTCTTTCTTGTCGCAACTGGGTTTAGTTAAATTATATTTTGTCATTAAATAATAAATTTTGAATGCAATTTCACACTCTGAACCAACGCTTATCGTATTTTTTAATGTTGTTTTTTAATATCATTGGCAATTTGTTACATAGCAGTATTATATGAGTTCTTGTGCTGCCTCTACATTCAGTTCAAGCACACGGTGTAAGATTTACTTCCTTCGACGAAATGACCAAGATACGTACTATTTTATGATGTCTTCTATTTGGTAATTTTTGCCTTCTCGAAAATATTCTGCTACTGCTAATGAACATAATGGTTATATAACAAATTAGAATATAATGGCATGGATGTTTTTGAGAAAAAAAAACGTTTATTACAAATATGTAAGACTCTGAATCAACATGACAGTGTCATTTTATTGCTATTTTTACACAAATGTTCTGAAGATATTTGAGGCCTTGTGTGAAAAAAGCTTGCTTAATGTTTTCCCGTCATGTTCGATAGCTCTGTTTTTACTCAGGTGAGAATTAAATAGCTGAGCTGCATAGTGAATGGATATATATACATATAATTCTATTATAACAGTAATAAGTGGTATATTTCTTTAGGAGCTCTTTCTTGACAGTAATTAACCACAAGTGATTTGACAAGGACTATTACTTCTACTTATGTATGATCAAAGTTTCAAGTTCTTTAAAGCATGGTTTTGAATAACCTATAGAACTTTAAAACGCCTGTCAGGCACTTACATTATCTTTAATGACTACTTAAATCTATCTATAGAAATCTATTTATTTGAAGATGTTGATGAACAAGCTATATTAGACGCCTTTTAACAAGAGCTATTTATTACAAATATATATTAAAAAAAACTTAAAAGGTACTTTTGAAGTTCCTAGGTTTAGATCAATTTCACAATACTTGGTTAACAAGAAAAACATCTAATAGAGTTACGTAAACATGAAAAACCAACGGAAAGCCAAATACAGCTAGTCAGGGAAAACATATAAAGTTGAGAAATGAAGCCAGAGGAAGCATATATAGCTAAAACAAGCATACTACCTACTACTAGTAACCGATATAGTTTGTTTAACTATATAGCTTTAACAGTCAAAAGGCATTGTCGTAATCCGTCTCCTCTTTCAGCAACTGCGTTTGGGAGCTTGCACCAAGGTAGTTTCGATAGTTCGCTCCTTTTGAGTAACCTAAATCATTTCCACATCAAGTTATTAATTGTGTTTTGTATCAGCCTTTAACTGAATGTACAGGTATATGAAAAGCACCATGCAGTTAAGTATTTTCAGACATGTTCTAGTAGGAGACATATCAGTACGGTTATAATATGCACGGGCGAAACTGAAATGAATGGCCAATTGATTATATATAGTTGCGCTGTACAATTTAAACATTTCACTAGTGATAGTTAATTTGTTATAAAACAAACCTCATATTGTACGTACAGATTTCTTGAACATACATATAGATAGCTTAACTGAAAGCAGGTAAGTAAGCTTTTGAGGTAGCCTAGTTAATTGCAGTGCACTAAAATAATTCACTGTAATCGCCGCCAGCGAACGTTAATAGGTGCTGCGATCTAATTCTGCGAAATTCGCAAAATAGTAATAGTTATAAGAGCGTATTGCGGAGTCATATCTTTATTCTTTTTTTACTTATTTTACTTAGCGTTGTTCCAATTTACAATGGAGGATACGAGCCAGTAATGTACAGGGTGTCCCATTTCCGTTCTAATTGTAGGGTATCTCGGTAACTATTAATGCTAGAGGGTTGTGACTGTATTACTTTTTATTTCTGAGTTCAGCTGTACCGTCCCGATTTTTGTATCGTCTTTTGTTTTAAAGCCATATCCAACTTTTAGAAAATGTAACATTTCTCCAGCTCTCAATTTCTCGCTTGGGTATGTAGATATAAAAATACTGTAGACATTGTTTTTAGATATTTTTATTTAGAATCCAGTGGCGTACCCCGTAATTTTTTAGGTCACATTTTTTATATATAACACAAACTTGCATTTTTAAATAGAAACCATAGTTGGCTTTGCTATGGTTGAAAGGGCGTATTTTTAATTAAAAAATGTTTAATTGTTAGGTTTATTTTTACTAATTTTGGAATTATTCGATATTTTTAAAATAATTTAATCATATTTTACGTTTACATCCAGGAGGCTATGGTATAAGAAAATACACGATACAATTTATATTATTAAGTAAAAATTTTAATCCTTTAAAAGTAATATATGCATATTTGAATACATGTATAAAACTCCTAAGAGCGCTCATGCATTTTTTAATGCATAATCTAGGAGGCCATGTAACTAATGAAAATGATCGTTTATTTGGAGATAAGTACCTATGCATTGTTTATCATCAAATGTTTACATCCACTTTGACGAAAAACGTGAAATCTCATTAAATTATTCCAAAAATTAGAAAAGATAAACCTAACAATGTATACATTTTCTTAATAGCAAACAATAGTTCTTTTGAACCATAGCAAAGCCAACTATGGTTTCCATTTAAAAAATGCAAGTTTGTGTTATATTTAAAAAATGTGACCCCTTGAAAAATTCTGAGTACGCCACTGAATTCAGAATAAAAATATCTATAAAAATGTCTTTACTGTTTTTGTGTCTACATAGCCAATCGAGATATTGAGAACTGAAAAAATGTTACATTTTCCAAAAGTTGGCTATGGCTTTAAAACAAAAGATGATACAAAAATGGCGACGGTACAGCTGAATTCCGAACAAAAAAGTAATACAGTAATGTCGAAACCGCAACCCTCTAGCACTAATAGTTACCGAGATACCCTACAATTACAACGAAAATGGGACACCCTGTAGAGTATACTAACGTAAGTTCGTGTATGTATGCAGGTGGCAAATACCAAAGTTACTCAAAAGCAATTCGTTTACATTGTCGATCCGTCTTTCAATTGGTAAAATATTTACACTTCGATGTCTATTCCGAAGTAAATAAAAAATATTGTGAAAACTGAAAGCTTGATTATTAATTATGAATAATAAACTTTTTTCTTACATGTTGCTTCGTAGAAACCGTTATACATGTCCATTATCACAAAAAAAATTATTTATCCTGTGGAAAATCTTATGAAAGAAAGTTCCCACTCCAAGGTTGAAGAAAGTTTAACATTATCAAAATTGAGTCCTAACGAATAAACAGTAAGAGGTTTGTGTTAAAATGGACATGTTACTGTTTCTTTGTGAAAAGGTCTTTTACGAAGTAGCCAAATACGTCCATTCAATTTTCTGCAGTCACAAACCGTGATTAAAAATTTTAATTTCCAAAAATGTATCATATAATATTAATATAATAGATATATACCTAATGTACTCAGTTAAATATCTCTTTTTTATAAAATACCTATAAACGGCAAACAGAAGAATATCCATTTTATGTATCCATTGTGGAGCTTACACCTTTTAGGAGAGACGAAAACTGCATACTAATTACTCAAATCCAAGTTTAATAAAAGCTGGCAATTGGTAGTCATTAGATCAAGCTCTAAAATTATCGATAGGTGATTCTAGCTTAGATGGCCGTGGTCGTGACGATTTCTTCCTCGTTAACGGTTTGCCCACTACTGTGATAAGCATCTTCAGTGGCCATTCTTCGTGAATGTAGTTACATATACCTATGCGAAGACAGCTACACGGTGACAACTGCGTATGCAAACCAGTCACCTCTGAAGATGTACACCACAGCAGTGAGCGAAACGTCAGCGAAGAGGAAATCGTCACGACCACGAACAATTAACCCGGAGTCACCTACCACTACCTACTTTGACTCCGACAGCCTTAATCACTATAACGAAGGGTGGATAAATTTAATGTTAATAAATACAATTGTTCAACGTCCTGCGCCTCTGCAGAATGATTACGTAGTTAATTTGTTCTACTGTATTTCAGAATACAATTAACAGACCCTATAAAAATTATAGTGCTGTGGCATCGAAGATATTTCAACTCTTTTGCTTATAACCATATGGACCTTGTACATCTACAGCATGCAAGCCCAGCATTGAGCTTAAAGTCAACATACGAGTAGTATAATTTGAATACTATTTGATACTATTCTTTGCAGGCAGTGAATAACACTATTTTGCGAATTTTGCAGTTTCGCGTCATATTGCTAGTCTTATATAATACCCGAGTCTAATCGTGTCACCTAGTGGTGAGCTTTCCAGACGTTATGCCTGCACACAAAACTGCTGTTGCAAAAATGAGAATTGAAGTGAGCATGGTGAGCGCACCAAATTGATATAAGTTGTACATAAATAAAACATTTTTGCATCAAAGGCTTTTTTACATTTATAGCTTTATCACTTACGATCGATAATATTACGGCTGCATGGATGAAACATTGATATCGCCATGGTTTGTGGTAGTTCTGCCTGTAGCGTAAACGTCTTTTGTGTACTAAGTGACGTACACTGATGTGGCCAATAGATATGGCTTTTGCGACGAGAAGTATTTTTAATTCAATGCATGCGTATTAATAATATCAAGCAATATCAACGTCTTTATCATCGCTTATTTTGTGATTCCGAAAACCTAACTTTTTTTGAGTGAACTCTACAATGAAAAGATAAGGCTGCTGCTTACAGTGAAATATTACATTAAAAAATTAAATAATTCACTATTAGTTCCGTATGTTTCAATCAGAAATGTCTTTTCAAAAACTTCCGGTAGGTAAGGTAGGTGTACTACTTAACTCTTAGGATATTTGGTGCAGGCTAGTCTGTTACACTATGAATTTGATCAAAGGAGTGGAAGTTAGCATATGTTTGTAAATATTTTATCAATATTAGACTTTACAAAAAGACTACTGTGTATCAGCATCGTGTAGAAGGAATTTATACGTTAGATCAACTGTATTAGCTTATTGTAGCGATGATTCGCTTACCACCTTAACTGCAAGACAAAAAAGACAATGCCTACTTAACGCCCACCACGTTTACGCAGCATGCGTATTACCACAAACCTAAATGAAATCTTTCACAGAGAAGCTTTCAAATCTGGATGTGCACACTCTTGAGCAAACTCTACGTAGGGCTTGGTCCAAGAGTGTTGATGTCTCGGTGTGTTGTAAGATGTTACACACTATCTAACCGATATTTGTTGGCAGTCGAGTGGCGGTTATGCGAGGACAGGTGGTAACAACCCAAGGGCTAGGGATCGTCGGAATCAGGGTGTCCGTCGACAGAGAATCCAGGTTCGGATTCACATTGACTCGACAAGGAGGCTGGTAAGTTAAAGCAATTACAGCATTTTTCAATAACAGAGTTGTTATAACACTTCCAACTGATCCACAAAGCTATAGGCTTATAGCACTTCAAATATGTATTTTCCAAGTGTGTATTTCTACATATCGTAATGTACGTATTCGTTTTTTATTTAAATGAGATCGGGACATCAGGGTAAATTCTGCGAATGATAATTGATAAAACTGCGACTGAAAATAAACGACAGTTACGCGAGGTTTCAAACGGTATTTTAGACATTATTGATCAATTATAATCAACTAACGTTGCATAACGTGCAAGAATTTTCTTAGGAATGAAAATACATAATACAATTCGTTGATATAGTAGAGTGTCCCATAAGTTCGTGGCCACTTGCGACAAAAATGTTATCATTGCAACATAAAATTAAACAACAGTTATCCTTCAAAGTAAATGCCATTGCTGTCTACTGCTTTCTTTCGTCTTTGTGCCAATTGTTCGATTCCACGGCGATACCACTCAGGCCTGCGTCGAAAAAAGTGAGCCATCGGCCGAAACATGTAATAGTGGGGTGGCGCAAGGTCAGGGCTATATGCAAGATGAGGAAGAACTTCAATTATTCCGGGCAGCTCCGGTCGAGCAAATGAGTGCAGATATCGCGACGTTGCTGCTGAACCGGCGTCAATTCGTGTGGAACTTCTTGGCAGTGCCTGTTCACGAGCCCGATTTGTTGGACGTCGCGATCCATGGTGGACTTGGAAGGGCCGAGCTCTGCGAGTAGATACTGGTTTGTGGTTGCTGCTCCACCAGCTCGCGCAGTGCCTCATTGTTCACCGTCGATGGGCGGCCTGGCCTGGGCTGATCTGCAAGGCTGGTTTCGCCGTTATTGAAACGTTTGAACCAACGTTTGACCGCTGAGGTTTAGCTGACTATTCGCTCGCCTTCCACACCGCAAATTTCCGCCGCCTGCAGCCCTTGCACTCAGTCTTTTTTTTCCAACAGTGACGCCAGAAGCACGCGAATCGCAAATTCTTCGTGTTTCATTTGAGACCTTAAAAATATTTTTTTAAATCTCAATTACAAACACCAATAGATCATTTTAAAGACGTACAAAATAATATAAAACATTAATCGATTTGAGTTAAACGTCATAATAAAATTTATTTTTGATAATTTTAGCTTCAAGTTGCCACGAACTTATATGGTGCACCCGTAGCTTAACCTTCCAACAAGATGGTACCTATCACCTCGTTCCAAGTGTTTACATTTTGTACCAAACTAGGCCACGCCCAATTAGGTAGTTGCTTTATTTGCAACTTACGGACTTTAAGTTATCCTGGCAATAATACACGTAACATCTATATACAGTTGAGTCTCAAACTTTGGATTAAATATGGCAAGAGTTAGTGTACTAATCAAATTTTGCACCAAAGGTATTGCCTTTTGTGCAAAACCTTGTATGTATTTCCTAAAATACGATACCAACACAAGAAACTGCCTCATTTTGTGTAAATTACTGGCGATATGGAAGTCTTACGGCCTCTATTGTCTTTGGTTACAATTATGTCGTTGAAATACACTGGGGCGCAATCGTAAACTATGAGACCAAGGGCTAAATTTATTGCCCGTTGAAAAACCGTAGAGGCAGCCCAAGCGACAATCTATTATAATGATATAGACCGTTTAGTTATGAACGCGGTAGGTACGAGTATATAATACTTTTATCTTCAATCTCTCATGCGTATAGGGTAGTAACCAGCCTTCAAATCGAATGTCGTAAGTACGGAATTGGTTAGCCTGTCTGACAAGTCTTCGATCTGCGGTAAATGGTATCTGTCCTTTATTGTTACCACATTCAATTTTCTGTAATCAACTGCTGTCGTAATGTCACTTGTTTTCTTTCGGAGAATTAAATTAAATTGCGTTCCACAAGCCAAACACGCATTCTTTTTATTTCAAACGTTTTCGAATTTAAATTCATTACACACAAGCTGTTCCGTGAGTAAACCGTATGCTATCGGATGGAAATATAATACTATTACCCTCATGTACTTGTTTGGAGCTTCATACTTGAATCTTTTCGTTTACTGCTTCCAATTGAACAGTAAACTGATAAATATCAGGCTGCAGTAATACATTATCCTGGTTCGTTAGCTTGTAAATTTCTGGAGAAAACAAACCATCGAAAATAGTGCGCTGCCATAGATTTAAAAAGTCCGCACTCATAAGCGCCCTCGCTTTGGTAATCGGTTTACCTATTTATTAATAAATCTGTCGATTGTGTACTAGGCGGCACCGCAAAGAAATGAGCTCACAATCTCGTTATTATACCGTTTCGCCGCCGTTATCGTGCAATAACAATATTACAAGCATACGCGGTTATCCTGATTTTTATTACCCCTTTTTCAACAACTTACATTTTCATGGTATTACAGTTACTACCAAAATCTACATACATAGGTAATGCAGAAAATTGCCTACCTTTTTAGCGCATCTTTATAAAATTTCTCTTCCTAGCAGCCCTATACATTATAGTACACTGTATTAAGTTCAATTGTGGACGCTTTGTCATGCTTAAGACATTTAAATCACTCATTTTCCGTTTTACCTTATATTTACAAAATCTCAAAAAATTTTCTATAACATGTTCTTCGCAGACGACTTTCTTGTGTCCCAGTTGACCACACATATAATATTTTAGGGTTTTTGTTCACGAGAACTCGGGGAAGCTGCTGATTGGTGACGCAATTCCGGTTTGTAGGACACATTTTCACGTACTCGTTTCTTGTTGAAAACCAAAATTTTAAGTAACTGGTATTCACGCAATCTGATCCGCGGGTATCTAGCTCTAGGATGGAATTATTTGTTAACGGTGCTTGTTATGATTTTCACGATGACCTTAGCTAGTTAACTGCCTCAGTTCAACCCTCGGTAGTAAAACTCCACCACGATTTGGGTCTGCTCTCGTCGGACGTTCACCATCTCCTTCAACTTCATAAAGACATTCTACTGGGGCAAAAACGTTTCTTCCAGTTTCGCCTTCCACACTTTTCAGGAATGCTTCCTGTCTTCCTGATGGCAATACCACGACTTTGAGTTCTCTTTCAGTTCAGTTCCCATTCATGCTTTGTAGTCCCACAACTTTACCGGTAACTTCAATGTTATCGAACCACTCACTGCATTACGCTCATTTGCTCATCCAAATTACCACCAAAAGTCGGCACACCGTCAGTCTTGCTACCGTGTAGACGTATCTTTTCTTTTCGTTTTAGTAAACCAACATTCTAAATTGCTCTTATGCCAACTATATTATTACATAGACCAGAGGTAGATGCGATTTGATAAAGATGGTATGGATCGCCTTTTTTCACAGTGCGTATTGTTACCAATTCAGTATCTGTGAATACTATTCATACTGGTACGACACATGCAAATTAACACATAACATCTGTCCTTCCCGGTCTGGAGGACTGCTTTTATTTATTTTTTTAGTTTGTTTGATTTCTAAACACATAAGCTTGTTTTGTTTATCACCTTCATTTTATAAATTGCTAGCTTTCTACAAATACAAATATAGAAATACGGAACTTCTGTAAGATGCTATTGTTATAGCTATAAACTAAAAGCTTTTGTACGACCAGTGAGATATAGCCATTACATGTTGAGGTTCTTTTGCATCTTTAGTACGATTCAAGGAACCGCTGGTCATTTAAATCTATAAATAAGAACTATCCCGCCAAAAAAAACTAAGTCTTAGATTTCACGCTCTAACAAATATATAATAAACATTGACGCATAAACGAAATTTGTATTTTTGACACACGTTCTGGCGCCTTACTTGTACGTAGGGTAGTATAGGAGAAAAATGCAGAGTGTATACATAATTCTTCCAATTCCTTTTTGGATCCCCAAATCCTGCAGCAAACGTAGAACACTGAGAAGGGAAAGGAGAGCATCCCAACAATCCACCTGACCTGCACCAACACTTTAGCTGACAGTGTGATTATATTCAACGCAGGTGCCTAACTTTTAGTTTAACGGTGCTCAATAATTAGATACTTATTAGTACTTTGTTAGACACATAAGGTCAACGATCAAACGCACTTTGTTTTTCTCTTGTCGCACCCTATATCTATCTCTGTTACTATTCTTAGATGATATACAATTTCCTAATCGGTAGGCATTTTCCGTTTCAGTACACCCAATGGTTACAAGAACTGAGAAAACTTGTTTTTCACACTGGAATAGTGATTAATAAAATATATATTTCTGTTCACATAAATAAATTACCCATTTTGACGTTTCAATTTATGTCACAATAACCAAACGTTTTAATACAAAAAAGGAAATACACTACATCCATTAGGGTGATCAAAAATTATTTAAATTATATTATTACTGATTAATGTAAAAAGGTGATTCTTAACATTCAAGCAACACACGGTATACGGAAACAAAAGTATTTTTGTGCCTACCACTAGTTTTGCCAGTCTGCATTTATGTGATTAGCATATTCAAGATTTTCTTATCCATTTTATAGGCTTGCCAACTAAGAGCGCTACAAAGGAAAGTGAATCAACGTGCCAATCCAATTTTACTTATAATTCGATTGTTGCTTGTCTCGCATCTTGAATTGCTAATGAGACGTCTAGCAACATTACGTAACAGGACCGACAGGTTGAATAATGCCGAAACTTGATATAATAAAATCTTGAGCGAGATCTATATGTATTAGGCACTCTGTTATTTTTTTGGTTAATGTATTTTTCTATTAACGTTTCCAGTTCTAGCCGCTCTGATTTCCAATTGTGTGCAATTTTATCATTACTTCTTTTGTTCATAAATTTGCCATTTGTACACAAGAACAGATCCTCTTGGACGATAGTTACTTCCATCCAAAACAGATTTTTTGTTATTCTTTAAATAATTTTCTTCTGTACACGTTTTCTTTCCAGGTTCGCCGTTTCTAACTCCATGTGTCGGAAGCTATAAACGTTATCCAAACTTTAGACACACTATTCGATGCTTATTCAGATCTTCCTCTCTTCAACCTCATTTAATTGTGTTGCACTAATATAGATGTCACCAGTTATTGGTTTTAGTTACCGGAAGGTATCCTTCCTTTCTAATTTCTTCTCGCAAATCGTCGTCTGTTTCTTGGCACAATCATTTTATTGTTCTTTGTTCCGTAGAAATGTTGAAAATATATATAATTTATTTTCTCACGTCATACTCCTTTAGAAAGTTTTTTTTGGCAACCTTAATCCAGGAGTTGGATTGTCTGCCAATGGGTGTATTTGTGCTAGTACCGGATGTACATCGATGTGACCGTATAGACGTTCATTGTAAGCAGCGTTTAAACTACTACATATTTAGTAGAGACATCAATGTAGTTCTATCAAATTTGAAGTTAAAATTGCTTTGAGATTGTCGTGAAGGTGGATAGACGATAACGGATAGCCGTTGCGCGATTGGACTGAAAATATTTCGAAGGCAATAGCCATCTACGCTGTTCAGGTTGTACGGTCTTCAGATTTCGATGGCAAGTGGTGTAGAAGGGCACATGTTGATGTTCAGCTGTACCTGAGAGGGTGAAAGATCTGACTTGTTGCAGTGTTTGTATCCTGTAAGCCAAGTTTTAATAGATCTGCTGAGTTCACCGATGTAGACACCGCTGCATAAGTAAGGAATTCTGTAAATATATCTAGATCGTAGACGATTTCTTTTGTATCTCAGCGACGGAAATGTGCAAGTTCAGTTGTTTTAGACCGGGTTTCTATAAAAGATTCTGAATTCTTTGTGCCACCTTTTTGAAACTGCTGCCTAGCTACAATAGACACATTATACTGTAATGAAAGTTGCGGATCGAGTTATAGCCATTGTTGGTTTTATAAATATTTTCCAACAATTTACGGTTCTATTTTCCTTTAAAAGTAAAAGTAACAACAATAATCTGTTTGTACTAGAGGTGGGCATTTCGATTCATTTCAGTGAGTCAGTTCACTGCATCTGCTTCTTTGAACTGAGCTGACTCAGTGAGTCGGCTCAAAAGAGCTGCAAGATCCCTACGATTCGCGGTCATATGAATATCGTCACGGCTCTCTATCAGTCTCTATTTGATCTAGATCTCTCGTACCTAAAGTCTGGATTTACGTATTTTTTTTTGTTGGACAAGCCAAATTATCAAATTTAAAATTAAAACCCGAAGTAAACTTAATAACTCCCTCGTCTGTCCAGCAACAAAGTGGAAGAAATAATATTTTTAATTTGATATACTTTTGTGAATTGTAGAAGTGTGTTTTTGTAGTTGTTTGTATAATGATGTTTTATTTTTTGTTACATACTACCTTTGTTGCAAACCCATATATTTACGTTCGTTAAAACGTCGACTTTCAGTTATTAATTACCTGGCTCATGTCGTTTACATAGATTTTGTAACTATGTACCTGTGTTCAGTTGTCACGTTGTCAGCCAGCTCGGCAATTCAGTTCAGTTCGGCGCTGAGCCGGAAAGCTGCATCTACTGAAATAAGTGAGCTGCCTCAACAGCTCTTTTGAAAGAGTCGGCTCTTCGATGCAGCTCACTCCTGAGTTACACATCTCTAGCTTGTACAAAACTACGCAACCGTCAAAACCACCTTTTGTTGCGGTCGACGACTTTCAGGCATAGATTTATAAATCTTAACTATTTTCCGCAAATTCGAAATCTCTTGCATTCAATCTCAGTATTTTCACTTAGTCTAGATCATAACTGTGAATTTTACCATTACGACAGGCTAAAAATATATACTGCAGTCCATAACCTCACAATTACTATAGATAACCTAAAGGTTATACGAAACCATGTCACTTCACAGCTTTGAAATCTGAGCTTTCTACAATCTTAAAGGTTAATTATCCTACAAAGCATTACAGCATATGTTGAAAATAGACATTCGCGCGCGTTTTATTATATTAAAATATATCAAATAATTCGACAATCGACAGATGACAAGAATCTGCCAAAGCATAGTTGTGTTCACGTTCCTGAGAGGCGGAAAATTGATTTAATCAACAATTTCCATCGGCGCCTGGATGTATGAATCATTTATAGAAAACCCTGTATAAAGAGTAAAAAAGGACGACAGGACACAAATGTTATACACAGTAACTAAGTTGCAGAACATGGTTTGAATTTGAAAGCATTAAGTCACTAACATATCAATGACAACCTGCAAGAGCGAGGGACATGAGTGAGGCAAGTACCAGCTGCCAAGATATATATCTCCAGTTCGCTGATATATAATCTGCCAGCAATACACAGGCTGCATATTCATTAGTAGTCGTTAGCCTTGGAAGAACGTTCTTATGTGCAAGGCTTCGTACACTTTTTAGTAGCATCTTTGAACCAATAGTGGTACATGGACTACAAAGTGGATTGCGAATCCTGAACGTTGAAAAATTTCTTATCCACCTTCTTGGAACTACAACTTCAATTACCTGTTGTTCTAAGTTATGCCTGGCAGTTGATATTTTCATTGTTTTCGGGTGTCGAAGTAGTGCTTCAAAGACAGCATCAACTAACTCTGCGATGGCTCCAAGTACTGCTTGGCTGTCTCCGCTACAATTGCTTCTAACGATGTAGGTAAACGTCCCACCCATGAACATTTCTGGAACAACTTTTCCTAGTAAAGTTTACAACTGTCTCGAGAATAGTAAAGATTATGATTATGATTAAGACGGCGAATTTTTCTATATTTTTCGCTTGCGTAGGGTTGGACCGGACAAGAAATATGTACGCCAGTAAGTAATTAAATTTGGTACCGTCGTTAACAATTTCTACAATTGCTAATCGATTTTGTAATTCATAAAACCAAATTTTGGGAATAGCAGGCCAGAATTGTTTTTTCGTTGTCTGTTTCGGTAGCAATTATTGAGTTTGACTACGATGAACGGCTTGATTGGAGTCAAAAAAACAAATTTTTGCTTTCTCCCTATCCACGAAAACTTTAGCGCTTACCCCGTAGATTACCTACACCTACATATTATTCCAGAAAAATGTTTTTGCCTCATATCAGCTATGGAAGTAGGGCAAGTGAGTTAAGAGTATGGAGACATTTTCCTGAGTTAGGTGTATAGAACTACATAATAAAAGGAATTGGTATCATCCCAACTGACACAATAACAAATTTATTTATGTTAATGGTCACATCTACAGTACCATTAGTTGTCACCCTTCCAACATAGATGTATTGACAAAAGATCTATTATGTATGTAGCTGAAACTACAAACGCCAAATGTCAGGTTGATGCAATCTACACAGATTTTCAAAATGTTTTTGTAGTACTTATTGACAGACCATCTTACATAATATTTTTCCATCGCCTTCTTTTCTCCATTTTTAGTTGCGCAAGGCACAGTTCAGTTATAGTCAGTGCTCTGCTTCGTAGCTTAACGTCAGAACGCCAGTTTTTAATTATCCCGAGGTATGCTCCTCAAACCAATCCGTGCGATTACTTTTCTACATGTAGAACAAATTGCGACGAAGCAAACGGTGTAAGCAGAAAAAAACAGGAATAACAAACGGTTTATTATTATTTAAAGTTGCACAGCAGTCCTACTAGCGAATATGTAAGGCATGAATGCGATACCCAAGCCAATCCAAGCAACGATTCACTAACTAGAGTGTGGTATTATGTACCGTTACGGTGATAAAAAGCGGTCTACTAATATGACAGCTACAGTATAAAAAGCGGTGTGGTGATTACGATGCAACAATCGGTGATTTTTTGAGCTTTGGAAGGTGGTAACGTAGTTCGCTTTGTTCCTAGGGCGGGATATTTACAAAGTGATTGGTTTATACAGGGCTTCTATAAATGATTTATGCAACGCGGGCTGCGTTGATTTCTGAATTCTTTGTGCCGCCTTTTTGTAACTGCTGCCAAGCTACAATATTCACGGTGATAGTACCTACTGAAGGTTGCAGAACAATGTCACCCCACAGCTCCGAAATGTGAGCTTTCTGCTACCTTAAAGTTAATTATCCCACAAAACACTACAGAATATGTTGAAAATACACACCCAGGCGTTTTCTCATATTAAGATATATCAAATAATTCAATAATCAGCAGATGACAAGTAAGTAATAGTTGAGTTCACCTTCCTAAGAGGCGTCGAATTGTTTGATCGATAATTTCCACAAGCGCCCTGGATGCTTGAATCATTTATAGAAACTGCGTATAAGAGCAGGTAAAAGGAACTGCCGTTGATGTAAGAGCAGAAGAAAGGAAAAAACTAGTAAAAAAGTCGTTCGCCGCCCACAAAACTAGCGTGCGGCGCATAGTTATTCAAACCCACGACCCTCACAGATGTGGGCGGGTGACAGTACAAAAGAAACGGCCTATGATTTAAGAAAGCCGCTCGAAAGATGCTCACAAAACTAGTGTGCGGCAAATACTCAACAAATAACCGCCTGAGCTGTAGGAGTCATCTTTCAAACGCGGATCACACAGATAACTAGGTGAGGCGCACAGTCAGCAAACTTCCCCTATAGATGGTGGCGGGTAGCGGTATGAATCGGTGATGTAAGAAAGCTGTTGGCAGGTACGGGCCGCACACAAAACTAGCCTACGCCAAATTCTCAACAAACAACGTCCTTTGCTATAAGAGTCCTCTATCGTATGCGGACCGTCCACACAACTAACGTGCAGCGTATCTCAACAAACGGCTACCACTGGTGGTGACGGAAGACGGTAAGGATCGGTGATTGTTAGAGATGGATTCGGGAATCGGAGAGGTCACCACAATTAAACTGTTTCCAAAATGGCTTTGTTACTACGGATGGAGAGCTGCAACTGAAGCGGTTGGCTGAGAACTATCTCTAGACAAGGACGTTCTGCGATATTGTTAATAATGCCCCACTCGGTTACCGGCGCTGTTTATCGTGTATAGGAAAAATTCGCAGATGCTGCAGGATGAA
Source organism: Rhyzopertha dominica (assembly GCA_025024175.1). NCBI lineage: Eukaryota > Metazoa > Arthropoda > Insecta > Coleoptera > Bostrichidae > Rhyzopertha > Rhyzopertha dominica. The sequence continues at coordinate 25,921,474 of QCXZ01000041.1, forward strand.
TGTTTGCAATGCTTGGCTTAATTCTTGGCTTAACCCTCTCAGAATTCTGTAGAAACTAATCCTTTCAAACTATTTACAAAATGGTAAGCTTTCCATTCGTGTACGGATTATTTGAATCGTCTTTGCTAACGATAACTCCTACCTTCATGTCATTTTTTGGTAGAATGTATGTGACCTAGGTCGTGCAATAATAATTCAAACTCTATCTCCCTTTCTTGGCTTTTCCTCTTCAAGACGCTATATTAGTGTGACGTAGATGTCGGCCATCAAGATCCCGGATCAAAACAAACCAAGTTGTCATAACGTGCGTAAAGGAGTTCAGTGTTTGGTGCAATTTTTTAGTATTAAAAGAATATTTTGAAGTGTCACTTTGTATTTTTGAGTAGCTTACACTCCTTCACTTTACTTACCAAGTATTACAAACCGAAATTATATTTAGTTAAAAAGTTTTTTTTACAAGTTTTACCAGAAAATGGTGCCTGGATGTTGTTATAATAAGAGAGAAACGTGTCATCTTTACAGCACTTCTTTTAGGCTGTCTTTCAACAACAGATTGCAACTAAATGTAATTTCGGTTTGAAATTCTTGTGAAGTAAAACGAAGGAGTGTAAACTATTTAAAAACATACACAGTAACACTTCTAAATATTCTTATAAAGCTACAAAATTGCATCCAACACTGAGCTCCGTTACGCACGTTATGGCAACTCGGTTTGTTCTGATCCAGGACTGACGCATGGTCTATTCTACTACTACAGGTTGCAGCATTCGAGGTCCAGCCAACAGGAAGCAGTTACGTCACGAGGCACCTCACTCCCTCTCGCAGTTCACAGTTCTTATGAACGCTTATATCACACACTAACGCAATACATGGCCTACGAAACATAATCCACAATATTTGGAATAATTATGTTTATAGATTCGATTTATAAGTTTCCTTGGGAGCAGAATGAGTGATAATTATATAAAACCAAACAGGAGGGACGTATAAACGTCAGATACGGCCGTATATTCATATAATATAAAGCAGAATTGCCAGCGCTACTTATTTCAATTATTGTAGTAGATGTATTTTACATTTCAAATTCGTCCCGTACGCTATGGCACCTTTCACAATCCTACTACATTTTTCTAATTTATTTTATAAAACATTTTCGTTTCCTATTTTATTCAATATTATTATAACCAATTCGTTATTTAGAATATTTTTTTTATTTTCGTACATATACCTACCTACTATAGGCAATATATGTGTGATTCTCAATGATAATTATTAACAGTTGGGTTTTTATCTAACTTAAAAGTTAAATAAAAGTTGCATACCTACTATACTTTTATCATATAAGATCAAAGATTGTATCGCTGAATGTATTTTATTATAATTATAATTGTAACGTATATAAATTTGTAATTTGTTTTGGACTATACTTTATATCCGTTTTGTATTACAAATAGTTAAAATAAGATTAAAACGGAAAGTCTATGTTACAGTAGGTGTATTATGGTATCTTTGATTATAACATTCTATATTATCGGTACCCCGATATATTATACTACTATAAACTCCGTGCTGATAGAAAACTCAGATTAAGTAGGCAGTTCACAAAGCTTAGCGACAAAGCAACAATGAAATCAAAAGAAAATACCTAAGTAGGCAACATGTTTTTACTTATAAGTGCATTTTTGGCTGTAACTAATGTAAATGGACTGTATTTTATATATAAATATAATTTGCACCCTAATATACGAACAATACAATTAGAAGCTAACAATTAACAAAATGCTACGTTTATTTGTACCGTAATTACTAGCATTTAAAGAACAAAACAGAAGTCGGTGCTATTTACAATAATACATCGCACATTGATTAACTGGTTAATCACTTTGTCAGTTTACGGTATTTTTGGGATAGTTTCTACGATTCAGATAAATCAAGTGTGCGTTTGTTGGATGACTCAGCACTTGCAATTATTTGTTGAGAATTTAAAAATTTAATACGAATGCATACATATTTGCTTTAGTGGTTTGTCTTTAGATCTAAGGCGGGATATTCGTAGTCTCGCGCGATCAGTCTTCTTCTTTGCCATCATTACACAGAGCAACTTTACATCAGCACTCCGCCATGATAAACAAAATTAATTACTTAATTTTTACTAACAAAATAATCTTAATCTGGAGCTCAAAATACCGCTAAACTTTTATAGGTATTCTCTTGCGCCTTTTTTAGATGTAGTTCATAGGGCTACAAAAGGCTCGCAAGTGCAACAGAGTCGGTTTACGAGCAATAGACGGTTGCGACAGAGATGCCCTGAGGCGCTCGCATACGTCATTTCTTACGTGCTTCCCCGCATTTACCGCGAATTATAGAACACTCCTCGTATACACATCAAAGGACCAGACAATAGAGGATCCATTGATTCCACACGTGCCTCCAGTGAAGACAATGGGACCATTAGTAATTAGATGCTTAAATCATGGAATGTGATCAGACTCAGCATTTCCTGTCATATAAAAATGAAAGTTGTAAACAAATAACGGAGAACGTAGAAAATATCGCATGTACACGGTTAGATACTTGTCAGTCTGTAATCCGTAAATTTTATGTATTATTAAAAATAAATAGTTTTTAAAAACGGGTTTCCACAATTGAAAAACATAATTGGCGCAGTCAGTAGGATCGCGAAAAAGGGCATTACCGCTGAAAACGGTACCCTCTCGATCCTAATCGTTAATTTTCGCGACTCCAACAAACATCGATAACTGGATTCATAGAGGAAGGACACACCGCTGCATACGGGACCTTCTTGAAGAAATCTACGAACCAAGGAAAACCCGGACAAAGGAGGCTCAGCTCAATAGCTCCGTCTCGCGGACATCAGGACCAGAAGAAGAACTCGATAGCTCCGATTCGCCTGGTGACCATAGTATGTTTGCAAAGTACTTCGTCGTGGCATCCGTGTAAGTACATTTGTTTTATCTTTTCACATATATCACAGAACATTTCGCGGACGAAATATTTAAAGCCCTAAGTTTGAGGTTGGATAATTTATCAGAATCAGAAGAAGAAGAAGTAATTGCAAGTCAGGTACATATTAATAACATGGCTTTTAACGCTGAATTTCTAAAATGCATCCCCGAATTCGATGGGAATCCTACAGAATTACATAGATTCATTAGTACAAGTGATAGTATTATTAATAATTTTTACGACCGAGCAAATCCGGCAAGTTTCATGAACACTTTCATTTTAAACTCGATTATCAATAGACTATCTGGAACGGCAAAATTAGTAGCAAATATTCAAAATGTATCCACATGGCAAGAATTAAAAACAACCTTGTATAGCCACTTTGCGGATCAAAGAGACGAGGCATGTTTAAATAGAGACCTCATAATGTTGAAACAAATTCAGAATGAAACCCCCCAACAATTTCACGATAAATGCTTACAATTATTAAATACAATATGTTCGTACATCGACATCCATGAACAGACGGTTGAGGCAAGAACACTAAAAAGAGAATTTTACTTAACTTTAACGCTAAGAACATTTCTATCAGGTTTAAGGGAACCTTTAGGTACCACTATACGTAGCATGAAACCGAGCAATTTGAACGAAGCTTTACAATTTATTGTCCAAGAAGAGAATGCACATCGACTACGAAACTACTCGCACCCAGTAAACTCGACAAAACCAAAATTTAACCATTTTAACAATCAAAATAGATATAATAGCTTTAACCAACGTGGACAAAATTATATTCCACAAAATTTCTCATATAGGCCAAATTCAACGCCATTTCCGTCACAACCGATAGATATAAGACCAAGGCCAATACACAATCAAAAATTCTTTACGAATAAACAAGTTTTTGGAAGTTCTCGATCAAATGTAAATACAAACAGAAATGCTTTCGCACCAAAACGTAATTATCAACAACAGTATGAACCGACACCAATGTCTATTTCGACTAGGCAAACGTACAGACCAAATTATCAAAATAATAATCAGCAATCAAACTTTAATCAACAAAGTAGTTATCAGAGACCGACTTTTATCTCTGAGGAACTGTTTAACGCAGAAGCAAAAAAATCTGAAAATGTTAAAGCTCAACAAAATTTTCGGATGAATCCAGGGCCAAGCAGCTCAAAGTAATAGATTTTCATCATGTCGATCATAACAAGTTACCATTTATTTATATTCCTAGTTATAAATTAAAACTATTAATTGATACAGGTAGCTCGAACTCTTTCATTAACCCCGAAGTAGCATCTAAATATTTTTGTAAAGATATTAAAAATGACCCAATCGTAATTTCAACCGTGTACCAGGAAAACATTGTTCCACAATCGATAGAGATACCTGCATTTAATCGTTTTATGATTCCATATCCACTAGATATTAAGTTTCATATTCTAAAATTTCACGAATACTTTGACGGTTTAATAGGGTTTGATATATTAAAAAAATTACAAGCAAAATTAGACTTAGTAAATTCAATGTTAACTACTCCTCACGTAAGTATTCAGTTACACTACACAAGAAATAATCAGCCACCAATAATTTCGTATGACATTCCTGCAAGAAGTCAAAAGGTTATTAAATTACCAGTAGATCAAGAAAGTGGAGAAATAATAATACCATACATGAAATTACAAGGATGTGAAATCCCCGAAACTTTAACAGTCTCAAAAGATAACTTTGCAATTACTACTATAAACAACAGTACAGATAAACCAGTAAAATTCGATTTGTTTAAGCCGATAAGAGTAGAAAATTTCAATCAAGTAAACACCACAAAATTATTTAACATTGAATACAATCAATTGCGAAACAAGAAAAACGTGCCAAAAATTCCTGTTGATTTATCAAAAATACGACTAGATCACTGTAATTACGAGGAACGTTCAAAATTGTTACAACTAATTCAGCAATACTCAGAGATTTTTTATAAAGAAGGTGACTCTTTAACTTTTACAAATCAAATTAAACACAGAATCAGAACAAAAGATGAAATACCAGTCTATACTAAAACATATCGCTATCCGTTTGTTCACAAGGAAGAAGTTCAAAGGCAAATTAAGGGAATGCTAGAACAAGGTATAATTAGGCCAAGTGAATCACCATGGTCATCACCAATTTGGGTGGTACCAAAGAAATTAGATGCCTCTGGAAAACAAAAATGGAGAGTCGTGGTAGATTACAGAAAATTAAACGAAAAAACTATTGACGATAAATATCCGTTGCCAAATATTACTGATGTATTGGATAAATTAGGAAAAGCCAACTATTTCACTACACTAGACTTAGCGTCAGGTTACCATCAAATAGAAATTCACCCAGACGATGTAGAAAAAACGGCGTTTACTACAGAAAACGGACATTTCGAATTTTTAAGGATGAGTTTCGGCCTTAAGAATGCGCCTGCAAGTTTTCAAAGAGTAATGGATAATATTTTACGTGGTATTCAAAATGAAAAATGTTTAGTGTATCTTGATGACATCATAATTTTCTCAACATCCTTAGAAGAACATTTAACAAATCTAAAGTCAGTATTTGAGCGGTTAAGACAAACTAATTTCAAAATTCAACTGGACAAATCAGAATTTTTGCGAAAGGAAGTTAGTTATTTAGGACATATAATCACACCAAATGGAGTTAAACCTAATCCAGATAAAATTGAAGCTATCAAAAACTTTCCCATTCCAAAAAATCAGAAACAGATTAAATCATTCCTTGGATTGTTAGGCTATTATCGTAGGTTCATTAAGGACTTTGCAAAAATCACAAAACCTCTAACAATTTGTTTAAAGAAAGATGCCAAAGTGGAACACACCAATGAGTTTGTCAAATGTTTTGAATTATGTAAAAATTTATTAATTAACGATCCGATACTCCAGTACCCAGATTTTGAAAAATCATTCAATCTAACTACCGATGCAAGTAATTATGCCATTGGCGCCGTCCTATCTCAAGGAACTATAGGAAAAGATTTACCAGTAGCTTATGCCTCACGTACTTTGAACGACCACGAGAAAAATTATTCAACTATCGAAAAAGAATTATTAGCAATAGTGTGGGCGACAAAATATTTCAGACCATATTTGTATGGCAGAAAATTCAAAATTGTCACGGATCACAAACCTTTACAATGGCTTTTCTCTTTAAAAGAACCCGGTTCAAAACTTGTAAGATGGCGATTAAAATTAGAAGAATTCGACTACGAAATAATTCATAAAAAAGGCAAATTAAATAAAAATGCCGACGCCTTAAGCAGAGCTGAAATTAATACAAAGGAAGAAACCAAAAACATCTTCGAATATATAAATCAGTTTAACCAAGAAATAACGTCTCAAGAAAATTTGTCAAACACAGCCACATCACGGCAACAATTTAAAGAAACTAATGAATCAGTTCAGGTAAATTTAGACGAGGACGAAATCATTGATTTAATCACAGTACATTCAAATTCATCTGAAGAACCGATAGTAGAAATTCCAATTACCGATATGCCTTTAAATTATGCATCAAATCAAGTCGTTATGAGTTCAGTACATCACTCTCCAGCAAAAGTTAAAATACAAAAATTTTTTGATTACAAACAGAGATTTTATGTTCAAATAGCAGAAAAACAAGATATTATTAATTTCGTTAAAGAATACACCGTCCCAAATGTAGCATATGTAATTTATTTTGAAAACGAAAATTTATACAAGACATTTTGCACTGTTGTTCAAAAAACATTTAAATACCCCTCGTACAAGTTCAGACGAACCACAATCAAGTTAGTTGATATTGAAGATAATGATGAAATCGATTTAACTATTAGAAATTACCATGAAGGCAAATCCAATCATAGAGGTATCGAAGAAACTGAAAGCCGTATAAAGCAAAAATACTATTTTCCACAAATGCGTAAACTTATTCAAAATTTCATAAACAATTGTGATATATGTAAACAAAGCAAGTATGATAGAAACCCAATCAAACCTAAATTTAACGTAGTTCCGGTTCCAGCGAAACCATTTGATACGATACACATTGACACGTTCCAACTCGAAAAACAGAAATTTCTTACTTTAATAGACAGCTTTTCGCGTTATGCTCAAGCATACCCCTTGAATTCATTAAACTCGATTGAAATAATTGACAGTCTCATACAGTATTTTTCACATCATGGCATACCCAAAATTATTGTAGTAGATAACGGTACAGAATTTAAAAACTCAGTTTTAAAGGAATTATTGGAAGTGCACAAAATACAAGTTCATTTTATAACTCCACATCACCCCGAATCAAACGGCATAATAGAACGATTACATTCCACTTTATTAGAACACATACGATTGTTAAACACGCAAGGATTCAAAGAAGATAATATTTTACAGAAAATGAAATACGCCATATTAGCTTACAATAATTCTATTCACACTGTAACTAAGCATAAACCAATAGATTTAGTCACAGGTCACATTAGTACCGAAGACCCATTTAATATTAACTTAGAAAAAGAATTATTAAACGATTATATAGAAAAACATAGGCAAACTACACAAAAGTTATATTCACATCTAAATACTAAGTTACAAGAAAATAAAGAGAAACTAATGGCAAAAGTAAACGAAAATCGCGAAGAAATTAATGTAACTCCAGAACAAGAAGTTAATCAAAGAATTTTTAATAGAAATAAGAAAGCTAACAAGTATCAACCCAAAAGTAAGGTACAAGAATACGATCCCAGTAAGAAAATTATTATTTTGGACAATCGTAAAGTCCATGTATCAAACATTAGAAGACCTCCAGTAAAACAAAATTAATTATTCTTTTCAGATTGCTACAATACGGAAATGCTGTGCAAAACGAAGAAATTACGCTTAATGCTTTAGAAAAAGGCTCAGGACTATTTGTTAATAAGCTTGGAAATGCTAAATTGCGGCAAGCAGACAAAAAGATATTATTTTACAGAGATTTAAATCCACTGGTCCATGAATTATCAAAATTAGACATACACGTTACAAATTTATACAAAAACATATCTACAATGCCAAATTATAGATTTTCCGCAGAACTTATAAATTTCATTAAGGTATTAAACATTACCAAACACAGTGTAGAGAACAAATTACTCGAAATTCTCCCATTAGAAGGTATAAATAAGCAAAAATCCCGACGAATAAAAAGAGGACTCATCAATGGTTTAGGATCTATTTTTAAAGCGATCACAGGAAATTTGGACGCCAATGACGGACAACATTTTGAAGATTTGATACAGAAACTAAATTCTAACGAAATCAAGCTACAGAAACAAGTAAAAGATAATCACATATTATCAACGGTATTAGTAAACAAATTTAATGATAGTTTGAATCAAATTTCACATTACCAAAGGTTGCTCAGTTCAAAATTACTAATAATACAACAATTCATAAATAAGAAAATTAAGCAGGACTCCCTGAATGCTATTAGAGATGTTATACTACAAATATTAAGTACTTATCAAGCCATAAACGATAAACTAGAAGATATTGAAAATTCAATTGCTTTTTCAAAATTACAAACATTACATCCTAGTATAATTACTCAAAAAGATTTGTTATTTGAATTAAAACGCTTTGATCAAACTTTAAATCACTTTCCACTTGACTTAACCTTAGAAAATATTCATTTAATTGAAAAAATTATTAACGTTGACAGTTACATGTTTAACAATAAACTAACATTCATTTTATCGATTCCAGTAACTTATAATTTCACTTTTGAATATTTCCAATTAGTGCCAGTACCAAAACCATTATTTAATAATCCAGATGTATATTCAGTGATAATACCAAGCTCAAACTTTGTATTAAAATCACAAATGTACTTTTCTCTCGATCCACGTCGCTGCACAAAATTAAGTCAATTATATTATTGTCATCACGCAAATTTACGAGAATTTCCGGACAACGACAACAATTGCGAAATTTCAATTTTAACAAATAAACTTTCACACGAGAAATGCAAAGAAATCCATACACATATGGCACAGAACGTAATATTTCAAATTGAGAACACCAGCAAATGGATTGGAGTATTTCCAAACATAACTACCCTAAAATTGGATTGTAACAACAAAAAACCACAAAAGCTCGTACAGGGAACATACTTAATCGACATTCCACGCACCTGCAAAATTTACACGCCGAATGGAATATTAGCCAACGAAGCTACATCTCTTGAACAAACCGAAGAAATTGAATTTGAACTAAAAAATACAAAAATACTGCAACCAAAGGTCAATTTGACAATGGAACATTTCGAAAATAATTTCCAAAATCTACCAATGCTCAAGGACCATGTTGAATACATTGAGGAATTAGCCGTGCCCACGAATTTTCAAACACCATGGGTGATCATCGTAGCCACRATTATAATAATTATACTAATACTTTTTATATGTTTTAAATGCCTAAGATATCCGCACCAACGACTCTGGACCGTCCGTCAAAGAAGAGGAAGAAACAACCCTGAAAATCAACAAGAAGCCATTGACCTGACCAACGTCCAGTTACCTACCCGTATGGTCAGCTCTTAAGGAGGGAGGAATTATAGAACACTCCTCGTATACACATCAAAGGACCAGACAATAGAGGATCCATTGATTCCACACGTGCCTCCAGTGAAGACAATGGGACCATTAGTAATTAGATGCTTAAATCATGGAATGTGATCAGACTCAGCATTTCCTGTCATATAAAAATGAAAGTTGTAAACAAATAACGGAGAACGTAGAAAATATCGCATGTACACGGTTAGATACTTGTCAGTCTGTAATCCGTAAATTTTATGTATTATTAAAAATAAATAGTTTTTAAAAACGGGTTTCCACAATTGAAAAACATAATTCGCGCCCATAAACCGACCGATTGATGCAACCTGTAGAGTAAAGTAGACCTTGGGACTGGCGTACCGCAGAAAAATGGCCGACACCTACGTTAGCACTAATATAGCGTATTATTCTGTCTTCTATCATAGTTCCTCTTTAGCTAATTTTTCTTTTCTTCCGTCTTATTTTGCCATGATTCGGTACTCCCCGTATTAATTTTTAATATAGTGATCTGCAATCGAGTAATTGAGCTATGAACGCTTCACAATACATGACAGTGTTAATGTATGTCAGCAAAGCTAGACTATTGTCATAATTTTTCTCTAGTACTCATCTGAGTAGTTTGACGGCTGATTTAGCTTGACCATTAGACTACTGGTAGTCCGGACTTATCCATTTAAATACGTAATTCTTAGCAAAGTGTTTGAAATTACAACTAGCCTTCCATTGTTCGTTCTAAATACATCTGCGATTCCGTGACGTAACTACCAACTTAGTTAGGTGGTGATTTATGAAGTCGCCAAACTATTTCTCTAGCTCTAGAAATGCAGTTTAATTCTAAATACCCATCATTAATTCTCAATAGACACGCTTTCTTTAGGATTTTGGAATGAACAAGCGATCCTCATGGCATAATTCCCCTATATTGCCAAAGCTTGTCTATGTTTATAATATGGTTGAGTCTGTTTCATTTCATTTTATTAGGCCACCCCTGCACATTATATTCTTTAACGTGCTAACATTTGTTCTTTTGAAATGATATCGACGGAGATAAAACATCTCTTGGAACTTCCAAACATGTCGCACCTACGTATATTTTACTGTCACTATGAACTTCATCACTGTCTTCAGTACCTTCAGAAAGCGGCACCCTTCATAAAGCGTCTGGTACAAAGAATCCATTTGTTTGTTTCCTTTGAGACTAAAATAACTATCAAACATTCATGGTCGATAAAAATTTCGAACTTATATCCTAACAATAATTGCTCTAGACGAACTGTTACGGGGTGTGATCAAGATATCATCTATATGTATAAGTACTAGTATACTGTCCATATTAAAGCGTTTTACTAGTACACTGATCCTTTTCAACTGCAGGTACATTAGTAATCTCAAATATATGCATATAACTAAACCGCCCAAGCAGAGTAATCAATCTAGTGTATTTGCGACTAAGGACTATAACTACCAAAAGTTGAGGTTTAAGTCCAGTTTGGTAAAAATGCGAGCTTCTTTCGGTGTTGCAAGTGTTGCAATCTCAGGTGATAGTTGATAGCCTTTGCATATAACAAATTTATTAAGTTTAGTTTAGCCACCACAAATGCCCTTTTAATTGTCTTTTATTTTGGAACCAGTACCGTTGGTAAACGTTTCTTCAATTTTCTCTGCAACTCCATCTCTAGCCATCATTTTTCACTCTTCCATCTACGCCTACGGTTGTACAGGCAGCAAAACTCCTTCTAGTCTAGCGCAAGCAAACAGTATTGATTTCCTTTTGAAACACAGCTTTTGTGTTGAAACCTTTTCAAACTGACAAAAAACTGCGGATATGATTTTAAAATGGTTTTTTGGTAATGTCGATTACTTTATCCACGTTTAAGAAAGCTTTTTAGCTTCCAAGTGATTAGTTCTTCTAAAGCTGGTTGTACCAGTAACTTTGATATTTTGTTTTCAACTTTAGGCCTAACTTTCCACGATTTTTTTTGCCTCTTATCCTACTACATTTATAGCGTCACCTATTTCACTACATTTGATCTGGCGAACTGTTGGGTATAAGACATTTCGGTCTCGCTATTTGTTTCTCTAGCTATTCCGGAAATTTTTTCATTCGACAATAGACTGCGAAATGTCCTGCTAATTTGCATTTTATACAGCGAGTTTTGTTAGCTAGGTTTTTTTTAGATTATTCGGTGTTCTCGTTTTCCCGCATTTCCAGCATGCCTTCCCCTCTTGCCTTTATTTACATACCAATTCTCTGTTCCGATGCATTCATCTGCTTCTTTCGATGTGTACATTGTACATTGACACTTTCACGAATTGTTTGACTCGCATCTTCTGTTTTTGCTCTGAGCAACTTATTTTCTTCTTTAATTGTTTGTTTCCATTTTGTGTCTCGAACGCATACAGCTATTCCATATCTAATAAGGTCATTATCCGAGCCTTTGTATATTCAACTTTTATCGAGATAAATTAAAGCATATTGAAGGCTTCTACTTTACCTAACATTCTACCACACTTTCGATGCTGTATAATAACTTCAATACGGGATTGCTAGGAACAGCTGTGATATATTGGGATATTGTATTCTTAGCCTTCAAACATCGGGATTATCCTAAGGTACTAAGGTACTAACCTGAGGCCGTTGCTGTTCTTATTATTTATTACCGATCTCGTCGGTGTAATCAATTGTTGCAAATTGATACGTGCGATCATTTTTCAATAAAAATGTTGTACGTGGAGTATACTAATATGGTTTTATTTGTAGAAACTGTTAGAGTACGTTTCACTGATTTAGTTTCCTGTTTATGGAATAGCTGAAATCCGTACAAAAAATTATTATTTTATATACAGGCCGATGAAACCTATGGTACTTATCCTTTTTGAGGTTGCAACCATCGGTTACTATTGAATAGATTGTGTGTATGTAAACACAACTTTCAGTATTAGTAATCAAATTTCTATGACAGTCCATTGTTTTTGAAGAGTTTGGGCTTTTGCTACCATCTTTGAACGAAATGTTGTCTACTAAGACACAACTAAGCAATGCGTTTTGTGTAAATCACCTTATTTTATGTAAAATTAATGAAATTAATGTCTGAAAAACTGATGTTAGGTTTATTAATAAGTTAGTAGATGATGTACGTTTTTCGATTTTATGGGCAATGGCCTATCTTTGTGAATTCGGCACTTCTCAAAATTCTGGTACTAATGTGAACAATTTCTCCTGATCTGATTAGTTATTTTAACATTAGTATATTACAAAGGTACCAAAGTGTATACAAGAACGTTAGAATGCTGTCAGTCTGAATAACAAAAGATTGTTTTGGCTAAAAACGAGAAGCATCTACCACGATCGGTTTTGTGCATCCACGGTCTAGATTTAATTGAATTCATCAATCAAAATATACAAGAACAGTACCAATCATGCAAGCAAGTCCTTTTAATTTCTACATTAATGGCACTGTCATCGCTTTAACAGGTTTGACGTCTTAGTAAACGGGGGTGGTGCAGTTACTCTGCAGTTTCAACGTTCACCGTTCCGACCTCTAACTAGGACAGTGTTCGTTCCATGGAATCAAATCGTCGTCCTGTCTCCTATCCACATGCAGCTTAGTGAAGAATCTGAGACGCCGTCGTTACGAGCAAGGTAAGGTGTAGTGTAACTAAAGTATTAACTGTATTAAAGTGTTAACTGTATAAACAGTTTCATGTTTTTGGTCAGGGATGAATACTGAGGTATATTTGATATCATAATAAGCTGTTGAAACCAACATTTGAGCAGCCCTGAGTGTGTTATGTTAGCCCAACATTACATTTGAATTTTTCGAAGAAATCAAAGATTTTTACAAGCCACTGCTGTTACAAAATGTCCTATGATTTTAGCATAGTTAGTGTCCAGGATACGGCCGCTATATAGTCTTACCTTGTCCCCAAAACAAACTTATAATTGTAGCAGATTACTACGTAATGCGCGTTCCAATAACAGCAAAGAGGAGTAGATATTCATCATTTCGCTAATAATCAACATCATTCCAGTCGTAATCCGGCTATCAACTTCCCTGGTGTGTCTCGCTCACTATTTTCGCTGGAAGGTCAACTACCTGCTACTTGTTCAGACCACGACACTGAGGTGCTGAAACCCATCATCACCGGGACATGGATGCCCGAAGCAGTAGGTGGACTGAGTGGCAAGACTGTAATTTTTGCAGAAACTCAAATCGTCCAAGAATCCATACCAATACCTGGTTCAGATTTACATCTGATGTACCAAACTAGCCAGGCAACGGGGTATCTGAGTACTATCTACATGAGACTAACTCACGAAAATATTCCAAAAACACTCATACACGTCCACGTGAGGGTTGAAGTTGAAGGTAAGCGTTAAAAAGAAGCTCAGATTGTAGTATGGCATATTGTCAGCATTTTATTTCTATGCAAAGATGCACTTTGATTTTATATGTCGGCAGTTACCCCTTTATGCATGGATATAGTCATAGTAAACATACCAACTGAAAGCTAGACACTTATAGAAGCTTTGACGCCACGATTCCTTGTGTTTTCTACTGCTTGAACACTTGCTCATATGCAAGCAATTGGCTAAAATGGTTCTTACACATTGTAGGTTCTCTTCATGTTAAAACCTACGAAGCGGATCCCCACCTAAAGCACATATTTGCTTGGAACAAGCGTAATGTTTACAAACAAAAAGTTTACGGCACTGCCCAGGCTAAAGTGTCCATAGGTTATGAACACTCCACATGTGATGACATAATCTGGGAAACTCAGACCGCAGTACTTAAAGGCTTTGATGTCGACATCTCTGACATAGGTGGTTGGGGATTAGATATTCACCATCACTACAATTTTCATGAGGGAATACTGCAAAAGGGTGATGGATCAACATTACACTTCAAACAGTATCCAAGGACCGTACAGGTTGTCATGGGTACTGGTTTACAAAGACCACTGGAGTGTCCAGGGCAGTGTGGTGGTCCAGCTAAGGATGCTAAACTGTTAACCCCTGGTGCACTTGCTAGTGGACCTGATGGAAGCATTTATGTTGGGGACTTTAATTTAGTGAGGAGAATAACCCCAGAAGGAAATGTATATACAATTCTAAAACTAAGGTATAGTAACAACTTATAAACAACTTTTTTGTTTACGAAAACACATTTTCAGGTTGACGCAGGTGGCGTATCAATATTATTTAACTGTATCTCCTGCAGATGGTCATTTATACGTTTCTGATCCAGAGAAACACCAAGTTTTGAGAGTCATATCCCTTGATCCTATAAACGATCCGAGCCTAAACAGTGAACCGGTATGTTCTTGAACTCGTATTTTCATCGTTTCGGTAACATTGTTTGTAGGTTGTTGGAAACGGCGAAAGATGTATTCCTGGAGATGACAGTCAATGTGGTGACGAAGGCCCGGCAAAAGATGCAAGGTTAGCGCATCCTAAAGGTCTTGCAATTGCTGCCGACAGGACAATGTACATTGCTGACGGTACTAATATAAGGGCAGTCGATCCAAAGGGAATCATTCATACTCTGATCGGCAATCATGGACATCATAATCATTGGGTTCCGTTGCCTTGTTCAGGGGCAATTCCAGCTGCCCAGGTAAAGTGTCTCACTTAATAGTTACATCCCAGATTGGTTGGAATAAATGGGTGGTTGTTAATATGTTTATTGTTTCTAGGCTCAACTACAGTGGCCAACGGGTTTATCCCTTAGTCCTTTGGATGGTTCTCTTCATTTTATTGATGATCGCCTCATCCTCAAACTCACCCATGATATGAAAATTAAAGTAGTTGCCGGAACTCCACTGCACTGTCACAGAGAAGACAATGCAACAGATTCAACATCAGACAGAATATTGGGAACCGTTTTGGCTTTGGCATTCGCACCCAGCGGTGATCTCTATATTGCAGAGAGTGATGCGAAAAGGGTCAACTTTATTAGACTAATAGATTCGTCCGGAAAGCTCATGCATTTTGCTGGGAAAACTACTGAAAAGATGAAGAACAACTGTGGTTGTAATGCTAGTGCTACTACTGCAGCACCACTTACTGGCCAGGATCTACCAACGGCTTGTATTTGTGGTGCAAGTGAAATAACCAGCAATGCAGAGACTCTTCTTTCTTCAAATGCACGCTTTCAAGCTATCTCTGCTCTCACCGTTTCACCGGGTGGAGTCTTACATATTGCAGATCAAGGATCACTACATATCCTTTCTTTACAACACTATTTGCCAACACATGATGAAAATGGGGAATTTCACATTCCTTATCCGGCAGCCGGTGAAGTTTACGTGTTTAACAGATATGGTCAACATGTAGCAACAAAAGATTTGGCATCTGCCAAAACACGATATTCCTTTTTGTATTCAAAAAACACAAGCTTCGGAAAATTGTCAACTGTCACAGACAGCTCCGGAAACAAAATACAGTTCTTGAGGGATTATAGTAATGCCGTCAGCTCAATAGAAAATACTCAAGATCACAAATCAGAACTCAAAATTTCTGGAGTTGGATATTTAGTGAGGCTATCTGAAAAAGGAAAATCAGAAATTGAACTTGATTATGATATGAATACAGGCCTTCTTACCAGCCGATCAGGCGTAAGTATTCACAAATGCAACAATCGTTTAACTTATTTTGTTCTTTTGTTGAGGAGAAAGCAAATTTCTGTTCCATTTGTATTTGTACAGAATAACCGGAAGCAACACTCAAAAACAAAAATGGATTTTTCTATTTTGAGTTAAAGGGCTGTTCGGTTCTTGTCGGTAATATTCGCCCATTATGATTGACTAGACTAATGTTCTCTTATTTCACTGGGTGCAAGAGACAATAAACAACAGCCAGCTGTTAGGTATTTGGTTAGAAACTAATGCATCCCATTATTAGCAAAAGTCATTTTAATGAAACTAACCTAAAGAGCTGAAAGCGTAAGTTTATGCCTGCAGCCATTTTGGCTGATATCACAACACGTTATCTATGAGGCATTATTGCCGCGGTTTTAAGAACATATTTAAAGGATCGAAGGTGCCAACACTAGTGTAGCTTCTGTTTGTTTTGTTTTACAAGAATTGATACCTGTATATCTATTATACAGATATTTCATTTTCATTTCTAAACTAGCAGTTACTTAACATGTAAAGTTTTGAATTTTTATAGCAATTATTTTGTGTGCTATAGGGCGGAGAAACTTTTATTTATCAATACGACTGGTTGGGTCGAGCCACAAACGTGATTTTGCCGAGCGGAGAGACTTTGGAACTAAAATCAGATCTTGCCCAGGAGGGAGGTTTGCAAATATCAATTAGCCAACCACCTACTCACCTCATCGTCTCAGGAAAAGCAAATAAGAAGGTTATAATGCTTGATGGTAAGTAGCTTCATTATTCAGTTTGCCATACATTAGATCATTTTTGGAGCACCTATAATAATATATGTACTTATTAGAAGTTATTATTTATTGTTTATATCTCGTTATGGTTTATTCATTTGGTTAATACATACTGTTAATTACATTTTAACAGGAGAAGAGACAACGGAAGCCGTAACACTTATGAATTCAACTGTGGCTGTAAGAGCTGCTTCAGGTGCCTACATGGAAGTGTCAGCTGTTGCCAGACATCCCCTCTTAGAGGCTGCTTTACCAGTAGAAGCAGAAATGCTTCCAGTGTGGTCTGAACAGGTGACAGTGTTCGGTGATAATCTTCGCAATCTCATGTCTACGACATTCAGCTTGGTTGGTGATGTACGCAATCCACAGCAAACTCTGCATAGAGAAATATTTGTAAACAGTTCGCAAATATTGGGAATCGAGTTTGACCAGTTTACTAGCAAAGAAACGTTTTTTGATCACAGTCGCCAACCCCTCTTAACTGTAACGTATGATCCTGCTGGTCTACCACTTACATATGTTCCTTCAAATGGAGCTGATAACCTCAACATATCCTATGATGGATTCAACCGCATCGACGGCTGGAAGTGGGGCCCTTGTGAACTTAAGTTCAGCTATGACCGACATGGTTTATTGTCAGAGGTTACAAGTTCTCAAGATGGTACCAAGACCTTTTCCTACAATGACTGGAATATGGTTTCTAAGATTACCTTGGCCAGTCAAAGAAGTTTTTCGTTGACGTACGATGAAGACGGTGGCTTGAGACATGTAACACTTCCAAGCGGCACAAWACATTCTTTCAGCTTACAACCCTCGTTAGGTTTCCTAWGAGCAACCTACATGCCACCTGGMAGCACAAGGGCGTATCTTCAGCACTACACACACTCTGGAMTATTGCTGCAGACMGTTTATCCTGGAGAAGGTACGCACATTATTTATAAACTTGATTACTTACTTTATATAAATTGAATAACTGCCATTTAGTTGTCCTGGATACGCACTATAACACGTTTTCGGTTTCTCTTCCCTATTTTAAGCTAAAATTAACTTTATTTTTAAAATCTAAACCAATCGCATACCCCAATTTAAGGTGTCATGCTTACTTGGTTGATTTTAGCTAACATCAACTTTAACAAAGAGAATAGGAACCGACTCATTAAGTTTTAATGGGAGCGTACTTCAGAAATTAAAATCCCAACTAGCAACTCTACCTGTTACACTACCTGTTATAGTACTCGCCAAAAGCTGGTGTGTACAAAGAGTTTACCCTATAAATGTTTTAGGTTGCAAAAGTGGCTAATGCCGATGGCGCCTGTAACCATGTTCGTTTTTAATTTTAAACATAAGTTCGAATCGCTTCTAATAAAATTAGGTAAAATTTCTTTATATTCATCGATAGTACGGTTTTCACAATTATTGTCAAATCTGATCAATAAAATATAAGTTGCCTCCATAGCACATGCTGTCAACAAGTTGGTATGATTTAAAAAAATACATTTGTATGCAATATTTCAGCTAATATCTTCTCACATTCAAGCTTCTAATAACACACAACTAAGAACTTTATCTTGAATTAGCACATTGTTAGAAGTTTGTTTAAAATAAAATAATAGCATTGTCAAAGCCAGCTGTTAATTATATGCGCTCTGTTGCCACAAGTTCTTTCTGTGAAGAAAAAGGTTGCTACCAAAACGACTATCAAGTAATCTCTAGGAAAAATTACTACCATGCAATAGGGCAGTGTGTTTGCTTATTATAGTGTTTGTTTCTGTATTCCGTAGTATACTTACACCTGAAAAGAAATTAAGCTTCATGTCCTTTAGTGAATTTACACAATCGAATTGATTAACATAAATCCATTCATAACACCCAATATTCAGTAAACCTGTTCACTTTATTCAAATTAAACCCATTGCTGAAGTAGATTCACCGGTCTATTTTGACCATCATCCCTTACGCTGCAAATTTCCATACTTGCCCATACGTTGTCAATATGTCGTTGAACGAGAGCAATGAAGGTTGATCAAAACAACGTCTGTTAATGATCATAATTGTTGTCCAGATTGCTACAAATGTATTTCTATACAATTGGCACCTACAGTAACATTTCCAATACAGAACTAATTTTTATTTATCACTTACCTAGATACAGTACTCGTGTTAAGTGTCGCCTCCCTCATGTAACTTTTGAACGAACTAAGTTAGAAAGTTCGTACGAAGGCATGGAATTAACAGCCAGCATATTTTTTTTATATTCCAACTTAATTTCGGAATTTCTAACTTTAACTCGGAATGTCCGACTCATCTCGCAATTTCAGCTTCTGAAATTCCGAGATAAAGTCATAATTTCCGACTTAAACTCGAAATTATTTGTTGCCTTTTCCATATTATAGTAGTCACTGAAAATCAACACGGTGATTTTTTTCAAGGTGTAAGAGTCGTTTATCGCTACACCGACAACATGCGTCTCAGTGAAGTTGTCCATGGTGATGGCAAAACGCTTTATCGCTATTCTCCCAATACTGGCTTCCCCGGACAGGTTATTCATACAGAACCTGATCTGGAGTACCGCTGGGATTACCAATTCACAGGTGGACTACTCACAGAAGAAAGAATTGATTTCGGTGCCAAAACTGGATTGAGCAGTGCTAAATTCACTTATGAATATGATGGCAACTACAGACTAATTTCGGCTCAAGGACGGATCGGGGGGCAGAACCTCCCTCAACATACCTTGGCATATAATTCAAAAACTGGTTCACCAGAAATCATTGGTGGATTTACAGTTAGCAAATCGAAACAGAATGAGACTAGTTTGTATGACAGAACTGCACTATTCTCGAGAGTAGTTGATACCAGATTTTTGGAAACACAGGTTACTCTTACCATACATGGGTTGGAAGTCTTCAGAATGGAATTCAGTCATGACATGCATGGGTAAGTTTCGCAATAGTTTAGTGACATTTTTTTAAACAGTTTTATTTAGCTCACCCCGTTTGTTTTATTTATTATTTATTCTTGGGTCAAATTTAGTAATTCAAATTTCACCCTCTTCCTGTCAACCGATTAATCTGAAATTTTGTATACACTTTGAATTTTGGTGACAATACAATTATGTTTATTCATTATCATTATAAATTCAAGATGGCCGCCGCTACAAAATGGCGGATAATTTATGTTTTATTAATCCCATCAATATGGGTATCAAATGAAAGGGCTCAACAAGCAGAATACAATATACTATAAAAAATTGAAATCCAAGATGGCGGCCGCTACAAAATGGCGGATAACGTAGGTTTTATCAATCCCATCAACATGGGTATCAAATGAAAGGGCTCAACAAGCAGAATACAATATACTATAAAAAATTGAAATCCAAGATGGCGGCCGCTACAAAATGGCGGATAACGTAGGTTGTATCAATACCATCAATATGGGTATCAAATGAAAGTGCTCAACCAGTAGAATACAATGTACTATATAAAATTAAAATCCAAGATGGCGGTCTCTACAAAATGGCGGATAACTTAGGTTTTATCAATCCCATCAACATGGGTATCAAATGAAAGGTCTCAACAAGTAGAATACAATTTACTATGCAAAATTGAAACCTAAGATGACCGCCGCTACCAAATGGCTGATAACAATTTTTTATCAATCCCACCAATATGGGTATCAAAAAACTGGGGGTTTACCAGCGGAAATGGAAATATTTGTGGGGGCAAAAGTCATGCTACGGTCCAATATTGACGTTTCAAAGGGATTAGTAAATGGCGCTATAGGCTACATCAACGAAATCGTTTGGCCTCAATTTCGTCGAACTCAGATGTATGCAACAGATGTTCCTTCCGTCCGAATTGATTTCGCAAGAGACGGAGTACATCTTATACACCCGAAAGCCATACAGTTTCCAGCTAAGTACAATTACGGGACGGCTGAAAGAAGAATGTTGCCTTTAATACTATCATGGGCTTCTACAATACATAAAATGCAGGGCAGCACTGTGGATCACGCAGTCGTATACTTAGGTGCGAAACTGTTTGAAGAAGGTCAAGCCTACGTGGCTCTTAGTAGAGTAAGATCTTTGTAGGGACTACGTATAGAGGAGTTGGACTGCAATAAACTAACGGGCAAGAAACCTTGCAATAATGAAGCACTAAATGAATTAAACAGAATGCGAAATAAAAACTAAAAACTAGAAAATAAAAATAGGTAAAAAAACTTTTTAAGTTAAACGGTTTTATGTTAAACATACATTGCAATGTTTAAAATAAATTTACTAAAAACCAAAAAATAATAAAATAGATACAGTCGTGGGAATTATAAACATATGCATAGACTAGACTAAAATAAAACCGTGGGGCACGTCAATTGTCTACAATCGTTGATTAAAATGTTTGTTTTGTAATGTTACACTATAATTAGGCAGTTGTTCAACCGACAACGCTGGACGTGCCCCACGGTTTTATTTTAGTCTAGTCTATGCATATGTTTATAATTCCCACGACTGTATCTATTTTATTATTTTTTTGTTTTTAGTACATTTATTTTAAACATTGCAATGTATGTTTAACATAAAACCGTTTAACTTAAAAAGTTTTTTTACCTATTTTTATTAGTTATGGAGTTATATAGTTTATCTTGTTCCTCTAAGTTATACATAACACCGAAACGTCACCAACACACAGAAATATTAACGTTTAATGTGTAACTTAACGGGACCAGATAAGCTGCATAATAGCAGCGTACATGCCAGGGGAAACAAATCCTCATAAATTAATACTTATCTAGCCTCTAGTGTACCTTAAAGATCTAATTCGAATGCTAGTTTGATTGATTGCATTTGATGAAACTCCAAATATAAATATGAATTAATATGAGTGTTATAACGTAACCGAAAAACGCGCTGTGACGTCCGCATACGCTTTTGCTATCTCTCTCTCTCTCTCTCTCTCTCTCTGTCATCACTCAACAATTGACACTTGGATGCGCGATTGTCAGTACTATTATTATGGTGATAGATCTACCACTTTTCAGCGTAATCTATTACATCATTAATCTTAAGCAAAAATCTATTATCTACATCTGCAAAGGTACCACAAACTCTAAAAAAATATAGTTCATTCCTATACCTCTATTAGTACGTCTATGAATTAATTTAATCATAGCAGATAAAACCTATTAGACGGTAAATTGAGTAAATCAAATCGTACCTATAGTATACAATATAGACTGCACATTAAAATTAATGCAAATCTCACCTAGGCACTTAAACTAGATTCGTTATCGTTTTGTTTTTGTTTTGTCTTTATAAAAATATAAAGGTTTAAAAATAGTTAATATAAAACTATAATCAATTAATTAAAAATATAAATCAATTACTTTCTGCCAGGTGTTTCGCCCGAGTGCGTGTGCTATGGTTTGCTTCAATAATAGTCACCAGCGATCACTGAACTCAATAATGCCAGCGATATATTACCTGTTCACTCATATTTGTCATTTTAAATACTCATATCACATTACATTTAATAAAAGAGTAAACTGCATAGCGAAACCAAACCAAACTCAAACGGCTGCACAGTGCACATAGAAGTTTGCAATCTTCGTACTGATCTTCCCCAACAAAGATGGCTGTATTTGCCATTCCGTGAAGTGCTTGGTTCTTTAAATCAATGTACAGGCGTTTACACACGCGCTTTAGGTGTTTGAACTATAACCCTTTTTTCGCTGTTATATAACAATTTTTTCACATCTGAATGTTGAGGACAATAACGATTTAATACGACCATTAAAAAAATAGTCATCTACCCTATTCTATAATAATTACGGAGTTGGTTTTATGGAATTACATCATGGTTTAATTTTTTTGGATAAATAAGTTCCATAGCTCTAATTATTTTAATCTTGTAACTACCGCATCTCAGTAATAATAAGCAACTATAGAGGCACATGCATGTATTTGTTATTCCTATGTCAAAATTAAACATGACCGTCATAACAAGTTAATCTTAATTAGTAGTTGTCATCGGGACTTTTGAGCTTTATCAATGGTTACCTACTTCTTTAAATTTTTACAACAGTGGCTAATCGGTATTGTTATTACTGAACACGTTGGTTATGTGTATACTTAATTTAAAGCGCGAAGAGTTGCAAATGTATACAGGGTGGTCACGATGTAATGGGCCAAAATTCATGGCTAGATTCCTGATGTAAAAATATTGGGATTTAGACAATCTTACCTTAGTCCAAAAGTTGATACTTACGGAGATACAGGGTGTTAAATGCAAAATATTATTTTATTTTTTTCTTATTTATTTCATAATAAATGCTCATGTCGAGATAAAATTTTAGTGTTAGTGGTTTTCTGGAGCGAGAGATAGAAATCTATCCATGGTTTGCTTGTAGCTAATAGAGGACACCACCTGCGCTAGGTCGAATGCGTTGAAAACGACAGAATTTTTTTATGTCTCAACAAATCTATTCTCAGGTATCGAATTCTGATTTTACAACTTGTTTTACAAAAAAGCTATACTTTTTGATAGTCGCTATCTTGCACCGTTGTCGTAAAATATGGCATTGAAAATTTCAATGTATTTGCATTCAATTACAAATCGGCAAAAATTTTCAAGCAGGCTTATGTTAAAATCCAATTTTAACATTTTTCACTTATCTTATTGCTGTCAGGAATATTACAGTATTATTCGTGTCTTATTAAAAGCATTCTTTTATAGAGAACTACAAACACCCGCGAAGAGCTATAGCAGAAAATTGTAAGTGCTGCCAAATCATTTCGTAACAAAAATCTCTATTTTAAAATACGCACTGATCTCTAAATAACTGGATGTCGCTTACATACCAAAATGCATGTAAATTATTTGTGATAGATTTAAGCCACTTTAGCGCCTAGCCGCTGGTCCTTGTACTAAAATTTTGACAAAGGTTCGCTTCTGCGGTAAATATAACGTTAATGATTGACGGTTAAAATCGTGAACTCATCATCTGTCTGCAGATTTCCAAAAGATGATGGTTGTAGTGTTTGAGTATTGAGTAAGAAACATGTACCGTACAAACAGAGAACTAGAGTGGGGAGAACGCTCATGGATTTGCGCGAATGCTAGTAAACAAGGGGGCTGCCATATTGTCCACGAGAACGTCAAACTTTTAGCGCTTACTTTAAATAATGACATCTTTTGCAACAGTTTCACTTAAAAATAGGGTAAATGCTAGCCAATTTGATGTAGCGGTGTTAAAATACTAAAATCAGTTTGACTTGTTCTTGTAATGTTCTATAAATATCAATTAAATGGCTAATTTAATACGGAGAATATCAGTCGTCAATCAACTGTCATCAGTTACACAGCACATAAACAAAGCTCCCAGACTGGCGTTGCCACATGTTATTCTATGCTCGTAGCATTGTTTTGTTTACATTGCGTGGCCCGTGGCGTTAGCTAGTGTGACTGTGATTTTGTTCTCTGCTTGCACGACTTATTTCTGTTTTATTTGGTAGTTTCATTAATTTTAGTTATGAGTTGTATAGTTAAAGAGTACATCGAATAAACGTTTGAAGTCGCAAGACGTCTCCCTGCATCATAAGTAAATATTATAATGCTTAATAAATTTTTTTCAGTAATTATTTGGTATAATTATATATTTTTAAATAATATCTAGTACCATTTACACTGCAAAATAAGTTTACATAAATTTTTCATTTTTATAGGTATACATAAAGTTCTTTTAATTCAAAAAAAGTACTGCCATTTGACAACACTGTCTGATTTTTGACGTTTCTGTGGACAATATGGCGACCATTACAATGTACCAGCCACGGTATTATATTGAAACTGAAAGGACAATGAGGTGTACATGCGCGGAAAATTCCAGTGCATATATGCTCCGATCAAGAAGGTCGAAATTCGCTTGCCTAAGGATTGGGACGGCTGCGCTTTGAAAGTTTTAGCGACCTAGGATAATAATTTGACATATGCACATATCCTCAAATGCCAGATGCAACTACATTTTAATAAAAGTATTCGTACGTTTGTGTCAATCTGTCAATATTTCCAGCTGGTTTACGAGTAATAGTCATAAAGCGCATGCGCGTCTATCCTCTGCGCAGTTTCAATTTGCCTCAGTTTTAAACAAAGGGATTGTCCGTCCAGTTTCAATATAATTCCGTGGTCCCAGCTTAATTGGGATGCGCAGTCGGCCTATGCGTGTTCTCCCCACTATATTTCTCTGCGTACAAACTGGATGTTAACGTTTACTCATAACCATATTATATAATATATAGTTAAGGATCTAAGCTTAAAATTTAACGCGCCGTTAGTACGAGTACCAGCGGCATGGTGGCTACTTATCACAAATTTGAATGACTTATGTGACATCCAGTTATTTAGAGATCACTCTTTCAACAAACGCGTTAATAAATGTGTTGAAGTTGGAGGCGAACATGTTGAAAATTTATTGTAATATTCGATATTTAATTGTTCATCACAATTTGAAATAAACTCTTGTTTTTTTGACACTCGTACCTTATTTTGATTACTCAAATTACCAAAGCTAAATATCTTGAGAACGGTGCAAGATAGCGACTATAATAAAGTATAGCTTTTTTATGTAAAAGAAGTTGTAAAATCAGAATTTGATAACCGAGAATAGATTTGTTGAGATATAAAAAACGTTTTGTTGTTTTGAACGCATTCAACCTAGCACAGGTGGTGCCCTCTATGAGCTACAAGCAAACCATGGATAGATTTCAATCTCTCAGCCCAGAAAACCCCTAACGCTAAAACTTAATCTCTATATGAGCATTTATTATGAAATAAATAAGAAAAAAACTAACACAATATTTTGCATTCAGCAGCCTGTATCTCTGTAAGTATCAACTTTTGGACTAAGATAAGTTTGTCTAAATCGCAATATTTTCACGTGAGGAATCTAGTCATGAATTATGGCCCATTACATCGCGACCACCTTGTATATAATATCTAGCCTATGCTACAAGCGAATATTTTGTCTAGGAATACGCGATATAGAAGTATTTAATATTAGATTTGAAGGTATTTAAGGTACCTATATGCGTTTCTTTAGATAAGTTTCCAAATTTGTGTTTCAGACGCATTTCTCAAACACGAACGGAAACAAGGAATGTCGGAGTTAACAAGTATACAAACGTGAAAAATTTCACATGGGATTGCGACGGACAGTTATTAGGTGTAGAGGCACAAGAACCATGGGGCTTTAGATATGATGACAACGGAAACATGCTATCACTCGAGTACCGGTAAGATATTCCCAAGAATAATTTAATAAAACTATTCTGAGCGCTTTATGCAGTGATTACAAAATCTGACTTATACCTGGTTGCTGTAATTTAAGTATCACATTATTGTAGTGGTAACACAATTCCAATGGAGTACAATGCAATGGATAGAATAATAAAATTTGGAGAAGGCCAATACAAATACGACAGTAGAGGATTAGTTGTGCAGAATGCAAGAGAAGAAAAGTTTCATTATAATGCCAAAGGATTACTGGTTCGAGCTACAAAACGTGGGCGCTTCGATGTGAAATACTATTACGACCATCAGGATAGGTATGTAAATATTAAAAAATGTGTTAGTTTCATACATAATAAATATAAAACTTTACAGATTATTTGCTAGAAAAGACAATTATGGGAATATAACACAATTCTTTTATAATAACAAAGACAGACCAAATGAAATCACTCAAATTTATTCCCCACGGGATGGCAAACTTATGTCTTTGATTTATGATGACAGGGGGCATCTGATTTTTGCACAAGTGAGTATAATCATCAGGATATTAATATAATTATTTTAATAGTAACTGATATTATAAAGACTAGGTTGCTGTTATACTGATTTTGACGTTTTTTCTAGGTTTATCGGCATAAGTACTACATTGCAACTGACCAGTGTGGCACTCCAGTAATGATTTTTAATCAGTATGGTGAGGGCATACGAGAAATTATGAGGTCTCCATATGGCCACATTGTATACGACTCCAATCCTTATCTATATTTGCCAGTGGACTTTTGTGGTGGACTTTTAGACCAGGTAGGGGACGTTCTGTCGTGAAATTGAAATGTTGTAATTTTCCCTTTTGGTATTTTAATCATGTGTTTGATCAGATTTTTGTAATAAATGAGTAAGCATTAAGAGTTGCAAGTATTTGAAAGTTGACAGAGTGAAATAGTTTCAGTTGTTCCATTTACGCTAAATATTCTCAGGCTGCTACATCTTC
The DNA here is from genome assembly GCA_025024175.1 of Rhyzopertha dominica. Classification (NCBI taxonomy): domain Eukaryota; kingdom Metazoa; phylum Arthropoda; class Insecta; order Coleoptera; family Bostrichidae; genus Rhyzopertha; species Rhyzopertha dominica. The sequence continues at coordinate 25,948,741 of QCXZ01000041.1, forward strand.
GGGTGACACAAAAAGTAGCATTTAAATCATATGTGACATCATCGAGCATCCCGTTTCGCAAGTATATTAAATAACTGTTACAACTCATATATATGATTACTGTAGCGGTTGAGATAATTGCACAGTATAAATGACTAAACTAAAACTTATCCGCAATCCAAAGCAAACAGAATATACATAAAACTGCAAAAGCTTAAAACAATACGATAAAACGAACAAGAAACAAGTACTTCTCCTATCGGAGGTATGCAAAGAACCGTTATCAACGATATCGATAATACATACACCGCGTGTAGCAAAGTTTTTAGCAAGTGTATTATTATCATTATTACATATAAATAATTTGATGTCTAATAAAATTGGTATTAGATCAAAAAAATTTTCTTTCAATAACAAATATTTTGTACAAGTTTAGCTATGGGTTCTTCCCTTAGTCCCCTTTTAGCAGTAATTTTCATGAATAGCTTAGAAAAAGAAATATTCAAAAATACTGTCTTCTCGCCTCACATTATTTTTTGGTATCGTTATGTAGATGATGTTTTATGTCTTTTCTCAGGAAATCAACAAAATCTAAATCTAATTACATTTATAAACTCATTACATAATTCTATAAATTTTAATAATGAATAGTGGAGTTTTTTGGAAGTTATTAAATAATAATAAAACACTTGTTTAATCCTACTTCCAAACTTTTATTTTTGGCAAAGCCAAATGCAGCATTTCAACCGCCACCGAAGAAGGCCGCTTGGCGGTTGAAATGCTGGCATTTGGCTTTGCCAAAAATAAAAGTTTGGAAGTAGGATTAAACAAGTGTTTTATTACTATAAATTTTAGTTATGAAACAGAAGTTGATAATAAAATTTCCTTTTTAGATTTGTTAATTTCACGCAACCAATTCTCTCCTTGTCTTTCTTTTGCAACTTTCAGAAAACCTACTGGTACAGGCATTATCCCTTATTCTTCTGTGCACCCTCATACCAATAAAATAGCCGTTTTTCATTCTCTTTTTCACAGACGTTTTAAAATTTCCCTTTTGTTAAATTCCTTCGAAAAAGAACTTTGTGTAATTCTCCAAATTGCTTATAATAATGGTTTTCCAAATTACTTAATAGAAAAATTGTACTATAAATACCTGACAAAATTTAAGTTTTCTTTAACACCATCACATGTGATAAGTTATTTGTTACCCCGTTAGGTTTATTGATCAAGTCGCAATTTACTTTCTAAATTATTTGCATCTAATTACATAAATTTTCAACTGTGGGCAGTGTACGTTCCCGTTTTGTCCATAATAAAGATAATATTTCAGTTTTAAATCATTCAGGTGTATAGCTTTACATGTAAAGACTGTAACTCTTTTTAAATGGGACAAACTGCAAGATCCTTTCTTACGAGTATTAGGGGAAATGAGCATCTAAAACAATTTGATAAGTATAAAGATACAGACATTGTAACTACAAATTCTTCGTTAGCGAATCATTTAATATCATTTAAACATACTTCCACTTTGGACAATTTAAAAAGTTTACATTTTTGTAATAAATCATCAAAATTAAACTATTTAGAAATTTTAGAGTTATACAAAATTTTAAATGACCATTGGATAATACTAAATGATTTTTGCAATTTCAGTTGTCCCATTCTAAATTTTTTATTTGAACGCCAATTTTTATGTTGCTGGTTTGAAAGTAGTTTTCCATTTTTAGTCCAGATTGCTTGTGTAGATTTTTAGTTTCATTTTATAATTTGACAATGCCAATTTTTTCCTCTAATTTGTAATAAACTACTGACGATGGCATATTAGCCGAAAGCGCTTTACCTGAATAAATGTATTTGGTGAAGTTATTTAACAAAAATTATACTTAAATTTTTTGCTTAAAAAACATTCAATATGTAATGTGTTAAGGGCAATCATATCAATACAACTCAAATGCAACAATACTGAATGGTGTTTTAAGTTTTCATTTGTAACAGCATACTATTTAACTATTGATGATGTTTAATTTACAACAAACTGCAAACATGTTGATACACTGTACTGTGTTAAATAGCATAAATATAATATCCAACACCTGATACAAAATGTTTTTAACATATTCTTCCATATTTAATTTTATTTTTTGTTAAATCGGACTTTATCCATAACTTAAAGTTCCTATAATCTATGGAATATTGGTTTTTACTAGCATGTGTAACTGGGTCCCCTTTACCCCACTGGGGGTAAAAAAGCGGGGTTTTCCGTGAAATAACAAGACGAAGATAAGGCGGGCAGATTTTGAAGAGGAACGAATTATGAAACATAAAACCAAGAGCTCTTAGTCGCTAACATTCTAAATTAAATTCTTTGTTTTATAGCCAGACATTGTAATCGTTGTATTATCAAATTTCTGGATTCATCGCAGAGCAAAATTCGTCTGAAATGCGAAGAAAATAAGACGAGCAACGAAGAAACTTAATGGATACAATTGAATTTACATATCGTGCACGCTTCGCACGCATCGTTTTGCACGTAAATTACTATTATGTGCATGTCAGCAAATAAGCGGGGCAAATAGTGTGCTGCCAGTATTGCCAGCGGAACGCGGGAATAAACGGTTCAAAAGCGGTTTGTAATCCTACTCCCCTTCCACTACTGTAGCTTCAAATGAGAATTTGAATTAACGAGTAAGATTGCCATCAGATATCGCAGAATTCTGTAAAGAGCTTACATATTCGACAGTACTGTTATATAAATTACATATACCTTACGATTGATCAGTGCTGACAKATTGTATCTAAACTTGTTTTATAGTAGTGCCGTTTTCATGCATCACTCATATTGTTCCTTTTTGTAATGTACCTGCCTAATATATAGTTCATTAATTTATTCATTTTCGTGCTTTAGGTGACGTCACTAGTTCATATGCAAAATGGAAAAGTGTATGACCCTCTCATTGGTCAGTGGATGTCACCACTATGGGAGAACGTTCTTGAGAGGGTGGCCACTCCTACACATCTACATCTTTATCGATTTAATGGAAATGATCCTGTAAATGTGAATATTAATCATGAACGACCAACCAATTACCGTAACTGGCTGGAATTTATGGGTTATAACTTAAAGAACCTAGCACCTCAACTTTATCCAGATGAGTTACCTGGAGGCAGCATGCCACCTTTACTCACGAAGTTACCTGTATTTTGGAATCCAGTAAAGTCGTCTCTTGCTAGCCAGTTAACAATGCAGTCGCCTTCAACAAGTGTGCAATCAGGATTTCTGGCACATTTATATACAAGAAGAATGACTGATGCTAAGAGACTGTCGTCTCCCATAAAATCAGCTTTGAAGACGGATGTAATGGATTTAGTTCCTAAGAAGATGGGAGCAGCTTCGGATCCTCCATTTGGTAGAGGAATTCTTGTGTCGCGGACATCACAGGGTCGTGCAATTGTGTCTAGTGTGCCAGCTGCTAATGCCATATACCGCGATGTTTACACTTCTGTCTTCAATCGTTCCTTCTTTCTTCCCTTTACTTTTGTTGTGCATAGTTCACAGCAGGACGCTTTTTATTTTGTTAAAGAAGAAACTTGGAAAATTAACGATGACAAGGCTCAACTGAAAAGGTTACAAGGACAAGTAAATGCAACCTTCCATGAGATAGCCAAAGAGAATGGAAGTGGGAATAACTACTTTGATGTAAAGATACACGGAGTCAATGCTGTTATAAATCTAAGGTATGGTACTAGTGTGGAAAAAGAGAAACAAAGGCTTTTGCATCACGCGAAACTGTCGGCGGTTCGGAAAGCATGGCATAAGGAAAAGGAATTGCTAAAGAGTGGGTTCACTGGAAGTAATGAATGGAGCACAACTGAGGCTGACGAAATTGTAAAAGTAGGTTATGCTTCCGGCTATGAAGGAGAATACATTCATGATGTACTACTCTATCCTGAGCTAGCAGAAGATCCATACAACATAAGGTTTACTAAAAAGCAGTCGGAGAGCACAAGAAAACGAAGGAGGAAACGTGAAAGTAGTAGGTGTCACTTCTGGTGGATAACTTGGAATAACTCATGCTAGTGTATTTAAAACTAGGGTGAAATGATATTCAATTAAATACGTGTGATGTACCAAGAATTAAGCTTACCTTTTAAAATGTGAGACATTTTGTACCAATACCAAAGTCTATTTGTGTATGTATTTCAAAGATGCCAAAATATGTATATTATTTATTTACTATACAGTTACCCATATGTATGTGATCTTGTTTGTTGGGTGCGAATCGCTCAGCAAATATAGGCCAGTACAGTGAGAGTTGAAAAACTTTATGATGAATAAAAATTTTTCTGACAGTATATATGATCGAATAATCTATATTCACTCCATCTTGTGTAGCAATAAACCATCAATAAAGTTTAACAACAAAGTGGTGCGAAGCTTTTACCCTGTCATTCAAATAAGTGTTGAACACTTAAATTATTTAAACAGCAAACCACTGTCCTTAAATGCTCTACACATCAGCTTGTGCTAGGCCAATTTTGAACACAGGGTAGAAGCTCAATTCAACTTTATTGCTACAGAGGTCTGAGTTATTGAAACTACTGTAAGTGGTATAGTTTCAACAGCTCAAAATTTATTAATAAGAATTCCATATAAATTGTTAAAGTCTAACTAAATTTCTTACAATTTTTGATACTAAGGTTAGGGTAATAGCCTAAAAATTCCAAAATACTCTGCATTCTTATTTGGTTTGTATACAGTTTCTTAGTAATAACAACGGTTATGGAACCAAAAATTTATTTTCAAGTACACCACATATTAAATTATATCAAAATACGTTAACAAGATATTTCCTGAGTTTTTCAAAGTCTTATTATACTGACCTAACAGTTCTTTTGATTCCCGACTGAATACTTAGCATGGTGTGTTCATGCTAGATATTTAATGTAAATATTTAGGCATAAAACATCTTGGCAAGAATGGGAGGAGACAACGATTAATAAGTATTTCTAGATCTTTGAATGACTGTATGTTTGCGTGTATGGATGTTATGAGTCTCAGAAAGATCAGAATGACGATGAAGGTAATTTAATAGCATCAAAAACAATTTGTAAATATAGTCCAGTTATTAACTTTTTAACAATTTTAATTGAGAAAGAAACGAATTTATTCTAGATAGGTGAATAAATAAAAATGAATCACTAACAGCGTAATTACATGTTGTGTTGCTTTTCCTAAAATAACCATAAACTATCATTGTGACTGATCTGTGTTATAATAGTACTATGCATAATATTTAACCGCCAGTGTACTTTGCAGAAATTCGCCGTACCACGTCCTATGTCTTCAAACTTTTTGTATAAATTTGTGAACAAAGCATGGTAATGGGGAGTCATACATTTGTTGAGAATTATCGAGTCGCACGCTGTGACCATGGTCACTCAATTTTTATATTAATTCTTTTAGTAAAATGATATTCTATTTTTATAGCCAAATCAACTATCCATTCAAAGACTGTCGATTCATGAATATGCAGTTTGTAGTTGTAAAATCCACTATGAAACGACATTGGATTGACAGTTGCCGCAAGGTTTTGACAAAACTTATTTATGAAAGTTTTCATAGGTACCCCTCTGCCTTCCCTCAGCCTGCCAGTGTAGTATGTTTGTGTGCTCTTGTTATATATATATCTATAAATATATGTATTAACACCGGGTGTAATGGTTTAATGTTGGCTATTCTATGTTGTCCATGGCAAAGTTGTACATGACTGGTTATTCACATTAACTGTTCACAATTTGCTGATACTTATATAACCCTTTAAAAATAGATTGACTTTTTTTTACCATGCGGTTAAAGAGTATTATTTCCATTTTGAGTCCGAATAATTACTGTAAATGTTTTTGAAATAAAGACGTTGTTTTTTTAAGTGTAATTTTTATTTACCTAGTTGACTTTATTGCACACCAAAAAAAATAGGAACCCGTTTGGAATAACATGTACATGCTACTAGACTGCAACAATAAGATATTCCATTCCTCTTGCATATGGTGAGAGATTGAGAAGATGGAATTTTTAGGTAATAGAAAGGGCTGCAACATCATGTATTAACCCTTTAGTGACCACTGGAATGTGACAACAAATTACTACTGTCACTAAGTAGTATGGGCGCACGTTATAAAAACATTGCGTATATATAGGGTATCACCAATTCTAGTCTAGATTTGTTCCGGGAACAGAAAAGCCAAAATGATACTTTTCAACTTTTCCCTATGGTGCAAGCGAGATCCCCTACCCTACCCCCTGTAGCAGATATTGCTGGATTTCAATTTCGGCAAGTCTCTAGAATAAGAGAAGAGCTGCTGTCTGAGTTTGTTTACAACTTTAGGACCTCCCTATTTATTGTTTTCTTGTCTTTTGCGATTTCTGACCATTGTTTTTTCTTCAGTTATGTTTAATTTTGCTATGATTCTCCCGATCGTTGTTGGTTTTTTACTCTTTTCTGTTGTTGTCGATATGATTTCTTCTGCTTCTCTGATTAGTATTTTGGTTGTGGTTCTTGAATAGTTTCTTCCAAAGTCCCTCTGTGCATAGGTTTCGTCTGTGATTTGTAGTTTTTTCTTATTTGTCTTACAAGGTGTTCGTGTTGCGATTGGTAATGTTCTCACCGTATATTTGGTAGTTTCGGTCTCGCTGGATTTTTTCCACGATTATGTGATTTTTTTTATATACACTTGCCTAGATACACTGAACTACTTCACTGTAACGATAATCACAATAACAATGTAAACACAAGAACGTAACACTAGAACAGCTTTTGAACTTAAAATCTTAGAATTTAAAATAATTATTTGATTCCTGTTTATGTTGCTGCTTCTTGATGGTAAGTCGATACTTTGAGTGATTTCGTATGTGTTTATCCATTCGCTTGTTGGATCTCTAGATGGGTTGATATGACTCCACCGGAAATTTTCTCGTCTTGTGTATTAGTTTACTTTATTTTCTATGCATTGGAGTTTCTTTAGGGCTATCCCAATTTTTTGTGGCTGGACTTCTTTCCATGTTTTCCTGGTTTCTGTACAGTGATTTCTTACTTACTGCTTCTTTTTGTTCTTGTCACTGTGATTTCTTCTTCCAGCTTTTCTTCTTATTTTTCTTGGGTGGCTTTTGTGTTCTTGTTGGATAGTGTTGTCCCCGTACATTTGGCAAGTCAGTGTTCTTCGAAGGCTGTTGCCGTCTCCCGAGATTTTCTGTACCACAATTGGGTATTATCACTGTTTTTGTAAATTACGTATAATGAATCTTGAAGTGCATATATATCGTACGCCATGTTAGAAAAAACAAAATAAATATTTGTAGATAGAGAATTTCAGGTCTGAAATTCGAATCTTATTAGTCACCGCCAAAACGCTTCTATCCATGGTTATTCAACTTGTGACGTCAAGTGTCATGTAAACATTATCGAGGAGCGTGCTGTTTAATGGTGTAGTATCAGTCTTGTATTGAAGAAGCTTTTGTGTGGTTATTGAAAGGACGGTGTAAGAGGTCGCACCAAAAAACGATATGTGCAGTTTTACAAGCAATTATTATGTACGGAAAACAAAACAAATGTTGTTTTGTACATGGTTATAAAAGTACTTCAGTCAGTACAGCTAACAAATTTTTTGTAACCGTTCCTTAAGATTATCAAGGTATGAAAAAGATGTTTAAGGCCCCTAGACGTGGTATGCCGAAATCGCAAAGTTTGTTTTGTGTTGTGAAGATCATCTTAATTCTTACTGTAAATTTTATTATTCTTTTTGGGGTTATAAGTGTTTACCATTTAGTTTCCATTTTGTTATAGCTTGAAGAGGATATGAAAAATTATATGCGTTTTAAGTTGATAAAGGGAAAAAACGACGTTGTTCCCCATATATTCGACTGTTAGCCAGACCGGAAACCGCTCGTCGCTGTACACAAATTCCATAACAATGAACATGCCTTCAGAAGTCATAACTTATAAGTATTTCGCATTTTCTTGGCGTATTTTAATTCGCTTGTCACAAAAGGAACGCAAACAACAAACTGATAAATTGACGAGCTGAGTCTGACGCGTGACGCGCTGACCCCAGATGTAAACAAGCGGCCATTTACAAGACACCTGACGTCACGGCCAATATGTTCGCGTTTTGGCGGTCCCTTTAAATATTCACATTTTTAATATTAAAAACACACCTTACGATCAATTTTTTCGAATTTATAAGCTGCCACAGCTGTTTTGTGGATTAGATACTACCTATTAATATGCAATTTAATAAAATATAAATACATGGCAAATACCCAATTGTGTGATACTTTGTATGCACTTTTTTTTTAGACGCACCGAACTACATCACTGTTACAACACCAACAATATCGACAACACAAGAACCTAACACTAGAACACATTATGAAGAGATCTAAGAGTTAATAGCAATTGTTCGATATGTCGGCGATCGTGAGCTAACCACAAGCTGTATTAATATTTGGGCTTATATACGTTGCCAGCATATTCCCTTTTCCTTATGCATCTATCTTATTGTTTTCTTTCGTTGATTCGTTGTTACTGTAAGAGATTTTTTTGTTTGTTTTTTCTGAAAGAACACCTGAAAAGACGAAAGTAGTTTTTCATTATTTTGCTGGTTAGTTGTTCGTTCTACTTGTTCCTACTACTGTATGTATTTGTTTATTTAAGCTTCCTTAATGCTATTTGAGTTTTCTTGATATAGTTATCGCGCTTGAAACAAGTCGATACAATTAAATTTTGACCTATTTTTGAACATGCCCATTTCTCTGCGCGTTGCCCTCTTAAACATAAACAACTTATTGCTATCTCCGGTCGAGGCTCTTTCCCAGAATCGGAGCCTTTTTGCCGACTTTATACCTGTTAAGGGTGTGTTATTTGCCATCCGACACCGTAAGAGACAAAATTTTGTAGGATACTGCTACATTTATTCTAAATAAAAAAAAGATATATCTGATATTGAATTTGGGAAGTTGGTAATGGTTTATGAGACAAATTATGTGCCTGTTATTTACAATTATACTAAGACTTAGCTGCTTATCAAAACACCGGCTAATGTTGGCGTGATCGGCGTTGAATCCCTCTCCTTTCTTGCTGGCCAGTCCAATCACCATTCACTTTTAATTTAATGTGTGCCTATTGTAGTCTTTTTTTAATCACAAATTAAAGCAAACACACAGATCTTAGGTAGTCACTTCATAGCGCTCAAAAACACGTCCTCTCGGTCGAATGCCACCACTCGAGTCCAAATCCTTACATACACGTTTTTATTAAATTACTTTTCCGCTCAGTTCGGTACAAATTTTGCAATCGATTTTAAACTAACTTCCTGATGAGCTAGAGACTTAAAACTTTAAACATAGCTTGGAACTGGATAACAATGCAATATTGACTCCCTTTTTGTCTGTCTGATACCTATTTTTATAGTCCTAATAATTAATACACCTCCTTACTCATATACTGGACAAAATTATGAACATAAAAATGCATGTCTATGCTATGCTGTCTGCACCGCAACCAACTACAGATGTCATTACAGCTCATCAGTGTCTAGGATGAAAGTTTAGCCTCAAGTCATAAATCTAAAGCGTATGGTCTGGTATGGTCATTGGTTCAAATCGATTGAAAGTCACTGTCATTTTTATCAGTGGCTTATTATTTAGCGAGCTACATGATGTGTGTTGCGGGTGGCACATGTAATTTGTAAGGAGCAAACTCTGGATATTGTACAATCTCGGACTTTGAAAATATGAAACGATATGGGAGAGGATATTCTCTGGGTTTGGAGCGAAGCTGTTGAAACTAGCTAATGTTTTTCACCACGAGATGGTGCTGATAAGGCGGAGCAATATTTGTTCGCCTGTGATGGACATGCTACCGGGTATCTGGGTAAGCAAATATACATACATTATACATTTCAGATGAACAGTTCGCGGAGGGCATAAAAGCATGGGTATCGCAATAAGGACAGATCCGATAAACAACATTTCATAAATGGTTTGTAGTATGCCATAAGCTTTTTAAATATTCACTGGAGTATTTATTATGTACAGTATATTCTCATTTTTTAGCTCAGTTTTTATTGTTAGATAAAAGGTAGTAGCTACAATTAACTAGCATATCTAGGCAATATTGATACTACTTATCAAGACTTATTTCTTTACATGCATCTTCATAGGTATTTGAATTTAGTTCAATGTGTCTGAAGTATATTATTGTGTTAAATTGTATTAGGATCATTTGTAAAATATCTAAAGCATGCAAGCTCACACAAAGATGAGTATTACCATAGATTAATTAAGAAAGATACCCAATGTAAATGCACCGCATTGCCACAGAACCGTAGTGAATGATCTTCACTCAAGAGGGCGAAAGAATGTCCAAAGCGCGCGATATTGTATCCCAAATGTTTTGTACTGTATGTCCCTCCCGCCCAGACAGCATGCGAACGGAATGTGGGCGGTAGTCACAATCCCACCACTGCACTMCTACAGCAGCTGACTGCAACACCCGTAATGCMTAACAAAATAATATTTTATGTAGCGAAGGGTCAATAGTAGAGTGCCCGATCGGACATATTGTGACTTGTGTGGGGGACTCGGGATTACAAGCTAAAACTTACACAGATGTAAGCTAATATATTGATAATTATAAATCCAGAATTATAAAAATTAGACCGAGCTGAAAGTCTATATCGTTAAAAATGTAACTAACGATGCATTGTTAAAAAACGAAATGAATACTTTCTATGGGTATTTAATTTGAAACTTTTTCTGTGCCGAATATTTTTAAATAAATTTTTGACTTGCAAAATACATTGCCTCTTACGGCCGAAAAATAATAAAAGGTCAGTTTTTCGGTTTCAGCGCCGTCTACAATTAATTCAAAATTCCCTAATTTTCAGTTTACCTAGCATTATCGCGAAAACTAAGGCCTAATTCAAAAAAATATATTCTTATTAAAAGTTAGCCGTGTCCTTTTAGGTGCCATTCGTGGCAAATTCATATTTTTTGATTTACCGATAAAGGTAGTATAAAATTAAATGTAAAAGATTACATTTTTCTGGGAGACGTGACTGCTGCCGTGTTCGCGTGGCCGCATCGTCCATCTCTACTATTTCCGTAGCTCCGTCCTTCGTCCACTAGTGCAGCTCAGGGAGGGACGCGATAGATCAAAATACAATAATTAGGAAATCAGTCTAATTAATCTTATTTAAGTTTTCATATTGACAAACACGTTCGAAAGTATATTAAAAATCCTCACTAACCTATGAAAGAAAAATTAAACTAATAACTACGCATGTAGTTCATTAAACGTTTTATTATACAATTCTGCACGCAAATCATGATAAAACAAATTAATCTTTTTATAAAATTGCACAATTTACTTATCGAAATTTGTTCTTGAGCTGTAGTATTCCTGAGTCTTAAGACATCTTTATATGAAACGGAATGTCCTCAAGAATGTAKTGTTTCAACCAATATTTTAGATCTAGATTCTTGATGTACGAAAATTCCGAGTGTTACGAGTTTAGGGCATCTTGACAAATGCTCGTTATAGCTACAGGATCTTTAGCAGTCCCCTCATTAAATGCAAMCAAACCAATTATCCAATACAATACATCTGGTATGTGTTTCTTGGAGCCTTTTATATCTAAGTTCCTGTCACTTAAAATACAGATGATATTTTATCCATTTTGCACCTTATATTGGCACATATTTTTATTAATAACGGCTATTTCTACTTCCGCTACAGTATGGTGTTGCAAATCTGGTAATCTGTCTGATTATACTGATATTTTACTATTAATAGAAAATAGCTACCACTATCGCAAATACTGCTAACTCTTTTACTTTTATAAAGCACATCAATATTGTGTTAAAAATCTTTCTTTATTATCGAGCAGTAATATACTATCTTTTCACTATCTTTTTTTAAACAGTCAAGAACAAAAGTATACTAATGTCGACCCGCGTCAATATTTTAATCAGAGAATAAAAAAAACTTGTTTTTTGTTAAAGTGTGCATAAATTGTATGTAAAATGTATCCACAAATACAACGGATTTGGTTGGTACCTTTAAAAACATTTGTTAAGGTGCTATACCTACGGCTTCTAGTAATTAGCCCGAATGATACGACTCTATATAGTAGCTTGCCTAATAGTAGACCTTGCCAGGTATAACAAGCTTTCCAGAAATGATTTTCCATTGCAGTTTGTTGCTAAAAGCTACGAGTGCCTTCAAATAATTCCTCATCGAAAAAGGAAAACAATTGTCTTAGTCGTGAATAAAGCGCGCTGTGCAGAGGGTTGTGGGGGGTAAATTTCCAAAATAAGTAAAAATTTTTGTTTGTTTTTTTTAATATCTTTGACACCTCACCTTTATTATATTAAGATACTACGCTTAAATGGCAAATATAATTTTTTTAAATTTCAAATAACGCCGTCACTATGCTTTCTTATAGAGCGCCTTAATGAACTTCGTTCGGTTTAAACACTACCTAATTCGCCAGACGTTTAGCTTCTTCCAGCACAAAAACGCGTTGGTTTATTGGTGTGTGCAAATTCTCAATATAATACATAGTTTGTGGCATAATATTTTTGTGTAGCAATGTCGAATTTCACAGTGGCGTCCGTGGACATGCGAGTATGGTTCAAAATAGCCCAAAAGGTACGCGATACTCTACTTTATGCACACAGAATTAATATTTAATTGCAAATAGTTTCTGTGATTATTCGTTCCCTCTTGCAATTATTGTCGTTTTGCTAATGTATATTTATGTCGACCTAGGTATCTAAATATCTTAAGCTGTAAGCTCTGTTTATATATATATTGAAAATTAATGCATGTTTGTTGCATGAATTACAGATCTATTTATAACAATACACAATAAAAGTGACAGTAGTTCGGATAGTGAGCTAGAGTCAAAAATGAAATTCATTTCAATTTAAAAATGTGCAGCGGCAAAAACAGTTTTTATTTTAATCAGCGCTTGGAATTTCAGGATTTTGGTACAAAATAAACTTTGCTTATTATGACAAACGCGCTGATTATAATGACGCCTCTAAAATGAACTATGTCCGACTTTATGCGTTCGCTGTAGCAAAAGGTCGTATATCGCGCAGCTGTACAGTTATTCTGGACCTTACTCGCATTCCTACTCTTGCCGGTTGCCGCTGTGAAATTCGGCATTGCCAGAAAAAAAATTCTTATTCGACAAATGACGCGATTCTTTTCAAATTGTTATGCACCACAGTAGCTGACATCTTAAACTTTTATTTCACTTATTTTTTTGATAAACCAATGCGTTTTCGAGCTAGGAGAAAGTAAACGTTTTAGGAGTAAGGTAGTGTTCAAAACGGACGAAATTCATTAAGGCGCTGTACATATCTATATACGATAACATTATTATTTGCATGGTTACTGAAAGGTGTGCTGTTTTTGGCCGCACTATATAAACATATTATTATGAACGAAAAGTAGCAACACCGGCAAGTGTTGAAATGGTGCTTAATTATTACCAAAAGTTGCAAAATTTCAAAAAGTGCTAGATTCAGCCTTTTGTGCTGAAACTAGCAACACGGAGCAGTCGGCACCCACTTGGGCCGTGGTAATACCACACCACGCCCCAATCTAGCGCAGCACATTTTTAACTACCTATCTCTCTCTGACTCACATCAAGTAGATCTGTTGTACGTATGTCAGTGTTAGCTTGTAACGACAAAGTGCGCTACTTAAGGAGAGGGTAATTTTCGTTTCTTATTCCTTTCCACTCACGGACAAATTAGAAGAGCAAGAACTAGTTAACGACGTGATGAATATTTTAAGTGAAGTTAAGAACCAACTACTGTGGCCCTCTACAATCAAGATCTAAAAGCTAACAAATTATCGTGTACATTGGTTGGGTATCTTTCTTAATTTATCTATGGTATTACACAGAAATGTTTAACTAAACAACCCTTTTACCTCACTGGTTACCAAAAGATCTAGAATTCCTGGAATTAACTTTATATATCTACCTGGGGTTCCCAATTGTGTTTGTTCTGAAATTTAACAATTGTTTTGCCTGATACTTATGGAACTGTGAATGATTTGGAATGGATATAAATGTTTTTACAAGAAATTTTTGCCAAATTCAAACATGCTTCATGCAAAATTGTTTTATTTAATGCTATGTAAATCAATAGTGATTGGAGTGAATTCAATATAATTTATAATATAATATTGAATATAGCGACTTGATTTTGCTCTTGTATTTAAACGATACTTTATTAAGCAAGTTTTAATATTTTGTTACCAAATTATGCATTATTTATGCATTATTAGAATTGCAGTTTACAAATTCACACATAAGAACTATTTCCCAGTATATCGAAATTAATAGCCCTAAACTAAATAAATGTAATAAGAGCATGTAGCCCATTTTGTAGCATTATTGATCTAATCCTAACACATGAGGATTCAGCTCAACCACCATTAAAGCAAAATACGATTAAATTAACCAATGTGCTTGCCTAGCCTTTCTTGATTATTTACCTGTATGTGATGACGTTCATTCAAGCGACCATACCTAACAAAAATTAAATATTACAAATATTGGTATTCTAATTATTCTGAAAAGTTGAGCATGTGCCACTCGGCCACCCATGATTCTCATTTTTATACCTGTGAACTACAAGCACTCATTTCTAATAATCGATCCTAGGAAAATTATATGTTGTCATATTCACAACAAAAGCTTTTTTAGAGATCTATTATGGTGCGGCAAGCATGCGACTAAGATTTTACAGTCCCCTAATTATTTTTATTGCTCCAAGCCCTTTTACAAAAAGCAGTACATAGTAATCCCAAACGCCCAAATGTGCTATTAGTAAATTCTGCAAAAAATGCAATTAACCACGAGCTCTAGGAATTTTCGGAGAAGAGGTATTTCCTATTTCCTGCATTATCCCAAATATTTCGGTAAGCCCCATCACTTCATCCCTTGCAACTAGCTTATAAACAGTTGATAAGCGATAACGTAACATAACGAAACAGTAACACATTTCGTTCAAGACAAAGCGGAAGAAGACAGTAACATATTAAAATTCTTAAGGAATATGACAAACCTGCAAAAATTTGAATAATCGTTTATGTATGACAAGATTTGTAAAGTGCTATATTAAATTTACTTAAAAAACACCTTGTTTTAACCATTTTAAACCTTTTATTTCATAAATACCATATTTCCATTTCCAAATAATAAAATCACCATTTCTTGTACATTAGGCCAATTTGTTTTTTCTAGGGCTAGTCTAAACATCTATATTTTGAAAAATACAGCTTTTACCTAATTTTCAGAGCTTTTAGAAAAACAACTAAATGTGTGGATTTAAAACCTATCATTTTGTTGGTTAAAGAATTTGACACAGTATATCCCTCAGGCATCACAAACATAATTATAAATAACTTACCCATAGCATGACATAAAGAAAATGTTGAATATGTATATTTAGACATACTTAATTTTTGATACTTAAATTTGATTTACCAATACAGGGCACGAATACTTGGTCATAAAATGGTGAAAATGTCATTGTGCTTTATAGTATATTATTTGATTAACAACATACATAGACAATTTCAAAGGTTTATTTTTAATTGTATTGTGTTGTAATTACACAAATTTGGTTCATAAGAAATTCATTTAGGCATAAATTGTCATGTTTAATATTTGTTATTTCACATCTCAAGACATAAGTTTAGCATTATTATATTTTTATCTCACATCTATTTAATTTAATCATTGTATTCGTTCAGAACATGGATGTGATACGCCAACCTTGGTTAGCTCAGAACATGATTAGGTCATCATGCTTATTCTTATTTTGCTAATACTATGTATCATATAGAGACATAGAGCAACATTATTGACGCATGTTTTATTTTTTAAATATAATATTCACAAAAGCAGAATAAAATGAATGATTCAATAATCTGCAACTATCTGCAATTAGTTAATCTACAAAAGAACCCTTCTGCATTTCTTTTTATTGATGTCTTAAGGAGTTTTTGCCCTTTAGGATTTTAACTTATTATTAATTTTACATGCAATCTTCAGTAATGTCCTTTGAAAATTTTTCGCTAAAACATTGTCATTCTCTTGTTTTCATAACAACTATAATTTAAAAAAATATATCGCTTTCTTTCAAAAATGTTTCTTAGGAGTAAAGTTATATAACCCAGCCGCTGGTACTGCAGTTATTTTGTCACCATAACTGTATGGATCAAGATGTAATTGAAACTAAATGAGCTTCTTTAACAAATTGTATTCGACAGAAGTAATATACTATAATGAAGTGCTATATTTTCAGTACATAGATCCAACGGATTTATAACAATATACAACATAATATTACACTATCTATGCTATTGAGACTAAACCGATTCAGTGTTTAATCTGGCAACTTCAGTTGCAGGATTCTGTCAAAGTGTGACTAAAGAATACAGGTAACACTTATAAGATTGTTTTGTGAAATGGCTTACTTTAATTCACTAATTATACCATCCACCATCTCAGTATTTGCAACAGATATAACTGGAATATACACATTGCCATGGGCAATTTGCTTTTCATTTTATGCAGATGGATCATCCAGTATATGCTGCAACCCAGTCAGGGCATATGTTACTGCATCTAATGGAAATGTCGGACTAGTTGTTATTTTTAAGATTGTTCTCTTAACATCGTTCGGACATATGTACAATGCCTGTGCTAAAAGTATATGCACTTGCTTTTGACCCATTAATTCGGCATATAATTTGTTCCATTGTTCATGTTTCTGAAGCTCCTCAACTAGTGCCACAGAGGTCACAAACAAATTTATAGCATCCATTGAACATCCAGCTTCTTCTTCGTTCATGGCTTTGTTGGTCTCTGTTAAGAATGGAACGAACATTTTTTCCATCATTCTGAAAGTCCTGTATTAAAATTCTTGATTATCCTTTATGTAAACAATTTTGGTATGTACGAAATCGAAATGTTTAAATAAGTGTGTCTGAAATGATTAGTTTGAATGAATAAAACGAACAAAGAAAAAATGAAAAGCAAATGGCCCACAGCAATGTCTATATTCCGGTTATATCTGTTGCACAGATTGAAATGGTGGATAGTGTAATTAGTGAACTAAAGCAAGCCATTTCACAAAACAATATTATAAGTGTTACCTGCATTCTTTAGCGACTTTTAATAGATATTAGGGTGGAGATGGTGGAAAAAATGTTTGTTCCATTCTTAACAGAAAGCAACAAAGCCATGAACGAAGGAGAAGCTGGATGTTCAGTAGATGCTATAAATTTGTTTGTGTACTCTGTGGCGCTAGTTGAGGAGCTTCAGAAACATGATGAACAATAGAAGAAATTATGTCGAATTAATGGATCAAAAGCAAGTGCACATACTTTTAGCACAGGCATTGTATAGATGTCTAAAGGATGTTAAGAGAACAATCTTAAAAATGACAACTAGTCCGACATTTCCATTAGCAGCAGTAATAGATGCCCTGACTTTATTGTAACATGTTCTGGATGATCCATCTGCAAAAAAATGAAAAGCAAATGACCCGCAGCAATGTGTATATTCCAGTTATATCTTTTGCAAAGATTGAGATCGTGGATAGTGTAATTAGTGAATAGAGGTAAAGAGAGAAATCAATATAAAAATTTACACATCACATATAGAAGGGTTGACACCATCTTGCAAATAACTATGTAAACTAGCATAATTTATTATAATTAAACAAAGCGTTACGTTAAAAATTCCCGGTCCATATCTACAACTGTAGACCTCTGCCTTGCCTGTCTTGCTTGTAAAGGTATGGTCGTATCCTGGTTTTGACCAGGAACCGGTAAATCAATTAATGTTGTTGGTGAAAACCTAACCCTATTAGCTGAACTATTACTGTCTTTTGCCGAAACATAGGAACTGTCATCACTAGTTAAACTGTCTGGTGGTGTATGGTTCGTACATGCCTTGCCTTCTGCCTGGAGGTGGTAATTTCGTTTCAGACTAGACCGCAATCTAGTGCACCCTATGGATTCTAGGGATGGGTCGAAATTTGAATCAAATGAATCCTGTCTAGTAAAGTTAGATGTGTAGTCACACTCAATAGCTTGCCTTCGTGAATAATGAGTAGGGGTATACACACACTCATCTTCGAGGCAAAAGTTGGGATTGGTGCCGCCAGTGAAACTACCACTGGATATATTGGAAGATGTCCGTCTATGGGAATGTGTGGACAGCTTTTGTGAAGTACGTGCCCCGTTGCTTACACTACTCATATTATCGTAAGCGTAATCAGTAGAGTATCCATATAATGGTGTGTTTGCACTAAATTCTGAGCTATGTCCGTATGTGTTATCTAGGTACTGTGCGTGCTGATAAAAGGACTCTGTTCTGTTATTCAAATCCTGCTTGGGAAGTAATCGTCCTATCTCACTCTGGGAAGCTTGATAATCTCCTGGAATGTATATTGTTGCCGTTCTTTCATAAGGCGCATATAAATCAGAACCGTCATTGCTTGCAGAACTAGACTTTCGACGGGATGATAGATTCGGAGTTAAATTGTAATGGTGAAATCCATCAACATATCTTGAGGACTTAATATCGTCTGGCGAAAGGATCATTAACTGAGATCCTGTAAGCATTGGTCTATAATGACGAGTAACTCCATGATAAGTGTTGTGACTGTAACTGCCGCATGTTGAATAATCATACTCTCGATTATCAAAACTTTTCCAGGGCAGAACATCGCTAGTGGAATCCATCCTTAAACAAAAAATACAAGACTTTAAATAGGCAACAATATTACKAGAATGTGTATTTTCATTCTCTAACTAGTTTATACATGATGTTAAATACTTCTATTGATCACTACATAAGGCTAAAATTTCCGGTTTAGATATTAATAATTATTTATTGGTATTAGATTCCACCAACTGTATACGTTCCTACTTACAATTTATTAACGTTACCAAACGAATGCTAAATGTGAACGGAAAGATATGTCACTTATAAACCTACTAAGAGAAATACTCACAGAAAAATTAAAATCAAAATCTCTGAAAAAGTAAAACCAATAAAATAGCAAAAGTTGTGTAAGAGACTCAAATACTGCTACCTACTAATCTAAACTTAAAACTAGCCATGCAAATTCAAAATTGCCCTAGATGTGTGAACAAAATATGATACTATTAATCAACAAACAACGGACAATAATAAAAATAAACAAAGTGCAAAGTTTGAATCTGTCAGCATGTTTAGTTTTTGGGTAATGAATTATTCCAGTCCATCCCTTCGAACCCACTTATTTTTTAACAAAGTTTGAAAGTAACAGTTTGTCAAATTTTTTATTAATTGAATCACCCGTAAAAATTGAACAAGAAAGAAGTACGGTTAAACTATTTTTAAGACTTCCTTATTAAATTATTTTTTCTCACACACTATACAATTTTTTCTAAATACGAAGAAAAATTAAATAAAAACCCTTAAACATTGCTAGACAAAATTTATTAAAGCAATGTTAAGAATAAGTATGCCATTTTTCAATTTAGTTCACCATTTGAATTGCTTCAATACTCGAACAAAAAAATTTGTCAATAAGCAGAACTAATGCCAGTTATACCTTTTCTCAGTACTCCATAAAAATCAACTTCCACTTATTATTTCGTAAAAGCCAAGAAAGCCAAGAAGTCTAGAAAATAATTTCCTCTGACGGAAAACAAGCTGCAAATTCAAGAAAGTCCTTCTAAAATCAAATTTAGCAATTATTAAAAGAACAATGTGTTGAGACTTGCAAATCCACATCGGTCAAACTAACAAAAAAGACTGCTGGATAGTAATTGCTGTAACTTCCTGACTTTATGAGCAATTTAATAATAACCACGATTTTGAAATTTATGGCATCTTTTTAAAAATTTATGAAAGCTATTGTATCCTTTTATTCCCAAAATTAATTTTCACAGTTCCATGAAGATAAAAGTAGAAAACCTAACTGTGCACCCAATTAAGTTAGACAATGTCAATACTGGGGAAATCAGCAGGCTCTAGCATGCTTTGAAAGAACAAAGGATCTGGGCCACAGTATTGTATGTTTTTTGTGATATGTGCAGTGATGCGGGTTTCCTACTTGCAGCCAAAACGTTAAATCCAAAAAAACTCATCAGGACGAGCTATCAGAACCACCAAAAATTACAGATATGTATTCAGCGAATTTTGCTCTTCAAAATCATGTCTAAGGGGGGATAAGTTGTATAATGTAATGACATATACAGAGGGGATGCAGGAGAGTTGGCTAGCATTAGTAAAGTAATCTCTATGGACCCCAGTGAATGAAAGGTCTGTCGTTCACATCCATCCAACATTCAAAGCCAACTCTCATACACCTCACTATAGATAATGCTCTACTCAGCATGCCAGATTATGAAGGTAGCATTAGATGTATCTTGAGCGACTCTGTTAAGATTCTTGGTGTTGTTTAGAGCTTTTCTCTGGTCTAGAATAAAGTTAATTTTTATTAAAAACTGTTTCCTTAAAACACACCAGAAAAGTTGCTTAATTATAGCAACAAGTAAATCGGTTAAGGCACTTTGACCTCTCTTGAAAACACGGTATCGTTTCCATCATATTAAAAAAAAGCTTAATCAAGATTGTACTAAATGCAGCAGTTTCAAATTTGCCTCTCATTTCTGAACATTACCCACAGACTATAATCCTCCAACCACAAATAATAAACTAAAATWTAATAGCCTGAGTTATCAAGTTACTATCTAGTACTATTTACCAATCTATTAGTCAAATGGCGCATGACAAATGGAAACTTCACACATTTTAAAGCACTTTGAATTTTTAGTGAGATTATTAAAACTCCATCCAACTTGTCCCTGTATTTAGTCAAACAAAGAGGTGCAGGGTAACTCACTTGATTTTGGAATTGATATTCGAATGGGGGGTGGCAAGTGCAGTATATGAAAATAATGAAAATCTTATTTACTGGAACAGAGATAAATACAACAACAAAAGGCTAATAATGAATAGTAGAGTTTTTTGGAAGTTATTGAATAATAATAGTAAAACGCTTGTTTAAGATCCTACTTCCAGACTTTTATTTTTGGCAAAGCCAAATGCCAGCATTTCAACCACCAAGCGGCCTTCTTCGGTGGCTTAACAATTATGACTGCATTAAAACACTAAAAACATTTAAACATATCGTAAACATAAAACATACACAGGTACAGAGTTGTGTGGTGTGGGAAAAGAATTTGTTTATATTATATTTTTGACTTTACTATTGAGATAAGTGGATTATTTAAGGGCGTGAGATCCGTATTTAGCAGATGATTCAAGTTGGCATGTACCAGTACCTCAAGCTTTAGAATTTGTGGAAGATTTTCTTGAACAAAATAAACTCCATAGCGCAGTCATTGACGAATACTTGAAGTTAACAAAACTGTGCATAGAACAAAACATTTATATGTAATGAAAAATTTGGATTGGTAATGGGAAACCCTCTTTCACCTTTCTTAGCTAACCTTTTCTTAAGCTATCTGGAAAAAAATCTAAAAAATACAAATGAATTGCTGATAATGTGGTAGGTATAATAGATATGTAGATAAAATTTTTGCTGTAACAGACAATAACTTTGACATAAATAATTTTACACAAAAAATCATTTGTCAGTCAATAAATTTTACTTTTGAACTAGAAAGATTTCCCAATTACCATTTCTAGATTTAATAATATCAAGAAAGGTAATAAAATCACCTTTAGTATTAAATATAAATGACACAGATAATTACGTCAAAAACAGTTCTTGTGCGCCTTTTAAATAGCTACAAAATGTCCGTATTTAATAGTTTGATGCATAGATTACTAAGTTTATAATTTAACCAACTGAAACGGATACAAAACAGAAATGATCACTAAGTTATTAAACAAACACAGATATAAATTAAATTTGCAATCTCACATGCATCTTAGTCCTGAAAAAGAAACCATATTCCATGCAAAATTTACATACCATCCTTCAATAGAACAGATTTCAAATTTTATTTTCTAAATTTAATATTAATCTTGCTTTTGATAATAACTGTACATTAATAAACTTATTAGTCAACATCCAGGATAAACAAGGTTAAACAAATCTGGAATTTATGAAGTTAAATGCTGTAACTGCCCAAAAAAAGTACATTGTCCAAACAAAACGTAATGCAAATATACATATAATACAATAAAATACACAAAAAAAGAAAAATACACCAATAAATAGACAAAAGTGCACTCATATACAAATAAATACAATATGTATCAAATGTACAATATACATTTCAAACGTTGTTTAAATAATGTTAATAAATTGTAACAAAAAATATCAAAGACCTGGCAAAATGTGTTGTATGTGCGCAGCATAGTGTAAATAGATGAATACATAGCATAATTAACAATGTCAAATTCTAGACTAAAAACTGGTACCACTTTAGTAGGATAACAAGGCATGTGAAGGTTCAACAAGGCAAGAATGTGGAGCGTCGATCATATTATTGACAAGTTTATATACAAAGCACATAGCCAAAAATGTTCGATTCTTCTCCAAACTGGGAAGCCCTTTAAAGAGTCTATGCTGAATAGATTCAATACGACTACAATGAGCCCTGTAATGTGGGGACCAAATACTGGAGTTGTATCCGAGAAGAGGCCTGGTTAGATTATAAAATGTAATTTTGTAGTATTAATATTAAAATCTTTGCCGTACCTTATGATGCATCCCAACATCCTGCTAGCTCTGCTGATGACATAATTATTCTAATGAGCAACAAATTTAAGTTTGCAATCCAAAAGGACTCCCAGGTCTCTGACAAAGTTTTCATAGGGAAAATACTGTGGTCAATTTTGTATAGGGGAACTGATGTAAGATTCCTTCTGCTAAAGTCAATAGTATGGCATTTGTCGATATTTAAAGTCATGATATTTTCATGAACAAGATCTTTCTGCAGGAGAGTACGAGCCCTGACACAAAAATGTTCGGACATCAACTAATTTTTCGTAGAAGTTTGAAAATTTCCATAAGGGATTCAATATCATGTTTTTCYTTTATAGGACACTATAATATGTATTGTTCTACATATATTTATGACATTGTTTTGAAATAAAATAATGCTGATTTATAAAATTAAACTAATGTTGCTAACAATACAATATTTATTGACACATAAATGTTCGGACAATACACGTCAATAGCCGGTTGCGTCTCCTTTTGCCTCAATAACTGCTTTTATTCTGGCAGGTATAGTTTTTACAAGCTTTTCGCAATCTTCTGCGGTAAAATAATCCCATACATTTTGCAATTTTATGCGCATATCAGAAATGTTACGCTGCGGATCATTTCTTAATTGCTGCTTCAGCTTGTGCCATATAGTTTCGATTATATTTAGATCAGGACTGCCAAGGACGGAAATGTTGTCTTTCAGCCACGTTCTTGTGGTTTTGGCTGTATGGTAGGAGGCGCCATCTTGTTGAAAAGTAAAGTTTCCATCAGGTGATAACATTGGAATTGACGCCAACAAATTGGTTTCAAGAATGTTCTGATATTTTAGTGCGTTTACAATTACGTTTATGAAGTGCAGTTTTCCAACACCATTAGCAGACATGCTTCCCTATACCATAACACCTGATGGAAATTTTATTTTTTTCTTTAGGGAGTCTTTGTGGAAGGCTTCATTTTTGTTTCTTATAACATGTGATCGATGGTCACCCACACAAACATCAAATTTTGATTCATAACTAAAAATGATCCTTTTCCAATCTTCGAAAGTCCACATTGCCCGTTCCTTTGCCCACGCTAATCGTCTCTTTTTTTTTGTTTTTCCATGAGCAACGGCTTTTTTTGCCTTAAGCAATGATAAATTTGCTTAAACATAACAGACGTACCTTATAAAAATGTGAACTATAGTTATGAATCCAGCGACGACACGTTTCTCGTAAAACATTTCCCATTGTTTCTTCATTCCATTTTGCTGTTATTTCTCTTAATGTACTTCGACGATCAGTTTTACAAATCCGAACAAGAGATCTTTGCATTGTGGAAGTGACTTTGCATGGCCGACCAGCACCATGTCTTGAAATTTGAATTGAACTCGTTTCTCTATACTTTTTCACAATATCTGACACCGTGGACTTTGCAACATTTATTTGCTGAGCAATATCCCGAAACGTTTTTCCTTGGTGAAACAGTTTTACAACTAATTCTCTGATTGCACGATTAGTTGCTTTACCGCGTGACATTTTGGTGTCAATTGATATCTAATCGACTTAATTGTCAATGCTATTTATTTGTTTTACTAACGTGTCCGAACATTTATGTATCAGCAAATATTGGCTTGTTATCAACATTAGCTTAGTTCTATAAATCAATATTATTTTATTTCAAAACAATGGCATAAATATGATGTAAAACAATACATATTATAGTGTCCTATAAATGAAAAACATGATATCGAATCCCTTACAGAAGTTTTCAAACTTTTACGAAAAATCAGTTGATGTCCGAACATTTCCGTCTTTGACTGGCCCTCCAGCAGTACTGATCTAAATGTAATCGAAACTATATGGCACAAGATGAAGCAGCAATTAAGAAATGATCCGTAGCGCAACATTTCTGATTTGCGAGTAAAGTTGCAAAATAAATGGGATTCTTTTACCGCAGAAGATTGCGAAAAGCTTGTAAAAACTATACTTGCCAGAATAAAAGCAGTTATTAAGGCAAAGGGAGACGCAACCAGCTATTGACTTGTATTGTCCGAACATTTATGTGTCAATAAATATTGTATTGTTATCAACATAGTTTAGTTTTATAAATCAATATTATTTTATTTCAAAACAATGTTGTAATTATGATGTAAAACAATATATATTATAGTGTCATATGTGCTAGATTTACTCGATATATTTTCATGTCATCAGCAAAGAGGGAGTATTTGCTGATGAAACTGAACCCTATTTCATTGATGAAAACAGAAACAGTAGCGGTCCAAGCATAGAACCTTAATAAAATATAATTTCAACTAATTCTTTTCCCACACCACACAACTCTGTACCTATCTATGTTTACGCTATGCTTAAATGTTTTTAATGTTTTATGTTGTCATGTCATAGTTGTTAAGCCACCCAATAAGGCCGCTTGGCGGTTGAAATACTCACATTTGGCTATGACAAAAATAAAAGTTTGAAAGTAGAATCATAAACAAGTGTTTTACTGTTATTAACAAAAAGCTACTCCAAGTTATAGGTTTACCCAATTATATATATTCACATACAATTAAAGTCTAAAAGTCTCAATTTTTTTCCCATCTTGACTAGTGACCTTGCTTTATATCATTTGATTTGTTTACATTTCATCTTATACCTTTATCTCGGTACTTTGAGGTGGTGAACCTTGTCTATAATTTACTGTGCCTGAAGATATGGTCACATTAGAAAAAAATAATTTAGATAATAATAATCTGTAACCATCTAAAATTTAAGTAGCTCATTCACCATAAATAAAATCAGTTCGCTATGTGATATAAAGCTTTGCTTACCTTGCTGGTTGTAGTCTAGGATGCACTGGAGATACATTGGATAACCGAACATCATACCCAGAAGCAACACCCGCAAGCATTGCTGCGATGTTGTAGAGCACTAATTCAACTATGCTTAGCTTAGGTTTTAACCGATGACCTGTAAATGAAAAACACACATTACAAATTTAATACTGCCCACACACCAATTAAATTTAAACATTCCACTTCTGGCTTTTGAAATAATTTTGGAATAAAAAAAATGAAACGAAGATATCTGGATTAGCTCAGCAATTGAGGTGTATAAAGTAATAAGTAATATGTTACAGATCAACTGTATGCGGCAAATTTATTTATTTGTGAAAAATTTGAATAGTACCTATCGTTCTCACAAGAGTATTTTGCAGAAAACTTTTCTAAGAAGTACTATTGAGTCAGGACAGTCTTAATGCCTTACAGCTTGTTTGTAAATTAGACACAAACTTATTCAGTCTATTCCAGCTTTGATGAAAAAGTTATTGATCTGCTTAGAAGAACAAATGCATCGACTTAGTGTTTAAACAAAGTGGTAAATTTATGTGTGGTATTAGGTTTTATTTTCAACATTATTATTATTGTTATTATTATTATTATCATCATTATTAAAAATCAAACTTCTGTTTTTCATTTTGATTTACAAAATTTATCAAATATTCCATGAATAATTAAAAAAAAGAAATAGATATTTGTCTTCCATTTTTGTATCTGTGCTGTGCAGCACTTTCAAATTTAGAGTCCATGTGCCGCCACTGCCAAGTGATATTTGTAACAGCTTATGCAATAAATGTTGGAAGTAGGTGAATTTTATCTTAAATCAGTACACCTATTCACGCCTAACTCGGCTTTGCTCACTCCCACTGTAACAAGGGTAATAAGTAACAAAGCAGAATAATAATTGACAAGGACAATTGAAATCGTCGGTTGGTAGGATGCGCTTTCACCAAAACTACACCTGCTTCCCTCATTTGTTTCAAATGTGAATCCGATGGCCATATTCAGTAATATAAAGCTTGCATAAAGTAGAACAACAAATAAGATAATATTTTGTCGGATAGATCGCTGTCTCTTGAAAAACACTGACAAAAAATTAATAGTCTGACGTTTCAATTACACCTGTAATCTTTGTCAAAGATTACAGGTGTAATTGAAACGTCAGACTATTAATTTTTTGTCAGTGTTTTTCAAGAGACAGCGATCTATCCGACAAAATATTATCTTATTACATTATGCACGCTGAAAGCATTCACCCTCGTGTAGAACAATAAAGTCTACTTACCATCAGCATTATACAATGTGGGTATGGGTACGTTATGTCTTCCAACACCAGGAACAGAGTATTCAGCAGGCCAATCATCAGGAGGAATGTAATCTGTCAAAATCAAATTAAAATGCAGATTGCATAATGAAGAAATATATGGGTTCATTAACTCCAACATCATCAATATAAGTTATTGTTACTGCACAAGCATTTTGAACATTTAAATGTGTAAGTTCTTTTGAACCAGCTAATATATGCACCCCATCGTCCCCCCTACAATTCACCGAACAGAACGTTTTGTTTGACTATAATAATTCATCAGGTCTGAATTGATCAAATTAAGGTCATTGATGTGTTGAGTTAGATCTGTATAAAAGACTAACTTCCCCATCCAATCATAATTTTGTAATTTGATCAAACTTTAGTCAGAAGTAGGTAGCACAAATCGTTTTAAAATATTTCCCCCCAAAAAAAAAACTAGTGTACCACACTGTAATTATGGTGTCATTTTGTTGAAATTTATATCACGAGCTAACAGTTGCTCAGGCAGCCTTCAAAACTATCAATTTGTTTAAGCTAATTCCAAATAAGGCTTCTTGATAAATTATACATTGTACAGCTAACGCTTTCGAACTACTACAGTTGCCATCACATTTAGTACATGAGCAATGAAGCATTTAGCTTCTTTCATTGCAAGTTGTTCTTCCCTATATTATTTTCAATATGTTTAAAAATATATTTTCCTATAGTAATTCAGTGAATGCTGTGAGAGACCTTCATAAACTTCAGAGTATTTAACTACTCCCAAATAAACAGAAAGGACTCCATCAATATTAAATTTTTTTAACCATACATACAAACCGCGGTTTCTAAACAAAACAGATTATTTTATGCATATTTCATCTGCTGCAATTATGCATTGCTTGATTCATTAGTAAACTTTCTAACACGGACAGTAGCATGAGTAGTTTCTCTTTTTTCTTTCAATATATGCTTCAAAGATTCGATAAACTTTTCTGAAAATGCTTTGGTTGCCAGTGACGCTTCATATGTATTCTTAGAGGAGGGTAATTATTTCATTGCAAGTTCACCCTAAAGCTGTATTTCCTGACTCAATAACAAAATATTGGTATCATTATTGTTATTCAAATGTTCTGTCTTMTCTATACTGTAGAGTAGCTAMGTACCATAATGKCAAGCCACGGAGCCGCAGAGSGCTCAAGTTAGGAAGATCCTTATGTCAAGGAGGCAGCAAAAATACCAAACAGCTCAGTACACAATATTTTTGTTTTTATAGAACATGTTTTCACAATTCTTTGGCGACTGTAGTAGGTTGCAGGTTTAGTACGATCATTGTACGATGCTGGTGTGGTGGTTTGAGAATATAATAAGTAAATCACAAAATACAAAATAGTGAAATATAGAAAATGTATTGACTGCAGTAATAATGTGCTTTAAAAATAAACCGTATAAGTATAGTTAGAGTAACGCTGGCAGTACCGGGTGACTAAGAGGGAAATGTCTACAAACCAAGGGTTTCGTGGTAACCCAGTATTTAATTTAAAAAAAAAATAAATAACATATATATTGTACTCTTAGGAGGTAAGAGGTATCAAAAATTAAATATTTTGAAGACGAAAATTGTTGTTTTAAGATGTGAGGTATAGTACTGAGCCCCTGCAATTCGGTCACCAGTGAACAGAACATAAACAACCTTAGACAAAGAAAAAAGATGGACACTGCACATAATAAGCAGTGGCATACTGTACTGGCATGTATCCAGATCATCTACCTCTTTGAGTATTCAAAGATCTAATTACCCTTCTTCTCTTTCCTTACCCTTTCGTCGCTACTATTTCTATCGTTATTACCTATTTGTCGCATAGTCATCATCATATTTCTAACTTTACCATTCACAAGTTTTAGTTTTTTGACTTTCCTGCCACCTCCTTTTTCCTTTCTAGTTTTTAAGTTGTACGAGCCCATTTCCATTTCTGTCCATCAATGATTATGTACTGGTATCCTATTTTCACTTTTGCATTCTTTGCTCTTTCTTGTGCTACCCTTTCCCTTATTTTCTTCTGAATTTGTCTCTCTTTGAAAGTCAAGTCATCCATAATAAATATTTTCCTGTCTTTCACCATCTTCAGCTTTTGTGTATTTTTCATGATTTCCAATTTCTTTTCAAAGTTTTCTACTTCGCATATGCATCCTTCTCCATTTAATTTTTTAAGACCGTACCTGGATAATTTAGGCGTTACCTTAATACGCGTTTGTATTATTTAGCTCCTCAACTGTCTTTGTAAGCGCCACTCCTTCCAGTTTCTCTATTTTCAGGGATGATACAACAATATTCTTTTTCTTACGGTTTCTTTCCTGTTTTTTCCACATCCATTCCTTTTCCTTAATCAATCTTACTTCGGTTTTCAGCTCCTCATTTTCCAGCCTCAATTCTCTTGCTTCTTTCTTGTATTCTTCGTTTGCTTATTAGGGCCTTATATGGTTTTTAAATCCCTAGGAAGTGACCAAAACCATGGTTTAGGATGCTGGAACTAAACGAGATCTAACAGATAGCCGGGCCAAGCTGTCAGGTACGGTCTTAAAAAAACCAGCCGGCCCATGTATCCATTCATCATGGGTATCTCCTGACCATGGCTCTGGCGTGGTGCCGAAACAGTATGCGTGGAGTAGTACAGCTTGGTGTATTACATGCACAGGGCAGGACGGTTAAAAACGTTTTATGTTTTTTATGCTACCACACGTTTCAATATAAGTTTTATTTAACCTGCCTCTGAGTACACCCAGTATAACAATCCTTAACAATGAAAGTGACAAAAACTGATGTACAATGTGAAGCCGAAATGATGAAGATTGTTCTTAGAAAGGGTTACCCACCACTCCTAAATTTGTACGCTGACTACCTTTTTGCCAGTATTTATTCATTTGCTGCTACTGCTACCCACTCTGTCGCTTACATTGTGGTTGTTACATGGTCTTTAACATTTATCAAAAAAAAAATTATTATCTAACTCTTTTTTGCATTTTTGTCATGTATTTTAGATGTTCATGAAATATTTTACGCAAAGGATATTTATGATAAGTACCTTCGAATGTTAAGATTATGCTTTCTATTAAATCAGGCAATAGTTCCTGGCAAGTTTGTCTGTCTATATCTTCTATAAAGCTGTTCATTAGTGATATTAGATTTTACACTCACTTGGGTTAAAGATAAATCAAAAGTTAAAGATTAAAACAGCAAATTATTTGTTTTCAAAACACTTCAGGTCTTCAGAAATCTAAAAACGTTAGGAAGACTTAGTGATAAATATAATAGCAACCATTATAATTTACTTCAAAATGTGTAATTAATTATGATTACAATTAGTTTGGATAAATTGTAATTAATAACATTTGAAATTACAAAATGTGTTAATGTAATTAATTACGATTACATGCTTCGATATAATTTCAAATAATCAATTAGATTTACTCTTTGGATAAAACCACGTTGAAAGTTTGAAAAGTTTTAATACAATAATATGTTACTTGTACCCTCGCCCATACATAGTCGTTTTGACAATAACCATTACATAAAACAAAACTCAAAAACGAATTATCCTAATTATTTTTATGTGCAAATTTACTACTCTAATTAGCAACTAATAACTTGATTTATATTATTTATTAATTTTATTAATGTATCATTATGTCTTAAAAACAACATTCCTTTGTCTAGGCTTCAAAACTTGACCACCAGAATTAAACATTTGAACTTTTGAAAATCTTAAACACTGCAGGATAGTCTTTTACAGATAGTAATTTTTTACTTTCAGATAAGCTAAAAATTCTATATGTGATGCATTTTTGCTAACATCATTTGGCTCTGGAATATCCATATAATTAAAAATTTGACAATATATATTCTAGAGGTGAATCGCAAGGACTTTGGTTATTATCACTTGAAGGCTAAAAGTGTTCTTGAACTTCACTCATGACGAGTTCTCTAACTGAGACATAATTTGCTTTTTCTTTGTCAGAATGAATCCAGTTAAGTTTAAACTGTGATAAGGAACAACTTGCCTAAATTATAATGTGGTGCATAACTTATTGAAATAAAAAATATGTGAAAAATATTTTTACTTAATAGGTATTTGTTGTAATTGAATCCCAGAGCTGACCCAAATTTCAAATTTTTTGTGCATTACCTTTGAATTAATTAAATAATAGTTTTCCAAAACATATCCCGGATATAACTGGCTCTTTCCTGAAGAATATCGTTAGCGGTAGCCTATGGTTTCTTAACTATAAAATATTCTTGCAAAAAATCTAAGTCAAGCAATTTAAGTTTAGTTGCGTTGATTGCACCACAAATCGAAACAAAGTATTTTTTACTGAGGATAGTTGAAACATTCAAAATGTAAATTCCATCGGAAGCTTTAGTCGATCTATAGACCAATTATAATAAATTAAGTTTTGCTAAAGCACAGTAACGAATTTTATGTAAATAATTTTTATTTTGGAAACAGTATTTTCAATATCTACCTGCAAAATCACAGATGACTAAAAAAACAATTCAGGTTATTTCAGTGTAGTGTGTTTTCAACAATCAACATCAAACAAGATGTGTGGATTACAATGCAATGAAAGAACACATCTTGCACAAAATATGCATTCAAAACTGTAGGCATGGAAATAGCTGTAAATATGCCATTCTAACAATTACAAATATACAACGAAAAGGGGCAACAATTATTGGAGGTTATTTTCTTATTAATTACTTACTTACCCTTATATCAGGCTAGGGGGTTTCATAAATAAACAAGCATATGCAAGGCTGTGCAGGTATCATAAACGATAAACGTTTAGAAAAATAGAAGAAATAATTAGTTAAAGCAAATATAAAAACCTCCAACATTTAAACATTTATTTTTAAGTCTTTACTAGAAATAATAACTTTGGCCGCTTAGCTGCCATCTTCAGAAGTTAGAGTACAGGACTGAAGGGAATATTCTCCAGCTAAATTCAGACAGACATTTGAAGAAGTCACTTACTTTTAACTTCTGCTCAAGATGGCAGCTTAGCCATTGAGCTACCCATTTGGACTTAATAAAGCTATTGAAGTAAGTTTTCTATGTACAGTATAATTCATCAGTCTGTACAAATAGGCTACTAAAGTTTACCCCAAGATACACCGTGTTTACAACCTTTTACAGTTTTGATCCTTTAATAAGTTTAATACCTGCCTATAATAAAACTGTAATCATCTTCTTCAACATGCTTGAAGCTGGTCAAGCCTGCAATACAGTGTCACATAAATGAACCATTTAAAATTAAACAAAACGGAGGAACAGCTATTTAATTAAAAATTATTTTATCATTTTTATTGGTATACCCATTATTTGTAAACAGATTTATCTGACAAATTCTTCAACCCCATGAGGTGCCAGCAATAGGCCAATTCAAAACAAATTTTTATAAAGCAGGAAGCATTTAACCAAATAAATGACTGTTTTCCTGATACTTAGGTAAAAGATTATGAATTGTAGTGTGCATTTCCAATATGTGTTCGATTTTATAATGCTGGAACAAGAAAAGGTATAAACATGTACCTAATAAATAAACCCTTTATAACTACTACGATGCAAATTTTTTAAAGAGCCTTCTCTGGACTGTTGAGGTGTTTTTTTTCATGTATAGAAGATATTACCCATGAAGATGAATATAGAATTAAACTGGTATCAGATTTAATTATTACTATTATTATTAATTGAGGATGACAAATCCATTGACCAAAGTGATACTTATTTGAGAGCAATAATTAGTTTAAGCTTTCTTTTTGTATTGGAAATAATTATTAAATATAGMGAGGTTATTTCAATTCATTTTTGCCTTAAACAACTCAATAAATGAAAAATATTTATTTGTATTATAATCTATTATTAATTATAAAAAGGTTGTTTAGAATTTTCATCTATTCTGCATTTAAAAACTATATTATATGAAGATATAAAAATACATAATACAAATGAGCAAATCATCAATCTGCATTTATTAAGTTAGGTATAAAATTACTAAAAAAAAGAGCCAGAGCGACATTAAGACCATCTGCTGTTTGGGACTATTTACTGGGGCCTGAAATTCCAGTTTTCGGATAAAAGTTAAATGGCATGTCATAAGTTGTAAATAAGGTATATATTTGGGTAAACTACATAACATATTCAATACTGCAGTTCAGTATTCTTAAATGGTAGTCTCGTCTCATAAATAAATTCTTTCCCTACCACTATCCTTTTGTGGTGCATTATACTCTTCCTCATTTCTAAATCTAAGGTAAGCACAACACTATACCCATACTTATATGGCTTGAAACATAAAGCAAGTTTAAGGTTTGCTTTAGAATTGCAACTGTCCACATTATAATAATGTTTAATTTATGAATGCTCTGGTTTTATCCCCTGCTCCCACACATTAGCAACAAACTACCTCATTATTCAATGCGAAGTGCTAGTATGAGTATGAACAATCTTCAAGATATAACCACTTGCCAGTAACTAATCACCATGTACATAGAAAACTTCTAATTTTTGAATTAAATAAGAAAAGAATATCATAATATTAAAACATGTAATTATGAAGTATTTATAACAACTTGATGGTCTGCAGTCATAACAGCCCCTGTTAGAACAGGGCTGATGGTAAGCATTGCTCATCCAATGTTACGCCACTGCAGAAATATAATGTGATAAACAGAAATTGTGGGTTGTATTCCTCATGAGTAGTTCTTATCTTGTATGGCTAATTCAAAGCCACATGACTTCCAATTCCAATTTTTGACTGCCTTTATTGTAAGTTAGAATTGTAACCATTTCAAAATTTTGCCTAAAATAAGAGTTACAAACATAAGGTAGTATTTAAAAAAACAAAAATTAGTGTGTAAGTACATGCATGACCACTAGAAAAGTCCATAATAGTATTTAAAACGTATGCATCACAATTCAATTAGAATTGTTTTGCATTAATCCTTCAAAATTTATTGAGGAGTTTACACAAGTTTCTCAAGAAAAATATTTTGCAAATGTTTTTATGCACTCTCGGTACAAGTCAAAATGGATCAAGCAAATTAGGGTCTCACCAACACTTTTTCTTAAAATAAACTCCCGGTCTTTAGAGGGCGCTACCGTAGAATTTTGCTGTTCTTATATTAAAGTATAACTGTGCACCACTATTACTCAATCAGATCAGGTCAAGATTTGTAAGACCAAGGAACTGTCACTCTCTTTGGACCGGCTGTCACAAATTTTGTGGGTAGAAAAACCCCACCTGCATAATTGACATTTATTGCACTTTTTCTTACCTAAGAAATTATTCGTTGCACTAGAGAACATGAATATTACTAAATTCCAAGAACACTTTTTCTTTATATATTGGCGATATCTTTTGATATTTTTTGAATAACAAAAAGAAAAGTGATTGTATTAATCATAATAGCAAAATCAGATATGTTAGAAAACAAAATTGCAGACCAATCGATGCAACAAAAGGAGATATCATTAGTATTTATTTATAATAGAAATCTAATAACGGAAAACAGTTTCATGAATGCCTATATTTTAAATCTGTATATTCCATTATGTATGGCAAAGGGAGTAGAATTATTATCATTATAGGATGTTTAATGACCCTTTTCCCACTGTTGCTAGTAATAAAAGATTTTCTACTTTTGTTCTATTAAAGCATACAGGGAAATATCTTTTCCTGTAAGATAATTTATTGTATCAGTACTCTGATATTTGCTTATCAATTTTTCATTAGTTTAAAAAGTAAAATTGTGAAACAGAGTTGTTTTTTTCTCCAAAAACCATGAGTGGTAAGTTCTATTCAAAAATCAATTTATACACAACAGAAGTTTATCGAAACGATAAGTTGATCTAATAATGTCTAAAATGGATCTGAAAAATGTTTATAGTGCAGAAAATACACAACTTTATCTAACATCAAATGCAAAAAGTGCAAGTAGATACCTTAAATAACGCACCCCTGAAACCATCCATGTTGGAAACTTCAGCAGTTTCCAAATGCGTCTCAACAGAAATACCTGAGTTAGAAGTGCTCTAATCTAATCTAATGCTCTAACCTTGTATTTTAACTGAACATGAGAATTATTAGGAAAAATAGGCCAATATATGTTATGAAAAAGTATTGCCAGCTTTGACTGGGAATCGAACCCAGTACACTAATTATCTTTATTGTATTTTCAATTTCCATATGTGAATTTCAGTTCATTGCAATCATAATTACAATGAAAATCATTAGGCATTACACATACTTATAGATGTAGAATTTCGATGAAGTAAAAATATCAAATACTGGGAGAACTTTTCCATATTCATAACATGAAAAATACTGTTGACATTCGACTGTGGTAGTAAGTAATATCTACGATAATATGATTCATCTGAATAGTCATTAGAATCATGTTTAAGGTTTTTTTTATATATTGTAATGTTTATCGAGTGCATTGGACTGAAATTATTAATGAATGTTGTTAGTTTTCAGGAGTGCACATGTAATCCTCTTTTGTGGAAGACTTGTGTTCATAAAAGCAGTCGACAAATTTATAGCAACAATCCGGAGCTATGTAGTATTGAGCGGATATGAGAAGGGCGTCAAATGCTAAATTATTACCTAAACTGAATAAACAATATGCGTAAATTAATTGGAGAAAACCAGCCTCGTGTTCCCTTAACATCTAAAGAGTACCTTAAACAATTTTTTGAGCTCCTCTGCTACTACTAGGGCGCGTAAATATTATTGCACCATATAATTTATGGCTCCTTTAACACATTTTAGCAACTTACCGGATGAGGTGAAGAACTGGTAGCTTTCGTCCATTTCTCTAGGTGTTTAAAGCAAAAATCTACTGCAGCACCCTCTACTAATAATGAGACTTGCAGTATTATAAAAAGATTTGTACCACCGACAGTACATACAATATTTTTGAATAAAATTTTTGTAACCATTTGTGCATTTGCTTGTATTCCAAATAACATATTATACTGGCAGATAAAACCCTATTTTGTAACATACAATTTTCACTTAATTCATAAAGCAATACTTACATATTTATGTAAGATGTTTACACAAAACTTTCGGCACAACTTGTTTTTCAAATTTCTGAATTATAAACAAGTTTTCCTTTTTCACAAAATCTAGCGAATTTAAAATAAACTACAACAATAGAAGAAACAAAAACAGAGAAGACAGCTATTTTAGTCAATGTTATCACTCACATCTTCTAAGTTTCTAACTCTTGTTTCATGATACCTTGTTAGTACACTAAGCTGCAAATTCTGCTTACTTGCACAAATATCAAATATGTATAACTTATATTTAGCAATTGCAAAGGATGGAAACAGTTCTCCATAGTCATATCATATGAAATGAACATTATATTTAGTATGTTAAAACAGCACCTGTATTGTTTTATAACACACCTCTTGGAAGCTAGTCAAGATCACTGGAAGCACACTCCATTCCAATACATAAGCATTTAAAAATGTTAAACATAAATTAAAAAAAAATTGCCACCCAAGGACATGCTAGTTTCAAATAAATATGTCAATTACAAAGAGTTATTAAGATGTTTATTCAAAGTAAAATTACATTTAGTGACCATCACCATAGGACAAGGATTTGCATTTTAAATAAATTTCAATGGGCATGATTGACAAAGGAATCTAATGAAATTTATTCAAAATGCTTCTACAGATAAAAAATAATACTAAAGTCTAAACTAACTACAGATATGATATAAATCAAATGCTACAAAAAAAACTTGCAAAAGCTGAAAAGAAAACAAAACAGGTAATAATAGCATGCTACTGTGCTTAAAACTCAAAAACAAAAACTCAAATGGTATAACTGAACTTAAAGGGTACATAACTAATAAACATAATTTATATCATATACAAATTAGGCTTAATCTTCTAGTAGTTTTTCTTTGTCATCTGTTACTCCAATATAGCCCTTGCCAAAATCAACCAAATTGTTGTTGCTCATTCCCTGAGCAATCAAAAATGAATCAGTGCTAAACACAGTATCATAGTGAGACTCTGTTATGCTCCCTATAGACCGGCTCAGTCTGCTCTGATTAATCAAAGCAGGATTCTTAGGGAAAGAAGCATTATTTGTAGGGAGACTATTATTGCGGCAGGAACTTCGAAATGGTCTTAACTCGGACAAATTTAAAGCAGTTATTTTGTTTTTGAAATGTTGCAATGTTGAGGTTGGTAAGTTATCACCTTTATAACCAAGACTTTTGTTATCAGAAGATATGTTACCTATATCATTTGGTGGACGGCTCAAGATTGGCCTTGGCTTGTCCAAATTAGGAGCACTTTTGGACCAATTACCACCTGGCCTCGGAGCTTGGGAACTTACGAGGGGCAGGTGGCCCCTTTCGCGCTGGTGACATGTGCTGGGGCCCCACGTCTTTCCTTTTAATCCACCAGCTGGCACTGGAATTACAGTATGACCCAAAATACTTCAGACTTCCAAGCAAAACTTATGAATCTAACCATAAACAACTCTAGCTCCTTTCCTATTAGCTCCAACTGAACTAAATTGTAAGACAAATCATTTATGATGCACTAGTACCAGCATTTGTTAGTATTTATAAAGCTTTGTTACTATTTTACTCTCTACCTAGATTACAGAGTTCACATGCTATAACTAGGACTTACCAAGGTGAAGGACAGATTTCCTTTGTTTATTTTTTATTTTTTTTTATACACAATAATGTGTTTTAGTCTTTCTTTTTAGTGAATATTATACTGATTTAGCAGATTTCACTCTATATAGTCACTCATATGTGAACCTGAAACCCTACAGTCTGGTGCATACACAAGTGCTAGAGTTGATATATGAAAGAACCCTAATCACAATAATTTAGAATAACTAAATATTTCGGTAGTTCAGCTGCCTCCTTCAGTAGAAGAAGCAACTTCTTAAAGAATTTGGCTGGATTAACCGGATGATATTCTGCTCACCAAATTCTCAGTGAAAATACGTTTTAATTATTGTGGTTAGGTTTTTTTCATATATCATTTAGATCTTAATCAAATCACAGTTCGTTTTTTAAGTGCTAGAATTGTTACACACATAAAATTTTGATAATCCAGGGCAATAAATATACAAAGATAAAGATAAGCAAAATTTATATTCGCATGATTGTTAAATGAAACATAACAATCATTTTTGCAACTCTGAGGGCCAGTTGCACAAAAGCAGATCAATTTGATCACGGTGTTAACGTCGGATCATACCATGGTAACCACGAATTTTAAGCCTTCTTATTGGCTTTGCCATGGTCTTATCCGAGGTTAACATGGCGATCAAATTAATCCATGTTTGTGCAACCGACCCCGAAAACCACAGTCTGCTACATTTGACATTCCACCTTACATATTCATAAAATAATGGAAAAAAACAATATTTCGTGAATATAATATTTCCAGTTTTAATTATCAAAAAAGTAACCATGACAAAAAAGACAAAATTTTATGCTTACCTTGATAGGCAATGTTATAAAAAATCATGGCAAAAACAAAATTGATAGATTACTTACACTATTAAACTGGATAAATCGTACTGTAATAAACTTTTAAAAAATAAATTTTTAGTACCTTTTTACTAATTTGTCATCATTAATAAATGGCTAAGTATAGCATCTTTTACTGAACAAAAATTAAATAAAATACAAAATAAATTATGTAAATATTCAATGATTTCCACTGAATTTAAAAAATGTTAAGGTGGCAAAGCACTTTCAGTTATAAATGGTCTCCTTGAGTGACAGTGTTTTTTGATGCCAGATACAAGTTTTAAAAATTTATAAACTGTAAACTGGAAAAAATATATAGGCTTTAAAGTTATTTTATGTGTGTAAGTTGTACAATTGCAGGAAGCCATCAACTTATTATCATTGAAAGTCAAACAAATTATTTAAAATGAGGGAGTTAAAATTTTGAATCTCATTTAAAACTATAACACTTTGTCATTTAAAATTATCTAATCTGTAAAATTTCTAGTTTAATTTTGGTTATTTGTTACAAAAAAGTAAGATCTTTTATGATTATT
The DNA here is from genome assembly GCA_025024175.1 of Rhyzopertha dominica. Lineage (NCBI taxonomy): Eukaryota > Metazoa > Arthropoda > Insecta > Coleoptera > Bostrichidae > Rhyzopertha > Rhyzopertha dominica. Next base: position 25,987,783 of record QCXZ01000041.1, read on the forward strand.
ATTTATTAAGTAATAAATGGTTGGCCAAGGCGGAATTTGCAGCAAAATCATCACAACATGAAAAATCTCTACTGTACCTCAAACAATCTAAAAAATATAAAAACAGTTAAAGAAAAATACATCTAATTCTTTTGGTAATTTTTGTTTCCCATAAATGTCCCCTTATTTTCAACATTTCTATGTTTCACGGCAGGTGTAATAAGAACAAAATTATTTCTCTATATGTCACAGCACCTCTAAAACTAGGTTTTGGAAAAATTTGACGGATTACTCATGTGGTTGTGATCATCCTGGTTACGGTCCTGCTCATTATTTCTGTTTGTATATTTATTTTATATTTGGCTTTGCCAAAAATAAATAATTCTGAAGCAGGATCACAAACAAGTGTTTAATTATTGTTCATGTTAATCGCATATTTTTTTTTACATGGAAGTATTGAGAAATGCATTTCATTTATGAGAACTGCAATTAATATGCTCAGCATGCTAAGGAAATTTACCAATAATGCCATGAAGCCCAATGCCGAGTTCTTAACCATCAAGCTTTCATATGCATGCACATAGTTGAAGGTAAAAACCAGATATGTCAGCCTGTTCAGGTTGATCTGAAATTGATGCCTAAACCAAAGAATTAACAGTAAATAAAACTAAAAGAGTTCTATCCACAAGTTATGCCAAATATTGATATGGCCAAACTCAACGATACAGGGACTCTGCAAAAGATAGAAGTACAGGCACTGTTGTCCAAAAACTTCTAAAAGGTTTTATTGACCGAGAACTGCAATTTCATTTAATAGCACTAACTTAACAGCTTATCAATACAGAATTCCCACGAGATATGAAATGGAAGCTTGCAGCTCCAGGCTGACACAAATTTATTTATTATTAATAATGGCTAAGATTCTGATAAAATGAAACAGGACTCTTGCTTAACACAGTTTCTTTAAAGATAATGCTTGAATAGTCAGGCAGTTCCTAAATAATGTTTATAATTGCAGATGGTTTGGACAAGGGGTATTTAGAACAGGATCTCAAGGCTTCAACTACCCACTCTTTCTTATCATACTGTTACAAAGAAATTGTGTATGGGAAGAGTAACTAAATCAGCATGATTTATGGGTTCTAGCTCCTACTCTACAAATAAAGAACAATCTCAATCTCTACAGAACCTCCGATGTTTCGATAGACAGTGCAAACCTTGTATTAGGACTGATGCACAACCATTTGAACATTTATTGTAAGAGCATTTTTGTGAACTGACTATGAATCCTTTAGATTTAAATTACAGAGTTGCTTTTTGCTTAAAATTTAGAAACCAGCCCATTCTGATTATTATCTTATTTCCTTTGCATTTCTTTTTAGATACACCAATAAGTGTATTCTTCTTATAATTACAATTATTATAGTCTGAGGTACCAATCAAGAAACAGATCATAATGGTAATACTAATTTTGATTGCTATGCTGTATTTAGTGGGTATAATTATAGCAAACAAGAGTTTGATACAATTCATGTCATAAAACAATGGTTGATAACAGAACTTTGCCTTAAAAGTAACCATTTTACAATTAATACTTCACTAATAAATGCAAGCCACTGAAAATAGAACACATCATCATAAGATTACAATAATGTAGTGCACCAGACTACAGAATTTTATACAGTTAGACATTTGTGACAACCCTAATAAGAGATGCCTTTTGTACAGCAGAAGTAAGGTTTATACTTTCTTGAAAAATTATGTTTCCATAGGGGTAAAAATATCTATCAACCATTTTAGGGTGAATAATAAACATTTCATTAAAGATACCCTGCTGTCATAAAGAAGTATACTATAAAATATCAAAACACCCTGTCAGCAGTGCAACTCAAAACTAATTTGCACCAAATTCAAATCAAATACTTTCCAAAATGGAAAAATTAATTATGCAGTTACATGAAAAACAGGTGAATACAAAAATTAATATTACTTATTTAGCCTTTAAAATATTCGTTTTTTTTTAATTACACTACCAGTGTGACATAATCTTATTAGAATATACAAAAGATGATCCATACAGAATTAAGCAATTTTTCTGTCCTGTTTTCTATTAATGATATCTATTGGATATTATGCTTAAGTTTAACTTTCCTTGATTGTTTTTTTATTGTAGCTGTATATCTAGGCAGAGTAGTACTAGGCAATTTGCAATAAACTTTAAGATCAATTAAGATCAAAACACAAAAAAGTATTAAGAAGATTAATGTACTCTGCTACAAATATCACCAATAACTCCTGGCCAAGTGTGATTATGTTAATAATGCATGATTATGCTTGTTAAGTATTGTTAACTACCATGGTGTACCTACTTTTATTTTTGCAGAATCTGTACCAATGATTTAACCCGAAAATACATAATTATATGATTTGTCCATATTAATGAGATACAGAATAACATATGCACGGCAATAGGGCTGTTCAAAATATTTTATATGTAGGTTTTAACGGCTTATTACGGCAGAAAATATGCCTACATACCCATCGCTGCATACAAAACCTCAAAATTTTGTGTAACATTTAAATAAATCAAGTACAAAGTTTGTTCTAAAGGGAGAGGCTAGAAAACGATACCCTGCAATGAGGGTAGTATGTGATGTAGGAAACCATAAGTGGAAGAATAAAACTTGCAATTGGCACTTGTTCCATTTAATAAGCTGGGAAGCAACAGTTTAATATGTTAAAAATAAATAAGTTTATGTTTATTCCATGAGTTTCTGCATCACACACCTTAGCCTGGTTGCGAAGGGCCGGTTTCTAGCCTTTGTTTAGCATGTACACTTTAAAATAGAATAATTTAAATTGTATGTCAAATTTTTCTATTTCATTTATGACATTAGGTTTCTATAACTAATTAGGCTGTTTAGAACACGTGACTTTCGAAGTGGCTGCTGGGGAGCACCTGTCAAAACGATGCAAAACGACCTCATTACTTAAAATGTCAAGGTCAGTCAATAGAGCTGGCACATTTGATTCAATTCAAATCGTTCAAGCAATCACATAGATTCGGATTATTTAAGTCGTTCAATAGTCATTACCGAGAACGAGTTACTGAGTTATTAGACCTACTTAAAGACAGCTGACAGCTGCAACATGTGTCCCGTAACAGTAGCCAGCCAGCCAACCGTCAACCATGACCAACGCACGAACGATGCTGATTCATTAGCTGTGAGCCAAATCAAATGAATCAAGGCAAGAGTCATTCAATTTTAAAGATTTGGTCATGAACCACCCAACTCTATCAGCCACGCATCCATTTCCACGGTTTCGTAGACAGGTCCCACGCACGGTGCTGAGACGCTGTAGTAAATAAAAATTATGTTGCTTAAGAATAATACAAATTCGTGCTTATTTTTTTAGAAAATCGATGAAATGGATTATTTTCTAAGCATAAAACAAAATATAATATTTTTTTCAAAAGTAATTTTGAAGAAGATGAACAACGAATGGTTAAAAGGTTTCTCTCAGACTATTGTTTAAATCAAAAAAGAAAATCTACACTGATCTCTAAATAACTGGATGTCATATAAGTCATTCAAAATTGTGATAAGTAGAAACTCGTGGGCCACCATGCTGCGGGTACTCGTACTATCAATTTAACGGCACATTCAAATTTTAGGTTAGATCCTTAACTATATAATATGGTTATGAGTAAACGTAATGTCCAGTTTGTAAGGTACATGTTTCTCACTCAAACACTACAACGATCATCTTTTGGAAATCTGCAGACAGGTGATGAGTAGAATTGACTGCACACAATTACTATAAAGATAAGAAACACTTACAAGTGGAATGAGAGGTGCTTCGATGTAGTAGATATTTTTTACAAAATTCGCAATGCACCATACTTAAGTTATATAATCGCTGTGGGTGTCGAATATGCCATCCAGTAACAAAACCGAACACCACGTGCTTTGCTACTTACTGAGAAAGGTGTATAATGTTAATGCAGACTTTTATAAAAGGTTCACGATTTTAACCGTCAATCATTAACATCATATTTATCGCAGAAGTGAACCTTTGTCAAAATTTTAGTACAAGGACCAGCGGCTAGAAGCGATAAGGTGGCTTAAAGCTGTCATAATTTACATGCGTTTTGGTATGTAAACAACATCCAATTATTTAAAGATCAGTGAGAATCTAGCTCTGATTTAGATGACAGTAACAAGAATAAAGATTTTGGACCTACCTCTGACAGTGAATATGATTATCATGATGATGAGATAGAAAAGAATAAGAAAAAGAGAGCAAAAAGAAAAAATCCAAACAAACTGAAAATAAAGAAAGTACATATAGACTGGTTATCTTGATACCTCCTGAAAAGGAATATATTAAAAATTTTCCAGGTCTTTTATGATGATAATAGTCTTGAGTTCCATAAGTAATAACAGCATTTTAAGGAGTAAATCAAAATAAGCAAAAAAATTTGTGGTCTTATTTTTAAAAAATTGGATTGTTTGCGGAGCTGAAGATGTGCAACACCTGTATATGTGAACATATTTCAATAATAAATATTTTGAAAGCCTCGATTCTTTACTGAATTGGAAGCACTATACAATGAAATGTACATGTTACTGTATTGTTTCAACGATTACTGTATGCATTATATGAACTATGAGGAACCTGGGAATAGAAGTACCACTAAATAAACTGCTTATTAAAGTATAGTTATTCAATTTAAGAATTCACTAAATTAACCACAGATTTTGTTTTTAATTTGCTGTTGTATGGTTAATTTCTAGTGTGAATTATTAAACTATACTAATATGTATATAATAGTGGAATATTTCAACTTTTGCTATACTGCTTATAATATACAACTTATTTCTGTAGATAGCAAATTTATTCTTTGACTACATTTTTTGTGGATATCTTCATCATTCCAAAAACAGGTAAGTTAATTTTATGATTGCACACATGAATTTCTTTTTGTGACATAGCTTTGTGATTATTTTGGTTATGTTAATAGGTACTGATATAACTTATTTACTTAGCTACTAACTTGTGTGTTCTATTCTGTAATATGGTAGTTATACATTTTTATCTGAAACTAATATAGTGTTTCTGCTTATGTTCTTTTCCTTTCTTAAACAAAATCACTAAAATAGCAATGTATTAACTTTTATAAAAAAAACGCAAGTAGAAAACAATATTATATAAAAGTTCAGTCTTTTAGGACAAACAGTGCAAACAAATTTGAATTTTACTTCCATAATTTTAATTTTTCCAATACCTGCTTATTTTAGATTTGCAGGCAAACCCACCAGCTGATTTTTACATACAATTGTTCCAAAATTTTCCTATGACTCATCATGAAAAATTAGGTATTGCTCTATTCAAAAATTTTAAGCAACAACACCAGTTACTTTTTAACAAAATTAACGCTGTAGCAATAAAGAGATATAAGATACCTAAGACAATTCCATCAAAGTGCAATTTTAAATAGTAAATAATTACTGTTGTGTGCACGACAAAAACATTTAATGCATTACTTTTGAAACACCTTGTATAAGAAAATGCTAGATTATACAAAACCAAATTATAAAAATTTAATGTTTTACTAACAATATTTCATAGCTACAGTCAATTTCATATAAAAATCACTGTGTCCCACAACTACTATCATACATTCAAAAACTATATTGTTCTGTCCAATCAGTGTTATTAAAGTTGATGTCAAATTGCCAGAATCTAGTGGAACTAAAAAAAAGAAATGCAGCATATTAAGGAACCGAAACACTATAAAGATAATATTTGAAGTAACTTCTATAAATTATATTAGTTACTAAGGTGAGTTAAATCATTGGTAAAGGTTTTCTTCGTATAGTTATTAAGAATACTATTTGTTTTTATGTTGATATATATCTCAGTATGGCTACACAGAGTTAAATAAAAAACAAAGTAATCAAAAAAATAGGTAATAAACATAACCATGCTCCATAAACCCATGCATCAAAAAAAAAGCAGACCATGTATCACTTACGAGCTATAGCTTGTAGTCTTGATACCATAGCTGGAGATCCTGGTGGGCTTCTAGGCGACATAACACCAGTACCACCTTTAGGGTCAAGATGTTGTACTGTTATTGTGTGCCTAAAGTCAGAAGGAGAACTTATGTTTGTTCCTGGGTCCCCCTTTAAAAGTTTTAACCTCGAACGTTTGAATTTTCCTAAATAAATACCAGTTTTAGTCCACATTTAACTTAAATTTTCGAATCCAGTTAATGAATTAATTAATTACCTTTCCTCTTTTTAGGTACGGGAGTTTGTTGTTCAATCATAAAATATAATTCTCTTTTAATTAATTCTATTTCACGCTCATGCAGTTCTTGCTCTTTCTGTCTCAGTTCCTGTTCATGAATCAACTGCTGAACTTCAACCCTGTTCAAGTCCTCTTCACGACATCGTAGCTCCTGCATAAAACACGTTGAAAGTGACAATAAATTGAGATAATAAAAAAGTATTAACTCATTACCTCTTCGAATGATTTACATGCCTATCCCAAGCAGCATTTAATGAAATAGTTACAGTATAAAGCATTGACAGAAAATACAGGTTAAATAAACGTACCTTCTCTTTTCTACGAAGATCTAATAGCACCTCTTCAATTTCCTGCCTCCAGTCATTCTGCATACTATGGAAACCTTCATGTGGTGTCTTCATGAATGATGACTGTGATATTGAAGTAAGAGCCATTAAAATGTCCTCAAACATGGGCCTCTTATGAAGGTCTGATTCCCAGCAACCTTCAATTAATGACAAAAATGATTGCAATTTCAGAGCAAGTTATGCTCAACAATATGATTTTCTACTTAAATGTGAAAGAACTGGCTCAAAAATCGCAAGTGATAATCTGGATATTTGCCACAATACCTAACACCGAATAAAGCACATGCACTTCAGTAGCACAGAACCGAACTGGGACAAAATAGCTCAGTGACAAAACAGCCCACCATTAAAATACATGCTAATACAAATTCCTGATGAAAATGAAACTAGACCATATTAATTTGACATTATTTTTTTAGTAAGGAGAGCAAAATTTGGTTATTTAATATTATAGTAAAAATTTGGCGTTTTCTCAGACACCGGAAATGATTCCAACTTCTGATTTTCAACTGGAACACTATATATATTTTAGCATAATTAGATACTAGAACATATTCTAAGTGCAACAAAATCTTTTCTTATTAGTTACTAAAAAAAATCTAATTTTTTTTTATTGTATTAGGGTGCCATTATTACCAAAATTTTATTCTTAATAATGAAAAATACTAAAAAAATAAATAAGCAGACAGTCGTAAATATATAGAAAATATGATTACTTCTATAAAAATAATTTAGTTTTGATTGTCCTGAATTATGCTAAAATCTACAAAAGAAACAATTTGATGACTACAAAAGTAACTAATTTATATAGTCATGTGAGCCACTATGATATGATATGATATATGATGCTGCATTTGAAATAAGTGATTTGAAATAAAAAACTTAATGTAGGTCATAGCGTCAACATTAGTTTTTCAAATTCRATTAGTATTCTGGAGCGTTTGGAAAAAACTGCATTTTAGTTTCGCTGTTTTTTTTTTTGTAGAAGAGCAGTTTTCAGTGATTTAAGTGGCTTCATAAGACTTTACTTCAGGTGCTGATTTTGTGCAATTTAAATTTACAAAAAAAACTCGTTGCTATTCTGATTGTGACTTTTTAAATTTTTCAAACTTCAAGAAAGTCAATAAAGAATACAGTATTATTAACAATTAAATTAAATTTGGGTATATCATTATTAAAAGTGTTAATGAAGTAATTATTAAGATTGTAATTCTGCATTTTTATCCAATAACATAAGTATTTATTAGTATAAATATTAATCTAATTAATTTTTAACCCATTAAAATCTATGGCTTACACTGAGAGTACAAAATTTATCAGACTTTTTTAACTGTATTTTTAGTCGGATAAAGTTTAAGCCATATAAAGTTATAGCAGTCTTAAATTTATGTTTTCATAATAAAAAATTGTGAATAATTATTTAGTTGTTTCATCAACCACCTACATATTTATGCAGGTAACGTCTAATTGATCAGCAATGATTTTTTGTTCATCATTTATATTAGATCTAAATCCAACTGTAGATAAATCAAAACATGAAGTATTCTTTTTTTTAATTATTCATAACTTTTTTCAAATGTTTCAATGTCAAATGTCTATGGTTAAGAACATTATATTTTTAATCGTTAAGAATATTTTTTAGTCGTTATTTAAGGCATAAATTCTTATGTAAATAATGCCTAACTGTGGTTGGAATGAGCTATTTTATTAATGGGCTGTTTTGTCACCAAGCTATTTTATCGCCAGGCTATTTTGTTGGAGGTATTTTATGCCAGGCTATTTTGTCGGGTCACGAAATTTAACTCTTGAAACTTTTTCCAGTGAATTTGATTTGATTTAAGAAATATTCAAGTTATCAAAGTTTGATTTTCTGAAACAATGCTTGAATTATACATTTTTTTTAATTATTTTTTTAATTATACATACATGTTCAAAAATATTTACTACTACTGCTACACGCAACACTACACGACTCATTTTTCCTAAATGATTTTTGAAATACAGGGTGTTAATTGGCCTTTTATAACTGCCATTATAATAAACTAGACAAGCAGATATTTTGTAAAAAGCTACATTTAACTAATATGAACATTCATACTAATTTCAGGCTACCCAGCATACACAGTGGCGCAGAAAGGAGATATCTAATGTTTAATAGCACTTTAGGTTTTTCCAAAATTTTTGATTACTTCTTTCTCATGCTATAAAAATATTTCTCAAACTAATATAAGCATATAGTATAAAAGTTATTTTTGTAACTGAAAAACCTAAATACCTGCTATAGCAACACATTTGGAGAAAAACAATATGTTAATATGACATAATATGTATATAATATCATTAATTTTGAAAAACAACATTTGGTCTTAATCTCAGTTCCTTGCTGGATTCTACAAATTTATATAGCATATGAAATTAGTAAACAAAATTTAAAAAATGACCTGACCTGACCTAACCTCAAAAGATTTTTGTTCCATTAAACTTAGACAAACCCAATTCTGCACCACAGAATATACTAACCAGTCTGTAACGATTTATGAGTATGTTCATTAGTTTTAGATGCCCATTTACAAAATAATGCATTAACAAGTTGAATATTATAAGGGAAGTTATAAAACAAAAATCAAATTTGTAGGTAGTTCTGTAACACCCTTATCTCAGAAACAGAAACGCCTATAAAAAATACTTTGCAGATTTTTTTGTCTCATTTTGACTTTCTTAACATCAGCTTAATATTATGCCTATAAGTTTAAAACTAGCTTGTATAGTATAGTAGTACTATAGTAAAATTATTCTTCAGATGCAAAAGAATACTAATATACGATCAATACAGGGTCCGCACCTAAAACTCCCCAGGCTCGTATTTTCTTTATTTTTTTACGTACAACCTTAAGTTATATGTCAAATTGTAGGTCTTTTTAAACTCTTTAAAAATAGCTTGATGGGTGTCCAAAAAATTTTTTGCAGATTATCATATTTTGTATTTAAAGTTAATTTTTGTAAATATTTTTTAACCTTACCTCATATAATAAATATTACTTCACAGTTGAATGCCGACTTTTGTCTTCTTCAATTTGTGTCATTACCATGTAGGCATAATTTTTACTCCTTCTTAGTGAAAAACAAGAAAAACTAGTCGCCGCCATGTTCTTTAAATAGGGTTGTTCAGAATTTTTAAGTGTTAGTTTAGTAGCTTATTATGGTACAATTTGTGCCTACATACCCATCGCTGCACACAAAACCCCAAAATCTTAAGTAACTTTTAAATAAATCAAGTACAAAGTTCGGTCTAAAGAGAGAGAGGCTAAGAAATGAAAGCCTGTGATGAGGCTAGTACGCGGTATAGAAAATCAAACTAGCCTCATCGCAGGGTTTCGCTTTCTAGCCTCTCTCTCTTTAGAACAAACTTTGTACTTGATTTATTTAAAAGTTACTCAAAATTTTGGGGTTTTATGTGCAGCAATGGGTATGTAGGCATAATTTATACCATAATAAGCTACTAAACTAACACTTAAAAAATTGTGAATAGCCCTATAACAAAACATGGTGGCGACTCGTTTTTCTTGTTTTTCACTAAGAAGGAGTAAACATTACGCATACATGGTAATGACACAAATTGAAGGAGACAAAAATCGGAATCCAACTATGAAGCAATATTTATTATACGGGTTAAGGTTAAAAAATATTTTTCAAAAATTAACTTTATTTGCAAAATATCGCCATCTGCAAAAAAAAATTTGTACACTCACTATGCTATTTTTAAAGAGTTCAAAAAGACCTACAATTTGACATATAACTTCAAGTTGCACCTAAAAACACAAAGAAAATACGATCCTGGGGAGTTTTAGGTGGCGGACCCTGTATATGAAAAAATTTGGTTATACCAGAAGTAGATATTAACTTATTTAATTTACTATATTAGCTTTTTTAAGTGGAAAACCCAATATATTATTACATTTTTCAATTTTATTCAATGTTTTAGGCATATTTCTTGTACAATGTCTTATATGTAAGTGTAAGTGTTTTCAACATATTTATACTCAGATGCCAAAAATGCTTGGAAGTTCAAGGACGTCAGTTTGAACATTTACTAAAAAAATATATATTTTTTTAACTAGATCTCTAAAATTTTAGTGTTTTTCTTTCTAAATTACACAAGCACTCTTATTTTGAGTTACATGTTCTTGATATGACTTTATTATATTCACCAATAAAATTAGATAATTTTAAACATCTTCATTTGTATAATTTGAGCACCCCGGCGTGATTATAAATGATTTTTAAATGGTAAGTGACAGCTTTATACATCTCTTTAGTGTTTGATTATTTTCAACCCCGTCGTAGTCAACTAAGAGTACTGAACATAAAATTTGCCACATAAAGATATTATACTGGCAATGTTTCAAAATTACAAATTAGAATAGACAATCTTACACAATTTTATTTATTTTTAATTTATCTTTAAATATAAATAAGAAAAAATTATAAGACTTGGTAGTTTCCATTGAAAAAATTAATTTTTTAATTTTAATTTTTAATCTTATTTTTTTTAGAACACTGTATTCATAGTTTTCAAAATATTATAAAAAATCTATTAAAGTAGGCCCTTTGAAACAAGTTAGCCAACCCAAATTAAATAATGAACTCTTCCTTATAATAGAAAGTAGGAGTAATAGTTATGTTTAGGTCAACAAATGTCACTTTTGAAATAAAAGTGTAAATACATATGTCGAAAATGCTTAGACTTAGTCATAAAACATAGTCCATGAAATATGCCTAGAATATTGCATAGAATCGAAAATAAAGTTAGTCAATGGTGCATGTGACAATATGCTAAAAGAAAATAAAAGTTACTGCTACTAAATATTATGTGTTAAATTATCATGTATAAGCTAAGAATTAGCTAGTAATCTGAATGTAACTTACTCTCCATTAATTCCCGGAACTCTATAGGACATGTGCTCGGAATAGGCAAAGTAAGCTTATTCACTGCAACTCCATAAGCCACAGCAAGTGTATCAATGCCCTTGTAGGGTGTTTCTCCTGTTAGCAATTCCCATAAAAGGACTCCATAACTCCACACATCACTTGCCTTAGAAAAGGTTGATTCTTTTATCACTTCCGGAGCCATCCAAGCATACGTTCCAGCTTGCGACATTCTTGTAGTCTTGTATACTTCACGTGCCAAACCAAAATCCGTAATTTTTAATGTTTTGTTACTCAAATCGTTATTTTCTATGGCTTGACTAATAAGAACTGAAAGGAAAAAATATTACTAGAAAAATATACCAATCACTCAAAAAGTACTGCACAAGATATTCTTCAATGAAAGTTGAGAATGTACAGGGTGGGCTATTTTCATTAGGATTACAGCGCACAAGCTAAAGAGTAAGAAATGGAAAAATGCGAAAGCAAAGGGTTGCAATCTATTTTCCATCATAGTTCAATGGAATAAACAGATCCCGGCACCCTCAGGCATTTTCCAAAGTTGACCGTTATCTATTCTATATTCTAATACAAGCAATTCGGTTACTATAAAAGCTATCAAAAAAATGTTTAGACAAATCAAAAATTACTTATTGTAGAATATTTAACCGAGAAAACGGACGTGAGCTTTAACTGAAAAATCAGAAATAAATCGTGAAGCCAAGCCACAAATCTGAATGTGTGATGCAGGATATTGGATGACCACCTTTTAGGACCATACATATTCAAAAAAAGCTTAATGGGCAACGTATATTTACATTTTTTGGAAGCAGAATTTCAAAATTATATGGATTACATTCCACTGAGCATTTTACACAATATCTGGTTCCAGCAAGATGATGAATCGCCACACAATATTGTGTGGTCAGGGATCATTTAAACAAAATGTTTAATGGAAAAACACCAGATTCATGTTTTTGATTTTTTCTTTGGAGAGTTTTAAAAGCTAAAAATTTATGATGCTAGGTCAAACAGCATTGCCAAATTAAGGAAAAATATCCTAGATACCCACAGAAATTCATGTCTTCGTAATATCCAACATGTTAGCGAGGTTTGTTTTGCTTGTAAGCGAGTTGGATCGTGCATTGTGACGTGAAATGATCGTGGCCTGAGATGTCCAAAATATATGTGCTTTTCGTGTTGTTTAACTGATTAACGTGATTTTTGTTCTTCAAGCAACTATTTTACTTCCACATCCAACACATGGGAAGTATTGTATAGCAAAAAAAAATTTCAAAAATTTTTATTTGCTCATTCGCTTTAAAATGGTCGAAAACGCAAAAAATAATTTCTTGTCTGTGTGTGTCTGTGGTATTGTTTGTGGACACGATAACTTTCGAAAGACTTGATATATGAACTTCAAATTTGGCAAACATATAAAACTCAACTACCCAAAGCGACCTATTGTTTGTGGGGTAAGTAGGGTATCGGGAAGGGGGGAAATTGAGAGGTGACTACCCGTTTTTGCAAATTTTTATTTTTTTATTTTTTTTTGTTTTGGTATGTGATTAGTAGTATAACTGCAAGTATTATTCGTTCTTATAAATTTTCAGTGCAGCAAACTGTTTAGAAGATATTAGCAAAAAAGCGTCAGTTAAAGAAAACGGTTTTTCATAAATATCTCCGAATATATTTAATATATTCAAAATAAAATTTCTCACAAAAAGTGTCTTAGAAAATTTATTCAAAATTTTGACATTTTCGAAATATTTCCAAAAAACCTATTTTGGACCCTGCTCGTACGATTTTTTTTAAATTTTGGTATTATATAGAATATCAAATTTCTGATCAGAAAGAACTCTTGTAATTTTTTTGTTAAGTTAATAATATTCGAGTTATTGATTCAATTTGCACCGGTTTTTTATATTGTAAATGGTAACTATAATGTGTTACATCAATTGTACACAATGTGTAGTTAAAAGTACTATAAGAAAACAACAGTGTTTCTGTCTAATACAGAATGACATTTGAAAATTACTTCCACATCCAACGGATGGAAAGTATTGTTTCGCGAAAAAAATTTTCAAAAATTTTGATTTGCTCATTCACTTTAAAATGGTCGAAAACGCAAAAAAAACAAAATTTGAGCAAAAAAAAATTTCTTGTCTGTGTGTCTGTGCACACAATAACTTCCGAAAGACAACATATGAACTTGGAATTGGGCAAACGTATAAATCTCAACTACTCAAAGCGACCTTTTGTTTTTGGGGTAAGTAGGGTATCGGGAAGGGGGCGAAATTGGGGAGTAACTACCCTTTTTGCAAATTTTTATTTTTTTATATTTTGTTCGTTTTAGTATGTGATTAGTATTATAACTGGGAGTATTATTAGTTCTTATAAATTTGTTGTTTAGAAGATATAAGAAAAAAAGCGTCACTTAAAGAAAACGGTTTTTCTTAAATATCTCTGAATATATGTAATATATACAAAAAATTAAAATGCCATCAGATAGGAAATAAAATTTCTCACAAAAAGTGTCTTAGAAAATTTATCCAAAATTTTGACATTTTCGAAATATTTCCAAAAAACCTATTTTGGACCCTGCTCATATGATTTTTTTTAATTTTGGTATTATATAGAAGATCAAATTTCTGATCAAAAAGCGCTCTTGTAATTTTTTTGTTAGGTTAATAATTTTCGAGTTATTTGGCAAAAACCGATTTTAAAAATGTATATAATTTTGCTAATATCACGACTGTTTGTCTTAGAAAAAATGTGTAGAGAGAAAAAATGCTCAAAACCTGATTACTAATCGTATAGTATAAGAAATAAAAACGTAAATGCCATTTTGACAATTGGATGTGGAAGTATTGATTCAATTTGCAGCGGTTTTTTACATTAATAACTGCAGATTATTTACAGTTCTGATGTTTAGCATACAACCGTTTACTTCAAAAATTCTATGCAATTTAAAAAAATAAGATTTATGTAGTTGCCTTTTGTCCGTAAGTCACCAAGCATATTCAGCAGAAAGTGGTTGCATATTTTTTTTAGATCACTAATAATTTATTTGTAACATTAACTTTTTCTAGAATAAGTAAATTTAATTTTCAAATGCAAATTGTAATACAGCACTAAAACAACAATAAATTTAAAACCACTTTACAACAATGGCTATTAAAGCCTAAAAAATAAACGGCCATCTGCTAGGTTGTCAAGCTGGACCTGTGACTGGTTTCACTGTTTTTTAAACTCTTCTACTAAGCTAGTAAATGTAAACAACACAACAGAGGATAGATAATACAAACTCAACCCTTTGGTTATTTGTTTGTCAGCATGATAAAATTGTTTAATATAAATTTAGTTGTGAAACTAATTAATAAGTAATGAACGTTTAGATCTTTTTTATTATTATAGCCTATAATGGTAAACAATAAGACAAGCAAAATGAAAAATAACAATTTGTAATATGTAGGTATCAGAATTTAATTTCCACAATTTAAATTAAACGGAACAAATAATAGTGATTTTTACCATATTAACTTTTTGACAGTAACAACCAGTACAAATGTTATTCTTGGAAGAAGACTTTTAATAGAGAATTATATTAAAAACCTATGTTTTCCTAAAGATTGCTACTGCACTACCTTTGTATTTAGTGGCATATTGCGGAACATAACTTCCTTTTTTCAAAGCAAAATGAAACATACATATGAATCAGACTTTTTTAACTTTTTTTCTATAATGTAGGTACATATCACAAGCTCTGTTTTACATAGTTTTGAAAATCATGTCGGGTAGGTGATGTCCCCCAATGTCAATACACTGAATAAGCTGATTTGTAGCGTTAGCCATGACCCTTGCAAACGTAGCAGCGGGTATGTTGGCAATTTCTGCCTGGATGTTGGCCTTCAGGTCTTGTAGGATCCTTGGACAGTTTGTATAGATGTGGGATCTCAAATACCCCGCAAATAAAATTGCAAGGGGCCAAACCGAGGGAGCGGACTGGACGCTCCAAATTGCTCATCATAGAAATGAGACACTCCAGGAAGTGTTCCCTCAAGACAGCCATTTAAGTCCTTGAAGTGTGAACCGTTGCTCCTTCCTTTTGGAACCAAATGTCCCTAAAGTCTACTTCATCAAGTCTTGAAAGAAAAATTTTCCGACATTTTCACATACTGGCCCAAATTCAGCCACCGTGACATCATTTTCTTCGAAAAATCAGGGAACAACAATACCAGCTGAGGATATTGAAAAACACACTGTAATTTTAGGTGAATGTAACGGCTTTTGTAGCAATTTTCGGGGATGTTGACACTTCCATTGAAATGAAAATAAGCTTCATTACTGAAAAACACAAATGCATTCTCAGGAGCGTTTTCAAGAAGTGCCTCACAAGCGTTCCTGCACAATAGCCAACTTGTAATGCAGGTTGTCATGAAGAATTCACCTTACTGAAACATTGGAAAGTAAAAAGATAGACGCGTGTTTGCGGGCAGAATCCCGTAAGGATTGCAAGATGGAAGGTCTCACTGCCTGAATGTTCTGAGGTAATCTGATGGGCCAAGGGARTCTTGTTCTTCGTTTAGTATGAACATAATAATAACTTATTTCTGGTCGAGAACCAACAGGGATACATTGGAACGATTGGGTATTATCACTTTTTTTGAAAATTAAGAATCTAGAAAGTGAATATATATCGTAAGCCATGTTAGAAAAAAACAAAAAAATATTTGTAGGTAAAGGATTTCAGGTCTGAAATTCGATTCTTAGGAACCACTGCCAAAACGCTTCTATCCAAGGTTATTCAAATCGTGACGTAAAGTGTTATGTAAACTTTACTGAGGAGCGTGCTGTTTAATGGTGTAGTATCATTCTTGTATTGGAAAAGGTTTTGTGTGGTGTTTATTGAAAGGACGGTGTAAGAGGTCGCACCAAAGAGTGATTTGTGTAGTTTTACAAGCATCTATTATGTATGGAAAACAAAACAAGTGTTGTTTTGTACATGGTTATAAAAGTACTTCAGTCAGTACAGCTAACAAAATTTTTGTAACCGTTCCTCGAGATTATCAACATATGAACAAGTTGTTTAAGGCCCCTTGACATGATATGCCGAAATCGCAAAGTTTGTTTTTCTGTTGTAAAGATCACCTTAATTCTTACTGTAAGTTTTATTATTCTTTTTGGGGTTATAAGTATTTACCATTCAGTTTCCATTTTGTTATAGCTTGAAGAGGATATGAAAAATAATATGCTTTTAAGGTGATAGAGGGAAATGTTATAATAAAGAACGACGTTGTTCCCCATATATTCGACTGTTAGCCAGACCGGAAACGAGCCGCAAGAGCCCCGAAAATAAATGGCAATTTATATTTATTCTGACCTCTAAAATAAGTGTCAAGTTTAGGGTACATCTTTGATTCTTACATTTGTATGTTTACAAATAGTATGTTTCCAACAACCCACTGTGATCAAATTATCAGTGCTACGTTAATTTGATAAATAGTTCACTTATGCTGTTGCTTTTACGTTCATCTACACTGCGTTGAACCGCTTGTCGCTGTACACAAATTCCATAACAATAAACTTGCCTTCAGAAGTCATAACTCATAAGTAATTCACTTTTTCTTGGCATATTTTAATTCGCTTGTCGCAAAATGAACGCAAACAACAAACTGATAAATTGATGGGCTGAGGCTGACGCATGACGCGCTGACCCCAGATGTAAACAAGCGGCCATTTACAAGACCCCTGACGTCACGGCCAATATGTTCTCGTTTTGGTGGTCCCTTTAAATACTCACATTTTTAATATTAAAAATACATCTTACGATCCATTTTTTCGAATTTATAAGCTGTCACAGCTGTTTTGTGGATTAGATGCTACCTATTAATATGCAATTTAATAAAATATAAATACATGGCAAATACCCAATTTTGGAAAGTGTGCTGGGTTGCGATCACAGAACATCCGTTCGAAAAGTAGGCCTCGACAGCAAACACACACTCTTCACTGTTTCAACACATGGTGGCTAGTGACGGTAGGGATGGAACAAAACTTTAAAACCATGTCCCTCCAATGAGACCACTCCCGTCCCAGTACGACACCTATAGGCTGAATGGTGCGCATTTCGAAAAAGGAAATTATGCTGCCACTCTTTGTATAAGTATTGGGTGAAAAGGCTGAAATTTAATTCATGCCGTTGATAGGCAATGACTGCGGATTAAACTCGGATTAACTTTGATCCACGTTTGTGCAACTGGCCAAAGAAGCCCAAAACGGCAAATAAAAAGCAAAAATGTACAGGATGTCTTCCAGAGCGCACAATTTCTATATAGCTCAGATGAAGCTGAATTTGAAAATAAACTTCTCAAATATAAAATAAAGAAATTAACAATTTCGCATTTTGAAATTACATATTATTTCAGTTTTTTTGGTGTTGAAATTAATTTTACTCTATCTGATTCTTTTAATAGAACTATGTAAATCATATCTATATTTGTATTTAATGATAACTTATTAACCACATTTGTACTCTGCATAAAATTGTATTTGCTTCGAATGTAATTATTTAATGCATTTTGTTAGTGGATTAGGAAATACTGGTTTTCTTGGCATCCTTCATGTAAATATATTGTACATCACTATCAATTATTGATAGTATTTTTTACATTGAATAATTCTAGAAATAAAAGGTATTAAATAAATGTCATATATAAATATCAGAAATTTGGTTTTAATGTCATTTCAAATTTTATTTTGGATAACATACTGTTCATTACATAACCGCTCGTAACAGCAAATCTGCATAGTTGGTTGCTTACACTGAAATTCGGTTACCACCAGTGCGCCTAGTGACTGTCATTATGATATCCCATTAACTGTATCAATTTGATATCATATCCTCATCGATGTGTGATGCTGGAAAGATCGGGTGATATTGACATTGATTGCTCACAAAAAAAAGGATGAAAATGGGCAGGGATGTATAATATCAGGAAATACAAAAGTATAAATCTGAACAGTCTTGCAACTACTTTCCAAAATGAAGTAGCAACAATATGGGTCTGGAACTGCATCATGTGATGTTACGGCAGTGGCCGATATCATTGTGTAGCAGTAAATAGGAAAATAGAGCTGCTCAGACCTATTTCTCAAACCCTGGGAAAATCATGACAAATAAGAAAAAACATACCTAAACAAAGAATATAGAGAAAAATATTTGCTGTAAAAAAGTCCGCAATGCCCTACATGTTATCTGTATTTGTTTTAGATGTGATGTGCATTCAAAATTACATCACTTTAGGCATGAGTACGGTCCAGTAACCAATTTACTGAAATATGTCGATGTCTTATAATTGAGGTTATAATACATTTACCGCGTCACATAGATATAAGTAATATGTAAATGTAATACAAGACGGGAAATGAAGAAAAATATTTATTGTGACGTAAATAATACACTGGTAAATTATGTAGATAGTGATAAGCAAACATAAAAAAGCATGAGGAAAAACTGTTTTAAAGTAGGTAACATAAGTAGACATTAAAAAATGAGCAATAACAAAAAAGATAAAAGGTTTTTTGCACTAATAAAAGTAGTAATACATAAAGGTAATAAAAATTTTCTCTATACAATCTCACCTAGTTCGATATAAAACATGAATTACAGGTTTTATTCATGATTCGACAGAAAAATTCGCAATTAATGCAATTATATATACTATAGTGATTATATGTGCAGTATATTTGAAAATATGGTAATGCTTCATATGATTCGCATAACACAAATAGCT
Source organism: Rhyzopertha dominica (assembly GCA_025024175.1). Taxonomy (NCBI): domain Eukaryota; kingdom Metazoa; phylum Arthropoda; class Insecta; order Coleoptera; family Bostrichidae; genus Rhyzopertha; species Rhyzopertha dominica. Next base: position 26,007,149 of record QCXZ01000041.1, read on the forward strand.
TCCTAATAAGCGGAATTAGAAATCACCAAATTATGCTGATAAAAAGCACCTGCATGACATTAATTTACTTCAAAGCTTCTGCACAATAAAGCACTGAAGCTAAGCTAATTTAAACTAAAATGAGCTGAATACTGCATATTCCTTGGAATTTATGCTTTTACCAGTCCTAAAAGGCAACAAAGAAATGCTAAATGCTTCTGAAATTACATAGCAAATCCTGAACTTCTTTCACAAATTGCATAATAGCCTGTAAGGCTTCATACCACTCAGTTTGGAATTAGTCTATTTCCAAATTTAAAAACTATAATGAACTATTTGTTGAAGCTGCGATGTTAGTTATGTACAATTACTTTATAATCGATGTTAGTAATATAACAAGGTACATGTAGATATATTGCCAAAAATAATATCAACGGAAAAGTTTTGAAGGAACCTAAAGAGAAAAGTGTATTGTGGAGGATGGAAATTGGCTACCTGGTTACAACAAATACCAAATAGGACAACCTTTTATTTACTTTGTTGTTCGAAAACAAAAATTAGGCTAGCCAATATTAGGCCAATTATGTAATTTCATGTTAGCATGCCATTTGCGTGGTGATCTTATCGAGTTGTACAAAATTAGCTTTGAATACTACGACTGTGACCTAAACATCTTAATCTAGAATACAAATATCTACTTTCAGGGACATTCAAAAAGCTCAAAAGTGAAAGGTGCAATAGACTGCCATGCAGAAATTTTATCACTAACAGTGTAGTGCATATATGAAGCAAATTGCCAGATAGCACAGTAACCACAATTAATGTAAATTTCTATCAAAAACTTGGATGCATTTATGTAATCAGTATGGTAAATGTAAACGCAACGTTGTGAAAATAATTTTCAAACAATTTTCACAATTATTGTGATATGTGCATGTATACAGATGTATATGCTAGTCTAAAAAGCAAAGCTTCATACTAGCTATTTACCATAATAATAATAATAAATAACTAATTTTTTTTGTTAACCTGTTTATCAAATTAAAATTTGTGTGGAGTTTGTGTACCCATACCTACATTTATACCAAAAACTAACAAACACGAAATTAGTACCTACCTGCCAAGTAAATTAGTTCATACAATTTGATGGATTTGTTATTTAATGTTATTACTGTTACCTGTAAACTAACTAGCAAGGAAAGATTAGGCCGTGTCTATTCATCGGGGCACTCGGCTTGTTTAGGCTATACATATTACTATATAATGGGGCAGGTATTATGATTATGAGCAATATACGGTAGTAGTAAACAGACATACCTACAAATGTATAACTAAACCAAAAACTACAAGTAGTCATTAATTGATTATGTACCTTAGTTTTTGTACAAAAAGTACATAATGCAATCATACACATTTATAAATATTACAGACCAAACAGCAAATAACTGAAAAAACATAACCGTTTGATAGATGTACTGCATTTTATTTTAAATAGGCATTTATTTTGAAGTTGAATTAACGCAATATAGATATTAATACTCTCAAGCTTAATCATGTAATAATTTAAGATAGGTAGGTACTTAATTAATTAATATAATGTAGCCTTGATGAAAATGGCAACCAGTAAAAAATTCGATGGAACAGAGTGCCCCAATGAATAGACATTGCCTAAAGATTGAGAGAAATCACAGAGAAATAAGCAAACCAAAATAATGCAGATTGTTTGACAGCTGACACAAGTGACAGTTATCCATTAGTGACAGTCCAGTTTGTGGCTGTACCCACTGCAAGGTGGTACGTTCATGATGACTACGGATAACTACTTAAAAGAATAACAATCTTTGCCATCATGCCATCTGTCATGCTACAAAAATGGCTCTCTTAGAGATTCCATTTCTCACTGGTAGATGGCAACAACTTACAAGTGTAAGATTTTTACATTTTTGCTCTTTTTTATCATCTTATTCAAAGTGAAACATACAATAATGATCATGCAAGAGGAAGACGTGACATAGGAATATGTAATATAAACTTTCAACATGCTCTGAATAGTTACAACACTGAATAGGTTAGGCGCTATATTTTTAAAATTATGTACTGTTTCACAAGTTTCATTTAATTTTAAGGTGTTCTTGAACTTATCATAGTTTAGTTTTGCTAAATTCTAAAAAATTCTAAATTTAAGGCACTTAGACCAGACGAACAAATAAATGTGCGGTAGTACACATCTTTTTAATTGTTATATTATAATAAGTTTTGTTATTGTATTGTAATTTTATACTAATGACGATAAACTGAATGGTTGGTATTTGTAGTTTATAACTTGAAATGAAAATAAAACCTAATATTTACCCAGTAAAAAGGAAATTGTGTCACATTGTGCTTAACTTATTCAAAAATTTTACATTTGACATAGGACGCCACCCGTCGGCAATCCATAAAAACTTGAATTCGCTAGCAAAATCAGGGACGGTAGCGAATCGTTTGTTCAATATCCTCGGTGGAGTTATTCGTAACGACAAAAACCATTACTGGCCTGCTTGACCCTTTTTTTGCAAACGACCTTTACAAAGCCTGATTAGATCATTAGAGCCGATTTAGATATGAACATTTCCATGACAACCGCTTAAAAACTGATTAAACAAGCTGTGTACAGCCATCCCTGTATATAAAACAAATAGTACTAAACACTTTTTTGCTTTGCCGTTAGTAAAACATAACTTACCATTTGAACTTTTTAAATCCCGATGGATAAGTGAAATAGGTGCTCTATTATGTAAATAGTCCATTCCATTGGCAATTTGTATGGCCCAGTCCACTAACACAGCAGGCCTAATTGTTCGCCCAGCTAAAACCCTATTGAGAGAACCACCACGACAATATTCCAAAACCAAACATAAGTCCGGAGGTTGCAAACACACACCCACTAAGGACACTATATTTTCATGTTTCAGAAGCCAAAACAACTTCGCTTCTTTCATTACATTTTCTTTTGTCACTGAAATGTCACTGTCGGAATCTTGCCTAGCAGCTTTAACAGCAACCTCACGGCCCTGCCATATGGTCCTATAAACAGTGCCGAATCCACCGACTCCAACCACATCTTTTAATTCTAAATCACTGCGATCTATCTTAATTGGACTCCCAACGATTGAGTTTAATTGATTGATGGGATCTTCGCAGCTCACGAAATTCGCTGGAAATATTCCCACTTTACCGGCAAGTTTACCGGTCCACCAGCCCTCATCTCCCGATATTTTAGCATCTTCTGAAAGTACCTCAACTATGTCGCCTTTACGCAAAGTCAGTTCATCATGACCTTGCGCATCATAATCATAGATTACCGTACAAAGATGTCGAATAATAGGAGTACGGAAACTGTAGCTGTGATCACTACTGTGCAATGAGCTGACCATGTCTCCATTGCTGGACGAATCCATGGACCTAAGGAAATGGCACTGCTCCACAAGCGGAGGCATCCGTTGCGATCGTAGGTCCGTAAAATTTGTCCAAATCGTACTGAATAATTACTGCTCACTTTTTTAAGACGCAGCAATAATCATTTAATCAATGCCCTTCTGAATAACAAACACCTAGTCCATTTTCTTTGACCCACTACGKCCGGTTMACAGCAGATTATAAGCTAGGTGGTCGTTTAACCTTCCCAGCGTACAAATATATTGTTCAAACTGCCGTACTGCTCTCGAGTTCTAGTATACCTTTCGTACATCATTTGGAAACTTTTATATCCACGGATAACGTCAACGTTCGGTCAGTTAATTTGTGTTTTATGTACAGATTTTCAACAATCTGACCACCACCAAACTGTCAATATGTCCATCATTGTCAAAATCTTGTGTCAAAATAGGCAACGACATAGATCAATGAAGTTAAAGTATGCACACCACTGATCTCTAAATAACTGGATGTCGCTTAGATACCAAAATACATGTAAATTATTTGTGATAGATTTAAGCCACCTTAGCGCCTAGCCGCTGGTCCTTGTACTCAAGGTGGTATATTCTGGTGTTACAGCTCGTCTTAACTACTGACCCCAAAACGCGTGCCCGTTTCAGATGGCGCCAGGTTCGTTGTCTCCCAGGTCGACTTGATTTTGCTGTTGTGTCAGATTGTTGTCTCTGTCAAATTGACAAATAGATTATCACAAAACATTCAAAGAACTATTAATTTGAGTTGTAATTTGTAAGTTATCAGGATAGTATTCAAGAAAATGTATGCACAGCGTTTTTTACCTATGACATTAGCAGTTTGTGTATTATTTGAAACTGGATCAGTTTCAATAACACAGGTTTGTTTGAAGTGGTTAATTACCATATACGTACAATGTACACTACCTTCAAGAAGAAAGGCACACAATAAGGCATTTGACGAGGTCTGCTTAACATGTAGTCTGTAGCTACACTCCACCAAGTTCCTATATATTGATCCTGAACGATAGAAAGCACATCTGAGTTGTCTATGCAAGATACTATGAACTATATTAAAAGGAGGTATATAAAACTACAAAGATATTGTGCAGTAATTAATGCTATTTTTTCAGCATTATTATCTGTTGGTTACAATAAAATGTTGATGACGGCCAAGACTACAGGGAAATAAACGACAAAAAAGTTAAACTGAACGACTGAAGCTATTGTTATAATAAGTCCACTATAATAGTGGTGCCAGTTATAGTGCAATGAGAAATTCACTTTACATAAGTATTTTCTGAGCTTATGTGTATATCTACTTAGGATTCCTATAGAACTAGTAGTTGCTGAAGCAAAAATGAAATAGGTAGTATTTAAAATGTAAAACGTAACTACAAGGAATATTAATAACAGCTATCATTATTAAAGAAAAACACATAGTAATCTATTAAATCCTGTTGATAATTAATCGGAAGACAATAGATACATTATTTTTTATAAATATTAAACAATGTGTCAGAAGTTTGAAATTATATTTATCATGACAGCTTTTGTTATTACATGCTTATTATGTTAAATAAATGTCATACCATATACCTGAGGCTCTTTGTATTTAATTTACTATTTCATGTGCAATGAGGTGATTAGCCCTCCGCAAATTTATGTTTGCAAATAGTAATATTTGTGCTAACTTAAAAATACTTATTGTAAAATATCAATTTAGGTATATCAAACATACTCATTCAAAATACCCACATTTAAGTAAATACGATTAATTCATATTCTTCAGTAGACAAGTCTATTTTATAAGTAAAACGGTGGCAAAACCAAAGTTTATGGACGAAAACCGTCAGCTTTGCTTGATTTTAAATTGCTGGTGTTTGGATGTGAACGTTTACAACTGTGCAATTTTAATTCTGTAGCGGTTGGAAGTAGAATACCTATATAGGTAAAGTAAACGAACACCATGTCACATTTATAAAACTGCAGAACTGACCAATTGGTTAAAGCTTTCGCGGCCAGGTGAAGAACTATTTTCTGATTCGCGTCTGTAGGCCGTCGTCAGTTGGAGTTACTTCCTAACGTTTTGCTAGCACGAGTGGCAAGCTTCTTCAGAGGTCCTTCCATCTCCGGTGCTGGACATAGACAGTTTACGATCAGCACCGGAGACGGAAAGACCTCTGAAGAAGCTTGCCACTCGTGCTAGTGAAATGTTAGGAAGCAACTCTAACCAACGACGGCTTTTACACCCTAACCAGGACAACAGTTCAGATTTCACTGAGTAATATTATAAGAACCATCAGTATTTATCTAAAGTTAAATCCAGAGAATAGGATATACATACATGTTGATCATCGTTAGGCCAAATACCTAACCAATGGTTCCGATCCGTTGAGCTGTTCTCGAGTTATAAGTGTGACAGACGGACAATAGCACCTTTTGGAAAATGTGCTAAAAATAATGCATTTGATGAATTAATAAATAAGTTAAAAGAAGTTGATAGCAACATATTCAGAGATAGTGTGAAGAAAAAATTGATTCTTTACATGAAAAATTCCAAAAGAAATTAAAAAAAAAGGAAATGCCCATTATGACGGTTTGTGCTTTCTTTCACATTTAACTTTTACTGCAAATGCAGACACCACTATTAGTAAATTACTACCACATTCGATTTTGTATATCTCTACAAGTAGAACAAGACTGCAGTCTTCAGTTTGCAATGTGTAGACGCATCCCTTCTTCGTTCCTCTTTGCACAACTTTACCTGTTTAGCTAAAACCGTCCAACACAAACAACGTCTATGTCCACCTTTACGTCAGTTTTAAAACTATATCTTAATCAATATATTAACACTAGTTTATTTTTACTGAGATCAGTACATAAGTTCTGCTACAAAGATTACAAAATATGGTTTTAAATTAATATATGAGTAATATCCTCTGGCTCTGTATGTAAACTGTCAGATCTTTCTACGCATTTTAGTCTTTTCACCAGCACCTTGAGCTCTGAGACATTTGCTCAGAATATTGGACATCGGACACTTCTACAGCAGACACCACGAAGAATTAGTGCACTGCACTACAACGATATCAATCCCATGGACTCTGCTGGTCAAATACTTTGCAACTATACTCTATGGTGGGTCTAAATTTAATAATGATTCTTTATGAGACTCGGCAAGTACTTTCTAACCATCAGTTACACCTTCGGAGTGGGACAACAGCAAGGCAGCACACTAAAAATAAACAAATCAACGAAATATTTCTCACCTTTTGTTCATGTGCATCACTTTGTATAGATGAATTGTACCTGTAACTGCAATCTGCAAGCCCATATCCCATTGTTTTAATCTGTCACCATTACCGCCCATACTGATGGTATGTACAACATGGTATACATTTGTCGTCTTAAAGGTTAAAATCTGCACATTAACATTTATGCAACACTTTTCTTATGCAAAAATTTTAATACTAATGACAAACTCACAATTTGACTATTGCTCCGCGGACGTATAATGTGGACCACCAGCTTTGGCGTTCCCGCCAAACATTTTAGCTGCCAAAACGTGTTACCGCGGGGTAGTTCAGTAGTTGTCCAAAAGATGGTCTCAAATCGTTAGTGAGGTTTTTCTTGTCTCACTAGATCGAAATTCGCAACTTCAAAACTGATAACGTTAGTGACAGTGCGCGTTTTCCTGCTGACGACAGTTATGTGTCAAGTGCAAGTGCGTGGCAGTATGTGGTGGGATGTGAAGCCAGAACGGAAGTTTTACACATTTCCGATAATAATTCACAAAGATTGCTGCAATGGGTAAGAGCAACTGGCGATCCAGAAATTGAAAAAATGAATAAACAGGAGTTCAATACCAAGAGGATTGTCGAAAACATTTTTCATCGACTTATCGAACTGCAAACAATAGATTATCATTCACGGCTATTCCTAGCTTATTTTTACCTTGTAAGTACATACTTAAGAAGTTGCAGTTATTCCTACTCATGAGATTATCGTAGCTACACATGAGGAAGATTCCGAAAATCTTCCAGGTCCTTCATCAGCATTTTCGCAACCTACTTTAAGACTGGCTAGTCTAGCAAAAAGTTGTAAGCAAAAACTAATAATTTGTTTTTCATTTTTGTCTTAACTGATTCCGTTCAAGGTGACACTCATATCCATCCATCATCTTCGAAGGAAAGACAGCCTCAAACAAGGAAAGAGTCAGTAAGCTATTTATGTCCTCGAAAAACCAATAACACCCATTAAAAAAGTGAGTATATTTTTTATATGTAAATATTACACAATAATTACACAAATAATACACAATTATTTATTTTTTTAAATAAACATTTACTTATATAGCATATATTAACATTTGTTTATAGTATATAATAGTTACTTGATTTAATATATAATTGGACATTTACAGAAACTTTTGGGCATGGAACATCATACTAAACTGAAAGCTAAAAAGTTTTACGAAAACGTACTTGATTTAAAAAGGCAAGTAAGAATAATTAACATTCGGAAAGTAAATTTAGAGTCGTTCGCATTTTACTGAGAAATACATCAAGGATGGTTTTTGGCAAGAACACAATTTGAATGAAGTAGTGAAGAATTTTTTCGGTCACAGATTAGATATATTGGAAAACAAAAATACCATAGACCTATACATACAGTGTAAGACAAAATTTTTGCTGTAGCTTTATTTATTCAAAATCCGAAAACATACAGATATCTATCGAAATTATTTTGCTTACCAAGTACCGAAATGCTTCAGAAGATTATTCGTCATATCCCAATCAAAACTGGTATCTGCAAAGCCGTCCTTGAGAATATGCGGTTTCGTATTTCACAAATTAAAGATCCAGCGTACAAGTACTGTATTTTAATTTTTTATGAAATGTCTACAGCCTGGACTTTATTTTTCGAAATATGAGGATATGGTATGTGACTATGTAGATAATAGTTTTGATAGAAAGAATGACGTAGCTGATCGTATATTAGTGTGGATGTTACAGATTGTATCACAAGAGAATACTTGGAAACAATCACTTGGATATAGATTTTGCAAATCAATTTCAACTTCATAAGACATTGCTGAGACAGTTTAAAAATATTGTGTGTCAGGTGCATGAGAAAGGATTTGTGATAGTAGCTAGCATATGTGATGAGGGTGCAACAAACATGAAATCAATTAGACACTTAATTACAGATAGCAAAAGAGATGCTTTTCACAGTGGAATAGAACCTTATGCCTGCAAAACCCAATAATATATTGGATATGCTCATTTACAATGAATTCAGGCAATAATTATCTTTTGTAATCACCATAATATATCTTATTTAAGAGCCTGCCTTTATTTCATTTAGTTAAGGGGGACGGCCACGAGAGGTGCTAAGCACTGTTCCGAACACAAGCATTGTGGGTTGCCTTCTAAGATGTTCTGTGGTCAAGTACTCATCACATGCTGCTTATTATTGTACATATATTGTATTATCTTCATTTCGTTTTATCATGCACATGTAGGTACTCTGTAACATCTTTATTCTGATGGACAAATTTCGAATTTCACTTTTGTATTAAATACATAATTTATCTACTTAGTAAGTTGATGAAAGATTATAATAAAATTTCAGACAGCTGTGTTTGTAGTCAGTAATATGAGCGAATGTATTATTTCACAAGTTTTGTTACCTCTAGTAGCAGTGATAAATATTAAATACTAAATGGGTCAGTATGAAATGTAAATGAACAAGTCAATTACATGGGTATAAAGTTTCAGAAATTTGTCCCATTTATTTTCAAGTTCCATGAATACAACTTAGATATAAAATTTTAACAGACCTTTTGCAGCCGGCACGGTTAATTCTAGTAATCATTGCTATTAATGGATACAGCATAATATACGGCTATTTAACATAATGTCAGAGATGTATGTACCTTAAGATGGTGTACCTATATATAAACATATTAAAGCTGTGGAAAGACAAGGATAAGTTTTGTCCTTAAAAGTATAAGGACATAACAAACAAACATAACAAGCTTATTGTATTAGTTAGGTAAATCTGTAATATTTGTCAAATACAATACAAAATTTTGTTTAAAGTTGTCTGACAATTTATGTTGGTGATTAGCTTTGACAAAGATTACGGGTGTAATTAAAAATTGCTTTACTTTTTTGTTTCTTCAATAGTGTTTAAAAAGAAACAATAAACTTATAATAAACTGAAGACTATGACCACTAAATATTTTTTTCAGTTGTACTTCACATGTTTCAACAGTGAACTGGACTGTTTGCTACAGCCTAATAAGAGTCTACGTCAAAATTAGGCTGACAACAAAGAGAATTATTGAGTAGTCCCAACTATCTGGAAATCCAGCTATACAATATCGTGCCAAATGAAATAAAAAAGATAAATGTAAGAAGTTTAAAAATTGTATGAAAGCTTTAATGATAGATAATGTGTTTTACTCTATTGTGGAATATAAAGACTTTTTACTTTTAGATCAGCAAAAATGTTTGTTAATTGAGTGATAGAATATAATAAATGTCAATGTGCATGTAATTTTGTATTTTTTTGTACTGTGATATATGTATTCATTGATGGCATTGTGATGTGACCTGCAAAATGTATTATAATTTTCTTTGGACGAATAAAAATCTAATCTATTGGTGTATCAAGGGTGTAAAACCCGATATTTCCTGTTTTTGTAATAATTCGTTCATTTTCTATAAATATCTATATTATATATATAGTAAAGTTGACCATTTTTTTAAGTTCATTATGTAGTCATTTTTTGTAACAAATTAACATGCTCTTAATGGTAATACACAAAACCGCGTATGCTGTAAAACTAAACAAACATGTCTTTGTGGGCAGCCGATCGCCTCGTGTGTTTAAATGAGAATAAACTCAAAACGGCAATAATAACAAGCACAGCAGAATGACGATTTACATTATCTAATACAATGACAGTATATCCAATATTTACTTAATAATTAATTGTAAATTTTAAAATACATTATTGTAAATTAGAATGTCTAGCAGTCTGACATGAAGGTAAAAGGTAGGTATTTTTTTGCAAAATGAGAACAGTTTTGTTAAATCATTAGACAAAGATACCCCATTTAAAAAAATTATTCTTACCCATACAAATCAACTCAATTGTTTTCAGTTACCTAAAAATTATAGATATTTCCTGTAAAATCTGCAACAAAATTCCTAATGGTTAACTGTGGAGGTACCTGCATGATGAATTTTCAGTAAAAAAAAAGACTAACAGCTGCTGAATTTAATTATATTGCAAAAGAAATACCATGGTACCATCTTACACAGATTCAGTATCTGATGCCGTGCCTATTTCTACTGTGCTCGTTCTTTGCATCACTTTCAATCAGGTAGTAAACTAGATTAGGAAGGTATGAAAAAAAGGTCAAAATTTGGTGTTTGGCGTTAAGCAGTCTGCATCCCAATAACAGGTTTTCCACATCTGCAAGCGCCCTTAGAACCAAGAACCTTATGATTTTGGTGCTCTGAGATTCGTCTCCAACCATGTACCATTTGCTTGTCATGTTCAAGCTTCCTGGAACCACACCCGACAATAACAATAACTTGGCTACCATGTCCTCCTGTTCATTCTAGCTTTGAGTGAAGAAATTTCTTCACTCAACGGTTCTAGCAGCAATGGGCCGATTCCTATTCTTAGTATCAAGCTAATATAAATCCCACAACCAAAATCCAAACCAATTACCTACCTACTCTGTTCAGTACATCTAGTAGAATTAAGGCAATAAGCTACTGTACAACTGCACGGCGGTACTATTGTATTTGGTGATAATCAATGTAATTGTTATTTGTATTTCGCAATAATTACAATATGACATGTCACGGTGACAGTTACAAAATGGATCCACGGAGTAAAATGCATGGTCAGATGATAATTTCAATCAAATCAAGCGCGCCATGAAAAACCTCACTAAAGTTCCAAGTGACATCTGTTGGTTTTTAAACAAATTAAGCGGTATCGACAGATTTGGCAGCCAGTTGTCATGGCAAGCTGTTCCTCCACAATTAACCTCCGCGATTGCTCGTTGGTTCTGTCACGGTGCTCTGCTTTTGCTATTAATCAGCTTGGCCTGGGAGACAACGAACCTGGCGCCATCTGAAGTGTACTCAGATTTTGGAACAGACATTTGAACTAAAATGGCCAAAGCTGAAACACCAGTAATCTACCACCTTGTTGTACTCAAATTTTGACAAAGGTTGGCTTCTGCTACAAATATGACGTTAATGATTGACGGTTAAAATCGTGAACCTTTTATAAAAGACCGCATTAACATTATACACCTTTCTCAGTAAGTAGCAAAGCATGTGGTGTTCGGTTTTGTTACTGGATGGCATATTCGACACCCACGGCGATTATATAACTTAAGTATGGTGCATTGCGAATTTTGTAAAAAATATCTACTACATCGAAGCACCTCTCATTCCACTTGTAAGTGTTTCTTATCTTTATAGTAATTGTGTGCAGTCAATACAACTCGTCACCTGTCTGCAGATTTCCAAAAGATGATCTTTGTAGTGTTTGAGTGAGAAACATGTGCCGTACAAACTGGATATTACGTTTACTCTATGCGTTTATTCATAAATAACCATATTACAGAGTTAAGGATCTAACATCCAACTTAAAATTTGAACTCGCCGTTAAATTGATAGTACGAGTACCAGCGGCATGGTGACTACTTATCACAGTTTTGAATGACTTATGCGACATCCAGTTATTTAGAGATCAGTGGCGCTACCATGCCGCTGGTAATGGTAAGTACCGTAGGTACTATCAATTTAACGGCGCGTTTAAAGAAAATAGGGAGTTTGCGAATAGCGGTGTGGAGAATACCGTAAACGATAACGTCACCTGGAGCAGCATAGCGCATGCGCAAAATTTTACCGTAATGTTTAGCGTTACGGGAATACGCTATTTGACGTGATATACCGTATCACGATACCGGGTGGTGTTATATTGATTAATAGTGGTGTGTAATATGATGGCAAGAAAAGAACGGCTGCGGTTTGGAGTACGGGTCGATTTAGATCTTTTGCGTGAAGTGGTAGCACAAAATACTTTCGAAGAAGCGAGTCGATGGACGACGGTCCACGCTAAGAGTGTTGAAGCAACTGGCAAAAAATTTACTTTGGGTGCTTTGAAAGACCATGTGGAACATCTCGATGGTTTTTTTTTTAGTTTTTGCGATGTAATTCTGTATATGATGCTCCAATACGTAACACTACTACCATTTGATGTTTGGATGTGTAAACATTCTTCTCTGTTTAATACATCCAAATTTAATCACCCCCATATTTCTTTTCTCACAGTGTGTCTGCTTTTTTGCAAAAGCCCATGTGTGAAAGCATCTTCCACACCATTTTCATTGAATTCGCCAAATTCAACTGCTTCCATATTATAGTTTGTTTGTTGCGTTATACGTCAAGTGACGTCGTTCGCAAACTGTAAACTAGCCATTCTGTCAGTTTGTAACACCGTATCTCAGTCATGTGATTTTAGCGTTTACGGTATTAAAATCCACGGTAACCGCAAACTCCCTAATGCCGTATTTTTACGTTAGGTTTCACCAGAGAAATATAGTGGGGAGAACACGCATAGGCCGACTGCGCATCCCAATTCAGCTGGGACACTGTAATGGTCGCCATATTTTCCACAGAAACGTCAAAAATCAGACAGTGTTGTCAAAGGGCAGTACTTTTTTTTAAATTAAAAGAACTTTATGTATACCTATAAAAATGAAAAAATTATGTAAACTTATTTTGCAGTGTAAATGGTACTAGTTATTATTTTAAAATATATAATTATAACAAATAATTACTGCAAAAAATTTATTAAGGATTATAATATTTACTTATGCAGGGAGACGTCTTGCGACTTCGAACGTTTATTCCATGTACAATCTAACTATATAACTCATAACTAAAATTAATTAAACTACCAAAWAAAACTAAGTCGTGCAAGCAGAGAACAAAATCACAATCACAATTGGGTATTTGCCATGTATTTATATTTTATTAAATTGCKTACTAATAGGTAGCATRTAATCCACAAAACAGCTGTGACAGCTTATAAATTCGAAAAAATGGATCGTAAGGTGTATTCTTAATATTAAAAATGTGAATATTTAAAGGGACCACCAAAACGCTAACATATTGGCCGTGACGTCAGGTGTCTTGTAAATGGCCGCTTGTTTACATTTGGAGTCGGGGCGTCACGCGTCAGCGTCAGCCCGTCAATTTATCAGTTTGTTGTTTGCGTTCATTTTGTGACAAGCGAATTAAAATACGCCAAGAAAAAGTGAAATACTTATTAGTTATGACTTCTGAWGGCATGTTCATTGTTATGGAATTTGTGTACAACGACGAGCGGTTCAACGCGGCGGAGATGAGGAACGTAAAAACAACAGCATAAGTGAACTTTTTCTCAAATTAACGTAGCATTGATAATTTGATCACAGTGGGTTGTTGGACACATACTATTGTTAACATAAAAATGTAAGAATCAAAAGTGTACCCTAAACTTGACATTTATTTTAGAGGTCAGAATAAATATAAATTGCCATTTATTTTCGGGGCTGTTGCGGCTCGTTTCCGGTCTGGCTAACAGTCGAATATATGGGAAACAAACGTCTTTCTTTATTATAACATTTCCCTCTATCAACTTAAAACGCATATAATTTTCCATATCCTCTTTAAGCTATAACAAAATGGAAACTGAATGGTAAACACCTATAACCCCAAAAAGAGTAATAAAACCTTACATTAAAAATTTAGGTAATTTTCACAACAGAAAAACAAACTTTGCGATTTCGGCATATCACGTCTAGGGACCTTAAGCAACTTTTTCATACGTTGATAATTTCGATGAACGGTTACAAAAATATTWTGCTAGCTGTACTGACTTATGTACTTTTATAACCATGTACAAAACAACACTAGTTTTGTTTTCCATACATAATAGATGCTTGTAAAACTAAACAAATCACTTTTTGGTGCGACCTCTTACACCGTCCTTTCAATAAACACAACACAAAAGCTTTTTTAATACAAGAATGATACTATACCATTAAACAGCAGGCTCCTCGGTAATTTTTAAATGACACTTGACGTCACGAGTTGAATAATCTTGGATAGAAGCGTTTTGGCGGTGACTCTTAAGATTCGAATTTCAGACCTGAAATTATCTACCTACAAATATTTATTTTACGTAATTTTCAAAAAAGTGATAATAGGAGAGTTTATCGATCGTTGGTGGCGCTAGTGTGTCTTTGCAAATGGCGGAAATAAACACTACTTGCTATTATAATATACTCGTCTGTATCTCAAAATGAAACACAGATGGGTTCGCAACCGAGTATATTCAATATAATTATTACAAAGGAACTGGTAATGGTAACCAAAACACACTCGTGGCAATAACCTATGTGATAACCGTTTKATCACATAACCGCATATTAKTATTATAATATAATATCACACATGCTTTTTGTGTTTACATGTATCCCCTTTTTCTTAATAATATTCACTGCCCACAATTTAAAAATGCTAATACGATATAACAAAAACAGCAATATTGCACAATAATTCCGCCTTTTTCCAGCATTAAAGTACTGTTTATAATAGTTTATGTATCTGCCGCCAGATGTCGTGTCACTATTGTAAACTTGCCTATACCCAATAGCTAACGCCACGGGCCACGCAATGTAAACAAAACAATGCTACGAGCATAGAATAACATGTGGCAACGCCGGTCTGGGAGCTTTGTTTATGTGCTGTGTAACTGATGACAGTTGATTGACGACAGACATTCTCCGTATTAAATTAGCCATTTAATTCATATTTATAGAACATTCCAAGAACCAAGTCAAACTGATTTTAGTATTTCAACACTGCTACATCAAATTGGTTCGCATATACCCTATTTTTAAGTGAAACTGTTGCACAAGATGTCATTATTTAAAGTAAGCGCCAAAAGTTTGACGTTCTCGTGGACAATATGGCAGCCCCCTTGTTTACTAGCATTCGCGCAGATCCATGAGCGTTCTCCCCAATCTAGTTCTCTGGGTTTCACTGATCTCTAAATAACTGGATGTCGCAAGTCGCATAAGTCATTCAAAATTGTGATAAGTAGAAAAGTAGAAACCCTTTGCGCCACCATGCCGCTGGTACTAGTACTATCAATTTAACGGCGTGTTCAAATTTTAGGTTAGATTCTTAACTATATAATATGGTTATGAGTAAACGTAACATCCAGTTTGTACGGCATATGTATCTCACTTTAACACTACAACGATCATCTTTTGGAAATCTGCAGACAGATGATGAGTTCACGAATTTAACCGTCAATCATTAACGTCATTTTATCGCAGAAGCGAACCTTTGTCAAAATTTTAGTACAAGGACCAGCGGCTAGAAGCGCTAAGGTGGCTTAAATTAATCACAAATAATTTACATGCATTTTGGTATGTAAGCAACATCCAGTTATTTAGAGATCAGTGTTAGGTTTACGATTTTAACCGTCAATTTTAGTATAATGACTAGCGGCTAGAACACTGATCTATAAATAAATAAATCGCTAAAGTGGCTTCAATTTGTCACCATTAGTTTACATCCAGTTTTTTGTAGAAATCAGTGAGCTCATCACAAAAGAGAAGGTGAGACCACCGAACTCTATAAAATACGGAACATCAGAGAATGGCCATGTGGCATTAAAATAAATGTTCCCTTTAGAACAATTCTTATTTCTTCGTAGGCATGCGCAGCTGCGCAGGAGAATGTGCAGTGACAGATATTTTGGTGTTCATGTCACTCTGTTAATGTCAAAATGTCATATCAAGCAACGACGTGAACAGCTGACGCTACGGTTAAGTGTAAAAATGTTAACCTAGAAAAAAACAGCTTGATAACTGACATCTGACATCGCAAATGGCATCGACTGTTCTCAAATAATGGATAGCGCAAGCGCCTCAAGAAACTGCGCAGATTTAAAATGGAAGCAGATTTGAAATGCTTCTGATGTTCCATATTTTATAGACTTGGGTGGTTGAGACCAGAGAAATTGAGTTCTCCATATCTCTGGTTAAGACACAGATATATCTTGTTTCTCAAAAAAAAAGTAAGATGTCTGTGAGTTGAGGGGTACTAACAGTACTACTTTCATTTTATCTCTTTATTTTAAAGTAGAGAAGTTTGTTGTCTAGCACTAGGAATACCTCCACTCAGGATGCTGAACAAACGATTCTGAAGCGTCCCTGGTTTTGCCGCACTGATTTCTAAAAATAATTTTAAACATAATAATAATTTTTAGAGATCAGTGTTTTGCCGGCCAATTCAAGCTTTACGGATTGCCGATAGGTAGCGCCCCATGTTAAGTGTTTATTTTTTAATAAGTTAAACACAATGTGACACAATTTCCTTTATACTAGTTAAACAGAAAGTTTTATTTTCATTTCAGGTTATAAAACTACAAACACTAACCATTCAGTTTATCGCCATAAGTATAAAATAGGGCATGTCCATCACGTGACCAGATGTAGGCAACCCCGATGTCTGGTGTACTAACACGCGCCACAGGCCACAGTAAGCATGCAATCTTACGGGATGACACGCGCAATTCTAATATATTTTTCGACATTTTAAGCGCTCGTAGCCTCCCAAAATTAATGGCACATACAACAGACATTTAAACGAAAATATAAAGTATTTTTAATAGTTGTTTATTTCCATATGCAGTTTATTTTACAATATTTCATCTTGCGTTATAAAGCTATAGGTACCTATATTACATGAAAACCAAAGACGTCTTTGATGAAAACTAAAACAACTGCATACATTAATCTATTTTTATGCAAGTAGCGAAGTCAGTGGCGGCTCCTCGGGGTAGGCAAGCCTACCTTGCAATTTCAGTCAACAATGCCATAAAAATAAATAATAATTTTATATTTTAGTTTCATTTTATATAATCAATTCGAGAAAAGAGAATAGCGGTGTATTTATTTAATGATCACTAACATCAAAAGTTAAATATGTGACTTGCCGTGCAAAGTAAGAGATGAAAGCTTTTACAGTTTATCTGAATCGACATTGGCTGCGATATACCTAGCATACAGCCAATAATTCGAAGTCAGGGCCTGCAATATACATGCGATTTGTACGATTAATTTCGCAAAAACGCGTTCGTATTTTCGTAGGTAATTTAAGTTTCGAAGAAATTTGTTTTGTTTGGGGTAATATATTTTTTTTCTATGGACCTTTCAAGCAAGGTCCCTTATTAATCTCCATTGCCCTGGGTCTCTGCGTGACAGAACACGCCTGTGTATAAGACAAAGGCCACAACGCTGACAGTAACATACCTACTACATATTTCTGCTTTGTCCATAAATACAGTTATTTAAGTAATTAGTTTACCACTCAAGTTTATTTAAAATATTGCACAATGCATTACCTATATTTGCCATAAAAATGACTAGCCAAGACAATTTTTTTATATTTACATGTTATTCGCGTAAAAACGAGAATAAGACGTAAGCATGGCAACGTCGACTTTTAGCGCTTAAAATTAACCCTAGATGCAGGACAAACTAATGGTTCGATGGTGTCGACGCCTAGTAGCCGCATACCGGTTGGGCGCGTCCAAGTTTAACATTGCGTTGATCAGTCTTATAAAATCGTCTTTGGAAGTAGGCGGCCATTTTGACCAAGGTTGATTAGTACTTAAAAGATACTGATCAATAAGGTGACCAACTTCCCAAACCAGAAAATCCGGACGCCTTCATGGTGCTATTTGTAATATAGGATAAAGAGGGATGGCCATATGGCCAGGCATTAGATTATGCCGACTACACAATTGCGTGCTGATACCACAGAACTAAATACCTAGACTTAAAAATTTAATGTAATAAGATTTTGTGATAAATAATCCTCGAGTAGGTAGGGCCAGACGCATGCGCAGTAAAGATTATAATATGGAAACGTAATGGCAACGGTACAACAAATAACAGGACCTGTCACACATATGGCTAATTGCTATTCACTCTGTCACACCAGCGAGTTACCGCGCAGACTCGCTGTCCTACGAACGAGCAATATGGCGACTTACATACAGGTCGTTACAATATTTTCTCGCGCATGCGATAACAATTAGCCGTCCACACTCTACATAATAGGTGAGATGTCTGTGGCTGACATTAATGTGACACATTAAACTATGAAGTTAGCTAAGCCTGACAACTCGTAACAATGAAAAGTAAAATACCATGTGCACATTTAGCTCAAATTATAAAAAAACCGGACAAATCCAAACAAAATTTTGAAAATCCGGATACCATATTAAGTACGGACTCATAAACAAAAATACAAACATGTCCGGCCTAAATCCGGACGGTTGGTCACCTTACTGATCAAACATTTCAGAATTTTTTTAATAACTTCAGCACAATAAGTAACACGATTTCTTTTTAACTTTTTGCTGATATTGACCTGTTCTTCCCTATTATATACAGTTTTTTTAAATAATTAAAGACACACTTGGTGGATTGTCATATATAGTTAGTTGGTGTGCTGCATATTATGTAAAAAGCGCTATTTTGGTCCTTTACATGTTTGCGCTCCTTTGTCAAATAAATAACCGTTAGGTTTTATTTTTATTTCAAGATATAAAACTACAAATACCAACCATTCAGTTTATCGTCATAAGTATAAAATTACTGTATAATAACAATGCTCATCATAAAATAACAAAAAGAAGCTATGTACTACCGCACATTTATTTATTTTTCTGTTCTGAACGACCTTAATATATCGCCAATTCGAATATTAAACAACGAATTAGCAAAACTCAAACTATAAGTCAAAAAAACACTTAAAAGGTAAATGTAAGGTAACTTGTGAAACAATACATAATTTAAAAAAATGGAGCACATAACGTATTCTGTATTGTAAATGTTCATGTTCAGAGCATATTGAAAGTTTATATTACATATTCTTATTATATATATGGCATGTCCTCCTAAATAAGATTATAGAAAAACCAGTGACATTTGAAAACTATCTCCTCTTTCCACTCTTTCTAAAGAGGGCCAMTTTTTTAGCATGACAAGATGGCAAAAAAAGTTCTTTTAAGAATTTAAGAACCATGTTATGCACCTTAAGCACCATGCAAAGAGACATTTAGGCTCCTTGTTACGCAAAATTTTGATTAAAAATCTTAAATTACTTTGATACAGCGCAAAAAAATAATTGTTTTAGTGAGAAGAATGAAGATAGAAACAGGAACCTAAGGGCTACTCCAAAATGACAACACGGTTAGTGAATACTTCAGCTAGCTCGTCAATCTTGCTTTTCTTGGTTGCAGATTATGATGTGTCGTCCTTAAAATTTACATTTGTAATACAATTCAGCAATTTATTCTAACAGCGCAAATACATAAGTTGTATGAAATCAGTTGGGAGATACATAAATAGTCTTAATGATATGGTATTTTGTGCTGATACACATTATTTCAATATATGTAGATGACCCCAATCCTATTTTAAATGCACATGAAGGTGATGCACTCCCACCCTCGGGCAGCCATCTCACTTTTGACTTTTCAGCCTTATCGTCTAATTTAACACAACGCTTAATACACAGTAAGCGTTCCAGTTAACTCCTAATACTTCATTGGTTTATTCAAATACCCTATATAACGCTACTAACTTTATAAAGTTAGTGATAATGCATTAAAATTAATTAGCACAAAAACCAGCAGGTTTGAGCCTAGCGTAGGGCATGGGTGTTGTTTATGCTTAATATTATGTAATTTAATTGCATAATATAATGAAGAAGCTAATTGTCAATCAGGCAGGGCCAACTAGTAGTGAACGTTTTAAGCAATTTAATTTATCCATTGCTTGTGACTGGCGAATAATGTTCTAATTCCATGATTTTTAATAAAGAAGATAACATGCAGTCTATACAGCTCACTTTAAATTGTCCAATATTTCAAACTGATATGGAACTACAAATACAGAAAAAAAAATCAGATTTAACGTCAAACACAATTTCAAACAAATAAATATATGGACATAAACAATTTTCTTTATCTACCCTTGCACTCGAAACAACTGTGTATTAATTCATTTCATGAACAGTTATTTATAAAATAAAAAATGATTGGGTAGGAAATTGCAAATTCCTCGTTGGATGCAGATGTTATTATGCAAACAGCAACTGGAATTTGCCTGTCAGAGTTTAAGTTTGAAGCTTCAGTAAGAACTCAATAATATTCTGTGTTCCATACTAACTTTGAGATGAAAGTCATCACAAGTAATAAACTTGAAGTAGGAAAAATTACTGTTATAGATGGATGTTATTTAATGTACATAACAAAACCTGATTTATAAAGAATTTATTTCAAATACAAGTGATTTTAAGCTGATAACACACAAGCTCCTCCAACAGCTTTAATTTTATCTTCAGCTGACTTGGAAAAGAATTTCGCCTTAACAATTACTGGCTGATTGGGAATGCGACCTTTTCCTAGCAGCTTGTAGTAACCCTGTAAAAGATTTAATTTAAACAAAATCTTGTTTTCACTGAAATGCATAAATGTATACATCTTACTTTATCATATTATTTTACAATGATTAACATGCACACAATGATTCAGCTAAGATTGGTAAAAGAACATTTGCATACATGTGTAATAACAATATGATTATTTGTACATAATTACAATCTACTTAGTAAGCCTACTGTTTGTACACTTCTTGTTACTGTAGTTATTTAACCAAAAAAATTGGAATACCATTTGATAAAATTTTCAGTTTTAGATAACACTGTGAAGGTTTAAAAGTAATCATATAATTTTTATAAATAAATGGTGAAACAAGTTCCATGTATTCTAAAATTTACTGGACCGGCCATACTCATTATGAAATCTACAGCAGCATTTTTATATAGGGATAAAGGGTGTCTAACAGTATCGCTAGATTGGATATGCCTCAAAAAAGCTAAACTTTTAGAAAATGGAAAGTATTTTACATTTTTACAATTAAAAACAAAAGATCGTTTGAAAAGAATTTTGCAAAAAACACAAATAAACAAGCAAATGATGAGCACATTTGTCCACAAACAAAACTGTCACATTTTGGTGACAGAATTACCTCGAGAACTCAAAGAGCACACCCATTATGAGTACTGTGAAATAATACTTATTTGATGGCGAGAATAGAAAAAATGGCGAACTATAGTGCAATACGGTTACTATTTTCTTGTGGCTACTTTTGCAAGAATCTGATCTTGAAAATATGTGAAAATAAGGTGCAAAAGCTTTCCAGTATGGATTTTGGAGCAATAAATACCAACTAACAATTCAGTATATTAATCATGCTGTTGAAACACAGAAATCTTATTTATTACATAGAACGCTTATATATAAGACCTGCACATGAAAAATCTATGCCAATACATGTGTTGATGAAAGAAGCAACAGGTTTGTGGTGCATGCTTAAAATGTACACTTTTAAGATGTCCAAAAGGTTTGTCTTTGTCTCTCATCTCTCCATCCCTGTCAGTGTGTTACTTCAGGTCTTACAAGTTATGTTATGTTAAAAAAAAATGCGGTATTTCATAACCCCAATTCCCATTTTTGCTAAGGTATGTAAAAATATTTGATTCATTATTTTATTGCATAGAATTTTCGCACATCTTTTGTAATTGTCCTTTTCATACATACTGTTTCTGACTAAAAACGTTTCATTTGGAATTTCTTGTCATTATTGTCAAAACGAACATGCAAGATTACCTTCCTGGTCTTCCAAACAGGCAGGGCCAATAATAATTTTTAAAAAGCACGAAATTGTCGAAAATACCGTCGGCAATTTGTTGCCTGGTTAAATCACGTCCCAAAAATTTGACTGGACACTTCCGTGTCTCTTTCTCCATCTCGTACATACTCTTGACAGTGCTGCAAATTTTAAAGGACGTAAATACATAAATGAAAGGGGCTGACAGACGTCGGCCGACACGAACCTGTAATATTTAACCGGTAATGATGATGTTGCATTTTCTAACAGCTCCTTTACTACAAACACATTTAACATGTGATATAAATTTTCTGTAACCAACCCTCGTTTTAGGCTCATAATTGTTAGTCCGGTTCTGACTTGTTTTCAATGTGAATGTGCCAAGGAGTCCCTGCGCAGTTTCAATTTGGCACAAACTGGTACTTATGTATTAAATGCATGTCTATGCTGTGCTGTCTGCACCGCAACCAAGTGCAGATAGAGCTATTTCGCTATCATTATAGCTCATCAGAGCAGTTTAGGTCTAGTGCAGACAAGATGGCACAGAAGTGGTTTTGCCTACATACCAAAGCAATGGTATGATGTAAGTACTTATGTATTTAGCGTTCTATGTAAATATACGATTTCTATGTGTTGAAAATAAAGATAGCATCATCACAGAAAGTAATACTTCTACTTTAAGCTCATAAATTAACTTTAGCTAATTGTAGTTTTGAACAGTGTCGCTGTTAATAATTCTCTTAAACATATATTTCTGTCTTATTTAGATTTGCCAGCACCCAACTAAACCTATGCCAATAAGTTTTAATGCATAATTTATAAAACTTCATATGGAAGTAAAATAACAAGAGAGTTCTAAATACAGCTTTTAAAAAAATGTGTTTCCTGACTTTAATACCTAGCTTGAAACAACATTCTGTGAGAATTTTCTGCATATATAAATTGCACATGAACATCATTATCATTAAATAATAAACAAGGCAATTATGAATTTTACAACTCTAAAAATTTGAGTACTAATGTAGAACATCATGTAAGCAAGAATATCTAAATACAACAAATTGAGTAAAGTATCAGTATGTAAACTGCAGTGTTCTTTGTACATTTTCAAGTAATACTGCATGCTCGTTCTTATATAGTTGTATGGTTCAAAGCCTTGCAGCAGTACGTTTTCAAGACAAACAGATAAAATGATGTAAACTGGATAATAAAATAATCATAACAGAATTGTAAAACTTACAGCCTTAACAATGTCAATGACAGGAGCTTTGCCTTCTGGATGATCCTTATATTTCAGCCGTGTCTGCTCGCTAACTAATGTCCACAATTTGTCAAGATTAATTGAGGGACACCATTTTGAATTTCGTCTTAAATGATAATTCCTCATCCCCAGTTTCCCAAAATATCCAGGGTGATATTTGTCAAAATTTATCCTATGATGATGCATACCACCTGCATTACCACGACCACCAGGATGTTTGCGATGTTTACCTATAACAAATCGCTAGCTTACTGAAGGTAATCTATGGAGTAGCCCGACATTCAACATTATTTGATCAGTATACGAACATTCATCAAAAGTTTAAATCAGTCCGCCCGTTCGCATTAATCATCATGAAAGGTAAAAATAATTATGTATTGTTTACTACTACAATATTCTTACCAATACGTCCATGGCCATGGCTCACGTGTCCACGCAGCTTTCTCGTCTTCTTCTTGTGCGTCGACTGTAAATATTCTTAAATTACCCATCAGTGCCACCGGGACATGACATCAATACCAGAAACATAACCAATACAGAACAGAAATTTCAGCAGCAATAAACTTAATAACTAATAAATTGTAATCCATAAGCATACCTATATCAACTTGATATAAAATAACAAAAGGATGAATTATATTTCACTGGATTTTTTCAGATAAGTTTAAAACAGCACTTACCATCTTAATTCCAAGCTATGTCAACGTGATAAAGAACGACAAAAGAAAAAGGACAATCAGTGTTAGTGTTGCCAACACCAAATCCTTAAATTATCCTACTGCGAAGTGCGAACATTATAGAGATGGGATTACTAAAATCATAACGCATCTTGGTACTCACTAGAGCACAATGATGTTTTGAGATAACTTATGAATTTTTAATCAATGGGTCTGTTTCTCTTCTCATTATTAAATTTGATATTAGCGGAAATCAACCGGGTAATTATGATAACACCTTAAAATGTTAAATAAAATTGATTTTAACTTAAGTTTTTGAAGAAAGAGCCACGCATATATGTTCTATTTCACTGTTTTGTCGGCCCCTTTGATCTCGATGGGGCTCAGATTATCAAAAAACGTTTTCGAGCTTAGCAGAAAGCTGCGTTCTGATTGGTCACAGCACTGGCAACACGATTTGTTTACAATAAACTGTAAATTCCGCGCTACTGCCAGCATGGGCAGTTTTATTTCAGCGTTACCTGCATTTGTTGCTTTTAAGCATGGTATATTGTGATTCTTAGTTTTATAATTTTACGTACATGTTATGTAGTCATTACTAAAGCATTAAATTGTTATGAAGAATTAGTGACTACTGTGAGCAGTCTACATGTATATTACGGACCTATGCGCCAATAAATCTGGCAATGTGGCAATCATGATCGTTGGTTAGTTAGTTGGCATTGGCGGTTGGCGACTGGCGTTTGGCGTTTATGAATTTATGAAAACTTGTGGAAGCGGCTTTACGTGTTTGTAGTTTGTGTTGTGTTTTTGATTTGTTTTCATCTGCACTGTTCTGCGATTTACACTTAAGCGGATAATAATGCCAGCATTAATTTGTATTGTGAAAGACTGCTTTTCGAAATCGAAAATGGGAGTTTATTTGCTTAGATTTCCAAAGGATGCCAACAGGTTTGATTACTTAACATGTTTTCCTGGTTTATTATTATGATATGACCGTTTTGATTTTGATTTAACCTCAGTCTCCGTTAACGTGACGTTCCCGCTTCCCCAGCATGCATATGCTTTTGTTTACACTAGGCTAAACACGTGCGCGTGCGTTGTCGAAGTAACGAGTGTCACCACGCGGAGAACAACCAATAGTACGCGTGCATACTGCCGTTCTGTAGTTCTGTACGAATGGAATCATTTCACCCATTTCCAATAACAGAGGGGAGTTCACAACAAAATAAAAGTGAAATTTAATTTTCCTGAGAAACTAATCTAAAATCTATTACGCAATGCAACGGCAGCTAGTTGTTAAGATAGAACGGGGTTCAAATTAATTATTAAGAAATACCAATATCATACAGACATTTAAAACTGGACATTATCTGATTACGGACGATAAAAATTATAAACGTCTTTAAATATTTTTTTTTAATTCGTGGGAACACTCGTAATTAAATAAATTATGTAGTTTTAAACCGCGCAAGGAACTTGAAACTTCTATCAAACAGGATCATCTTTGTAGCATGACAGTGACATATGATGGCAAAGACAGGTATTTATCCTTTTAAGTGCCCTTATGCGTAGGACTACCGTTGTCTGAATATTTTTATTCAGACAACGGTACTGGCGTCATATATTAATATTAATATTCAGACAACTGTACTACGTACGTACGAACACTACGAACTGTTTGTTGCGTGACCCGATAATTTCGGGATCCCCGAATGAATGTGACTATTAACATAGATAAATTAAGATTAATTTATCTATGCTATTAACTATTTAGCTCCTGCTGAGGAACTAGTTTCTCTAGTACCTGCCCGGAACTGCCCACCTCTAATTCACACTATTCGGTATTCGCAGTTCAGATCATTCGTCGAATCGAAACTAGGGTTTTCATCTTTGCAAAAAATTCGAGTGACGAGTGCTTACAGTTTTACAGCTCACTTGCTCGTTGCTCAATGCTCACTGTTTGCTTACATTTTTTCTGTGGCTTACATGCCTAGCAAATATCATTGATGTTATAGTTTTTGTTGATAACATTCTTAATTAAAAGTTGATGTTTTGGCTCTTTGCACAAACAATAAAGCGAGAGTGTGGTAAAGTGCGGTTATTTAACATTTACATTAATTATTATTATTAGTATTAGGCATATAACCTCCTCTTTGATATAACTGTAAGTTTTATTATAATCTTTTTATAATATTGTATTGTCCAAAACTGTTATAATTGATCTCATACTGATACTGCTGCTATATAAATCAAAACTGGCTTTCAGTGATTTGAAGTTTGGTTATTAATTCTCTTATTTTGTTTCCCAGCACTTCGTAAACCAAAGGGATGGATTTTCAAAATAGACCTGGTGGTAAAACTGGTGGTGGAGGTGTAGCATCATGGTCGGAAAGCAACAGAGATCGTCGGGAACGGTTACGCCAGTTGGCACTGGAAACTATCGATTTGCAGAAGGATCCATATTTTATGAAAAATCATCTTGGGTCTTATGAATGCAAACTATGCTTGACACTACATAATAATGAGGGAAGCTACTTGGCACATACTCAAGGAAAGAAGCACCAAGCGAACTTGGCGAGACGKGCTGCAAAAGAAGCTAAAGATGCCCCACAACAATTGGCACCTGAAAAGCCTAGAGTTGAACCAAAGAAATTTGTTAAAATTGGGAGACCTGGTTATAGGGTTACAAAGCAGAGGGAGCCGGAAACAGGGCAACAAAGTTTATTATTTCAAATAGACTATCCAGGTAAGCTGTTGTTCATTATAGTCCGTTATGAATGCATAAGTATTACTCAGTTCTTCTAAAAAGTCCATAATGTGCAAATGTAATTATTTATCAGATGAATCCATTTTCAGAATTTAGGCCCAGCACACTGATTCCTAACTTAACAAAACTTATAAGCTTGTTTCAATGATTCAGTGGGCAGTTCTGGAGTTCAAAGCTGTGGGTTCGAGTCCCACCCAAGGCATTCACTGATCTCTAAATAACTGGATGTCACGTAAGTCATTCAAAACTGTGATAAGTAGAAACTCGTGCGCCACCATGCCGCTGGTACTCGTACTATCAATTTAACGGCACGTTCAAATTTTAGGTTAGATCCTTAACTATATAATATGGTTATGAGTAAACGTAACATCCAGTTTGTACGGCACATGTTTCTCACTCAAACACTACAACGATCATCTTTTGGAAATCTGCAGACAGGTGATAAGTTCACGATTTTAACAGTCAATCATTAACGTCATATTTATTGCAGAAGCGAACCTTTCTCAAAATTTTAGTACAAGGACCAGCGGCTAGTAGCGCTAAGGTGGCTTAAATCTATCACAAATAATTTACATGCATTTTGGTATGTAAGCGACATCCAGTTATTTAGAGATCAGTGAAGGCATAGGTATTATGTGTATCTGTATATTATGTGGTACTATATGTGATTTTCTAATTAAAAAATACAAAATCTAATCTCAGGAATTGACGAGGTCGTTAAACCAAAAAAAAACTAATTTGTCTATGTGCAGTGCCGGTGTTTTCTTTTGCATCATGATTTATTTAATAGTCAACTTCAAAGTTGTAATTATTTAAAAAAGTTTCAGTTCTAAAATTCGTTTGAATGATGCATATTGTCCTGGGACCATAATCCTAATATTTTTTCAGATTAAGTAGAAAAATTTCTTACTTCTGCATGTTTCACTTTTTTTGTAGTCAATTCTACCGACAAATATCTGGCACACACAGCTTCCCCATTGGCCCCTGTAGTAGCTAACATATTCATGGAAGCGAGGGTGAATACTTTCAGCGTCCATAATATAAGGTAATATTTTCTCGGAAAGATCGCTGTCTCTTGAAAACACTGAAAAAAAAATTATAAGTCTGACGTTTCGATTACACCTGTAATTTTTGTCAAAGACGGAGAACCTCAAAATTTGCCTGACACAAGTTCAAATAAAATATTGAAAGAAAAAACAAATCACGAAGGAAGCGAGAGGTCTTAGAAATAACGTGCCAACCTGACAAAAAAGAACCTGACGACGAAAAAGGAATTACCTTTTTACTAGATATACAGATAGGTGACATTTGGAAGGCTATTTTGTAGTTATCTGTTATCAAGTAGTTCATGTATATCTAGTAAGTAGGTAGTTCCTTTTTCGTCGTCAGGTTCTTTTTTATCAGGTTGGCACGTTGTTTTTATGACGTCTAGCTTCCTTGGTGATTTGTTTATTTACCTTCAAATTTTGTTTGAACTTGTGTCAGGCAAATTTTGAGGTTCTCCATCTTTGACAAAGATTACAGGTGTAATCGGAACATCAGACTTATCATTTTTTGTCAGTGTTTTCAAGAGACAGCGATCTTTCCGAGAAAATATGGAAAAAATGGAAGTCTTTGAACACAGCCTTGGTGTCATCAGATCTTATTTCTAAGACCTGGCTTCATTAAGTTGAAGCCACCTTCATTACTTGGCCTGACAGTGCCGGCACATCGGCAGCCATCTTAAATAACATCACAGAAACGTTCTGTCCAGATTTTTATGTTCACCCCACAGTACCAATTTCTGAACCTGGCATATTGCAAAGTAAATTGCAACACACCGTGAGATACATTCTGAATTTAATCGTCATGTTCATCCCAAATGCAAACCAATTCTCAATCTCCCGAATTATAGATCAACTGCATTTCTTCCATACATTCAAGCTGTCACAGTTAGAATTGGCAAAATTAGAAAACAACTTATCTGAACTATGTTCTAGTCCCTATCAAAAATGTCATAAATACTATGGTCTCCGAAAGACAAAATAAACCCTCTGTCATCGAGTGGTATTTACAGCATTTTTTGCTCATATGTGGCACAGTCTATATCAATGAAATAAGCAAATCCATTAATACCCACCATACGGAACACAAATCAAATCAAGTCTCTTCACCCAGTCAGCAGTAGCTGAATTTGAAATCAGTGTCAGTTTTAGTCGACTATCTCATTTATAACAAAAGTCCATTTCTGCGCCACTTGTAAATTCTGAGAAGTCATTGAGATTTGTAAACAAAACGCACAACAACATGTATATGAAGATACTAAAAATGAATACTTCTTTTCAAATGTTTGAGCTTGATTCATTACAAAGGGTCTAGCCGTATATATTATTGGGACTTGGGTGATCGAAAAAACCTTTTTTTTTATTTTATTTTTTTAAATTCTTATGTGTAAAAGACATGAAAAAAATATTTTTTTATGAAGAAATAAACATTTTTTCATACTGTTTTAAAATTATATAATCTCTAATGGTTTTTATCCAATTACTTTGCAGTAAAATGGTTTAAAAAATATTTAAGTAATGTAGTTCTTAATTTTCAGTAGATAAATACTTTTTTATACATTTTTTACCATAAAAAATATGACTTTAAATTAGAGATGAAACGGATTGCCGGATAGCTACTAATACACCGAATCAATTCAGGCGATTTAGGGTGTTATAGGCAATGGAACTTATGTTTGCAGCGCCACGGCGGTGCTTACTGAACTACATTCTGTTACATTATTTTATGTGGGAAACGCGGCGAAAATCCGAGATCCGTTGTCTAACCATTTATGACAGGTACTAGTTTGACCACATAAAAATAATTGTTATAAAACAATAACACGCCATGTGCGAAATGTTCATATATTTATTTATGTAACAGATTATAACTAAAGTAGAAGCCACCAGGTGGCGTACCGCGGTACCGCTTATGTTTCATCGCCTATCGTGACTGATCGGCTAATCGAAGATGGCATCTGGCATGACTGTTTAGCAAAAACTAGTTTTCTGCTTGTGTTATTTGCTACTTGCTCACAATTGAAACATATCGTTAGTGAAAAAAAAGGAAGTCTATTTGCTAATATTTTGAAATTAACATAAATAATTTAAAAGGCGGGGATATTTTTAGAATCTCTTTTTTGTGTTTTATACTTATGTGTTATGTTATATTTTTATATGCTTAGTAAAAGTTGTTGAGAATCTGAGGATTTTGTATGATTTTATAATATTTTACACTTTTTGTTTTTACCTTTTTGTTCAAATAATAAATTTATTATTAAGCTGATGTGTGTAATTTTAGTTTTTACAGCTTCAACTAAAAGCCATGACAGTTGAAAGCCTTTTCCTTATTATTTACCCCACGAAGAAGTATGTGTTAAAATTCATTTTAGGCAATTGTCGTAGTTTTGGAATATCCAGTATCTGGCCGGATATTGGTTAATATCCGGTATCTGGCTGTATAGTAAATTTAGGCCGGATATCTGTTTCATCTCTAGTTTAAATTGCAGAAAAAATTACTTTTTAATGTTTTTCATATTGTTCCACTACTTCAAAAAAAATAAAAGAAATTCCTGAGTATAGAGGAGTATAAAAGACATTTTCTTACAAAATTTGTTGAATGACACTTCAAAAAGAAAAAAATTTTATTTCGTTCGCTAATAATCGGCTGTTCATATGAAATACATAAAAAAAATATTTTCAATTGCCTTTAACTAGTAAGAATTAGGGGAAAAAGTCACTGTTCACTAATTTTCTATTTTACTATGAAAAAATAATTTTTGATAAACTTAGCAATTTGAGATTAAGAGCTGAAAATTTGACTGAATTATTTTTATTTGGCTCCAAAGTGATCCCCCATGGCCCCCGTAAAAAAAGCCGGGGAGGCAGATTTACCATATATATCAGGCTATACCCTTTCTCTATTATACTGGAGGCACTTAGGCATGATTTACAGCAGTGATTCAAATCAGGCATAAAATCAAGTAAAAATTGGTTMAAGMTYGTGTTACATCATTTAATAAAATACAGTGTCAGCAGAAACGACCATTATAGTGGAAGTTTAGGTAGAGAAAGTAAACATTGGCACCCACAATAACAGATTTGTGCAGTACTCGTATATCACTTTGATTGAACTAATTCTGTAAATTATATATAAATTATTATAAATATAATTAATTAAAGGTACTGGTCTTGGCAAACCCAGCATAAGGGATTCAATTTTTATCTGTTCAATTAACAATTAATTTGGTAAGGTGACCAATTGCCCATTTATTGTATGTGTATTAAACAGACAGCTATTTTTTGTATTTGAGCACATGCAAAATTGAATGCAAAGCATACTGGTATTGAAGGATTTTTCATTTACTTGTATATATTTTCCTTACAGAAATTGCTGACAATGTTTATCCACGACACAGATTTATGTCTGCTTATGAACAAAGAATTGAACCACCAGACCGTAAATGGCAGTACTTACTTTTTGCTGCTGAACCGTACGAGACCATAGCTTTTAAAGTTCCCAGTCGGGAAGTTGAAAAGACAGACAATAAATTTTGGACCCATTGGAATCGAGACACCAAACAGTTTTTCCTACAGTTCGCATTCAAGAATGAGGGTAAGAAACCTGGTACTGTAATAGCTAGAGGTCCAGCAATGATGGGAGGTGTGCCGCCACCACCAATGTTACCTGTCCCACCACCGCCAAGGCCACCAATGTTTAATCCAATGCCTCCACCTCCGATGATTGGTGCTGTTCTACCAGTTCCACCACCACCGCAGTAATGATTATAAATATCTGCGGAGCTTATATTTCCCATCTTATATTAATTACTGTGCATTTTAATTGTCACATGGATAAGGCGTTGCAGTTTTGTAAAGGAATAAAAGACGTATAAACAAATCTTAACGCGGCATTTTTATTTTCTAGATTTACACAAATATAGCGAATGATAATTGCACAATTAGTTGATTTTTGTTGTGTTCGCTCTAGCTGTTTAGAAAGGTCACTTTTTAGGTAAGTTTGATTTTTCTATAAAAAGATTCTATTTTCAATTTTCTAAAAATTTTTGTATCCATAATTTTCATTTCATTGCATAAATACTTGGTGGGGCATAATAGAGTCCCCCACATTTTAGAAAATCACTATAGGAGTAACGGGTGGCAGTCAGATGATAACAATACCAGACATATATTGCTTGTGTATAAAAAACTGAATTAGTTCAAAATTTCAGTTTGGCTGAGACAATTCCCAAATATATCTCTAAATATTATCGTAATTTTAGCAATGCTGTTGCATTATACCTTCAGAACTTTGTCATATTCAGACAACGCTTCAAAAGCACCATAAATTATTGCATACAGTTCTTCATTCGTGGGCTTACTTCTTTTTGTTATTTGTCCATTAACGAAATAGCTCTTCAAAAGGATTAAGAAATGATTGTACATGGGCAGAACAAGTCCATGAGGCCCATCTGTGTTAAATTGGGTCCGTTCCATGAAATCTAACATTGTCCCTTACAAAATATGCACCTCATATAATGATCTTCACTTAAGTGGCCAATTAAAGTTGTTAGCAATTCTCCAAAGTAGTGTACATTGTATGGCCTATGTTGAATAGCAAATAAATATAACAGATTAATACATATTGCAGCAGCTACCACATAATTATGGCTTCTTAATCGAGCCTTGACTTTGTTGGCTCTATTATTTTTCTGTGATCTTCCATATGATTTAGAATCCACTTGAATTCCAAATTCATCCATAAAAAAATATTTTTTCTCTTAATTATCATGGATATATATTGAACACCATAGTTGAACCTACTTTGGATAGTATCTGAAGCGTTACACTTTTCTGACATAATAAAGGAAGTGCATTTTATACTATAGTGAAATTCCTTTATCGCTTTGTCAATGGTTGGTAAGCTTACCATTAGTTGTGGATTTTGCTCAAACAATTTGGTTTGGTTTCATAGTGCAATTTTCATCAATCAAATTGCAGATTTCTTCTTGCTCCTCTGGAGTAAATTTTTTCCAGTGATGCCCAACACTTATCTTATTCACCTCATTGATTATTTTGTAGGTCTAATAAATTTTTCTAACAGTATCTGGCAATAATACATTATATAGCCGTTTTACCATTGTTTAAGAATATTCTTAAACAATGGTTCTACTTAGACTGCTGAAGTACCATCATTAATTGCTTTGATAATAAGAGTACATACCTTCTTGGATAGTATAATGTGAAATTGATTTGACAAATAAAGGAAACGCTTCTGCCAAAAAAGGAAATTATTTAATAAATAGTGCTCTGTTTACAAGAGACAGGAAGTAATTTTGAGTAATTGTAAAATACCATTGAAAAAAGGAGAAAACCCACAGAAAAACTAAAAGAAAAATCTGTATTAATGCTTCACGTAATAAACGCTTAAAATTATAATTTAAAATTTTGTTGCTTTAATTCAGAAGCTTAAATTTACAAAAAGCTTTTTTAGAATATAGTTTGTATAGGTATTAAACTTTATGTCAGTGTCCAAATAAAGCTCTACATTTTTTGATGATTCAACGATTGCTGATTTTTTACTGTTAACACTATCATTGTTGATCTTATTCTTATGTAGTGTTGTAATTCTTTTTATCGAATACCATTACTTTAAATTTACTTGGATATAAAGATAAGCAATATTTTCTATAACAAAATGTTATCGATTGGATAAATAGAAACTTGCATAAAAATTTGTAATATGTTAGAAAATAGAGAAAAAAAAATTACAATTTCAGTGATGTTTCATTTACAGTGATTGGTTGTTAAATAACTTCACAGATTGAGGTTAAACCAAAGGCGATTAATACGGGCGCGCAATAGGCTGCGGCGGACGGTGACGTCACGCAACAGTAATGAATAAACCACTATGCAACAGAGCGCATATTTGCTACCGCCAGAAATCAGCTTGACGCGTACTGTTTTGACATACTTTATGCAGCAAGCGACCTTGGTGGGCACGGCCTCGTTACTGTTGCGTGACACAATTTTGTATTCAGCACCCCCGTGCGCAGTTTCAATTTAGATCATGCATGATTTGAAGCACTGCTTATCTATTTAGAAAGATAAGATGTCTATGAATCTGTGATATGACATCAAAGTGCTCATGTGGTTGCGTTATTTTCAAGATTTCATGATGGGCACATTGGCACTTGAACACATACCTAAAATTGAACTGTGAAAACGAGCTGCTGGTGGCTGGTGTTTTTCGCAGACATCCTGTTTTTTTATCTAGGCGGCTGTTTCATATGGCATGCGCGAAAAAAGTCACCATGTCACCATATTGCTCGCTCGTAGATTAGTGAGTTTGCGCAGTACCTCGCAAGTGTGACTGAACTAGGATTAACTGATTGACGATGTGTGGCCACATTTTTTGCATGGCAGACAGCGCTAACGAAGCAAGTGAACTTGAGCAGATCGCTTGAGCGCGCGGAAATATTAATTTGAATCGTCAGTAAATTTCGAAATACATTCCGAAACAACCCCAGTTTGAAAAAGTAGTATGTTCTAGTATGTATTTCATTTGAGCTATTTATGTATTGAAATGTATACATTTACCGTCAAGCAAATTAGAACAAAATGTAAATTATGTATACCTTAATTAATAAAAAAGACAAATCTTAAGGCTGGGATCCTGGAGAGAGAGAGAAAGATATATTCGAGCTAACGATAGAAAGAGAACTACTATGTTTTTTGGTAAAATAATTGCTAATTGCGAGATGTACCTTTCAGATTATTTTTAGCCTACACTTTTACGAATTTTGGTTATTGCATCGCTTAATTTGCACATAAAAATAGCTTATGCGGAAATACAGATCACGAGCTTTCCAACAGGACCATTTTCAAAGATATCGGTGCAGTAATCATGAAGTGGTCCTGTTTAGTAAAATAATTGTGGTTTTCTTTCTGTTGTTACTTGGGATCAATCTTTATTCTCTCACCAGGATTCCAGCCTTAAATAGGCAAGTCGATAG
This sequence comes from Rhyzopertha dominica, assembly GCA_025024175.1. NCBI lineage: Eukaryota > Metazoa > Arthropoda > Insecta > Coleoptera > Bostrichidae > Rhyzopertha > Rhyzopertha dominica. The sequence continues at coordinate 26,042,153 of QCXZ01000041.1, forward strand.
TTTCAATAGTGAATAAACTCTAAATATAAATATCTAGTTTGTTTCTTTTGTATGTGTCTATCTTCTTGTTATGAGTTTCTGTATCTTTTTTTCTTTTCTATTTTCTAAATCGGAAGGTATCTATGTATACCTATATAATAAATGTGTTATAAAATATGCGATAATAAAAATAAAGGAACTTAGGTCTTTGCGAAATTAAAGAAGTTTAAATGCACCTCATGAACATAAGATTACACTTTTTTGCGAATAGGTCTCTGCCTTTTCTGAAATAGGTGAGATGATTCCACTTAATAATGCGTTCACAATTTACATCACGGACTCACGGATATCACGTTTACCCAATGAACTCCCTTCAATTCCAAAGTGTTTACACCACTGATTGCGAGAGAGATAGAGACACCCGTTGGCAAAGTACCCGTTCTACACGTTCAATTCCACGCTCCAGTAATATCTCCATWCACTCCATTTCAGTGGACAGGCATCAGTGGGTATACAACAAAGGAAAATGGCAGTAATTCAAATTTGAACCGGCAATAATGTAACCGTTACAGCTATGTTGTAAGTTGTAACATGAAGCGATTTCTTTTCGTCCCGGTTGGTTCAAAAGTCTAACCGCTGATGTAACCGCTCAATTTCGTTTCGGAAACGCTTGGAACCATGACGTCATTCGACCAACCAGGTTACATTTTTCACTAACCGCTGTTGAACGTCGGTACCTCTCCGTTTAACCAGCGGTTACTGTGTCTATCCTTGTTTTGTTTTGGTTCTGTTGCATTTTATTAGCAGCGCTGGGCGCTGCTGCTGCTGTGAAACAGAGAAACAAATCATTCCCAACATTTGTCAATAATAACAGCGCAATATAGCGTGTACTGATAATGTAATATGCAGATCATGTAAATATCAAAATATGCGATTTTTATTTCTTAGGTAGGTATATCTTTTACAAATAAAGCTGTTGAGCGAACTTCTAAAAATGATCTGAAGTAATTAAACTATACTTTAACGGAAATACAACAAAAAATATAACGCAATACTCGTAAATAACAAAAATCTATAACGCTCAATATGGCACAAATATAACCCCACGATATGACAGCAGATGATACCCTGACAGAACTATCTAACCGGGACGTTCGATTGGAAACGCTGGGTACGTCATGATTTAAAGGTCCAATGCAACCACTGTCAGAAATTGACAAACCGCTGTCAGAAAACGGCCAACCGCTGGTTCGGACCGCTAGGACGAAAAGAAAACGCTTATGTATATGTGGTTGTTACCCCCGTGGTTGTTACATTAAAGTAATCATTTTTTGTTTGTTTGTTCGTTTGACATAACATTTTATTCAATCAAACTAATCATTCCAGACACACTTATTTAAACATTTCGATTTCGTACATACCAAAATTATTTACATAAAGGATAATCAAGAATTTTAATACAGGACTTCCAAAATGAGCACAATGATGGTAACTTCAGAATTAAACCTGGGGCATAGCATGGCGAATATAGAGGTTGAATCAAAGAGGGGTCAAATGAAGATATTCCTAAAATCTGTAAAGGAATATATGAAAACAAAAAGTGAACAGTTAGGAATGCAAATTAACCGATTACTACAGGTATGAATAATGCTAGTTTTAAAGTTAAGTACCTAACATTAATTTTGCTTCAGGTATTAAGTGTAACAATAGATTTAAGCATCTTCGACCCCAACAATAGCACAGTGTCAGAGTTCCTAGTTTGTTTGCACGAACTTATGATGGGCATAGAACAGCGGTCGTCAATTGCATGGAATTGTGTGGAAGTATTGTGCAACGTGTGCAAGAATTCTGCTGCTAGAACAGCCATAATCCACACATACCAGTTTCTGGGACCCCTTTCACGACTGCTAGGTGATCATTTGCCATATGAACGTAAACTGAAGCTGTTAAAGCTGCTGCAAGATGTAACATGTGGTATTAAAATATCATGGTTAGTACCACAGTTGCCACCTTTGATGTTCATGCTAACGAAATGGATAGATACAGAGCGTGGCGATGAACAGCTAGTTAATGTGTGTTTAGGAATAATTGTAAACATATGTTATAAGAACTTACCTGGTGTTTACACATTGTCACGATATGTAGACCTTAAAAAGCTTATGAAGACTTGTATGAATTTAAGAGGTCCAAAAGTTGAAGTGCATATCTGTAAGTTGTTGATAATTTTGGATTATAATAGCGGAAATGTCCCAGAAGAAGCTTTGTTAAAGTTAATTGAAGTGACTTTTAAGAACATCATCGAAGCTTTTAAGGCGTTTGATGCAGTGTTGCTTAGACATATCGTAGAATTCTTTTTGGATGTCCTTAAGGAAAACCAGAACAGTGAGATAATGGCTAGTTATGCACATTATTATAGCCAAGTGCAGAATCTTTTAGAGGTAAGTAATTACACTTATTGGTTTGCAAGAATATTATTTTAGTTTGAATGGCATTGATATTGTAGATTATAAATTGTAAAAAATCCTTCAAGTCAAGCAATAGTTCAGAAAATTACTTATTAATAAACTAATCCCGCAATGTGAACTCCGTGTAGGTACGTGATCTAGTTATACGGTATTACTCATCTATAAGACTAAATTAACAGTTTCAGACGTTGAATGCTATATTATTGAACAATAATAATTATTGTGTTGTGAAGTTGCTACGAAAAATGAGTGGTTTTGATGTAGTATTGTTTTTAAAAAATAAGTAAAATGAATGAAAAATAGAAAAAGCTTTCTATATTCTGTATTTGAAAAGGAAAATCTCTTACATTATTAGTTTCTACAGTCTATTAATTTTGAATATATGTCCATGATAAAAATTATTACTCCATAGGTAAAGCAAAATATCAGTGGAATTATTATCTACAAGGTGTCACAACCAGAACAGTAGATAGCTGTGGTTCTGAACTGGTTACACATTATACTTTTTGCGGTAATGAGTGGTATTATGGCATTAAGTATACAAATTATAAATACTTTGAAATTTCTGATAAGTATACAGAAAGTGTTTGACGAACGAGGTAAAACACAACAGGAGGTAGCAAATAGGGAGTAGGGGTAGTAAAATTTGTAGACGGAACTACGAAGGCTGCCATTATATTTGCACGTTTTGGAAAAAGTATATTGCTTTGACAATTTTTGTTATAAGGAATGTTTAAATCCTAGGTTTGAACTTGTTGGTGTATATAACATTTGCCTCCGCTATTCATGTTAATATGTATTGTGCGTAAAATATGGTTTCCTTGTGTGATTTTGAATTCCTATTCGGCCATACAGGGTCCGCCACCTAAAACTCACCAGGCTGGTATTTTTTTTATTTTTCATGTACAACCTTAAGTTATATGTGAAAATTTTAAACTCTTTAAAAATAGCATAGTGAGTGTCCAGAAAGATGCAGATTATATTTCATAAATAAAGTTTATTTTGTGAATATTTTTTTACCTAACATAGTGTAATAAATATTGCGTTATAGTTGGATTACCGACTTTTGTCTTCTTCAATTTGTGTCATTACCATATATGCGTAATTTTTATTCTTTCTTAATGAAAACAAGAAGAACACGTCGCCGCAATATTCTGTTAATAGGGCTGTATCCTTCCATTTAATAAGCTGGGAAGCAACTGTTGCCTAAATTTCCAGCAGGAATTATAAGTAATTCGTGCTGGATAAAATTAATCGTTAAATCGTTGTGTTTGACATTTTGCTAATCATTGCTTTGTAATAGATCAAAATGTATTTCTTCAGTGAAATATATAGATAATGTTTGGTCATAAATAATTTTTTAGCAATATATAAAAATACAATTACTTATTGTGTAATACCAAAAAACGGAAAGCAATATTCAGTATCAAAACTTATTTTATTTAAATGATTAGAATAACAAACAGATATTACGTATGAAAAATATACTATGCAATCCTTACAAAATATTTTGTTATGGTTAAATGCCTTTCATAGGGAAGATCTTACTGAAAAGAAGTTGTGAAATTTGTCAGTATGTTCAGATGACTTTGTGACAGGTGAGGCTGTAATTGCCTTATTAAGTTTACCAGAAAAGTCCAAAAAACACATGCATGCTATTACTCTTAGAAAACAAATGTTTTAGTAGTCAAAGGAATAACAACTATTGTGTTTCGTAAAAATTTCAGTTTTTTATTTGTAGTCCCTGCAAGAGATATCCAAGGTTGTAATTTTTGGATTTTTAAAAATTTGAAAATTCATAATAAAATTTTTTACAGAATAACTGTTAATCAAATGCTTTTTTCCGATTTTTGTATGAAGAGAATTAAATGTCCATAAAAAAATTAGCACACACTGGAAAGATGCTAGAGGGATGTGGAAATGGTAAAAAAATTTTGTTTTCAATAGGCAAACAGTATTTTAATGCTAGAAAAAGGTGGGATTGTTATGTAATAGCGCTGTTTTTGTTATATCATATCAGCATTTTTAAATTGTGGGCAGTGAATATTATTAAGAAAAAGAGGATAAATGTCAACACAAAAAACATGTTTGATATTATATTGTAATAGTAATATGCGGTTATGTGGTTAAGCGGTTATCACATAGGTTATTGCCATGAGTGTGTTTGGTTACCATTACCAGTTCCTTTGTCATAATTATATTGAATATACTCGTTTGCGAACCCATCTGTGTTTTATTACGCGATACAGACGAGTACCTATATTATAATAGCAAGTACTGTTCATTTCCGCCATATGCAAAGCTACACTAGGGCTACCAACGGTCGATAAACTCTCCTATAGTTATCAGGTTACCACAGTATTTGTCAGTTGGTGATTGTAAGCCTTATATCATGGCAACCTTTGAAGAAAATAAAAAACACACAGCCTCATATCTATTTTAGCTTTTTTTTAAGCATCATTTTTGTCACAAACTGGCAGATAATGTGAAAACGGCTCAAGTTAGACCACATGTATTTATAGTCAACGAGTCCAAAGCTGCAATAATATAAAGGGTATTCAAATTAAGATAACGAAGTTGCTGTCAATTTTTGGTACAACGGGAAGAGTGCTATGTTTGAAATTATTTTTAGAATATGCAGCTCACCAATCTGGACAAGACTTATGCAAAAATTTTTCTATTTTCAACTATAGTGGAGTTATGGATGAAACATGCTGGAGTGTGACGCCCTGTATATGATTTACAATTTAATATTTTAACAATATATGTTTTTTTTCAGGTACTCGAGAGCAATTTTGGTGCTTCAGAAGGTGGTGATGCTGCGTCTCGTGATCCTGAATGCATGGCGTTAATCTTCCAATTTTTGCTGGCTATTATTCAAATTAAGTTCTTTGAGCTCCATGCATTCTACTCCCGCATACTTCATCTTGTCCTTCAGTGGCTTCAGACGGACGTTACCTGTGCTCCGGCACTTTTAGTCCTCCAAACCATAGTTGTCAATTCTGTAAAACATGAAATTGTTAATTTGAGCCCAATTGGCCCTAGTATTCCAATGCTTTTGACTACTTTTAATCTTGGAACTGAAGGCATATTAGCAGATATTGAGCAGCAGAAAATAATGGGAGCCCTCCTGCAGCTGCTACGAGCTCTATTAGAAGCAAATTACTTAAGGGAGCGACTTTTAATAGATATAAGGGTGGAGGTACGTATAATTTTATTTTATACCCAGTCTCAATAAAGTAACTTAAAACTAAAAATAAGATATTTGTAAAAATTTAAAAAAATGCTGAAACAGCTAACTTAAAACATGTTTATTTTGAAATCATTGAAGCAGAGCAGTCTGTTACTATGATGAAGATATGACACAATGAAATGATTTTTAAAAAGAACTCAGCATGTGCATGAATATGAAGTTTAAATACAAAACAAAATACTTCATCAGGGGACTTTGGTGTCAACATTTAATGAATCAACAAGGTTTAGAATTAGCAAAAAAAATATATTTTTACACCTAAACATTCAAATTGTAGTCCATTTATAGCTTGACATTTCTATAAAGTCGCACTTAGTCACTTTGGACACTGCGTTCAATAACGTCAAACACGAGCTTGTAATTTTTCCAGTGTTGTGGACTGCCTACATATACTCTACTATTTAAATGATCCCAGAGAAAATTCTAAAGGAGTCAAATTTGGCGATCAGAGTGGCCATTCTACAATTCTTCTGTGGAAAAAGCGTCATCATGAAAGCAATGAATCTAGGGAATATAATCCCAGACCGTTAATTTTATCCCGGGATTTTGAGACAAAGGTACACCGATCCCGAATTTGGTAAAAATTATTGTCAGCAATATATTACACAAAAAGTTCTATTACACAGAAATTATAATTTCTATTTTAAAAAATTCTTACATAAAATTTACAATTAGGAACTTAATAATTAGCCAACTTATTGTGTATCTGAAGATAAGAATAATCAATAAATTGAATACTTTCAAAGGTGCATTGTTTGTGAAACATGCTGAAATCACTATATTAAATAGCGAGTTAACAAGTTGGTTTTTGTTTGTTCTTTGTTTAAAACTATTTATAGGATAATTTGACAATTGTTTTGACCCAACAGTCTTTCTCAAGAAGGTACAAAAACTGTACAGAAGTGTAAATTACCTCGTTACTCTCATAATAATATAGTTGTAAACACCTTTGTATGCCTTTTTCGGGAGTTATAAATTCGTAAATAAAAGAGCAGAATCCCATGTCGGAATTTCTTTTTGTACGTTTGCCACATGTTWTTTTTTGATGTTGCGCTTTTTTTTATTTCTAAATGTTCCAAAACATTTAATTTTTTACTTTTCCTTTCTCAGTGCAAAACCTTTATGTTGTTTTCATCCATACAATGACATTTTTCAAGTTAATGTTTGTGATATTTTCTTTAACTCTATTTTTGATAGCTCTATCCGATTAGCCTATATCATATATCATGTCGCACTGTTCACATTTCAATTTTTAAACACCACTCTTTTCCAATTTATTAATTTTGGGTTTGTTGTTAATCAGTAGGCTTGCCAAATTAGTTATATCTCTTGCTTTTATCCTGAATTTTCTTAGTCGACTTTTAACATTAACTCTAACGTGGTTTATATAATTTAATGTTGGCACTATATAGTATGTTTTGTATTTTTGTTCTATGATGTTTTTTGGTAATCTGTCTACAACTTTTGTGTCATGACTATTATTAATCTCAATTTTTTTAATAGTTATTAATTCTTTGTTGAGTTTTTCAGTTTTCAAAGGTATCAAGAATGTTTAATTCTGATGATTATTGTATCTGATTGAGTAGGTTTTTTGAAAATTTCTCTTTAGATGTTGTTAAGTCTAGGAAGTTAAGTGACTTATTAGTTTCTTTCTTTATTGTGAATTGAATTTTATTGTTTATCAAATTTAAGAGGAATCCATACGTGTCCCTACTACCCCTTACAGCATTATTTCTCCCACTGCAAGAAAACTGACGTCACTGACTCTATACACTCAGATTAGAAAGTCTCAGTCATGCAGCCCGAGCCTTTCCATATGAATCAAACACAGTGGAATTTATTCGGACTGTACCACGCTAACAGTTGGCAGTTAGCGGGAGTGGTAGGAGAACACAAATTTGCCGGAATTCTATGTAATCTATGCAGGGTTTAATATCACTCAAATAATACTTACATAAACATCGCAAAATTTTGCCAACAGATAGATAAAGACTGAAACTGCAGGGACTACTGAATAAAAATTAAAAACGTGGCCTCTATTTCTCAGTCTTTACAATTAGCCAAATATATAAACAAAATATTGAAAAATAAGGCCTGTACAATTAATTCCACAGAGCTTGTTTTGGACCTCACCAGCTTCCGGATCCCTCTTAAAAATGCTCTTATTATTGCCTGCCTGTGTCTATCCAAATACAAAAAGTGTCATATACAGGGTTTTGTATAAATTATCGATTAATCAATTTGCTGCCTCTTAGGAAGTGACGTATATTTGTCATCTGTCGATTTTTGAATTATTTTATATATTTTAATATGAGTAAATGCCTGGGAGTATGTATTTCCATCATATTCTTTAGTGTTTTGTGGGATAACTAACTTTAAGGTTGCAAGAAAGCTTGAATTTCAGAGCAGTGGTGTGACATTGATCTGCAACCTTCAACTACTATCGCCGTGTATACTGTAGGTTGGCATCATTTATAGAAACCCTGTTCATATCTCGCCCATAATAAAATTTTAGTGATATTTTGGCTCTAGATGCAAATAGTTTTTCTTTGAAATAAGGCATAAAAATTTCTGGCATTTCATCCATTAGTAATAATTCTTCATTCTGTTTGTAACATGAATTATTAAACCTAAGATAATTTTGATCCATACAAACTTTAATGATATGTATTAGTTCCATTTTTATACAGTCAATAGGAATGAAGTTTCTATTTTATTTTTGAAAATGATTAGAACTTTTTTTAGGGGGACAGATATGGAAAGGTTCGGAAAATCAAAACAGACGGATAGAGAATTTTTTGGTACAGATAGATTTTTTAGTCTATTTACAAATTCTATGGAATACATTACACCATATTTGGAGTAACATCAATGGATTGTAATAAGACTTTGTTGGAAAATTTACATAATTTCACGCGGCACATTAATATAGGATACAGCCGGTCTCAGTGGTACATAATTTTTACGAATTTTTGTCATACCATAAAGGAGTGTGAATGTGGATTTATTAGTTTTAGTCTGTATTTTTCTTTTTTTCGATATAAACATTTTGAGGAATTTAGTAAATTAGAAGTAACATCTTTTTGGAACTAGTCTGTGAAGCCTTGATTTAAGTTTTGAAAACTTACTCGTGTTTAGTAAGTTATTTACTCTGTTTTGATATTCTTTTGTTTCCAAAATAAGTATTGTATTACCTTTAGAAATAGTCAATGAATTGTTTTGACATTATTGTTTTATACTGTTTATTAATTGAAGTTCTACATTTGAGTGTTTGCTTACCTCATGCTTCTATCGGGTCGAAACGATCTTCGAATTATCCAGTAAATAGTGTGAAACTATGCTACAAACAAACAAAAAAAGTTAACAAAAACCAGCTTGTTTAAAGCTATTCAATATAGTAACAATAATCAGCTTCAAAATAAAAGAGAATTTTAATAATAATCAGATAACTCAATTGCTTTGATTTTAGATTTATTTGGTATTTAAAGAAAACAATAATCAACTTGCATTACAACTAACTATAAATTTGCAATACTCACAGTTGCGTGGTTGTGTGTAGAACCTATATTATTCATATTGTGTCACTTCCTAAAATCTCGGGATCCTGCGATTCAGGATCACATGATTACCTATACTCTTTAAATGTACCTCTATAATATATGTACTTACCATTGGATTACAAAGCATTCTGAACCGTTGCATGTAATATTGGCTTTTCAGCCAATAATACAATGAAAAATCTTTCAGGAAACCTGAAGGCTAAGGTAGATGAAAAAGACAAATCAATCATTTATGAAATACAAGGTAATAGCTTTAATTTGAAAATATATTGGGCAGACCAAGCATTCTATAGGAGTTGGATCTAAACAGCATATAGTTCATTTAAGGTTTGGGAGGTTTGTTAAATCAAGCACCACCCAACATATTAGACATAGATTGCCCCATAACTTCTAAAAACCTAAAACTAGAAAACCAGTTTCTAACAACTAACAGCATGGAACTCCTTTGAAAGCATCTTTATTCAAAGAGATAAGGATACTTTAATGAATTCATGTTTAGGCGTGATTCTGAGATCTGCATTGTTTGAATTAGTCAGTGTGAAATTCACCTACTGTAACTATGGATGTTTGATTTGATAAGGTGAAGTCGTTTACATTACTTCTACTGAAGATGGTTTTTTAGGTTTTCTAAATTACTGTAGTAAGGGGTTTTTCATATATCATTTAAATTTATTGAACTTGTCTCCATTTAATTCACTCCCTTTTAAGTACAATTCTTGCTAAAGAACCATAGCATAACAAAAATAATCTTGTACTTCTGATCATGTTAATGAATAACTATTACAAAAAAAGGAAACTTGAAATAAAATGTTTTAATTTATCATATGTAAATTAGTGCAAAATATAAGATCATGAAATCGATCTTTGTTTATGCACATTTAATACCATTCTAGTTTTCAATTGAGCAAGTGTTTTATCAAAGTTTTGATCCTATTAATGCCTGGATATATCTCACATTTCGAAGTTTTGGCCCTTACCTATCTCATTCAGTTAAAAGAACCACAATTTTTCCTTTTTAGATGGTGGAAAAAATGTTTGTTCCATTCTTAACAGAGACCAACAAAGCCATGGACGAAGAAGAAGCTGGATGCTCAGTAGATGCTATAAATTTGTTTGTGTACTCTGTGGCTCTAGTTGAGGAGCTTCAGAAACATGATGAACAATGGAAGAAATTATATGCCGAATTAATGGATCAAAAGTAAGTATTCAATGTAAAATTTGTATAAAGGAAGGATTAAGGAACTGTGATATATCATAAAATTAAATCATTTTTTTGAATAATCTAAAAGTTGACTGTAAAATGTTGAGTCTGCTAAAACTTTTGAAATTGAAATTTCAGCAGGATAAGTAATATTTATTGTCTGCTTTTCCAGTATCATCACTCTTTGAAAATTCAAAGTATAGGTTACACATTTCTGTGTAGGGAACATCATTGCCTTTTACAGAAAATGAGGAAAATGGCAGCAGCAGTATTTGAAGAGCGTGCTCATTAAATGTAAACTTTACATTTCCATTTGGTGTTAGTGGGTTTTTTCGACAAAATAAATAAGCATGCAGATTTGAAGAAAAAATCTGTGGTGTTGATTATCAAAAAAAATTAATTTGCATGTTTTTTTTCATATTTTCTGTGTCACTCAGGAGGATTGTGAAACAAACAGGATGTTGTAAATCATTCCAAGGTAAATAATGTTTTTAAATATTTGTCGGTTTGTTTGTTACTTGTATGGTGAACGAATCTATTTCAGCTTTTGTTTAGCATAAAATACTTTCATTTTGTGTAAATGAATTGCATGTTTCAATAAAAATATGGAAGGGGTTGGTTTTGCACCATGTGAAAGACAAAAGAAAAAAATCACTAAAATATTAATGACCATGAAGTAGTTTATAACATCTTGTTTGCTTGATGTAAAAAAGATAAAAAGACAAGCAAGGAAAATACTAATAATAATAATAATTTGTCAGCTGATGGGAGCTGCAGTCTTAGGGTATTTCTTTCAAAAATAAAAATTGCAAATCACATTAAATAAATAGTATTGCTTAAATGCTGAGAAAATGGCTATAGATAGGAAAAGGACATTAAGTTCTATATGAAGTCGGTGGTATCTATTATTTTTGTTTTTGAATTAGATTTTATGATTTCTACCACTGCCGTTTGTTTGCCACTAGCATCTAATATATAATTATCGTAAAAAGCAGTTTTGTTAATCTTTGAATATTTTTTTTAACAAAAAAATATAAATGAAAATGAAGAGATGAAATGGAGTTTGTTCTGCGACTAAAGTTTATCTATTTATTTATAGCAATTTAATTATGGTGTTTTTAGGCAAGTGCATATACTTTTAGCACAGGCATTATATAGATGTCCGAAGGATGTTAAGCGAACAATCCTAAAAATGACAACAAGTCCGACATTTCCATTAGATGCAGTAACAGATGCCCTGACCGAGTTGCAGCATATAATGGATGATCCGTCTGCAAAAAATGAAAAACAAATGGCTCGCAGTAATGTGTATATTCCAGTTATATCTGTTGCAAAGATTGAAATGGTGGATAGTGTAATTAGTGAATTAAAGGTAAGGTAATTGTTCATTAATAGAAAATTACACAAAATTATATTCATTGTCTTATACCATAAGATGAGCATTAATCATAGAAGGAAGAATTAACTTTTTTCAATAGAAATGATGAAATTTGAACTAAAATAGGTAGTGGTTTTTATGACGTCTCACATCCTTAATGATAGGTTTATTTACATTCAAAATGTTGTTTGTACTTGTGTCAAACGAATTTTGAGGTTTTCTTCTTTGATAAAGATTACAGGCATAATCGAAACGTCAGATTAATAACTTTTTGTCAGTGTTTTAAAGAGACAGCGATCTTTCCGAAAACATATTATCATCATTATGGGCTCTGAAAGCATTCACCGTCGTCTAAAATAGGTATGTTACATAAGTTTTTGAATATTTACAGAGTAATCAAAAGAGTGGAAAAAATTCAGTAAAAAATACACTGGTGAGTTTTGTATATAATGATTTTCAAACAGCAACCCTCACTTTTTTCAGTGAACAGATCTCATATCTGGGAATGTGATAACATTCCACAGATGGCTCTGCTCTATATTGTTCATGAATATACAGGGTGACACTAAAATGGAGGCCACTACTTCTAGAGTGTTTTCTACACATGAAAATACGAAGAAAAGTTTTTTATTGCTAACTTTTTTACTTGCTCAGTGATATTCATAATTTGTTGGGAATCTCATTTTTAAATGATCGCTCATCAGACTATGTGAATAAGTCTTTCATACCTCTCTTCAGGAGTGAGGTGTTAACCACATGTAAGAGTCTTTAGCTTAAATTTTTTTAGATGGTTATTTGTTCCGTTTTGATATCACATTTTTTAAATCTATGATTCATATGAAAAAGAAAATACCCTCTTTTGTTATTTCTCAAAACACACCATTTACGAGAAAAAAGCATAAATATGTTTTTTTGCTTTTACTTGCATGTAGGTGACTGCAGGCAGTAATCCCTGCACGAAACAGGCAGAAAATACAAAATAGTTAAATTAAAGGAGGTTGCGGTTTTACATTAGCTACCTTTAGTAGAAGTTAGTTCGAAGGTATTGTGCATTGAGTACCAGTGGAAGCAATAAAGTGTAAAATAAACAACGGGGATAATTCAATATTAAATTAATGTAACTTTTAAAAATTATAAACAGTCTTTATTAGTCGTTTTAGAGTAAATGCTCAAAATGACCACCACCTTCTGCAATGCAGGGTTCTATGCGGCATATTATATTAGTGACCTCCTCACACTGTCTTGAATATGACGGTCAAGATCTTCAACACTATTAACAGGGTTGGAGTACACAGTCTGTTTTACATGGCCCCACACATAAAAAATCCATTGGATTGATCCGGAGAACACGCAGAGCACGCTCTCGACCACTCCAATTTTCAGTGAATGTGGCATTTAAAAGACGCCTTACTGTGACTGTAATGTGCTGGAGCTCCGTCATGCGTGTGCCACATATGCGCTCTAGCTTGAAGCGGTACATCTTCAAGTAAATTGGGCAGCTCATTTTCCAAAAAGTTCCTATAAGTTTCTCCAGACAAACGAGGAGGAAGAATAACAGGACCGATCAAATGATCGCCGATAAGTCCTGGTATGCATCGATTAGGATAACGTTCTGCATACAAACGACGAGCTTCAGCTCTATTGTAGTTAGCAAGGCCATACATTAGATACATATCAGTTATTTCTTCATTCGAATAATGGTCCTTAATGCAAATGGAAAACTATTAAAACGAACAATAAATTCAATAACATTTACAAAACACGAACTAACTAAAATGTGGACAATAAAACAAGAACAAACAACGGAGAACTCAAAACAGATATGGCAAAAAGAAAATGAAGTGCAAATTGTAAAATCACGAAAGAATTGCACAAATAATCACAATAAAGCTTAAATAAAGTCACATTGATGTTAAACGTCAATTGCATGGCCTAGTATGTTCATCACTCTTTCAAAACGGAATAAATAACCGTCTAAAAAAAAGCCAAAGACTCTTATGGGTGGTTAACACCTCACTCCCCAAGAGTGGTATGAAAGACCTACTTACACAGTTCGATGTGTCATCACTTAAGAATGAAATTCCCAAAAAATTTAAAAAATCTCTGAACAAGTAAAAAAGTTAGAAATAAAAAGCTGTCATCTACCGTCCATTTTCAAGAGGCTATAACTCGATAGGGAGGCCGACATGTCAAAATTATAAAGATAATTTTTCTTCATATTTTCACATGTAGAACACACCTTCGAAGTAGCGGCATCTAGTTTAGTATCACCCTGTATATCAAAAATATTTTCACAACTAGAGATGCAAGTGTTGCTATGAAAACGACTTTACAAACGGCAATTTGCAATGTGGCTGTCTTTATGTATTTTGTATTTTCTAATCTAATAGGTACCCCTATTTTATAATCTTTATTAATTCATTCATTCCTCCACTCACCACTGATGTGGTTCATGGACAGCAAAGTAAAAAATCAATGCCTATGCAAATGCTTTTTAAGACAAATTTGTAAACAAAACTAAATGTTAGTAACAGTATGAGCTGGCATTCTCAACTTTGCAATTTATCAAAGTTTTTGGTTTTTCTAATATAATTCCTCACAGCTGGAGAAAAAATATCATGTTTTGTTCTAATTAAAAATGGCTCTGCTTTATTACGCAAATTGCTCATACAATAAAGTGCCATTTTTAATCTTCATAAAATTATCGACTATTTTCTACGGCCAGCTTGAAACATGACAGTTCTAGTACTCAAGTTCATGTTTTTTTGTCATTTTTAAGCCTATGATCAAAAGTATTTTCTTCTTGGGAAGTAAAAAGTTTTTAATGTCAAAACTAAACCTTGGTAACGGCCATGAGCCAGTATTCTCATTTTAGAATTTATCGATCTTGATGGCTTTTTTAAAGATTTTCCAGCAATGTATGGTTCTATTTTTCTGTCAAAGGTAAAAAATTACAATAGTTATTGGTATAGTAAGCTTATGGTAACCTCTACAGTCTACATCCTTGCACTATGGAAGATTTGTGTAGTGCAGCTCTTATTACTATCACTTAGTTTGTGAACTTTACCATTGTGGCAGGCTAAAAACATCTTTCAGTCCATCATAGTACCATTATTTAACAGACTTACTAGTAGCCACAACCTCACAAATATGATACATAACGTAAAAGTTATACGAAACAGTCACCCCACAGCTCCGAAATGTGAGCTCCCTGCAACCGTGAAGTTGCACACAAAACACTACAGAATATGTTGAAAATACACACTCCCATGTGTTTTCTCATATTGAAATATATCAAATAATTCAAAAATCGACAGATGACAAGTATACATCAAAGCAATAGTGGTGTTCACTTTTCTGAGAGGCGCAAATTGATTTAATTGATAATTTCCATAAGCGCCCTGGATGTATGAATCATTTATAGAAACCCTGTACATATAAGCAGTAAACAATCAAATCACAGAACTTGTTTTTTTTTATTTTTAGAAAACTGTTAGTGACTCATATACATAACTTTGTATTAATAAATTTTGATTTGCATTTGTTATTATAAAAATAATTTTAATATTCTATTTAAGAAAATCGACTGTCACACATTTGTCCAAATTGAAGATATCATGTTTCATAATTTTTTAGACATTACATTGTTAGATAGGATTATATTTATCCCATGCAGATGTAAAAATGTCTTTTTCTTATCCTTAGTTTGTGATATTTTTAATTACTTAAGCAACACAAACATAATTTTTTGCAAAATGCCAAATTGGCTGACGACAGTTAATAAAGTAACCTTAGAATTTAATAAAGAAACCATAAATGCAAAAATATACAGCGTCCTATATTGTATAATTCACTCAGCACTGCATTCAAGTTTGATTTACAGCTATTAAAAGCATAATGTCCGACTGCTTGCATTTTAATAGAAAATCGTTCTTCTATTAAGTGCCACAGTTGTGCTTGACATGTCCAATAATTTCAGAGATTGACTGTGTAGTAGTTTCTGGTAATGCATTCGCACTGAATACGGTAAATACCCGGCGTATGTAGAGGGTCCGTCTGGTCCTTTATGGATCTTAACTGTTGTGATAACTTACTGGTAGGTTTGAATATGGTTTTAACGCCCTTTCGTTTTAATAGTCGACCAATTTTATCGGTGTGTATATAGGGCAGACATGTTGTAGGAACTACACCTTCAGCCTCAACCGCTGGTGTTGCGTTGGATGTTCTTCTGGGCTTGATGGCTCTATCGATATCCTTTGTTCTGTATCCATTGGGTCTCAGTGCGGTTTTTAGGTGGTTCAGTTCTTCTTGCAGGTATTGTGGATGCTATTTCCCTTGCGTGGTATACCAAAGTTTTTATGATGCCTCTCTTCTGTGCAGGATGGTGGTTCGACTCTGCGTGTAGATACCTGTCCGTATGAGTTTGTTTTTGATAGACCCTATGAGCCAGCTTGCCATTGTGTGTTTCGTAGCCAACACATCCAGGAAAGGTATGGAGTCGTTGTGTTCTACTTCCATGGTGAATCGGATGTTGGGGTGTCTGCTGTTTAGGTGGTCGAGAAATTCGTGTAGGGTGGCCTTTCCATGCAGTCAGATTACAAAAGTATCGTCGACATATCTATACCAATGCTTGGGGCTCTTCGTAGCTGTAGCCAGTGCATCCTCTTCGAATTTTTCCATAAAGATGTTGGCCATCACAGGGCTTAATGGATTTCCCATGGCAACACCATCCTTCTGCTTGTAGAAAGTGCCACTCCATAAAAAATAGCTCGATGTTAGGCACTGTTTTGTTAAAGTCACCTCCTCCTTGGGTAACCATGCTAGTAGTAAATCCATGGCGTCGTTAGCGGGTACTTTCGTGAATAGCGATTCCACATCGAAACTTACTAGCAAGTCGGATTGCTTAATCTCGATGTTTTGTAAGATCTCCATGAAATGTGACGAATTCCTTATGTGGTGTGGAGAATGGCCCATAAACGTCTTCAGCTTGGTAGCGAGGTGTTTTGCTACCTGGTATGTTGGGAAGCCTATCGTGCTCACAATGGGTAGTAGGGGTACTCCATCTTTATGAATTTTTGGCAGTCCGTAGAGCCTCGGGGCTCTGCTTTCGGATGGTAGCAGTGCCTTTTTAACCTCTAGATCCCACGTTGTCTTATTTGTCAGGTCCTTGATCTTCCTCTCGATTTTCTTGGTTGGATCCGTGTCGAGTATTTTGTATGTGCCTGGGTCTAAGAGGCTTTCTATCTTGGTTTCGTAGTCGGAGGTGTTCATAATAACTGTTGCGTTTCCCTTGTCTGCCTTAAGGACAACAATCTCCTGGTCTGCTCGTAATTCTCTGAGTGCCACTCTCTCTTCTTTCGTAATATTGTTTTTTGGTGGTTTTGCATGCTTGATTATCCTACATGCTTCCATTCTCACTTCCTCCGAGTCGATTTGAGGTAAGGTATGTATCACCCCTTCGACGCCAGCGATGATGTCTTCTGTTGGTATGGTTTTCAGAGTAAGAGCAAAGTTTCCTCCCTTTGCTAGAATGCTGGTTGCAGCTGCCGGGATACTCTTGTTACTTAGATTAATAACAATCTTCTCCATACTTAGCGTTGGTTTATTCTCCTCTTGATCGTAACCCCTCAGCTGTTGGTACTTCCTTATTTGTCTGGATGTGCACTCACGATATTCGGCTTCGGCTGCGTTGGTCGTCATTCCGTCTATCTTCTCTCAAGTGGCTCGTTCCAAGATTTTGCCAAGATATAGGTGGTGTTGATACAGTTCCCAGGAAATCCTGTCTAAAGTTCTTCTCGTGTGGTGGATCTGCTCTGTGTAGTAGTTTCTTTTTTTTTTGTAGTATTTTAAAATTAATAGAATGGACATGTAATTAGAGATCTTGATTTAGAACAACCAAAGCAGTATTTTTATAGTGTCTTAAATTATTTACTTTCTTACTTGATAACTCGAAATTAGTTTTCTAAGCTCCACTTTACATAATAATTTTTTTTATAGCAAGCCATTTCAGAAAACAATCTTATAAGTGTTTCTACATCACATGTTATGGAATTATATGAATACAAAATAGCAGCCATGAGTCACTCTGAACGAGTGTCAATGGCGAGCATAGAAGCTGCCTCACAGCGTTGTATGCACCTGCAGCACCGAGTAGCTCAGCTATCCACCGAATTGAATAGACTTCACCAGTTATTTATTGGCACCCAACAAAATTATGAAGTAGCAACTAAGAAGGTAGAAGAAATTACAGAATCAATGAAGGATATAGAGGAAAAATATACAGTAGAGAGAGAGAAGTATAAGGAATGTAAAAGCAAGCTGCAGGTGAAAGAGCAAAGTGTGGCAAAACTACAGGTACTGACTGAAGAATTAGATAGAAAAAATGCAGAATTAGCAAAAGAGAAGTTGGCAGCTGACGAACAGAATATTGCTTACAAAAAAGTAATTGTTAAGTTGGAAGAAAATATTCAGAGGAAAGAAAAGATTGATGAGAGAAATAAGGAAAGTTTGAAACAAGCCAATGCAGGAATTGAAATTTTGCGAAAGGTTTGTAGCATTTTATTATAAAAAAAAATGTTACCTACTTGCAAGCTTTGTCTCAGTGTATTATCAAAATTATATGTAACATCTTAATTTTTGTAGCAAAAAGCTGAGTTGGAGAGTAAGCTATTAACCAAGGAAAACGAACTAGCAGCTGCACTTCAAAACTTGAAACGCACACGGGAAGAACTAGAGGAAAAACGTCGCGTGATGGAAACGATAACAAGAATGGTATCTTCACAAAAAACATAAATACTTATAACTATGTAACAAATATAGATTCCTTTTATAAATTATACTTTTTATTTTTGTGATATTTTTGACTTTATTATATTATAATTAAAAACTTGTTATTTGTTTTATATACTTACGGAACCCATCTCTATGGTTTGAAAACGTATATGCAAAAGGTCTTTAAAAATGTGAAGGTAAAGGTAGAAAGACAAGTCTGTTTGCTGTAGTGAGGAAGTGAAAAAATCGGGTCATCTGCTTCAGATCAACAAAATATAGGTTAGAATTTCTTTATAGGGGAATTAGTCTAGTGAATCAGGTGGTCCTAAATTTGTTGCTGTGAGCCATATAAATGAGGGTGGGAGGCTTATGTATGAATAGAATTAGAGCAATAATTACTAGTCTCGCCAAGCTTACTCAACTGCATTTCTTGCCATCCTCTCAACTCTATCATATGAAGAACATTTGTATAGTTTGCCTACACTTAACTAGCATGTAGAAGTCATGTCGTACAGGACGGTGGTGAAAATAATGATGCGCCCATTTCGCTACAACTCGATATTCAGTTGCGGACAACGTAGATGTCGCAAAAGAAGAGATACATCCTCCTTTCTTTAATCCTCTGGTGGTATACTCAAACAAGTTTTAGTATTTAATGCTATACAGGGTCCGTTCCATAAATATCGAACATTTTTCAGGAAAAATACTTTTATTGAAATTTTTTGTACAAAGCATTAATATTCTTCAAAATAACATCATCCCGCATCAATGTACTTTTGGAGGCGGGTTTTCCATGCCCAGAAGGCCCCCTGTAAGACATCGACGGAAAGGTCCTTAAGCGCCCTCGTCGAAGCCTCTTGGATGTTCCTCACGGAGCTCCAATGCTTGCCTTTGGTGCGGGGAAACAAAAGGAAGTCTGACGGGGTGATGTCAGGACTGTAGGCAGGCTGGGGGACCATCGAGACACCCGCTTTGGCCAGGTAGTCGCCAACAATGAAGGCCGTGTGTTCTGGGGCATTGTCGTGGTGAAACTGCCAAGTCTCTTTCATGTCTGGCTGCACGTGGTTGACCCCTCTGCTGGAGTCTTTTGAGCACTTCCACATTGAATTGAGGATCTGGACTATCAACTGCACTCTCTGACGACAAACCTTGTCAAGTACATGGTCCATTTTTTTGTCGGTTCAGGACGTTGAAGGCCAACCAGAGTGGGCTTCGTCGGCGACGTCTTTCCTGCCGTCCCGGAACATCTTGTGCCACTTCCGAACCGKTGATTCGGACKAAGCTTTMTTCTTGAAGGCCTGTTGAATCAGCTGGTTGTTTTCCACAGTGTTTTACCGAGTTCAACACAAAATTTCACTCCACTACTTTTCTTTGCCAAGCGGAGCGCTTCCAAACGTTTGGTTAGCCTCCCAAAAAAGTGTTCGATATACAGTAGCGTGCAAAAAAAATCGGACACAGTGAAATTTTTTTGAACGTCGGATAACTCATGAATGTTACCAATTGACACGGGGTTTTTGCTGTTTGATTCTCATTTTCTTGTTAACATTTCCAATAAATATTGTTGAGATTGGTTCACTGTATGAAAAGTTACGGTATCACGTTTCAATGCATATCAAAATCTAACCGTGCAAAAAAACCGGACAGTCACAATTTATAGTAAAACATAAAATTTATTTACAGAACCACAAAATTAACATTTATCTGACACAACTATGGATTAATATTTAGTCGCAAAACTCTTTACGGCAATCATAGCAGCACAACGGGACGGCACGGAGTCGACACCAAACTGATGATTTTCTTGAGGAGAATTTTCTTCCATTCCGCCTCCAGCGCAGCCATCAAGTCGTCCGCTTTCTTAAATTTTCGGACGCAGACGTGCCTTCCTAGCTCTTCCCACAAGTGCTCGATCGGATTGAGGTCCGGCGACTGTGCTGGGCAGTACACATTTTCTCGGTGGCGTGCGGAAGCTTAACCTCTTCCAATATCAAACGATATTGGTTGGCGTTCATCTTGCCGTCCACACGTCTCAACAGACCGACCAAGACACAGCCGAAGCGGCCTGAAAAATAAACTATAGCTTAGTTCACATTTTCAGAAATTTCTAGAGAAGATTACCCCAAATCATTACGTTTCTACCACCGTGCTTGATAGTGGGGACTTAAGAGGGATACGAAGTACCGAAATTTAGAGCTTTACGGGATTTACTGTACAGGGCTCAGTTTTGCACCGATTTTGACAAGCGAGGACTTAGTCGAAAGATGAAAGAACGTTCTACAGTTTGGCTTGATTACATTTCTGATAAATGTCACAGCTGATCGTTAAGAAATTATTGAAATTGGCTAATTATATCCACATTTGATAGCCACATAAATCGCTTTCAACAACAGTTAATGAAAATTTAATCAAGCCAAACTGTAGTTCAATGTTTCCATTACGTATGTTTCAAATCTGGACGGGATTGAAAAAAGAACAATTTAGTTATGTTAAACCCAGTAATGGTCTACACGCCGATATTTTTAGTGTTCAGCGGCCCGTCGCTATCCCCACTATTTTCTTGTGGCAGCTGCCAGGCCGGTGTTGTCGATGAGCGACGGGAACCGGAAATGTCCGAGCGTGAACAATCACTTCATGATTTGGTTACTTGTTTTGGCGCGATATTACAAATCTAGCCAACTGTAAAGTCAATATGGGTAAAAGCGAAAACAAATGTACGGCAAGGATCACACACGAAAAAATGAAGGAAACGTCACAAACAAAAAAATAGCTTACGAAGTTTGTACAAGGAATTCTATAATATATAGACGATAGCGATATAAGTATAATACAAATCCAACATATTAAATTATAATGCAGACACTTATTTAAGATCGTGCAACTGCCTATAAGTCGCAATAGTGAAATGAATACCGGTAATATAATATTATTGAACCAATAAGTCGTTATAGCGTATTTATTCCCAAAAGCTCTAAATGTTATTTCCTAAAAATGGTTGGCCTTGCTATTGTTATGTTCTGCACTTTCAGCTGCATTTTGTACTGACAGTTTACTAAGTCAACTTTTAAACTATTTGAGCAAAAATGTTGCGTTCTTCCACATGTACCTGTATACTGTATTAAACAAAGTTCTCAAGTATTATATTTATTTAGTTAATAATCTCTACAATATGAATATTTTACTGTTATAATGGGATCGGTTTTGAAGTTTAATGAGACCTCATCCGCAAGCCACTTGTTATAATTTAATAAAATATACCTACACATACATAATATAACCATTAATACAACTTAAAAATAATTATTCCTGTCATTAACTTTCTTTTTAGCAATATGTTGGACACGTTTCGAAAATGTCATTAATTAATAACTTAGGTAAAAGATTAGTACTGTGTGTGTTTAAAGTTGCCTTATTGAGATATTTCCAATAAGTTTAATGATTGCCTGAAGATAGAAAATTTTAACAGTGGTATTAAATTAAAAATTGTGTTCTGTGTATCTAAAAGATATTTCACAGATAATGATTAATTTTGTGCCATGAGATCTTCATTTATTGTCGTTTTAAATTTCTGTATGTTTCCAAAGTTACAGTATTTGCATCTTAACTTGAATATTCAATTTTTGTCTGGCTTCTAAACTATATTATCTTTATTAATTAAAAGAATTTTGCCTAATGTTATTTATTTTTGTTACCTAGTATATGCAAAAGAATATTTTATTTGACTAAATTAATTTTTATATACATTTATTACGTAGTATTATTTAATACATTACCAATTTGTTTTATTACATGTAATAATAATTCTTGATTACATTTAGTTTTATGTTAAGGTAGTTATATGGGTTTATTTAAATTATTAGACAAAATAGCTGAAGTATATTGCATTGGTTGCAGTGCGTAATAGTATGGATATTTTAGTGGTAGAGAAAATTCTCTTTGATAACAAAGTCTGGAAGCTGGAAAGATGTGGAATATACGAATTAAGATGCAACAATTGGCAGAGTCTATAGGGATTTTATTTAGAAATGTTAAAATGAGAGTAAAAGAACATCTCAAGTTATGAAGATTGCTATAAAATTATTCGAGTTATATCGAAACGTCTTGGGATACAAGACATAATTTTGAAATAATACCGATACTGAAATTTTACATATTCAGCAAAAGTAGGTATTAAACTTACTAGAAATTTTAAAGATAAAAACACGATCTTGATGAGGCTTTTTTGAGAGTTTGACGAACAGGCTCAATACTGCGATAAGAAATTTTCTAATAGTTATATGGTCAAAATTTAAGTTACTTGCAGAAATAATTAAGTTCCATTAAAACTGTTTTGTGTTTAATGGCTTAGTTATTATTTATATCATGCTTTATTAAAATGTAGATGTGATTTAAGGAAGAGGTCTCATCATAACTTTGATTAAAAATAAGGATCGCAACTTGTTGATTGTTCAAGCTTCAGAAATAGGGGGTATTCGACCTTTTGGTTTAATAAATTAAGTAAACCCTTTTTTCAGTGCCAAGCTTTAGTCTTTGTTTAAGACGTCATCAGGGCTTCTACTATAAATTTGCAATGGACTAAGCATATAATAACAATAATAGGTTTTACGTAAAACTTACCGAAAGTGAAATTAATTTTAAATGAGTTTTATGTTGTGAATGATTTTCCCAATATAGGTACCATGTAATTTCTTCTTCTTTCTGTGTTTCAGTAGTTCGTATTAACAAGACATAGATGGATTAATCGTAGAATATTAAAATACAGCTTAAAATTGTATCTACGTTTAAATTCAACACAACTCAACTGAAAAGACAGAAATATAGACAGTGTAAATATGTCGGCGTCAAAAATCACAGCAACATTTTCTAGTATTTTATATACAGTTAATTATTCAAAATCTGTTCAGATTTGAAAGTTCTGATAAGTTTTTTTTTGTTCTGTTGAATTTAAACGTACAATTTTAAACTGTACTTTAATGTTCTGCGATTAATTCATCTGTTTCTTCTTAATACGAACTACTGAAACACAGGAACAAGAAAATATATATTGGGAAAATAATTAACAACATAAAACTCTTTCAAATTAATCTCACTTTCAATAAGATTTACGTAAAACTTATTATTGTTATTATATGTTTACTCTATTGTAAATTTATTGTAGAAGTTCTGATGATGTCTTAAATAAAGACGAAAGCTTGGCACTGAGAAAAGAGTTTACTTAATTTATTAAACCAAAAGGTCGAATACACCCTATTTCTGAAGCTTGGTCTCATTATATATAGATATCGAAACTGGTCGCACCAAAACATTAAAATGAGTTAACACTATAACACGTCTTGTTATACATACTTATCTTGCAATGATATGAAGCTCCAAAGTTGGGTATATTTTACCATTTACCAAACCAAAATACGATTTAATAAGAATCATGGGCAATCCTTTTAGTTTAAGGCTAATTAGGTTTGTATGTTTTACTTCACTATTACCGCATTGCCCTAAATAACATGTAATATGTGTGTAACAATGCATATTACATTGTCTTATCCGAAATACTACAGAAGAAACCAGAACGGGACAAATATAGTTCATTCGAAGGCCTTATTAAAATCATTTCCGAGTTTTTACATCGGTCAAATTACCATTTTTATATGTGGATTTATGAAATTAATGTTTTGATAACAACGGTCGCATTTTGTTTAAGATTTAATAATTTTTGTTGGTTAGTTTCAAAAACTACCTACGCACTCGAAGGGTTCAAACACTGATTACCGCTGGCGAGTACCCTGTAGGTAGAAATAGAAATGCAAATGTTACACAAAAAAAAACAGCCACCCTCCGGTTCGTAATTTCATTACTATTGGTAATAAATGAAATACGCAATTTTATGTAAGCGAGTCTTTGACAACAGGTTAGCAACCTTCCAATAAAAATGGAAAACAAATACTCATGTAGGTACAACATTTTCAGTGATGCATCGAAATATGCTACAGAAAATGTGCGTTTAAAAATAAAGTTGCATACTGCGCTGAAATATTTAACATTGTATGTTTGACAATATATATTTAGAAAATATCAGTATTCATAAACTTCGATTTGATGTATTACAAATTTCTGTATAGAAAGCCTTAGAGATTTCGCAGTAATGACTAATTTATGATCAAGCAGTTTGAGAATATTAATTTTAATATTAAAAAAGTAAATTAATTAGTGTTAAAAATAGCCATTTTAGTAGTGGAGCGTGTAGCACAACAGTCCGAAATATGGCTAGGCATCAGCAAAAAAAATGAGAACCACTATAATAATACTGATCCTGTAGACGCGCCACAGATATTCGTCCACATGCCAAAACCGGCCAGTGCAGCGCTATGATTTTACGGCGAGAAGTATTCCCCTGACTTCACTACACCCCTACTGTTGTATATTGGTGGGGACGCTCAGCGTCTTGAAACGTGAATTCACGGCAACGCGCGGTCTTCGTATCCCTCTTAATAAGGGTGGTCGAAGCATTTTTCCTCCGGCCGGCGCACGAACCAAATGCCGACCGAAGATACCAAATTAAATTTACTCTCATMCGACCGCGAGAATTCGATCATCCGAACCGGTTCGAAAATCTTGTGGTCGGATGTGAGTAAATTTAATTTGGTATCTTTGGACGGCATTCGGTACGTGCGCCGACCGGTCGGAAAACGCTTCGAACACCGTTATAAAGTCTCCACTTAACGGTGGTGGAAACGTAATGATTCGATGATAATCTTTCCTAAAAATTTCTGAGTGTGAATTATGGTATAGTGTATCTTTCAGGTTGCTTCAGCCTTGGTCGGTCCGCTCTGACGTGTGGACGGCAAGATGAACGCCAACCAATATCGGAAGATATTGGAAGAGTTTATGCTTCCGCACGCCACCAAAAAAATGTGCAGTGCCCAGCACAGTCGCCAGACCCTCAATTCGATCGAGCATTTGTGGGGAAAGCTTGAAAAGCGCGTCCGCGTCTGAAAATTTAAGAAAGCGGACGAGTTGATGGCAGCGCTGGAGGCGGAATGGAAGAAAATTCTCCTCAAGAAAATCATCAGTTTGGTGTCGACTCCGTGCCGTCCCGTTATGCTGCTGTGATTGCCGTAAAGAGTTTTCCGACTAAATATTAATCCATAGTTGTGTCAGATAAATGTTAATTTTGTGGTTCTGTAAATAAATTTTATGAATTGCTATAAATTTGTGACTGTCCGGTTTTTTTGCACGGTTAGATTTTGATATGCATTGAAACGTGATACCATAACTTTTCATATACTGAAACAATCCCAACGATATTTATTAGAAATGTCAACAAGAAAATGAGAAACAAACAGAAAAAACCTCGTGTCAATTGGTAACTTCATTCACGAGTTATCGACGTTCAAAAAAAATTTCACTCAGTGTCCCGTTTTTTTTTTGCACGCTACTGTATATGGGACCGARCCTGTATTAAGGTTGTAWCGGAGATCTACTTGAATGTAAAGGGTAGACTAAGCGGGCTTGGCAGTTATTAAGGCATAAGTTAACTTTTTAGATCCTGATGGAGGAATAGAAATAAATTCCGAAAGCTTGGCACTAAAGTGTTAACAACTTATGCTTTATTGATTGCTAAGCCCGCTTAGTTTACCCTTTACATGCAATGTTAAGTACTGAAGGTAAAAATTTTTAATGTGGCCAGAGAACAACAGTTTTTAATAAAATGCATATCTTCCACTCCACCATTCCACCACCAAAAATTTTTAAAATCATGTTATGTTGTGATATCTGTCCTTTTTATAAATTAATAAAATTGTAGTAAGTTTATTTAGTACAGAACGGTACTTGTTGCAACCATATATGTAGATTATTTCTCGCATTATTAAAATTATTTAATTTTCAGTTTTCATTGCTTTGATAATTTCTATTTTTTCAACAAAACTCATTTAATTCAACTTATTCTAGGATCTAACTGCTAACAAATTAACTTCAATATTTTTTTATAAAAACTGTATAACGTAGGTATTTGTTAGTTTTGTGGTAAATATTAGATATACAGACAAACTGCTAACATTGTCGATCAACTTAGACACTACTACTCTGGGTAAACGATGTGAAAATAATCCATATTTATCGGCAACTTTTAAGCAAAATGTTTCCATAGATCTTTGAATGGATTGATTATGCAGCACCTGCGTCTCATCCAAAAAAAATGCTCATTATTATTTCATAGCCTCTCTAAATAATGATAATGAGTAACTTATTTCTTTTTATAATTATATAATATAATTTTAATTCCACATCCAACAGTTGGGAAGTATTGTATCACGAAAAAAATTTTCAAAAATGTTTATTTGCTCATTCGCTTTAAAATGGTCGAAAACGCAAAAAACAAAATTTGAGCAAAAAAAAATTTCTTGTCTGTGTGTCTGTGGTTTTGTTTGTGGACACGATAACTTTCGAAAGACTTAATATATGAACTTGAAATTTGGCAAATGTATAAATCTCAACCACCCAAAGTGACCTATTTGTGGGGTAAGTAGGGTATCGGGAAGGTGGCGAAACTACCTTTTTTGCAAATTTTAATTTTTTTTCGTTTTTAGTATGTGATTAGTAGTATAACTGCAATTATTATTCGCTCTTATAAATTTTCGGTGCAGCAAACTGTTTAGAAGATATTAGCAAAAAAGCGGTTTTTCATAAATATCTCCGAATATATTTAATATATTAAAAAAATGAAAATGCCATCAGATAGGAAATAAAATTTCTCACAAAAATTACTCTTGTAATTTTTTTGTTAAGTTAATAATTTTCAAGTTATTTGGAAAAAACCGATTTTAAAATTTATATATTTTTGCTAATATCACGAGGACTGTTTGTCTTAGAAAAAATGTGTAGAGAGAAAAAATGCTCAAAATCTGATTACTAATCGTATAGTATAGGAAACAAAAACATAAATGTCATTTTGACAATTGGATGTGGAAGTATTGATTCAATTTGCAGCTGTTTTAACTTAAGAAATAATATTATGTAAATGTAGATCATTTTTCTTACACTAAAGAAAAAACATTTATAACTGAAGATAGCGAGGGAAATTTACAATTTTGGAGTAACATGCTTTACTGTTAGGTCGACAATTACAGATAAATATTAATATTTATCAAACATGCAATTAAATTTAAACAATTTTATTATAGGAGATGCAATGTAAACGCACGCCACTATATCTCTTGTCCAAAACTATCGTTTGATTCTAAATCTACGTTAATATAATCCGAATTAAATAGTAGGAAGGCGAAAAAAAGTAATTAAATTTTTTCTGAAATACTTTGATCATTGCGATCCTGTTCTATTGTTCTCCAACAAAATGTCGAATTTTTGTACCCGCCATTTTGAAGTGTATCAATATTTTAAAACAGGAAGAAAAAATATTGATGAATAAGAAACTTATAATGACGCAATGATTTTTGCTTTCTGGATACACCGCAAGAATCGAAGATTTACAACCCTGTTCGGTATTATTTATGGCTTGCAAATTAGCAACCCCAAGTAAACAACTGAAAGTGCAAATGCAAATCTAGGTGTTGGCCTTTTACTTATTTCAATATCGCTATTTTTTACTTTCACGGCACAGAAATTACTTGACTGTTGTTTGATTTGGATTAAAATGCAGATATCTATGTTCATATTCCAGGTGGCTCGTTAGTTACTCCTTGCCCTTTGCGTCAAGTAATGCTTAAAATTTTTATGTCTCGTTTCGTGGTTTATTGTTTATAAATTCAGTTTTTTTAGTTATTCTAAGAAGTGAAATATCCAATATAGTGCTTATTACAGACAATAATTATTTGTCAAGTGTTGAAATATTGGCAGTCTAATACTGGTAAGTTCTAAAACTAATGCTGAGAGAAGAAAATAAAGTAACAGAAAAAGAAATAAGGGTTATAGTGGAAACTTAAGAAATTACTGGACCCATAAAAGGAAACGCTAGGAATTGAAACTTTAAAAATATAAGCATTTAAATATAATTTTATAGGACGAAACAAGTATAAATAATAATTGGGGTAACATCAATGTCGCATAAAAAATGAATCCCAATAGAGCAGAGTTTATGTAAGATAGCTCATCTAGCCATAATTTACTTTTGCAGTTATTGAGGTAAAMGTGATGGGTGGAAACAGAATTGTTCACCTTTAATAGATGTTTGCTCAATTAAAAGAAATTTGTGCCTATGGCAAAAACCTAGCTATGTTTATCGCAAACACTGCAAGAATGACGCCGCCAGTAATATTGTTGAAGAATTTAATTTTATTGTCAAAATTTATTGCCTGAAAACAAATTAATTATGCTTTGAAAAATTCGTACGAAGCAAGATGTGCTGCAGCTGTGGTATCTTACAGTACCAAAATGATTCATAGTAATTCGAAATATAATAATATGGTAGTTATGGAAAATTAGAGGTAATTTTTAATTATTTATTAAAAAAAGACAAAATCGAACAAGTAGAAATCAGTGATAAAAGTATTTGCGAAATAATTTTCAAACGAGTACTGGAAATTATCATGGTGAAAATTGCCATCATACGGACATGAATGAGGCAATGTATAAAGAAGTTAATGATTTTATGAACAAATTAGTGAAAACAGATGAATAAAACACGAGAGATCAAAATGTAACGGGGAAAACACCTGAACGTAGAGTACGTAAAAAAGGACTACAATTTTTGGTTACAAAAAGGATAAGTTGGATATATTCAGAAAATGTTTACTTCCTGAAATTGTTGATCCCAGGTTATGTCGCAATATGCCTTTTAGGGGCATAATATGAGAATATTAATATTTTAAGATTGACAATGACTTTGACAGGACTTTGCCCAGACAGTTTTGTGGCCATTTGTCGATAGGGGCGTGCATGGTAATATCGACAAAGACTTTGACTTCGGCTGAACCAAATTAATGTTTTCCCATATCAGGCGCAGACGGAATCGAATGATTTGAAATATCTGTGTGCCGTCAAGTCCCTGTTGGCGTCATTATTATTTAGAGATGTAATAGATTAGGATGGGAGTTTATTTTGGATGAGACGCAAAAGCTGAATAATAAGTTTAAATATTGATGGAAAGCTGCATATACATTAGTTATTTTTCATATCGTTTATTAATATATAGTATTAGTGGTAAGGTAGATAAACAATGTAAACAACTAATTTACGTTGAAAATTAATTTGATAAAGTTTTATAGCAATTATTCCTGTATATCTGCTATTGACTGTAAAATTAACATATACCTAAACTATATAGTTGTTATTAAAAATATTGCAGTTATTTTGTTAGCGGTTAAAAGCTAGAATAAATATTAATTAAATAAGCTTTTGTTAAAAAAATTGAAATTGGCAAAGCAATGAACATTAAAAATTAAATAATTTTAATAAGAGAAATCATAATATGTCGTTGCTACAAGCATTGCTTTTTTTACAAAGAGGACAGATCATAAAATTAAAATTCTTAAAGAGGTGTTCTTATACAACTGGAAAATTTTACGCCTTTTATTAAAAATTGCTGTTTCTCTTTTCTTTCTGATCACATTAAAAAATTTTTTGTGTTCAGTACTACAACTCTCAAGATTGCATGTAAAGGGTAAACTAAGCAGGCTTACCAATCAATAAAGCATAAGTTGTTAACACTTTAGTGCCAAGCTTTCGGAATTTATTTCTATTCAGGATCTAAAGAGTTGACTTGTGCTTTAATAACTGATAAGCCCGCTTAGTCTACTCTTTACATTCAAGTAGACAGTCGTGCCTCCTCTCCAATACAGCCTTAATATTGCATTAAATGTTAAAACTTGTTAGAGTATACCACTTGAGGATTAATGAAAGAAGAATGTATCTTTTCTTTTGCAACATCCACGTTGTCCGCAAATGTATATCGGGTTGCAGCGAAATGCGAAATGGGCGAACCGTTATTTTCGCCGCCGTCCCGTACGGCTGCGTGAACTTGGCAAACACATCGGAAGCACTAAAGTTTAAATATATAGTCTTTTAGTGATTCTTAGTGCTTCAAATATAATATCAGCACCAGCAGTTTCAGAAATATAAGCGCCTTTCTAAATTACCTGCCAACTTTACGCTAGCAGGCACTTGTTAAGCACCAACGTTAAAACTGCTGTGTTGGTTAATGCTTTGTTGGTGTTTTATGCTGCCCCTTTTGCCATATCAACAGCAGCAGCCGTTTCGAAAAATAAGCATTTTCCCAACTAAGCCGCTAACTTAACATTCATTAATACACTTAAAGCATCAACGTTGAAACTGCTACTTTATTTAGTGCTTCACAACAGCAACATTACAATTTTATCAGCACCATCCGTTCCTGAAATATCTGCATCTTTCTAAATTTTTTCCCAGCCAACTTCGCACTGCAACATTAACGCAACATCAAACATTTATCGGTAATGTAGGGAACTACTAACGATCGTGGTTATGCCACCGATAAAACTCAAGTAGTTCACAACATTTTTGCTAGATGGCGGACAGCTGGAGTACTGCAGTATTAGTATTTTACATTAAGAACAATGTAAAACATATTTATTATTTAGAGTCTGTTTTAAAAAGTACAGCAATATTCGTATTTCATACATAGCTTTAAAACATGTCCTATTTTTCGAATTCATTTGGCACATGTTTATTATTTGGTTTTTGTTTACAAAATTCCTTTTGCTCATTAATGATAATAACCATAGCATTTTATGTTCTTTAGATTAAAAACAGATGTGTAAGTCTTGAAGCGCTTAAGGGTTGCATATTTATTTATTGTACAGCAAATTTAAAGAAAAGCATGTGTTAGCGTAGTAGAAAACTGTAATCACCATCAGTAGAATGCGCTAAAGTCACTAGATAGACAAAGTACAGAGAACTAGAGTGGGGAGAACGCTCATGAATCTGCGCGAATGCTAGTAAACAAGGGGGCTGCCATATTGTCCACGAGAACGTCAAACTTTCGACGCTTACTTTAAATAATGACATCTTGTGCAACAGTTTCACTTAAAAATAGGGTAAATGCGAACCAATTTGATGTAGCAGTGTTGAAATACTAAAATCTTTGACTTGTTCTTGGAATGTTCTATAAATATCAATTAAATGGCTAATTTAATACGGAGAACGTCTCTCGTCAATCAAGTGTCATTAGTTACACAGCACATAAACAAAGCTCCCAGACCGGCGTTGCCGCATGTCATTCAATGCTCGTAGCATTGTTTTGTTTACATTTCGTGGTCCATGGAGTTAAATATTGTGATTGTAACTTTTTTCTCTGCTTGCACGACTTATTTCTTAGTTTTATTTGGT
This sequence comes from Rhyzopertha dominica, assembly GCA_025024175.1. Lineage (NCBI taxonomy): Eukaryota > Metazoa > Arthropoda > Insecta > Coleoptera > Bostrichidae > Rhyzopertha > Rhyzopertha dominica. The sequence continues at coordinate 26,074,074 of QCXZ01000041.1, forward strand.
AATTTCATTAATTTTAGTTATGAGTTGTATAGTTAAAAAGTGTACATCGAATAAACGTTCGAAGTTGCACGATGTCCCCTGCATAAGTAAATATTATAATCCTTAATAAATTTTTTGCAGTAATTATTTATTATAATTATATATTTTTAAATAATATCTAGTACCATTTACACTGCAAAATAAGTTTACATAAATTTTTCATTTATATAAGTATACATAAAGTTCTTTTAATTAAAAAAAGTATTGAAATTTGACAACACTGTCTGATTTTTGACGTTTCTGTGGACAATATGGCGACCATTACAGTGTCCCAGCTGAATTGGGTATTATCACTTTTTTGAAAATTACATAAAATGAATCTTGAAGTACATATATATCGTACGCCATGTTAAAAAAAACAAAAAAATATTTGTAGGTAGAGAATTTCTGGTCTGAAATTCGAATCTTAGGAGTCACCGCCAAAACGCTTCTATCCACGGTTATTTAACTCGTGACGTCAAGTGTCATATAAACATTACTGAGGAGTGTGCTGTTTAATGATGTAGTATCATTCTTTACGTTCCTCATCTCCGCCGCGTTGAACCGCTCGTCGCTGTACACAAATTCCATAACAATGAACATGGCTTCAGAAGTCATAACTCATAAGTATTTCACCTTTTCTTGGCGTATTTTAATTCGCTTGTCACGAAATGAACGCAAACAACAAACAGATAAATTGACGGGCTGAGGCTGACGCGTGACGCGCTGACCCCAGATGCAAACAAACGGCCATTTACAAGACACCTGACGTCGACGCGTTTTGGCGGTCCCTTTAAATATGCACATTTTTAATATAAAAAATACACCTTACGATCCATTTTTTGGAATTTATAAGCTGTCACAGCTGTTTTGTGGATTAGATGCTACCTATTAATATGCAATTTAATAAAATTCAAATACATGGCAAATACCCAATTGTAATCAAACTATTTACATTAATACGCTCGACTATACAATATTTTGTGTTTTGTTTCTTATTTAAGATATGATGTTTACGCATATATCTTTAAAAGTCGCATCAAGTAATGCGAATTATAAAGACAGCTAGGTTTTGGAAAATATAAACATCGCTTATTACTATTGGTATTTATTAAGTGTTGATACACCTTGAAGTAATATGGAATTTGACACACAATGACATGTTGAAAATAATTCGCTTTTCAGATATGAACATTAACTCATGACTCATGACTTGTAGCCTTTGTTCGGGGATAAGTATATTTTCTTTTTTTACAGATAAGTATTTAGGATTCACCTTTCAAGATCCGTTATGATCCTTGCTGTGACAGTGTGCTGCATTATCTGAGCGGTTACAATCTATAATCGCTCTCATAAAAGTTTATATAATAAACTCAAACCATGTACAGGTTTAATAAATTACTAAATTTTCTTAACAGTTCTTTAAGATGTAAATGGAGACATACTTGACATCAAGGAGGGGAGTATTAATTAAGGAAATTTAGTAATATCACATTGGAATCTAATAAACTGGATAAGTGTATTACATATCTTGGGATAACCTACTTTAAATTGACTAAAAAATAATTGACGTAGGTTCATCATTTTGAGCAGTGGCATTATATTTGTCTTTTTTATATCTGCGTATTGTTTAATCTGTTAATCATTACCCTAAGATTCTCTTTTGCATACTGATACCTACTTAGTTTTGTATAGACCACACCAAATTTGATAGTCTGCTAACATACTAAATGACTGCTCCTTGATACCACTTTATTTTTTTTATAATTACACAATTGTTTCTTGTCGAGTTGGTGTATAATTCCCGAGGAGAAGGCGATTGAGTATAAATTTAAGTAATGTAATGCAGGTTTCTTCTATAGTTCCTTACAAGATATAGAAATTGTACCATATACTAGTGTCTGAAGTTGTATTTATMTTTTGTGGTATATTTGTTGMTKATATTCGAAATGCTGTATGTGTTAATGCGAGTACAATTGAATTTACATATAAGTTTTAGGTCATATGAATTATAAAKAGTTAACTAAAAGCAAAAGTATAAATTTAAGAATTTCAGAAAACTTATACCGTACTCTCAAAGTAGATTAATATGTTCCTTTCTCTTATAAGAAGCATTTTTTACAATTACCGAATTGTTGTTACTGGTTAAATTAAATTACGGCACCATTTCAAAACTTTTAGGTGTGTATCTGCATGGAGAAGGGGATTGTAGTACAACTCAACAGTATATTCACAATCTTAAAGCGTTTACCGTACTATGAAGCCTGAAAAGTTTCGAACATATTTTCGTTAAATAAGTGTACAGTGTGCCGAAAATTACATTCCCATGCATACTATGCTCTGGTAATCTCATTTTTTATTATTATTATTATATTCAGTGTTTGTTAACTCAAATAAATCTTTTATTGCTTTTTCATCTTGATTACAACTACACGTTGAAGTCTGTTTGAATAATAAATTAGTTGGGTATTAAGGGGTATGCTATTATTAAATACCTATCAGCTCAGAATAAATAAATAATCTAGGTTAATAATGTAGATTGCAAGCAATATGCTGACCGGAATTTCAAAAACCTTCTTAGCGATAAAAATAGGGTTAAGGTGGGATTATCTTGAAAAATATGTATAATTGAAGCTAAAAAATTACACCGTTAATATACTTCCAAACGATCAGTTAGATATACATATAGAATTGGTTTGGGGTAGCTACTCGTATAAGTACAATCCCCCTCTGCAAATAATAAGTAACATACGAATTAAACCTAAACTTTTAACAATTAGCAATAGTTCAGCAACTGTTGTAACTGTGTATATTAGATGTATACCTATAATATTGTAAATATTAGTGACAATTTTTTTTACTGTATTAAGGTTTGAAATTCCTGAATTTCATGTTTTCGATATTCCAACATAACACAATGTATATTTGTCAAACATTGAAAACATTGTAAGTTGAACAATAAAATGACTGTTCAAAAAGAAACTTATTCATGCCTAACTGCTCAAAATATTCTCGAATGTTACTTTCATAAAAATAGTTGAAAAAAAAATTTCTGCTGCGATTTCAGAACCAAAGAACACATATCTACTACTATATTAGGATCATTGTGCAAAATTAGGGTTACACGTTATCACTATTTATATTGTTACAAGTTTCTGGAGGTACAACAGCAGTACTTTTAATACTAATGAACACTCAGTATGGTAATATACTTTACTTTTTAGTCTTGCAATAATGTGTTGCAAAACCATTACGTTAACCACAACAGAGTAATTAAATTATTACGTACAGGATCTGGTACAAATATTTATACGTATTAAAATCACCGATTCACTATTTTCCTTTTCACAGAGTTTAACGCACGAATTTGTACACTATTTATTACGAAATTCTCTTTCAGGTGAAAAGGAACTTTGGTCTATGTAATATTGGAGCTTCCACATATCTCACTCTCTCACGTTGGAACGTTGGCGTTATCAAAGCCCTTTACAAGCGTTTCTATGATGAATTTTATGGTTATCTTGTAAATATTTTCAACATTCTCCGTGTATCTATCCCCAAGGGTCGTCTCAACGGCTTCCAGGAAGGGCTTTTCTATCCTCTGTAACAAACAGGAAGCTTTATTTTAGTGTGTGACATATCGCATTGCAAATAAAGATAAACACTCCGGTACAAGATTATGCTAATCAGCCTTGAAACACTTAAATAAATAGGTAGGGATTACCTGACCAATTTTATGATTCTTAATAGAACGGGAAAATCGAATAATCACAAAACCGGTTCTGTAGTTACACAGTGCCACAGTCTGTTTTCGAATTTCTGGCGAATTTTTCTCCTAGATAATCCGCAGGCCCCGTTCTTTATATGCAGCAACTTCTTTGTAATTTACTAATCTCAGACCCTTTCCGCCATTAGGAAAAATATCTTAATAGATATGACTATCTAGTTATTGACTTCGTCTGACTTGATAATAAAACGGGGCGGTTTTATTCCATATTTTTAGAAGTACTGAAACAATCTTTGGAAGCGGAGTAACATTTATTAAGACGTTATTTACTTAATAATATAAATGATATTTTGTGTTTTCTTATTCCATAGCCTTCGGGATGTAAACGTAAAATCTAATTAAATTACTAAAATAATTTGAATAATTCCAAAATTAGTACAAATAAACTTAACAATGTATACGTCTTTTAATCAGAGAAAATAGATCTTTTCAACCATAGCAAAGCCAACTATGGTTTCCATTAAAAAAAATCAAGTTTGTGTTATATATAAAAAAATATTACCCCCGAAAAAATCCTGAGTACGCTGCTGGATTCAGATTAAAAATATCTACAAAAAATGTCTTTGCGGTTTTTTTGTATTTACATACCCAAGCGAGATATTGAGAGCTGAAGGAATGTTACATTATTCAGAAGTTGCCTATAGCTTTAAAACAAAAGACGATACAAAAATGCGATGGTACAGCTCAACTCACAACAACCAGTGGAATCGTCTACAACGAAAAAACCGTTCTCCCATGATCGACTCCAACTCGATCAATAACGCGAATATCAAATTTTCAAAACTTTGAGCTACTACTTGATCCGATCAATTCCGTTCCTTGAATGATATAACGAATATCAAATTTTTAAAACTTTGATGTCCTGTAACTTTTGAAGCGGTAGGCTGCACACCGTAGGGCTAAGGATTGGAGGTCAGTGGGTCATGAGCTACTACCATACTAAGTTTGGTCGTGATCCGATCAATTGCGTTTCATTGAGTGTACCTCGCGGTACGATCAATGGGAGAACGAAAAAGTAATACAGTAATTTCGAAACCGCAACTCTCTAGCATTTTTAATAGTTACCGAGATGTTCGTTGCGGTCGAAAAATCAGACTATCTCGGAAACCAAAGTAAAATCATCCGTTTTCTATAAAATCTTGTTGTAGCAAATCCACTTTGTTGGATTATTTTTTATAGTTATTGATAAAAACATATACTGACCGTCGCGTCGGTGTGACAGTAGGTATATGAATAGTTGCAACGGTTAGGAACTAGGGATTTATAAAATTAAAATTATCATATTCAGCTTCCCTATCAGAGTCGGCCGCACTGATAACAATTTTTCTGCGTAATTTACACGTCACATAAAACTGTTACTTGACAAAGAGCTTCTTGCCATAAACATAGAACGTCCTCTTTTTTATTTGTTTCTTCATTGTTTCACGATGATAAGGACGTAGTTTCAAAAGTTCAAGGCTATATTTTGATGCCAAGTAGCCTACCTTATAGACTTGCATTCCATGATTATGATGTTGTGCTGGTTTAAAGTTTAAACAAATCGATTTTTTAATGAACATTTTTTGTGGTTTAGTTTAGATATCTGTGGATTCCTTTTTTCTTTCTCTTTCGAATATTAGGAAGTGGTGTCTCTGACTGTTATACTATATATAGTTCATACAACTCTTTGGTAAACCACGCTTCAAAAAGTCTTAATCCATAATGTTATGGAAGCAGCGGTGCTTTGAAGAAAATAAAAATATTTTTCCTGCATCTACAACAGATCCCATTTTTCCACCACCATGTACAACAATAATTGTCTTATTTCTTGCCTAGTTTTTCCGGGTTGTTGAAAGCATTCAATTTGAACAGATAGACGTTTTAATCAAATCACGCAGTTTCCCGTTTCATATTCACATCGGCAAAGTCTATGGCGGTTATTATAGCCTGACCTGGCACCTGACAGGTAAGTACCGCAGCACGACACGTCCTGTTAAAGCTACAGTGGATCCTCATCCCCATTCACCGTTCTTATCAGTTTGGTTTTACAACTATTGAATTATCAAGGAACAAGGATTGCACGATGTTATCAATAAAAAGTGGTTCAATAGACACAAATACAGGTACAGAAATTCAGCTCTCGAAGGTATTGCATATGATTCTCCCTGAAGACGCGGGAGTTGTCGTCACTTCAATATCGACAATTGTGCCGATTAACCTACTAACACTGTGATTGCAACAAGAACTATCTTAGAAAATATATAGGACATCGTTTCCCGAAATTATGTTCTTCAATCTGGATTGTCCCCATTAGACTCTTGATGACCTTTTAGAACTTTTATTACGAATTCATCTGATAATAGTATTGCATTAGGCACCTATCAAACTATACGTTTTTTTCTTGGTGGTGGCGGCTTTTTGGTTCCTTTTTGCAATGAAATTATATCAATTGTTTGTATATCACTATATACAAATATCCCACTAAACAAAATAAAACCAGTAATCAAAAAAACTGGAACAAAATAAAACAATACACAAACATCCCACAAACAGAAATAATAAAAGCAAAACAATTCATCACAACTAACAATTACTGCCAATTCAAGGACCAATTTTATAAACAAATCAAGAAGGTAGCTATGGAAAGTCGAGCAATACCATATATACAATTCTATGGACGTTATCTAGACGACATATTTATCATAATACCAAAAACAAAAACAAATGACATTCTTTCAATATTTAATAGCTATTACAATAACATCGAAATAGAACAAAACAATTACAATTAAATTACACATCCAACCACCCCAAAACACATAAAAAACAGTAATTAAAACCATAATAGAAAGCCATAAAATTAACAAGCCCACAATACAGAAAAACATCCATAGCAAAAGTACAAAAATTACACAAAACAACTACCCCATAAAATTAATAAAAACTATCACAAAAGACATAACTAACAGAATATACAACACTAAAATACCAAATAGCAACAACAAACCCAGTAACACGACTTACACAACACATACATTCCACCTCTTTCCCACAAACTGCAAAACATACTAAAACCGTACAACATATACAAATAGCACACAAACTGACTAACACTTCAAAACAATTTTACACACAATTAAAAACCAAGACACCAAAAGACCACACTACACACAGTATATAGCATTCCATGTACATCTCTGCAGAAAGGTACAGATTTTATAATATATTTAGACATTTTTAACAGGTTGTAATTTGTTTTTTCATGTATATACAGATTTAAAAATAAAACCTTGAAAAGGCTGGGAAAAGCGGCCGAAACGTAGGCATCAAACAACGCCTGTAATTTCATTGCAAAAAGGAACCAAAAAGCCCGCCACCGCCAAGAAAATAAAATAATAACACACGGTCCCACCAAAACGAATAAAAATTCACCTAGCTATTCGATTCGAGCAGCTCCAACGAATATTATTGGTCATTTTCTTTCTTTACTGGGTACTGAAACGACTCCTTGAAATTTGAGAATAAGATCTCTTACTTGTCTAGAATGCATACGGTGTTGAGGAGTTTCTTATTAAAAACTTTAGCTGTACGCAAGAAGCACTGATTTTCAGCACGGTTAATCAATATCATTTGGACATATTCGGTACCTCTAAACTCTACGGTTTCGACAATTCAAAAATTAATATTTTAATGATTCTATAAGTTTAGCAATTAACTCAAGCTGAGTAGTTTGCCTAAAAGCGACTTAAACAATTCTTAAATTTAGTTTGCAGTAGTAAACCGAAGTTTATCGATTGGTTAGGTGGCCACTCCAAAATTTACGATCAAATCACAAGTTATATATGCCTGCTGAAAAAATTTCGGTGTAGCGACAGGCATTACCACTAGAGAAGAACCGCAATTATTTTTAAAGGTTGTCTGAAATCTCATTGAAATAAATTATTTCTAAAAATTAATTGAGTTTATAAAAAATAAAGGGTTTGTTGGACATATTTGACTCGATTCTTTATTAGTGTTCCAACGAAGTGCCGCAAGACTGAGAGAATGCAATTGCTATTTTTGAAGCTTAAGCTGTTAGAGCAGGGCGATAAGTTGGGTAATTTACAAAATGTTGTTCGAACTTTCCCTCGATTCTATAGAAACTGCTTTGAAATTATTCGGTTATCCCGTTTTTTCGAGTAGTTTAGATCATCGAATTATATATCATGAATAGACTGACAGCAGTAAATTATTAATTTTTTGTTATAAGTTATATAATCACACTTAAAACCAGAAGGCTGTTCTACGCTGATCCTCATCATTCATCAAGTAATTTTCAAAAAGGTTGCGTTACTTGGAAGAAAGATACGGCCATCAGTTTAAGCTTCGAAATTTCTCCCTCGACAATAATGCGAGTGTGGAGAAGATGGTCTGAAGAAAATAACTATTAGCAATGTAGCAACTGAGGCAAGCCCTAAAACTGCTTGCGATATGTAATCATCGCGATAATTTGGAGTCCCCTTTTACAGCAACACAACGTGTGGTTTTTCGATAAACCTTTAATTGAAGGGTAGATAAGTACCATCCATTTGGATGCTACCTCTGAATGGGCTGCACAAAGTTCGTTGTTTGAAGTGTTGTCAGGCCTGGTTGAACAGTCCAATGATACATTGTAGAAACTCTACAACCTGTTGCTATAAACAATATACCGTGGCGTGGGTGTCACAAACTTCCTTTCTCAGCAAAACAACAGTTAAACAACACTAGGATGCATACAGTCCATCAGATCACGGACTTTTACACCATGCTGGCGTAAAGATTTTGGACAACTTTGTACAACAGAAATATAGAAAACAGCCCATATGATCGGCAGAACGCAGAACAATTTCATTTCAGTTTCATTAAATTGTTAAGTGCTCCAACAGCTTGATGAATGTAATACCCCAATATCAGAATAGGATGTTAAAATAGCATGACTGCTTTCGGAATATATAGTCCACTATTTTGGTATATTGTTAAAATCTATGAAAAAAAAACAATACTAACCCAAAAATATTCTACTTTAAAACCTGGTATCCGTCTGTGTGATGCTCCTACTTGGTGCAAGTATTCAAAGAAGGCATCTAGGTTGTCGAGGCCTTTGATACCTTCATCCAACGTATTCATAACAGTGCTAGCGTGTTCTGCTAGTTCCAAACTGTTTGCTTGATCCTCTTTGGTCTTCAGCTCCTTGAATTTTTCAAATAAGTTTAGTAGATCCGAATGCTCCTCGAACAATCTGTAAAATAAGATTGCTTTGCATTAGTTTCTTGAAAAAAATATAAGCCACTTTGCAATAATTGAAAGTTTTTACGGGGATATGCATTATTAAAAGAACCTTGTATAGATACCAGCAGTTTGCTTGTGGCTGGATTTAACCAGATGATATTCACTTCACCACTTCCGCCGAAAATTTGATGAGGATAATATCCGGCGGTTAAATCCAGTAAGGCATTTTAAGAAACTGCTTGCTTTTATTTCTACTGAAGTGTACCTATTTAGACATTCTAAATTATTGTGGTAAGGGTTTTCCTAATGCAGCTAATTATGAAAAGGACATTTATATATTTGATATAATTTTATTGTCTGTCATATATTGTACTTTTGTACCAAATTTCTAAATTAACATTACATTTTAAACATTTTAAAAACAAAAAAAAAACTAAAAATCTATCTGACCTCACGTTGAAGAAAGTCAATTTATTTAATATAAGTTTAAGGAATCTAGTAAAAGCATTATCAGCACGAATTAAAACCCGGTGTGTTGTTAAAAATGCAATTAAATATATTTCAGTTTATTTAAATGAAGCTTAATTTGGTTAAAATATTAAGTAGTCGGTTAATTACTTCCACCATGGGAAGTATTGTATCGCGAAAAAAATTTTCAAAAATGTTTATTTGCTCATTCGCTTTAAAATGGCCGAAAACGCAAAAACACAATTTGAGCAAAAAATAATTTCTTATCTGTGTGTCTGTGGTTTTGTTTGTATACACGATAACTTTCGAAAGACTTAATATATGAACTTGAAATTTGGCAAACGTATAAATCTAAACTACCCAAAGCGACCTATTGTTTGTGGGGTAAGTAGGGTATCGGGAAGGGGGCGAAATTGGGTGGTAACTACCCTTTTTGCAAATTTTTATTTTTTTTTCGTTTTAGTATGAGATTAGTAGTATAACTGCGAGTATTATATGTTCTTATAAATTTTCGGTACAGCAAACTGTTTAGAAGATATTAACAAAAAAGTGTCACTTAAAGAAAACGGTTTTTCCTAAATATCTCCGGATATATTTAATATATTCAAAAAATGAAAATATCATCAGATAGGAAATAAAATTTCTCACAAAAAGTGTTCAAAATTTTGACATTTTCGAAATATTTCCAAAAATTGGAAAATGGACCCTGCTGGTACTCTTATAATTTTTTTGTTAAGTTAATAATTTTCGAGTTATTTGGAAAAACCGAGATTTTAACATTTATATAATTTTGCTTATATCACGAGGACTGTTTGTGAACGAGAAAAGTGCTCAAAACATGATTACTAATCGTATAATATAAGAAATAAAAACTTAAATGTCATTTTGACAATTGGATGTGGAAGTATTGATTCAATTTGCAGCGGTTTTTTTGAGAGCAATGCACTGGCGATCTAAGAAGGTTGGCTTGACGCATAATGCTGAGGCATTTGTCATTCTGAGTTTTAATAATGTTAGTTATCCATCAAGTCTCTTTCCCTGGGGAGTAAAAATTACTACAATTGTATCTTTGGCATCTATACATATATATAACTCCTAGCTTAAAATTCAAATGCCTTTAGTGTGAGAAGTTGAAACCTTTTTGTGTTAACCTTTATTATTACTCTGCTTTCAGGGGGTGCCCCTATGGGAGAGTATCCTAGTCCTGCTGGGTGCTTTTACAGATGAAAAGCTCTCAGATTTTTTGATCCTCTTAGTTGAAACTGTATACTAAAAGCGCATCGGTTAATGCATTAGTATTTGATATGCGTTAATTCTGAATCAGAAATCGCGGTCCTATTAGTAGAACTTTTAAGGTGAATTTTATGTTCTTTTGGTACTTCGTATGATATCATTATACATTATGTGGATCATGGATCTTTATTCTCCCAAATAAAATGTATCAACTCATCTTTTGTTAAACGCGAGAGCGATGCAACTGAGTTCATCAATAACTGAATTAGTAATAAAGGGGCTTCGTATAATCAGTGTACATAGAAAACATATAAATAATTTGGGTCTTTATTTCACAGAACATGTTTTAAGTCGCATGCAGAAATTCCACGAAGATTATTCATGGAATAAATACTTCATTAATTACTCAAGTACCTATATCTTATAAACGTTTATTATTTCTATTTATGAATTAAACTCTACAGGACGTTCCTGCTTTGCCCCGCCCCCAGATCAATCCGTGGCATACAGGGTAGACTTTTGTTGTTTGTCCACATGGTATCGTTCTACGTTGCCATTGGTGTGTTTCTAAATCGTTTTGCAATTTAACACTATAACATTAAATTTGTAATAGAAATAGAAAGAAATGGTAGTTTCCGTTTCTTTGACAAACCAATGGTTAGCCAGGATGTCAAGTTTATAGAAAATCAACCTATAAAGTTTGTGGCTTTTAGATAAAATAACATTATTAACAAATAACAAATATTTTGATAATTTCTGATAAAAAAACAAACCATATACAGTAAATTTGAATTTTGTATTTATTCTGCATACCTACGTCTTCCCAAAAACTAAAAATGACACTTAAGAAATGTGTCATTTTAAATGTTAACAGCAAATAAGTTCCCTTGAAGATGAAGTGATACAGAAATGAGAAAAAAGAACCTATTTAAAGAACAAATATACTTGTAACAGAATTATAGAATACGGATACATTAGGCACCTAACCTTATTTACATGAGCATAGATTTGGATAAACCAAAAATTTTATAGGTAGAACAAACGTAGATCACGTTAAATGAAAGAATTTGTGTTGCTAGAAATCTAACAATTTTATTCAGTTTGAATTAGAAACTGCTGATATAGACTGTAATCTTAGAACAGTGCGGTAATCTAGTTTGACGTAAAATAGGTGACGTTTAATAAAGATTTTGTGCAAATGCTCCCTATATAAACTGGAGCCCGTTGAAAGAAGTGGGTATAAGGTCTTTCTTCGATTATTTCGAAAATTTTCCTTCTAAGTTAACATTTTTTTAAACATTCGAGAAAACCGAAGTTTTTCTCAACCGGACACAAACCTTAAATGCAAAGCAAAAAATCGTGTAGACCTTAAAAATAACTCGAGCAGTAACTATGCCTGTTGCAGATATGTTAAATTCTTTGCAGTTAAATTTCTAGGGAAGGTGTTGTTAATTTATTTAATATATTGATTTTTGGTAATTTTTGGTAGTACAAAAGTAGCAGATGAGACTTTAATTAAAAATAATAAGGGAGATATTTAAAAACGAATAGTGTCTATCCATATAACTAAGGTCACTACATATTAAGGTACCGCTAGCCCTAATCTCAAGTTTGATCCGGCAACAAGATAGAATGACACTTTTTGTTATTGAGAGCTTTTGGGGTTGGACCGCGTCTGATTTAGGAATAAGGTCGACGTTTCGCCCGCACTTGTAAGGGGCATCATCAGAACAGGAACAAGTTGTATGGAATATGGTGCAAATTTGACGTGAGAAACACGTTCGAACTGAACATAAACGCTACATTAAATCAGGTCTCTTCACTCAGCAGTAGCTGAATATCAACATGAAACGGGGTACAATATTTTGTTTGACAATGTGTCAGTTCTAGCGAAAATCGCTTTTTTCACAACCCGAAAATTCCGAGAAGCCATAGAAATTTCCAAATATCCCAATAACCTAAACCGTGAATACGGTTTTGATCTCTGCGCCATTTGGTACCCAATCACCCGACGTCTGTCCCCACCTTCACAATCTCCCGCCTATGCCGTCCAAGCATCCCCACCCCCCTCGTAGCGCCAGGTAAAACGATATCTACTTTTTACATGCTCTTTCTTCCTTGGAATTTGGTTCAGTTCGGACGTGTTTGTCGCGTCAGGTTTGCACCATATTCCATACACCTTATTCCTGTCCTGATGATGCCCCTTACAAGTGCGGGCGAAACGTCAACCTTATTCCTAAATCAGACGCGGTCCAACCCCAAAAGACTAAGATCTCAATCTAACTCTGGCCACAAAAGCCTACGTTCTTACTTTTTGTTATGGTGTATTGTCGGATTTCAGCTTCGGTTAGCAACCAGCGCTGTCATAGCTGACAGATGGTACTATAAGAAATTATATGGTAACTATATACGCCTCTACCGTTATGGGTACCTATCAATATTAAGCGACCTGAAAGCGAAATGTTCTGTGATGTACTAATATCTGCTTCAATGATCAGTTCGTGACTTTTGCAAAGCCAGACTTGTTTTCTGCGTAGTGCACTAATGGAGTTGAATTTGAATATTACGAGGATAACGGCTAGCTCTTAAATAATAAACTGCTCGGTAACTTTGTACAACTTTAGTATCAAAAGTTCGTAATCGTGTTTAGAGTTTGCAACTTTTGATGGAAGGTTGTGCGATACGTACGGCAGGCATAACGGACTTTACCTTTTTGGAATGCAAGACTAGCATTATAGTTCCTGTGGGAGCTTATGAGACTTCGTATTTATGCTAGGTAATTTTTATTTCCATACCTCACATAAATGGTGAATGAGAAAGATATTTATAATTAGGGATATTTTAATATTAGAAGTGTCATGTAGTTTCGCATACGGGCCACAGTTACAGTTTACACTCGTTTGAGAGTTACTAAATATTAAATATATTGCGGTACAGACTTGCGAGAGTTCATCTGAACGCTTTGCGGTTGACAGTTCAAGTGGTTATTTCAATTAACTAATACAAACATTATTTTTAATGAATTGCGACATTTTTTTGCGGAATAGGCAACATTTACCATTGGAGGATTTTTTTAGTACCACAAATATGTATATCTGTATATAATCGGGATGGCATATAAACAAAAGTTTGTAAAGGTATTTCGTGAAAGATTCAGCTCAATGTATTTAGTATATCTGAAACAATAAAAAAAAACACAATCTACAATATTAAATACATAATTCTATGTGTTGTCCGTTGAACGACAATATTTTTTAGAAAAATACGTAATGCCTTTAACAGTAGTGGTGAAAGTAACATTGACAGATACACTAGAGAAAAAACATAACAAAACAAAAAATCAAATCCCTACTTAAATGTAATCCGTAATTTGGTAATAATGTAAATGCTTTGTCGTGTGAGAGTAAGCGCTCAGTTAATAATGTTCTCTGCATTTATAGAATCACTTATTTTTTGGCAAATTATACCTATCAATATTATGTTTCTCCTCGTGTTTCTCGCTACTCCAATTTCAGCTAAATATGTGCTTACAAGTTGAATAAAGACAAACAGCTGTATAATTTGACAGCATTCCATAGCAAAATGGATTTAAGAGCAAAGGCCACATCAGTAATTTGCACTGTTCCATTCTCATGAATAGGTAGTGACATAGGTGCTAATAAGATGTACCTACATTTAGCATAAACGCCGCCAGATTAATGTTTATTGAGTTCGTGCACATTTAGAAATATGAATAGAAAACTGCAACTACTGATTTTATTTGGGCAAATTTACTAACATCTAACTATAGAGAGCATTCAGCAATTTTCAAACTTACACCACAGTACGACAATTATCATCAGATGTAATTTTGGAATAATCAGAAGATATATCAGCAAATGAAGTAACGCAATAATAATAATAATAATAATATAATAATAATAATAATAATAATAATAACAATAATAATAATAATAATAATAATAATAAAAATAATAATAATAATAATAATAACAGTAATAATTATAATAATAGTAATAATAATAATACATTAGTATAAATCAAAGACTTTCCATTTACCTTAATACTCGTAAGTTAAGGATACTGAATTCTCTTGGTTTACCATTGGTAATCGTTTCAGCTGCTTTATTCATTCAAAATTAATAGGCAATACGCTTGAGAAATTTTCAATGCCTTTCAAACTGGATTGTTTTTCTGTAAATTCCATTATAATACTATATATAAGCAGACGAAAGAGCATTGCTTATTGATATTATAATGTAGTAAAACATACTATGAGCAATGCAATTAATTTATTACGTAATAATGTTGTAACTTACGACGGACCTGTTAAAACTTTTTTTAGCTACTTTCAAATTTCTTAGACATTTCTTATTCTCTTTATAGCAGAGCAAATTTCATTGTTTTCAGTGTATTTCGCAGATATTGTCAGTTTTTTTCATAAAATGCTTGACAATGGTTCATTTTGAAACTAATATCTGCTGAAGTATATGTTACCAAAAAGAGGTTGTGCGATTTTATTGTAATACTTATATGTAGTATAAGTGGGAATACGAAATTATTTTTATTTTTAATGATAGAACTCAAAAATCCAACAACTTAGTTAAGGAATTTGCCTCCATATAATGATGAATAACTTTTATAATAGCAATCCGTAGTGTGGTTGGGCAATCCAGCAAACACAGAAAAATATTAAAATTTATGTTGTTTCGTTATGCTCCGTGTAGTATCTAAGCGACCGTTGTTAGTTATGTAAGTTGTTTCGGCCGGGTCTGGTGTTAGTTGTATAAGTTATCTTCAATTGTAATGGGGATTCATTCAATAAATGTTTGAGCAAGAGGACGGTTGTTTCAATTGTGTGTCCGCATATCAGTGATTTTACAGTGGCGACGAGGATAAACGTTAGATTGGAAGTCTAATCACTTTGTATAATAAAAGTAAGTATTAACCAACCTATTTAGAAAGCAGTTCGAAAGGTGCACAAAAAAAAAGGGACGAAGGTCCAGAGAATAAAGGGACGAAGGTCCAGAGAATAAAGGGACGAAGGTCCATACAATAAAGGGACAAAGGTCCATACAATAAAGGGACAAAGGTCCATACAATAAAGGGACAAAGGTCCATATAAACAAGGGCAACGGTCCAACGAACAGAAAACAAGGGACGAAGGTCCAGATACACAAAAGACAAAGGTCCGAGCAGCAGCGAAGGTACCAACAAACAAACATAAAGAATGGTGTGCACCTTTCAGAAAACAAACAGACTTTAACATTTCGTAATTAAGCAGTGACGTTTAACGTTGTGATTCCCTTTACAGGGAACAGTGGAAGAAATGAGTCACCCGATGAATGTACCGGCATTAGAAAATTTCGATTGCGATGGTGACGTTTGCTCTGTTGGTGTTAGATGGGACAAATGGAAAAGGGCATTTTCCATATACTTGGAAGCAGCTGGCATTGTAGACCCTTCAAAAAAAAGGGCCACCCTCCTTCATATGGGAGGACTAGGTCTACAGGAAGTTTACTATAACATACCTGGGGCACACGTCGAGGCATCTGCAGAGGAAGATGTGTACAACATTGCAGTTACAAAATTGGACGAATACTTCTCGCCAAAACAAAGCCATGTTTTTGAGAGGCATATCTTTAGACTCATGAGTCAGGGGCCAGACGAGAAGTTTGAGAAATTTCTGGTGCGATTGCGAAATCAGGCAGGAAAATGCGGATTTGGAAATCTAGATGAGCATTTAATCGATCAAATTGTGGAAAAAGGAAGCTGCCCTGAGTTAAGAAAGAAAATACTTTCAACTGGAGACAGTATTACACTTGAAATGATCATAAAGGAAGCAAACTCCCTGGAGGCTGTTAGTAGACAAATGGGAGAGTTTTCCAGAAGTCGTGAAGCTAACACAGAAATTAATCGAGTAAGACAAGGCGCGATTAAAAGTTATCATTCCTCCGTTCCTTCCAAAGATTGTGCCCGATGTGGTAGGAAAGAACATTCATCTTCGAGTGGAGAATGTCCTGCTAAGGACAAAGAATGCCACAAATGTGGATTCAAGGGTCATTTTATGAGTCAATGCAGGACAGCGGCCAAACGAAGGAAACCTAATGTGAACCAAGGCAAACCACAGCAAACGAAAAAATTGAAACCCACAAGCGTACAAAGTATTGAAGAAGGTACTGATTACATTTTTAATGTCGATCAAGACGAAGTCATCGGTTGCACATTAGGCGGAGTTCAAATCAATATGCTTATAGACTCGGGCAGCAAGAACAACCTGATTAGCGATAAAGACTGGGAGAACTTGAAAAGATCAAAAGTAAACGTCACAAACCAAGTAAAAGAACCGAATAAAACGTTCTGGCCTTACGCTGCATCAAGCCCGCTTGTTGTTCTGGGATCATTCACAGCTACAGTTTCCATAGGACGGGCGGAAACAACAGCCACGTTTTATGTAATAAAGAACGGTACTAGGAGCCTACTAGGAAAGAATACGGCCATAGCCCTAGATGTTTTGAGAATTGGTGCTAACCTGGTTAATAACATATCAGTGCCGTTTCCAAAGCTTCGAAACGTGATGGTCGACATTCCGATTGATGAGACCGTCAAACCAGTGTGTCAACCCTACAGAAGAATACCTATCCCACTGGAAGCAAAGGTCAACGCAAAACTGGAGGAACTCATAACCTCAGACATTATAGAGGAAGTCGCAGAACCATCCAGATGGGTCTCGCCTATCGTCCCAGTTCTAAAGGAAAATGGAGATATACGGATATGCATAGATATGCGACAGGCAAACGCAGCAATTATTAGAGAAAACCACCCTCTTCCGACGATGGATCAACTACTTCCACGGATAAGAGATGGTAAAATTTTCTCCAAACTAGACATTGAAAATGCTTTTCATCAAGTTGAGATATCACCTTCATCTCGTCACATCACAACATTTATTAGTAGTAAAGGATTACTGCGCTACAAAAGACTAATGTTTGGAATTTCTTGCGCTCCAGAAATTTTCCAAAAGTTGATGGAACGAATCTTGATGAAATGTGAGGGGACTATCAATTTCATAGACGACATCTTAGTCTTTGGAGCAACTGTAGACGAACATGATGAGAGATTGAAGAAAACCATGGCAGTCCTAGAAAAGAATGGTGTTCTCCTCAACAGGAAGAAATGTATATTCAGATTGAGACATGTGGAATTCCTTGGTCATCAACTGTCAGCTGAAGGCATCAAACCTCTAGATAGTTACGTGGGAGTTGTGAAAACATTTAGAGTTCCAAACACGATCGAAGAAGTGCAAAGTTTTTTGGGGTTGGTGAACTATGTTGGAAAATGGATCCCAAATCTGGCAACGTTAACGGAACCACTTAGAAAACTATTGCGTATGAAATTAAATAAACAATCAACTCTCGGGAAGTTATGGCTTGATGAACAACAGCAAGCATTCCAAAAGATGAAGGAAACCCTATCCAATATAAGCAATCTGGGTTACTACAACCCCAACGACCGGACACAAGTTCAAGCCGATGCAAGTCCTGTCGGTCTTGGTTGTGTATTAATACAGATAAACGATGCCGGCCCAAGGCTCATCGCTTTTGGGAACAAAAGTTTAACTGATTGTGAGAGAAGGTACTGCCAAACGGAAAAAGAGGCATTAGCTCTGGTATGGGCAGTGGAACATTTCCATATGTACCTGTTCGGGAAAGAAGAATTTGAACTGATCACCGATCACAAACCCCTGGAAACAATTTTTGGGAAGAGATCAAAACCTTGCGCTCGTATAGAAAGATGGGTTTTAAGACTGCAGTCTTACAGATTCAGGGTTATATATCGGCCAGGAAAATCAAATATAGCAGACCCTTTGTCAAGATTACCGCGGTTGCAATCGCAGCCCACACCTTTCGACGAGGAATGCATCAGCCAGATCATTAGTTATTCAAAGCCAACGCGCATATCATTATCAAAGATTCAAGAATGTTCAAGCACAGACCCTGAAATTCTTAAAGTCAAAGAGGGTCTACATAATGAAGCGTGGGATATTGCGGTAAAACAGTTTAAAATTTTTCAAACCGAGCTCTGTTTCTACGAAGGAATACTGCTAAGAGGAAATAAAATTGTTATTCCATCTAGCTTAAGGGACAGAGTGTTAGAAGCCGCGCATGAGGGACATCCTGGGATTGTGGGCATGAAAAATCGGCTGCGCACGAAAGTATGGTGGCCCAAAATCGATGCTGACGCAGAGAAAGTAGTCAAGGCTTGCAAAGGATGCACACTGGTATCAGCGCCCTATCCCCCAAACCCGATGAAACGCCGGGAACTTCCAACACAACCGTGGGTTGCAATAGCGATGGACTTTTTAGGACCGCTTCCAAGTTCAGATTATATATTGGTAGTGGTGGACTACTACAGCCGTTACAAAGAAATTAAAATTACACGGGACATAACCGCTAAG
Source organism: Rhyzopertha dominica (assembly GCA_025024175.1). NCBI lineage: Eukaryota > Metazoa > Arthropoda > Insecta > Coleoptera > Bostrichidae > Rhyzopertha > Rhyzopertha dominica. The sequence goes on from QCXZ01000041.1 coordinate 26,093,264, forward strand.
AACACCGTAAGCACTCTACGGGAAATGTTTTCTAGGCTAGGATATCCACAATGCATCAATGCCGACAACGCCAAGCAATTCACAAGTCGTGAATTGAACGACTTTTGTAAAGAAGCCGGAATTACCCTGTATCATACAATCCCTTACTGGCCACAGCAAAACGGTGAAGTGGAAAGGCAAAATAGAGATCTACTGAAACGGATAAGGATCAGCCACGGGCTGAAACGGGACTGGAAAAAGGAATTGTTGGACTACATGTTAATGTACAACAGCACCCCCCATACAGTCACTGGAAAAACACCATCAGAGCTGTTTTTTGGCAGGCAGTGTCGAGACAAAATTCCCTCCCTGAGTGATCTTGGGAATAAGGAGCTGGACGGAGAGGTTCGTGATAGAGATAAGTCGAGGAAGGAGAAAGGCAAGGAATACAGTGACCGTAAACGCAATGCCGGAGAGAACCATTTGGAACCTGGAGATAAAATATACGTGAAGAACCTAATTAAAGAAAACAAAACCTGCCCCGAGTTCAACCCGACCCCGCACTCTGTAATATCAAGCGGTGGTGGAGATGTCCAAGTTAGGAATGATGAAACGGGTCAGGTGTACCGAAGAAATGTTGTGCACCTAAAGAAAGTCGAGGGTGAATGGAGGGTGTCCGGAAGTTCTGAAGGAGATGTATCCAACGCGGACACGCCACCTGAAGAAGGACAGTAGCACTGAAAACACGCAGAAAATCTTGTGTTTTCCGTATTCAGATTATCTGTATTTAGGTACCCAGTTGTAAGTTGTTAAGTAGTTAAGTACATCTAGTTGTAGGTTTATTTTGTTTTAATAAGAAAATGGATGTAGTATCTAAGCGACCGTTGTTAGTTATGTAAGTTGTTTCGGCCGGGTCTGGTGTTAGTTGTATAAGTTATCTTCAATTGTAATGGGGATTCATTCAATAAATGTTTGAGCAAGAGGACGGTTGTTTCAATTGTGTGTCCGCATATCAGTGATTTTACACTCCGGCAACATGGTCAATAAAAATAAATTTTGTTTGAATGAATTTACACTGAACCATTTACATGTATCAAGCCAGCTGATTTTCAACAGAAAACCGGCGTTTGGTATTATTGGAAAATTTTTATGTACTTAGAGCCTCGCGAGCTTCCGTTCAATACTATTTAATCATTTTCAATTTTGATAACATTTACCGCACAACCACAGCAATACATAGTTAGTTAGAAGTTTAAAGGAATGATCTGTAATAAATAATCCTCGTGCATTTAGGGCCAGACGTATACGCAGCAAAGATTATATGGGAACGTCAAGACAACGTCACGTCCAACAACAGGACTTGCCACATATCTTGCCAATCTCCATCAACTCGATCACACTTGCGAGTTACTGCAAAGACTCGCTGCCCTACAAAATTTTCTCCCGCATGCCATAAGATTTAGCCGTTCAGTTAAAAGATACGATGTCTGTGCGTACAACGAATCTACTGACACGCTATCTAGTTCCAAATTGAAATGCTTTGCCCGTTGATCGAGTACAGGCTTTGGTGATGTGTGATCTGGACCGCCATTCCAGAGTTCATGATTTTAATTCTCGAGCAAAACCAAAATATTTCCATGTTCAAACTGCCTATATACCCGTTACAGTTCTTCATTTGTTTTATATAGTCGTTATACTTATATCATCTCTGAACTAGTATTAGGATAATGGATAAGATCAAATAAAGTAGTTTAGTAGCGTAAGGTGTCCTGATTTCCTAAGCTAAGTAATATAAACTTTACTTAATAATAATCTTCTACTCAAATACCCCTCCACAAGTGCATAATGATTGCAGGTGTCCAATCTAGAAATGATACTAGGATTACGATTACATTTAAATTAAAAAAATAAAATTAAATTAATTCTATTGTTATTAACTTACTGAAAATTAAATTAGAATATATTTATTCTAACAATACAATACAAATTATGCCTTGCTTGGTTTGGCACAATTGTTGTTCAAAACATACTTGTATTTAAAATAATAAGTTAAACAATGTTAGTATTTGTAGAACACAGCAGTAGCAGTGCTTGGTATATAATATAAAGGCGTTTACTTTTAAAGATAACCAAGTTCAATGTGGTTTTATAAAGATATGCGACTTGTGGAGGCGTTTTCCGGTTGATAATTGTATACATAGTAGCTGCTTAAAGTTAGCGGAACTACAAATGTTTAACAATATGTATATAACGATATGTATGACACCTGCCAGACTTGCTTTGATAGTGCTTTTTGTCATTATTTGAAAATACGATGTTTCACAAAAATGTTATCAAACTATACCAAATAAACATCAGGTTATTTTAAGGATGAAAAGAGCAATACAAATCCACAAAAAATCGCTAGATTGCCATTAAAAAATATAAATAGAAAATACGCTGCCATGGAAATGCATTGATGTAAAAAAACAAAAAGTAGGCCAAGAAAAATAATTATAAAAAAACGACTTTTGCTGTAAAGTCCATATTCTACAAATAATCCTATCATTCCATAGTTTTGATTAGTCGCGTATGAATAATAAACTCTGGCCATAAGCTACTATTATTTACAGTATATGTTCTAACTGCGGAAGATATACAAATAGAACAAAGTCATCAGTAGATGTTGATGATTTAATAAACGTTTTTCTTATCTATCGATTCTGACGTGAGAAAGCACTTGAATGGATAATGTTTTTTTGATAATCGTAGACATATTTCGAAATAGTTCTTTAGGCAATGAGATTCATGAGAAGTATATTTTTTACGGAAGTTAGAGGATTATTGTATAAATATAGATCAATACGGAAACGCCTTCATTTATAGAACTTTGCTAATTTGTTCGTCGCATTCATCTGATCAAATGAAACTAACGATTTTCTGATTTTGAAGAATTACTAATAATTAATGTCACGAAAAGTGCAACTACAAATCTGGTAAAGAAGAGTGTTGGAAAGGAAATAAAACATCCTTATGGCATATTTTTTTGAAAAAAAATGTGTAGTAAGGTCATCAACAAACGAAGCAACCTTGTGTCGTTTTTAAAACAAAAATTTGAAAATTATAGGCTCAGAGATTAAAAAACGTTCATACAATTACAAATAACAAATATTCTAATTCTAATTTCTGCTAAAAAAAAAACTTGTTTTGACAGTTGTTTTTATTGCAGGTTATTTTAATTATGGTAATTTATGGTGTTGTGGGAAACGAAGAATTGATGAAAATAAAGGAAAACTTCAGGCTATCACCAGATATGAAACATAAAATGTTCGCTGTTTTGCAGTAAACAGTGAACAGGTCCTTAATTATTATCGAATATGTGCTGCACTTTGATCACAAAACATAAATTACCAGAAAGGAAAATGCACTAAACAAGCTTTTGGTATCAACAAAATTGGGGATACACCTTCTCACATTCTTAAATATTTTCAGTTACCTAACATAAAGTCATATACCTCTATGGCTTCTGAAGAATATCGGCTTCTCTACTAATGGATGCTGGAGATGACATCACTAATCTTAAACAACACGGACGTTGGAAAACATCGATCATGCCCGAAGGCTATAATGCCGATTCAAGAGAAAATAAGATTAAGCTTCCAAATTTAATTTCACTCAGTGATATTTCCAACGATATCAAGCGCTTATTCCGGATCCAGCAACGAGCACGCAATGACAAATGGCGATTTTGACACATTTGCCATAAATTAATAGTACGCAAATTCAGAAAATTGTTCTTCGAAAATTTTAAATAAGTTATTGTTGCGGAATAACTGTAACAGAACCGTTTTGTAACGGTTTTCATGACACACTATGAGTTCAGATTTAATTCTGTACGCAGAACTAAATTTTGCATACTATACTACTACAACAGTAGTGTGTAATGAGTACTGGGTCTGGTTCTTATAATTAGTGCGGTTTCTTATGCCTTTATTTTTAGAGATAGAATAAAACTTTTGAAATAAATGATCAAGAACTTTATACATGTTATAAGAACATGTATTTGGAAAAATAAAATTAATATTGCAAAAATGAATAAATGACCTAACCTAACTTTTTTTTTAAATGGACCACCCTATATAAGATTCCATAAAATAAAAGTCGCTTTTCTTCTTATTTKAAAAGTACAAGCTTTATCAATACTTACATCAGCCGTTTTCGAAGTATTACTTTTCAATATTTCATTATTTTAATGTTTATTAAGGAAATAGTAATCAAGGATTGCCATGATTTAAATGAAACGGCTAAGTAGCCATAAATACGAATGTATGTCACTTGCGTACAAGCCAAAACCTGTGACATTTGTGTACAGACCAAAGGTTGTCGCAAGCAGGTAGTCTATGGCCCTATTCTGAAATGTGACATTTGCGTACAGCTAATGGAAGGGGAAAAGGAGGAACGAAAACATATTTTGAAATAAAACCCTAATAAGGGAGTTTACGACCAACTGCATGGGGATAAGTGCAGATGAATTTTAAGATAGGATTCACGAAATATAATAATTAAATCTAACAGCGATTATTCAGGAAACGTCGAATTTGCGATATTAGATTACCGTATTCTTCAAATGGCATGTCCCCTAACAAGTCCTCAATTTCATTTTGGAGAAAGTGTAAGTACCGTTCTTCATTTAAAGGACCCTCGTAAAAAATTGGCCCAATAATTTTGTTCTTGATTATACCACACCAAACATGAACTGGTCTTTCTCGAAACCGAATATCAGCAATCCTGAGAGGATATTCAGATAGCCATATATGAGTCACTCGATAAAATTTTTCGGAAGAAATCATTATCCTGTACTTTTCGCCCCAAACATTTCATGAAAAAAGGTACTCACCGTTCTTTTTGATATTGAACAGCTTTTGAACAGGCAATAACTTATAGGGTTTTTTCGTTAGTATACTTTTGTACTCCCTAAAATCCTTTTTTGTATACCCAAAGGTGTTTTGGATGGCAGTATGCGACAAACGAGAAAAATTTGTAGAAAAGGTAAAATATTTCACACATCTTTCTTCACTATAAACCATTATTTTAAAAATATAAAACCGCTGCAAATTGAATCAATACTTCCACATCCAATTGCCAAAATGACATTTACGTTTTTATTTCTTATACTATACGATTAGTAATCAGGTTTTGAGCATTTTTTCTCTCTACACTTTTTTTTCTAAGACAAACAGTCCTCGTGATATTAATAAAAATATATAAATTTTAAAATCGGTTTTTTCCAAATAACTCAAAAATTATTAACTTAACAAAAAAATTACAACAGTGCTTTCTGATCAGAAATTTGATTTTCTATATAATACCAAAATTTAAAAAAATCGTACGAGCAGAGTCCAAAATAGGTTTTTTGGAAATATTTCGAAAATGTCAAAATGTTGAATAAATTTTCTAAGACACTTTTTGTGAGAAATTTATTTCCTATCTGATGGTATTTTCATTTTTTGAATATGTTAAATATACACGGAGATAATTAGGAAAAACCGTTTTCTTTAAGTGACGCTTTTTTGCTATCTTCTAAACAGTTAGCACCGAAAATTTACAAGAAAGAATAATACTCTCAGTTATACTACTAATCACATACTAAAACGAAAAAAAAATGAAAATTTACTAAAAGGGTTGTTACTCCCCAATTTCGCCCCTTTCCCGATACCCTACTTACCCCATAAACAATAGATCGCTTTGGGTAGTTGAGATTTATACGTTTGTCAAATTTCTAGTTCATATATTAAGTCTTTCGAAAGTTATCGTGTCGACAAACAATACAAACACACAGGACACAGACAAGAATTTTTTTGCGCAAATTTTGTTTTTTTCCGTTTTCGACCATTTTAAAGCGAATGAGGAAATAAAAATTTTAAAAATTTTTTTTCGCGATACAATACTTCCCATCCGTTGGATGTGGAAGTAATTGAGATTTCGGAAATCTGATAAAAATATTTGATAAATATTGATTTATTTGTTTACCTCTGGTATCCATGGTTACTCAGCCATTTATTTTATTATACATAGAATGTTCCATTAACAAAAGTATTTTTTTCAATTTTGCTGTTTTAATTTTATTCCAAATACCTACATATCCTTATAGCTTGTAAAAAGCTTTACATCTTTTATTTGAAAAGTTATTTTCTATCTCTCGAGTAAAAGCACCACCATCCGCACTAATTATAAGGACCAGACCCTGTACTTATAACCGCACCCTGTAGATATTCGACAAATTACAGGGGTATGTACTGATAAATTGTAATAGCTCTTTTAAAATTACCCGGATGTTTTTTAAGTAAAGGTTAGATACACCGTATAAGAAGCACCTATGGAATTCTTTGTAATAACTGTTGTTTATTTAATTATAATAGTATCTATAATTATTGAATACAGACTTTTCAGATTCCATTTAAGGCATGGTATTTATACTTTCGGTGCGACCACTTGTTTCTGAATTTCGTTAATTTTGATGTTTATTGTGCTTTTTAACAGGTTATTTCATTTAATTCGAGTAAGATACTTTATTTTGATAGTTACAAAATATCAAACAGTAGTGTAAAAAATCTCAGTAAACAATCAGCTGTGCCAGGAAAACCAGTTTTATCTGTGATGCAGTGTTTAAGCTGGAGTTACGTCCCTCTTCTGTCAGTTGTGTGCTAACGTTGGATGTATGCGCGACCGCACGATGTGAATGCCGCGCCGTGAATTTGATATACGCATGTTGAGAGATAATGGCGGTAGCTAATTGCGTGTTTAAATTATTACACATCTACCTGTTATTGAACTACATTGTTAAAGGTGAGTTTACGCAACCGATTTATCTAACATTTTATCAAGTTTTCTCACTTTATCATTAACTTACGCTCATCAGGTAGTCAAGGTTGTCTGTGGAAAAGAGAAAGTTCTTTGGGGGTTTATCCGATTTCTAGTCTTGTTTTCCAAACACGTTGGAAATTTTCTGATGACTAAGTTCTCGAACCGGTATTACGACAGATTTGTGGAAATCTCAAAATAATATTTTGCATTGGGGCGAAATGGGCAAATATTTAAATAAAGTTACCTGATGATAACGCTAGTATCCTATGCATACAGGTTAGATATCTCCGCGATTTAAAAAAAGAGCGTATTTCCAAATACATAAACAATTACACACGTTTCACAAGCAGATGGACAGTAATCAGCGCATATTACCTAAATTACAGTTGTTACATCAATTCCAATTAAGTCGCGTGTAATTGTTTATTTTTGATGCACATGATTTAATCAACCGACGCTACTATTAAACTTGAGTGGTTCACTGCCGGGAGTAATTAAAATTAATTTTACATAACAGGCCATTATTACACGCATGCAGAATTTCAACAGTAGGTGGTTGTTAAATTATTTTTTGAATGTCCGTCGCGACAGTCAGGTCGCAAATGGAGCGCAACATTGTGATAGAATACAGTAATGTTTAAGACATCCAGGTGAGTAAGTAAACGCAAAGCGTCGTCACCTTGAGTCACTGCCACGATGACTAAGTAGGCTCTGCTTGATTAGTTATGTACATCTCTTTCGAAATATAAACAGTAAGAACTTTTACATTTTATTAACGTGCTGTAATTCTTAGGACACATAAAAGATCCAATTACAAATTTACTACTACCTTAAATTTTCTAGGTATATGAAGGTGTAGGAAGTAATGTAAAGCTTCTTGTTGTTGCTGTATCGCAGTGTTTATGTCAATGTACTTCGACATATAGTTAATGAAACTGATAAGTGCACAAATTCTATACTTTGAAGTGATTTTTTCATAATTATAACGGTACTTTTCCCATTAAACATAGTTGCAATAATTAAAATGTGGTACCTAGTACACCGTTGTTGTACTTTTACTGCCTTTGACCTCCTCCGGTAGCATTTGGATTCAAGAAAAATAGTTCTCTCTGCCTTAACTTTTTTCACCCTTGGTACTATATTGTCTCCTCATACTTTGATCCTTGATCATTCTCTTTTTATGCTTATGGTAAAACGCTACAAGGTGCTCGAACTACAATTACTATTATATCAATCCATCATATTTAATTCCTTGAAAGCCGGTTACTTAATTATGATCTATCCCTCTTGAACATAATAGTAAAAATCTTTTTTTCGTTGGTAGAAGTGATTCAAAAGTGAGTACCTACCCGCCGCAGAGCTCCCCAAGCATTTGTACCATAATGCAATAACACCGAGTCCACCGTGGAAAATGCTTAACTAGTTTGTTTACAGGTATGTTGTCAATAATAAGGCTATCCTGAGCTTTCAAATTAGTTATTGAATGTGAGTATCCCTCCTAAGAAATTAATTAATTATGACTCTCAAGTATTCAATCCTTGTAATGTCGATTTGTATCCGAATAAAAAATAAAAAGAAAATTGAAAACTATCGCAGCGTCATCTGTAAACGAGAATACTCTCATTTCTGACTTTATTTGAAAGAAGTCGTTTATATAATACAAACTGTATTACTGTGGCCTATCACTTCTCTGAGGTGACTCTTTAGTAAGATGTAGATTTTCCCCCCATTCACATTCCTTCTGATGCTTCTTGTTATAAAGCATGACTAACGATATCAAATACTTCGGCTAAATCAAGAAACCACATAAAGGCATTTTACTCTCAATTGCTTCCTGAACCTTTCCAACCAAACTCATTATAGCATAGTCAGTGGACTTAATCTTTTGGACACAATAATTACGTTTTTCTCCAGGTATTCTATTAGTCTAACTTGGATTACGTTTTTCGTTACTTTTGCTAATACTGAAACCAGTGATACTCGGCGGTAGTTGATAATTTTTCCTTATCATCATGTTTAGAAATTTGCACTGTCCTCGGGGTTTTAAATACTGTAGCGCAGACACTTTTTCGATAATTCTGTTTATAGACATTCAGCAATCAGAAGCTTACCTCTATAGTGCAAGCTTGGATCTGTTTTTGTTTTTTATTACACATTTTTATTTCAGCTACATATGTATGTTCGTTTAAAAAACATGGTTTGTGCACCGGGGAAGTCTCTATTTTATATACCACATTTCCACCAATTTTTTAGTAATGGTCACTAAATAATTGGTTTAATCTCTGCTGAGCTTTGCTCCTTTTTAGTTTATAATATTCCACATTTCTTTACTGCTACCTTACCTTTTCATTATTTTGTACTGCAAATAGTTTTACTTTTAATTATTACTAATAATGTGCTAAGTCTGTTCCTGTAATATGCTTTTCTTACCTTGTCGTCATTTGGATGCCACTTTCGGTATAGCCCTTGTTCTTTCCAAAAACACTTTTTTTCTTTAGATAATCTGTTATGAGATAGTATTTTTAATAGAAAAATGTATTGTTGTTAAAAAGGGACATTTTTATATCTAATTTTTCGTCTTGAAGGGACAGATGAATCTTACCCTTACAGTTACAACTATCATACATTTGACGCTTCAAATAATAGCTTCCATACTGCAGAATAACTTGCTTTCGCATATTTCCCACGATCTTCTTTTTGTATTATAGGAAAACGCAAATTCTTTTGAGCAACTGCGGTATATGATCCCGTAGGACAAAGAAGGATAAACAATGTCGAATATATTAAGGATAATTAGAAGCTAACTAGAGGCAGTATCGCTAACCTCCTCAATCAAATAACGATTATTAAAGATAATAATAACCTGGTGATACTACGAATCAGTCTTAGTGTAATTATTCGATCAATGAAGTGAATATCCAATAATGTTATATTGTTAGCGTGTTATTTATAGAAACAAGTACCTACGCGAGGGGCTGTTCACTAGTAACAGTTGATGTAAACCTTTACTAGCAGAAAAAGTAGAATCACATGGTTGATCTGCACCCTGTATAAAATATTTTTATAATAGCTTGGATTCCCACAATATTTCGGAACTTTTCTGTATGTGCTTTTCATCACAATATGTATTTTGCTGATTGCAGTTAAATATGTACTAATGTTATTACGTTTCACAGATACTTTAGTTTCTATTTGGCTGAGGTAATTTCAGATAAACTGCAATAATACATGATGACGATGTAGCATAGGTAGAGAAAAAAAGTCATCGTCAAAATTAATGAAACCATCATTGGTCCGAATTCCTTGCAACAAACTATTTAAGAGAACATTTTGACTAACTATAAACAGTGATTGACTTATTATCAACAATCTAATTTGATATTTGATACGTTTGAAGCTTTATTCAGGTGCTTCATTAATTTTGATGTTGATTGCACATCTACTCGTAGGTAGAGAATATAAAAGCAAATGGTGTTTGGAAAGATTTGTTCGAAAGAGGTCAGTATTGTCAGTAAAAATAGTGGCGGATTTGTAGCTAGTGAAAAATTTTGGGCTCGTGAATAATCCTTCTCAAATACCTAAGCATTCATGTTCTCTTCTTCAATTAACTGAATAATTTGCGGTGCTCATAAACTTGTAATCAAAAGTGTTCAGTACTATATAATTACCATGACGCACCAGTACAAAATGAGGCATTCGATATACTTCATTTGAACGACATAAAACATAAAAGTTACTACAGTAATTTCGACGTTTATTGTGTGTAGTATCTGGTGGAATAATTAGCGTTCACGATTTGGTAAATGAGTAAATTGATAAAAGTATGTTGAACAAAACTACGAAATTGTCATTTACGCATATTTTGTGTTGATTTAAATACTGTGCTAGTTACTTCCTGAATAAGTAGAAGTAGATATTTTAGGGCCTATAACTCTGAACAAACAGGAAAAAGTAGAACGAAAGTGAACACATTACATGTTTTTCTGACGTGAACGTGAAGCTCTTAGTAAATACCGTTGTCTGAATATTAATATTCAGACAACGCAAATACGTGATTTGCCCGCATTTCTTCCGTCATGTTGGGAATTCACAAATATATGTCGTCACCTAATTAGCAAACATTATAGCTCCAAAGTGATAAACTTATCAGGTAGCTCCATTTCAAATCCCTACCGAACAGTATTTATGTACACCCAGATGCAATGCTACAAACCAGTATAAAGTACGAATAACATGATATCGAATAAAAACACTTTGGAATTACTCGAGTTGCTAATTTATAGGTAACGACACTTCAAATGTATCAAAACGTTTGTTGTTACAGGAAGTTTTGTGGCAAAAAATCAGAATAAACTGTGGACACGCTTATAAATGATATAGTTTGTAAGCACACATTAAAAAATTTATTTGTACTAATAATATGTAGGATAATTTTGCAGTTTTCAATTTTTTAAACATTTATTTAGTTTCAGATCTTTATAACTTTTTAGATGTTACATTTATCGGTGTATGAAAACGGATACATAATATTAATTATTTTTAGAAAACAACACTAGTGGCAGTGGTGACAAAATCTGTGGTGATCTTAACGGTATATTGTTACTGAATTGTTTACTGCGTTCTAAGACGGATTTTTTTTTAATTTATAAATATGTTATACCACTAAATAGGATCGAAATATATAGTACATTTGTATTTACTTGTTTTTTAGAGAATCCTTCAGTTTAAACTTAGTTGGTTATAGTCGTTAACATAATTGGGTATTTGCCATGTATTTATATTTTATTTAATTGCATATTAATAGGTAGCATCTAATCCAGAAAACAGCTGTGACAGCTTATGAATTCGAAAAAATGAATCGTAAGATGTATTTTTAATATTAAAAATGTGAATATTTAAAGGGACCGCCAAAACGCGAACATATTGGCCGTGACGTCAGGTGTCTTGTAAATGGTCGCTTGTTTACATCTGGGGTCAGCCCGTCAATTTATCAGTTTGTTGTTTGCGTTCATTTTGTGACAAGTGAATTAAAATACGCCAAGAAAATGTGAAATACTTATGAGTTATGCCTTCTGAAGGCATGTTCATTGTAATGGAATTTGTGTACAGCGACGAGCGGTTCAACGCGGCAGYGATGAGGAACGTAAAAGCAAAAGCAACAGCATAAGTGAACTTTTTATCAAATTAACGTAGCGTTGATAATTTGATCACAGTGGGTTGTTGGAAACATACTATTTGTAAACATAAAAATGTAAGAATCAAAAATGTATCCTAAACTTGACATTTATTTTAGAGGTCAGAATAAATATAAATTGCCATTTCTTTTCGGGGCTCTCGGGGCTCATTTCCGATCTGGCTAACAGTCGAATATATGGGGAACAACGTCGTTCTTTATTGTAACGTTTCCCGTTATCAATTTAAAACGCATATAATTTTTCATATCATCTTCAAGCTATAACAAAGTGGAAAGTGAATGGTAAACACTTATAACCCCAATAATAATAATAAAACTTACAGTAAGAACGAAGATGCTCTTCACAACAGAAAAACAAACTTTGCGATTTCGGCATATCACGTCTAGGGGCCTTAAACAACTTTTTCATACGTTTTGTTTTGTTTTCCATACCATTTCAGACCTGAAATTCTCTACCTACAAATATTTTTTTGTTTTTTTTAACATGGCATACGATATATATGCACTTCAAGATTCATTTCACGTTATTTTCAAAAAAGTGATAATACCCAATTGCGGAACCTGTTAGTTTCTCCTTACAGCTTATATTAGACTGCTGCAGATGATGTCGAGTAACAAAACGCGTCATGCTGTCATGCAGTTACAGCATAGAAAGCATTCAAGAGGAATCATCCAACCGTTAAAATAATTAGCAATTTCAATACTTTGACATTCGTTTATCAAATTTGTCACTTGTGGTATGAAACACTTTTATCTCGGTTTCTCATTTATCTACTGTTGGAGGAAAAAAGGAACAGTTAATTAATTAGCTTGAAAACAATCAAGCTGCCTAATTTATTCTCAGAATTTTTCAGAATGAGTGACCTTCGAAAGCATTCAAGAAAAAACAACTTTTTTCAAAAACTGTGTAATGTGTTACATATCAACTGAAGGGAAATTTAATTCTATGTTGGGTGATAAAAAGATGTGGGATTTCTATTTTAAAAAATCGAGTTATCCATACTTGCAAGATGTTTATGGCAGACAAAATACAATAGTGCATGAAAGCGGCAAAGGATATTGATTTTTATCGAAAAATTGCAATTTTACGAAGTCAACTGTATATTAAAAACTTTTTGCATTTAAAACATTATATTATAAAAATCGCACTACAATTAAATTGTACATTAAAACATAATACAGGGCTTTCTATTTAAAATAATGAAGTTACTGGTTATTTCCGGTAAAACCGGAAGTTATATAAGATTGACAATATTTTTACTAGGTAGAGCACGCCCGAAAAAAATATTTTCAGAATTGTAGACAAGTCGCTCCATTAGTTTTCAAATACGTCTAGTAGGTCAGTCAACCGTCAATGACCCTGTATAAAATACTGTGCAGATGTCGCTTCCGCTACTACAAAGGCGTTCTTCAAATCTTGTCGCTATGTAGCTGAATTGCGATAATTTCGATTCATAACTATCCTAGTGCTCCTTTGTTTTCTGAGAAACTTGACAACTGTGTGCTTTCGTCTTGCATATAAATTAAATGCGTGACTTGACTGCACTCAATGTTGTGAGAGTATATGTGTGTAAAGTATGCTATTTCTTAACTGGCTCATCAAACATTTCATTTAACAATTCTTTTTGCATGTGCTTTGTGCAACTAGATGATTATTATAAGTTCATCTTTTTTAAGTAGTTTTAACAAAATATCAACTTTTTCACCCAGTAGAAAAGGGAAAAAATAGGTATTCAATTAGAAGAACATGATACTTGGGTTTTTCTTCGAGCATTATTCTTTAGAATAGTTAGTTAGTTTGGTTAATTAGATAAAGTATTGGAGACATTTTAGGGAGTGTATTTACATTTAAAACGGATTTAGTCGGTTGCATATCATAGAGTTGAATTTTATTTGTTGTATCATTTATCTGATTATCTGCAACAACTGTTGATTGTATTGCTTTTACTTCCACATCCAACGGACGGGAAGTATTGTATCGCGAAAAAAATTTTCAAAAACATTCATTTGCTCATTCGCTTTAAAATGGTCGAAAACGCAAAAAAAACAAAATTTGAGCAAAAACAAATTTCTTGTCTGTGTGTCTGTGTCTGTGGTTTTGTTTGTGGACACGATAACTTTCGAAAGACTTAATATATCAACTTGAAATTTGGCAAACGTATAAATCTCAACTACCCAAAGCGATCTAATGTTTGTGGGGTAAGTAGGGTATCGGGAAAAGGCGAAATGGGGGAGGGTAACTACCCTTATGCAAATTTTTATTTTTTTTATTATTTTTCGTTTTAGTATGTAATTAGTAGTATAACTGCGAGTATTATTCGTTCTTATAAATTTTTTCCTAAATATCTCCGAATATATTTAATATATTCAAAAAATGAAAATACCATCAGATAGGAAATATAATTTCTCACAAAAAGTGTCTTAGAAAATTTATCTAAAATTTTGACATTTTCGAAATATTTCCAAAAAACCTATTTTGGACCCTGCTCGTACGAATTTTTTTAAAATTTGGCATTATATAGAAAATCAAATTTTTGATCAGAAAGCACTGTTGTAATTTTTTTGTTAAGTTAATAATTTTCGAGTTATTTGGAAAAAAACGATTTTAAAAATTTATATATTTTTGCTAATATCACGAGGACTGTTTGTCTTAGAAAAAATGTGTAGAGAAAAATATGCTCAAAACCTGATTACTATTCGTATAGTATAAGAAATAAAAACGTAAATGTCATTTTGACAATTGGATATGGAAGTATTGATTCAATTTGCAGCGGTTTTTTTGTGCTTAATAGTTTTCGGTAGCTACGTGATATCTGCAGGAATATGTAGGTACACAAATGTGGTATATTTATTATAATTCCCCACTAAAAAGTCATAGTAGTATGGCGTAAAAAGTAATTAATAAATAATAAAATTAAGATACTACTATATATTGCTAATATTACCAGTGTATGATCTTACAGTTATATCTTGCTAAAACTTTTACTAAAATAAATCACCTATTATACAAAATTATTGCCACTACAAATGCTTTGTTTGCATCTTCGAAATAGCTGCTTATCTAACGTATTGTTCTAAAGTTCAAATTCTGTGTAGTCCACTTACATATATGCATCTTGCACGTAATTAAAGTGAATAAGTATTATATTATTAGGTAGCAGTGGCGTCTTCTCAAAAAGGACTGTAGAATTTATTATTGATCTTCAATTAAGTACCTATAATTTGGCAAACTTTGAAATTAAACATCTAACGAGTACAAGGCATTTGCATGCTGTGTATTTGTATCATTTTGTCGGAACTTAGGTCTACCAATTTTACGACAAACGGTTTTGTGGTTATAATAATTTGATTTGTTGCCATGATTACCGCGGTAGAACGCTAGCTAACATTCTGAATTTAACGCACTACACCAGAATAAGGATTTTGTGTGCTGGATTGCCCTTCTGACAAAAATTGAAATTATTGGGTGAAAAAGACAAAAATTTCCAGTCAATATCGAACAAGCTCACAAGCAAAGAAATTTTTGCTTGTTACGGACGAATACAGGTTATTATTTGATGAAGATGGCAGTTTCACGAGGGACAAGGTGGATTACTTAAAGCATTTAAACGAGAAAATAAAGAAACGCAATTCCTTAATTACATATTGTATTAGTTGCTTAGAGATATGTAACTTGCTGTACTTCAGTGTGAAATATAAACAAAAAAATATTATTTTCAATTGCATTGCCGTTGATATATGAAGCTTCCGGTTTACCAATTTCAAAAATAGGTAATGTGCTTTCAATTGTCATTTGATCAGATATGTTTCTTAGCTATTTATTGTTTACAGCTAATTATTAGTACGAAAAGCAATGATTGTTGCTATACGCGTATAGTAAAAAATTAATTATATTGTGTTAACTAATATGATTTTCTGTGCCTGGACTTGTTTCTACGTTTTCCTGGTTACTCTATAATACTACTGCGCTGTCATAGGTTTTTAAGTGCTCCTTAAAGTCTGTAGATAATGCTTATTTGTTCCTCAATATTCCCCGCCTCTTAAGTGCTTTCATGCGGTTGGAATATTGTGTGTCCTTATTCCATGTGGAGTACTACTTTGTTGTTTATTATTTTCGCTGTTTCTGATACAGCTTTTAACTCCTTTCCAGAAGTCATCTTGTTGGATGTCGTTTGGGGGTGCTGGGATTCCGTTGGCCCTTGTATTTTGGTTCTTGAACAGTTGAACAGTTTCTTCCAAGCTATTCCTGAACTCCCATTTGTTTTGTCTAATGTGCTTTTCTTCTTATTTGTCTTGTAGGGTTTTTTCTGTTCTTTTCGAGTATGCTTAAAAGACAGTTTCACATTACCGGAATTTTCACGGTCGTCTAATTTCCTATAAACACCATTTCAAGCATTTTCCTCTTTTCTTATATCTGTCTTGTCTTTTTCAATTGCGCTGAGTTCTTGTCTTTTGTTTGTATAGTCCGTCCCAAGTGAGAAAAGACCAGGCGCCCATAAGCAATACATGATTACTCGACTCCATCAAATTTGGAACGGACTGTAACAGTGTAGGCCGTAGTTGACTATTTTGAAACATTCTGGTTTTTCTGCCTTTTTGGGGCGTAAAGTTAAATCTTGTTATATTTCTTATTCACTTTCGATTTCTCTACTGATATATTTCGGAGTCTGTTTTATATTTATTTGTAAGGCCTTTTCTAGTTTTTGTAAAGGTGGTGTTAACCTACCCTCACTCGCTTTATGTCACAAGTTTGGTTTTAAAGTTTGTCATAGCTTTGCTGTGTTTATTTTAATTATACGTCAATGATTTTGCTATTTCTTTTCCTTTCTGCTGTTGGTAGTTGCACTCCGCTTGTGTGGGTAGCTACGTCATTACCTGTGTTATTTGTTTAGGTATACTAATACAATCATAACGCAACATTAACCACTTGTTCAATGATACAAGGCCATACAATATTCACTAGATGTGGTGGTTTACATTTCATATTTTACGACGCAAAAGTGGCGCTAGTGTGGCTTTGCATATGGCGGAAATGAACAGTACTTGCTATTATAATATACTCGTCTGTATCGAATAATGAAACACAGATAGGTTCGCAAACGAGTATATTCAATATAATTATTGCAAAGGAACTGATAATGGTAACCAAAACACACTCTTGTGCAATAACCTATGTGATAACAGCTTAACCACGTAACCGCATATTACTATTACAATATAATATCACACAAGCTTTTTGTGTTTACATTTATCCTCTTTTTCTTAATAATATTCACTGCCCACAATTTAAAAACGCCAATGCGATATAACAAAAACAGCCCTATTACAAAACAATTCCGCTTTTATCCAGCATTAAAGTACTATTCTTAATATTTTATAAAATCTGCCGCCAGATGTCGTGTCACTATTGTAAATTTGCCTATAGGTGGCCATTTTAGGGCAAAATAGTGGCGAGAGATAGGAAAGTGAACCAAACAAATCAAACCTAACCTTAAAGATAAGAGAACTGTCAGAGTCTGAAGCACAAATCACGTTGCCAAAAGTCAAACAACACTGCATCAGAGCCTGATATCTCACAGTTCTCTAATCTTTAAATTAGGTTTGATAGATTGATTCCCCCTCCCCTCTTTATTATAAACAGTAATAATAATTTCCTGCCGCTATTTTGCCTTAAAATGGCGGACTATTGCGATACTGTAATGTATTTAATGACTGTAACTAGCATGTAACAATATAAATAAAAATGTAAAACTTAGACTACAGTTTGGTTGCTTGCGTTCACTACTATAGTCGGCACCTAACTCAATTTGCATAGCGCGTTTACTAAGAGTATTAAATTTTTTATTTGGGTGTACGGAATTCTAAGTTTGCATCGTTTCATGAAGCGTCTGACATCAAAATACATCGGCATATAATTTGTCTATGAACAAATTCTTTTTATTGCAGCAGCTTCTGGTATTATATTTGCAGGAGATCTTGTTTTTAGAATTTGCATTTGTATATCTAAACTCTACATAACTTTTTCTCGGCACTATCAATAGTGGAATCATTTGCAGCTACTATACAAGGAAACACGAATAGCTTCTCATGGTTAAAATATACCGGATATTAAAATATGTTATAGATCCCTAGTCTTTTTTTCTTATCTTGCTATTGTAGTAATTAAAGTGTTTAATTAATGGACACGTTTGTATTCCGGGCACGTTTGGATTCCAGGCACGTACACCTACAGAATACTCAACTACCCCGACGATGGAGAAATTCAGATTCTGGCAAATGAAAATCTGGAATTGGAATGCGAAGGAGACGCAGAACCCGAATGGTCTACACCCAAAGAGAGAGGGGTAAGTTCGTTAATTTTGTATTAAAGGAAACGTTTTACGCATCAAGCACTATTAGGAAACGTACGACAGCCAGTCTACCATTCGTGCAGAGTTCAAAGGCGATGATGGATATAAATTCAGTTCGTTGCTCAGTATCACGAACGCATCATATTTGGATACCGGCTACTATTACTGTTTTGAAAAAGGAACTGTTTACGAAAACGAAAATAATGGACGCGTAGCTAAGATATATCTCTATGTAGACGGTATGTGAAAAAATTGCGTCTAGACATTTTTTCTTTAACTTTTTCGTCCTTGCAGATGGCTCGCACCTATCTATTTCGGATTCGAATCCCCTTTTTGACGCCGATTCCATTAGTGCCGTGCAAAACACGGATGCCGTGTTACCCTGCAGGCCTACTTCTCCCGATATAAACGTGACCCTCAGTAAATTATCAGGTGACGTGGTAAGATGAGAAACTGTTTAGTCCTCTACTGTAACAATATGTTTTAATTTTCCGCTTTTGCTTGTTTTTGTTTGAATTATTCTCTTTAGTTGATTGTAACTCTACAGCTTGGCTTTATGGTATGATATTTGTTCTTAAGATTCTTGGTAAATCCTACACAGGGAGAATTAATATTAATGGTAAATACGTTAATCGGAATTTAATTTCATAAAATATAGGGCGATTTAACTAAACTTACCTTAGTACCAAAATATACTGACGTAAATACAGAGCGTCAGATTTAAGAACATTTACAATTTCTAGAGCATGGCTTACTAGTCATTTCGAAAAACAGTGCAGATTTGGCGATATCTTCTTAAACCTGTAATATCGGTATTTGTAATTTGATATAAAAGTGTAAAAACGAAAGTTCTATAAAAATATGTCCCCGATTAGAAATGACACAAACTTACCTTTTTTAAGTACACACCATAGCGGACCATGGCTTTAAACAATGAGCAATTTTTTAAGCTTCCCATGACGTAAAACTTAATATAATGTGATTAGTTAAAAAATATGAGTTACGACCATTTTTTCGGTTTTAATCTGATTTTAATCTAGTTAGCTATATTTTAGCCTTAAATTTTGCAAAGCAAGACATCAACAGCTTGACGAATTCATTGAATCTTATTTGTGTGATGACTTGCTATTAAGTATTTATTCATGTCTGTAAACCAAAACAAGGCACATAACAATCGATTACAAATAATGTCCAAAAAGTTAACCATTATTATCAATGAAATGCAATGCATGCACTGTGCTAAAACAGTAAAACTTTTGTAATAAACGCCTATCGATTATCGATTACTGTGTAAGCTTCTTCAAGGGCTTCTCTAAAATCTTACACTCATTCATAACTTCGGAAGTAAACTTTGTTTATAATTATTTTCCTTACTAAGAAAAGCTTGATCTTAATAATTTCGCACTTTCCTCACATTATGAGGGGATTCTCAGGCTTGTTAAAACCATTGCGCGATTCTCTAAATTCCGTTTATCCATCATATCTTGGAATTCGTTTTGAAGGAAGATGAGATGAAGTACATCAGTTAAACACCCGTCAAAAATGTGCGAACCAACAACTGTTGACCTTCTGATGGCGTACTATCCATTTAACCAGAATTTGAATTGGGGTCTCTGCTACTCAACATGATGGGGACTTTTCTGCATCTAGAGATGTTCGTCACGCCTATTGAACATACCGCATTTTGTGAATCGTGTTTCATCACTCCAAAGAACCTTTAACGAAAATTGTGAATCGGTTCTACATTTTTAACCATCTACAGAATCTAATGCGTCTCTCGCAGTCATCAGCTTGTAATACTGAAAATTTTTATGGATATAATGTACGCTTTTTAACATTCTTACAAGAGTGTGCTGCGATGTTCCTGTGTCTGCCCCAATTTGCTTTGTTGAAACCGATGGATTTTGAAATACGCTAACTAATGTATTTGTTTCTTCAACTTCATTTATTTGATTTGAAGCGTCCTTAGGTTTAGTGAAAGAGCGAAAAATTCCCATATTATCATACAAATGGCCGATTTTGTGAAGTCATAGCCAACTACGTTTGTATTAAAAAAGGCAAGTGTATGTCATATCTCGAAAATGATAGCTTATTTGTAAAATTAAATGACATCATTATCTACAATTTTTGTGTTTACGCTTTTTTATGTAAAATTAAAAATAACAAGAAATAAGAAGATATCGCCAAAAGTTGTTTTTTTTTCAAAATATCTAGTAAGCTATGAACTGCTCCAATACTAAAGTTGCATTAAGTTAAGCTCACAAAACTGCAAATCTTCTCTCATTTAATGCTGAACATCGAAAAAACTCAACTCGTATTTAAATAACTTCAAGATAATTTCATATTTTTTTATGTTGATAAATTCGTTTACACACTTTTTTTGTTGTATCTTCCACAGAGCGTTAGTGCAACGATTGAAACAACGATAAACTGCTAAAACTTTTTGATGTTTTTTGTTTATCGCATTTAGTTAAACAATGTTTCCGCTATCTTGTTTGCATTAAAAAGGTAAACTTTATCGATATCGCTAGGACCAACCGCTTACAAGTGAAACGTATTTTTCTGTAACAAGTTATTAGCTATTAAATTAGGATTGGATGATTTGATTATTATTCTATATTAAATGTATTAGATGGTAGATACACATGCATGAATAACTTTTAATGCACTTTTCCTGGCAATATCAGCAAACTATATTCTTTTACGTAAAAACGCAGCGGCAAATTGTTTTTTGGTGAAGAGTGGTATACAGCGATATATTATATATTTTTTTAAACAAATTTACATTTCTCACATTAAAGAAACTAAAATTTTGTATAGGTAATTATCTCAAAGTGATCTAAATGAATTTCGGGAGATGCAATTTATATTCTTAAATTAACTTCGGTTATTATCAGTTTTGGTACTAAAGTAGGTAAAAATTATGACAGTTATATTACGAGTCAAAGGCCTATTTATGTATGGCTTTATAGTGTGCAACACAGGGCTTTCCATATACATAAGACATCTCATTCCGGGCAATCGAATTCAGTAATTTCAGTTTCAAAATGAATAGTGTTAATGAATATAAGCTAGAAAGTAGAAATAATTCAATTCTACAGTTGAAAATCAACTGCAGTTTACACCTATTGAATGCAAAAACACTAATACATCAAAATATCTGTCCGATATATTAGATATTGATTACCATATAATACGATTTGATCAAATAATACGGCGAACGAAAAAGTACAATAATGTATATTCCTGTTGATGTACCATGCACATAAGTAGCATTTTCCACTACGATTGTTTGATTTTAAGAGCCAAGGTGATAGATCGGTAGATTCTTCTTTATATATCACACAAAATCTGCCAGATAAGAAATACTGTGCGAGAGGGTGCATGCTGCTGCAAAAGAAAACGTTTCGCCCGTTTACACGGTCTTTTCGAAGCACACACCTTTACGCGAACATTCTAATAGCCCCTTGCAATATTCCGAGTTAATGGTATTAGCACAACCAGACGCAAGCTCTATTCGCACAATTCCTTCTAAATCGAGAAACGATCAACATTACCTTGAAGTTAGACCTCCAATTGCCATGCCTTTATCGGCCGAGCTAAGCTGGTATTTTGCACTGGGAACTCCTGAATCCCAAACTTAGGATTATTACAATTCATATTCTGTTATTTCGCGGGGCTAGTTTAGTTGCATTGCTGCGCATGTTCAAATTTTTATTCTAAATTTGCTTCCCCGAACCAAATGAGATATGGAGGGCCATTTTCTTTGTTTGCTCGTAACGTTTTATTGATTTTTGACATATTTTGTTGTGTGCACATTCAAACCATTTGTACTTCTTTTAAGATTTATTCCAAGTTTAAAATTAAATTACGTATTGCAACGTTGCTCGAAGTCTATTTTACGGGAAGGATTTGTAGGTACGGGAGAACTGATCAAATCAGTTTGAAACTGAAGGATAGACATGACTGTCACTACATCCAATTAATATTGATCGGACGTCGGCGTCGTACGTAGTCCTTTATTTTGAAATCGCATTAGCGATTTGATTTGACATAGACACAATAAATTATTATAAATAAAAAAGGAAAGCAGGATAATGCAAGGAACTTAACAAACAAATACAATTACTTAAATGTCTTCTAATATTATTTATCTGAATGATATGAATAAATCTTTTATACCTAAAAAGTAACTGAAAGTGTCTTAAGCAAAATATTATTTTGTTCCAATAAATTATTTTTACAAAATTTAGGGTTAGAAATTAGTTTTTCCATTAGTTCTCTTTCGGTTGAAGCATTTATAAATAATCTCGATTAAGTATATTAAAAAAAGCACCGGCGTTAAGGATATAATGTGTTTAAAGTTTCAGATGATAAGCTACATTCATTTGATGTTAACAAAGTTGGCTAATATTTAAACTTCATATTTAAAAAAAAGAAAAAAATTTTGTTGACAAAGTGGATTTATCTGTAATGGTGATTCTATCAAAACAATTTCTATCCTTTTTGTTATTTCTGGAATTAGCCTTTTTGCATAGGATACGTTTTACAAAATCCACGCATCTTGGAGCAAATATTCATGTGTTGTATTTTGCGATGCTATTAAGGACATATACAAATTGTAGACGTTTATTGTCAATATTTAAAGGACTGAAGATAATGCCTCTCCCTCGAATCATAAAGTATGGTTTTGCCTGGGTCCAGTTCAGTAAAATTCGTCAGTAAATATTTGAGCTTGAGATATGATGTTATCTTAGCCACAAAATTTTTAACGATAACACGTAGATTGTGTTA